>OY284468.1:41731166-42981912 GCA_958336335.1 Dilophus febrilis
GCTGCGATGCTGCGGTTATTATGTTTTTGTAATTGATATTTCCCAGTTGTATAGTCTTATCCCACAATAATTATAATTTATCAACAACAAAATAATGAGATGAGAAAGATCTAAAATGGTATTTCTTTTCTTGTTTTCATGAATTTCGTTTTATAGTTCTTTGTTTTTAGTGAAAATTGCATATAACAATAAATATATATACTTTTTGACAAAGTTCAATTGCATAATGATGAATTTTTTCTTAGTAATGTACCAATATAATTATATATAAATTCATCATTTATCAATTACTATATAATATATAATATAATATACCTACACCATATACCATACATACAACAACGCAGAGTATACAGAATGCAGTTATACCCATTCCATTTTTACTTATAGAAAAAAAATAAAAAATACATCATCATCAAAACCACTTATTATAATATCAACAAAAATCGGTCATAATATATATTAATCATCATCAGTACCATAACTATCTGTTTAAAAAATAAACGTGTATATAATTCGTATTGTTGTTGTTGTTTACATACCTTTCGAGTTAGATACAAAAACAACTAAACAACAAAAACAAAAAACATATCATAATACACTAACAATATTTTACCAATATAAAGAGGTAATTGTTATATTAAAAAAGAAATAGTTCTTTTGATTGTGAAACCAATAAAAACATTTTTACAAAATTACAAGGTGGGTGTGAATTGCATATATATATATATATATATATATATTATATATATATGAAATATTAAAAGAAGTGTCTTGTTGTATTGATTTGTGATTAAAAAAAAAAAATGTGCAATAACAATAATAATAATAATAAAAATGATCAAATTCTATATAACATATAATAAAGAAAAATTTTGTTTTGTTGTAATGTGAAAGAATTTGATGGCAATGAACTATCTCTATCCCAAACTCTATATAAAAGAATTGTTTTATTATTATTATTATTATTATTGTTATGAATGGGTTCTACAGTTCTATTATGGTTCTATGTTTCTGTATTTTTTATATAGAAATTCCTTTAACAATATATATATATATATATATTTATATGTATAGTTCTAGCTATTTTAAAGTTTTTACCTCTTCAATTCATGGTATTCAATATTGAAAAAGAAAAAAAATCTTCATCCGCAATATATATGCATATATATGCAAGGTTATTTAATTTATATAATATCAAAATAATACATACAATAACTATATATATATATATAAAAGTGTATAATGTAATCTATTTGAATCTAATCATATTCATAAAATACATTCAGATAATGTATATATATACATTTTAAATATTTTCAGAATATTAAAGCATTTCTATAAATATATGCAAAATGTAAATTTATGGTAATTTAATATTATATATATATATCATGATGATGATGATGATGGTAATACAATTTTAAGTATCAATATATAGAGTATATATAGTACAAAATATTTAGTAAATATATGCAAATATATAAAATAAATGGATAATTATGTGTTGAATGAATTTTCCCTATCATTATAATTATTATATTATAAATTGTTGTTTGATAATATAATGTCACCGCAGCAGAAGCAGCAGTATAGCAATAGTACTGTAAACGGTATAGTATATAGTATAGTAGTTGTCCAGTCCATCGTCACTTCGCCAGTCACTGCTACCACGCCATTGACCATGACATCATTACACTCTTGAGAGTTCATTGAAATATATATAAAAGTATATAATAATAATATTTTATTCCGCCCATTGCAGGTCATTAACAATTTATTTTTTATTTTTTTTTACAAATAATAACACAATAACTGTATTTATTTATTGTTTTTTTTTTGTTTATGGATGAGATATTATTTTAATATGGTATTTTATAAAACTTTTAATTAAAATATTAACTATAGTTTTTATTCTTTAATATAGCAGGGAATCAAAATTTTGTAAATCTAAAGAATGTTATTATATAAGATAAAAACACAGGTGAACTTGGAAATAATTAAAATGAGGTTTTTAGTTAACAAATTTTTAACCAAACGCATATTTAAATCAAAATATAATAGATTTTATACCCAAAGTATGAATAGATAATAGATGAATAGATGAATAGATGAATAGATAATAGAAGAAGAATATATCGGTAATTAAATGATAATGTATATTCTGTCCGAGACAAAAATGTCTCAGAACACACTTGATCATGAACTAAATCTTGCCCCTAAATCATGAACGTGATTTCGAAGGTATATTTTGATGAAACTGAGATATTAAATAAATATATGTGATAATAACACTATATATATTGAAGTTTATCTGATATTGTAACAATTTTACTATTCATACTCTGTTACTGTATCTATAATAACTCTTTTTTCGAACCAACAGATATTTGGAACAGATTAATTTTTTCCAAGAACATCAAGACTATATGAAACAGTCTCTCAGGGTTCGTATTTTCCGATTGTTATGACTATAAAGACATTTAAATTCTTTAAATTAAGTGGATTTCTTCCTATCTAAAAGACCAATCCACTTAAAGTTTAACTTGAACAATTTTTTAAAATCATATATAAGTTATTTTTCCTTATTGCTTTTTAATAAGTTTTTTCATTTATGTTCGATTTATGTTCGATTTATATTCGAAATTTCATAGATTTTAATCCGTATATTATTAATGTAGTTTCGCCATCCAAAATCATTTAAATCATAGGTTCGTGCGATCTATAATTAAGTGATTTTGTGCACGGACAATAGAATTCCAAGATTTGCTTAGTGCACTAAACCGATTCTGTAACTAAAGACACAAAAAAAAGGAATATTTATGTTGTGAAAGACAAAGGGAAGCATTAAAATTTTAAATGTTGTTTTCCAACAGAAATAGATTTTATAAGTAATTATGATATTGAGAATAACTATTTTTCAGATTAAATTTATAACTTTTATTAATAAAATAATCGCTTTTATGTTACTTAAACTTCACATTTTCTATTCATTGTCCAATTGATATTCTAATTCTTGGTATAAGATATTTGAAGTAAGAACAGAAATTTTACTATCCTTTTGTTGATTAAAGAAACCCAATCCGATCCATTAGTCGAACCACCGAATCCGAATATTTCATCACAAACATAATTTAACTTTAAATCAATATTTTCCATATTAATACCTTTAGTTTTTAATAAAATTATCTGAATTTTAAAATTGCAAAAAAAAAAATCAAATAAAACAATACTATTTGAAAACAAAAAAAAAACTGGTGTATTTTTGAATTAAAATGTGAAAGAGCTAAATTTTTTTTATTTTTTATATTCTTTAGTAATAATATTTAAATAGTTGAGATAAAATTCAATTTGCATGTGTCCATACATACTTTATTGCTTTACCTTGATCTATCACCTATATATATATATATTATATAATATTATTTTATTTTTTTTTTTAATTATAATACAAAATGCTAATATCCACTACCTATAGAATAGATATATTATAAGATATATAGATTTTTATTCATTCGTGATTTGTTTGTTTTATTTTCCACTTTTCATATATAAAAAAAAAGTCATTTAAAAATATAATATAATGAAGTAAAATTAAAAATGAAAAAAAAAAACAATTTTAGATTAATTATATTTTAGATTTTTTCATGAAACGAAAAAAAAAAGAATTTAAATTAACTGTTTCGCGTATATATATAAAAAAAAAAGGTATATTCTTGTTTTTTTTAATCGATTTTGAAATACATTAATTTTATTATTATTGTGTTATGTTATTACACCTCTTAATCGAACACTGAATGAATGTACATCGATTAAATTGAAAAATTAGATCAATTGCGATGGTAAAAATTTATATTTTAATTCAATTATCTATTTATTATGGTATCTATAAATATATAAAAATATTATATATACTTTGCAGCATAATACAAATAATTTTCCTATATCATATGGTGTTATAATACATATATTTTTTTTTACAACAACATGATTTTATGTATATTTATATATATATTAATTTAAATGATCATGAATTTGATTAATTTATTCTGACTGCGAGATTATTTATAAAAATGAAATGAACAATAAATGCAAACAAAACATACATAAACAACATATAGTTTTTGGTATGTATATATAATAAAAGCGAACATTTTAGCTTATATAGTAAAATATCTGTATGTAATATTATTATTAATATTTAAACATGTTGAATTTATATCATGCTTTAAAATGATGATATGGTTCCATATATATATATATAATAAAGCAATAATAATTCGAATTCATGACTTAATTTAAATCCGCTGTCTTCCGTAATAATTTATTTATATTTTATAATAATACCAATAATATACGTAATAACAAAAGTATTAAATATGCAAAAAGCTTATTTATTATATTATATGTATATATTTTAAAAGTATGTAAGGTAAATTTAAATAAATCTATATATATATATATACTATCCTGAACAAGGTGTACACAACGACGTACGATAGTGTAAGTGGTTATTTATTTTAAAAAGCAAAAAATAAAAGAAGTTATTCATATATAAATAAATAAATTCCAATGATCATTAACAAATCAAAACTATAATATTACGGACGGATCAAAAGTGTAATATTTTTCATCATATGAGTCACAACAACAGTATTTGAGAAAAAGTTTTTTTTTATTATTATTATTATTATTCTATGGTGATTTGTGTGTTTTTCGTTTATTTGTTAATTTAATTTTAATACTTAATCACCACCAATCATGGTATGGAAAAAAAAAACCAAACATAACTAAAAACATCAGATTTAAAAATTCACTTTTATTAATATATGATTTGTGTTGTGAGTGATTGTTGCGTGTGTGTGTAGTATATTTAGGTCACTCTACTTTAATCTTACAAGCAATTTTGATTGTTAAACGCAAAATGTTAATTGTTATTTCATCGTTGAGTATGCTTTTAGATAATTTATTTACTTCATCATTTCAGAGTTGTAGTTGTTAAGATCAGATGGATCATCATTAAAAAGTTATAACTTCATTTCAATTGTTTCGTTAGTTTTATTATTTTGAATCAAATGATGGAATAAAATTTATTATAATGTTTTATTGAAATGTAATTAATTGTTTCTAGCATTTGATTACCATCTAATTATTACTATAGATTTCCGTTAGATAAAAACTATTGATTGATTATCCACAAATCCAAATATACGAATTATTAATCATTTAAAAATAACTTCATACCTTTTTACAACGCAAAATGTTAAAAATCTTTTAGTATTCAATTTTTAAATGCTTTCATATATTATTAATTATAAATAAAAAAAAAACTAATTCAAATATTTTTCTATTTTATCCATTTTTAGATATAAACAAAAAAACGCACAAGCACATAAAATGGAAGGGCCTGCAATAACATTTTTATTTCAATTTGGTAATTTACGTGATACGGTAACCGTACCATTATTGGCACTAAATTTAAATTCTTTAAAAAATATGGCATGTGATTTTATAAATTCAAAGGTAAATTTAATTCAAAACAATAATTAAGTTAATCTATACACCTATAATTCATATAATAAAGTGATTCCTCTTGGAAAGTTTCTCAACTTTATTCAAAATAGAATGACGATAATTATTCGTATAAGATAAATAAAATAGATTAAACGAAAAATATTAATTTTTTTTCAGGTACCAGAAAATGGCCTAAGTCATTTGTCCGAAAGACTTTTATTATTTCGACATGACTATAATAGCTCAAATGTACTTCAATTAGTAAATGCAGCATCGGAAGTAACCGATGAAACATTAATAGAAATTGTTTTAACGGCAAATCGTAAGTAATATTTTAATCATATGTATTATTATTATTATATTTATATATCTCATATTATAATTAAAAAAAAAATGTAATTTTTCACATTTATGTATATAAAATTGTAGCTGTTACCTTTACAAATAATCCTTATGAAATACCGGTAATTCGTCCGCATGCATTAGTTGTACATTCATATAAAGCACCAACATTTTGTGATTATTGTGGTGAAATGTTATTTGGTTTGGTAAGACAGGGATTAAAATGTGAACGTTGTAGTTTAGATTTTCATAAACGTTGTGCGGTCAAGGTACCGAATAATTGTAGTCGTAGTGAACCGACACCCAGGCGATCATCAACGTTACAGCCACCGCGTAGTCCATCGGGTAGCTCAACTACATCGTTAGTATCGGAAGAGTCTGTTTCGAATATGGGATCTGGATCGTCTTTGGTAAGAAAAATGCAACAATTTATGAATGATATAAAAAATTGATATTTGAATTACTCATTTTATTAGTATGTATTATTATTTTATTTTATATATGATATATATAAAAACAAACATTCCGTCCAATTTTCCATTTATTATAATAATATAATAATTTTTTTTTATTAATTATTTACAAATCTATATTGTTTAATTTTATATTTTTGGTGATGGTGGTGGTGATTTATTACTTCTTTTTATTTAAAAATTGAATCTTAATTAATTATTGAATCTCTGATATATTCTAAACGTTTTTGTTGGATTAACGCAAATAATATTACACATATAATTTTAGGAAATTTGCAATATTTCCAATTTTAATGTCTTAAATTTTTATTTTTTTTTTAAATTATTGTTTATTTATTATGATTTTTATTAAATAAATTTTATTTGTAAAAAAAAATTTAATTGTTTTTTATTTCTTGAATATATCAGATAATTGAAAATTTGATTTATTGATATTGATATTAAACATCTGACCTCAAACAATCACCTCACACCACAAAAAAATCATCAGTTCTTTTTATTTTAATTTAACATCAATGATAAATACGATGTGTATGGTATTTGAACGAATGTCCTGTGTTAACTGTTCTTTGTTTTTTTTGTTTGTTTTTTTGTTCTTAGCAAGTACCTTCATCACGTCACAGTCGATCGCCATCGTTAAGTACTCGTAGTAATATGAGTTCCACAAATCAATGTAAAATTCCACATACATTTTCATTACATACGTATACGCGACCGACGGTTTGTCAATATTGTAAAAAATTACTACGTGGTCTATTCAAACAAGGTGTACAATGTAAAGATTGTCATTATAATGCACATAAAAAATGTATTGAAAAAATTCCAAAAGATTGTGCCGGTGAAAAAGAAAACGGTCTATCCGAGTTTAATGACAGTTGTGTAAATAATGAACGTGATACGTTTTATAAAGATGAATTCGATGACAGTGATTTAGATGATAATGCATCGTTTACTAATAATGGTATATATGAATTCGAATTGTTTTTTTTTTGTATTACATTCTCAATGATATTGAAAATTTGTATGAATAATTGTATCAATTTTTCTTTTATTTGTTTCTTTATTTATTTCACAGTAAAATTAAATGGGACCACAATAAACACTAATTTTAATATGAATAATGATAATAAAATAAATAATAATAATATAAATAATACGGTTATAAATGATATAGATATTGATTCATTAGATTTAAATGCGGTTGAACGTCCAACTCGTTCCGTAAATTCTTCCACATCTCCAAGTGCCAACATTCCATTAATGAGAATTATACAATCGGTAAAGCATACAAAACGACGTAGTGGCCAGGCGATGAAAGAAGGATGGCTTGTACATTTTACAAATAAAGAAAAATCGGTAAAACGACACTATTGGAGACTGGATTCAAAGGCAATCACAATGTTTGTATCCGATCAAGGTAGTAAATACTTTAAAGAAATTCCATTATTAGAGATTGAAGCTATTGACACGGCTCGTAATTTATCGGGGAACGAAGCACATTGTTTTCAAATACGCACAAAAACGGTGGATTATTATGTGGGACAAGATCCGTTATTATCATATATATCGGGTGAACCATTGGTATTACCACCACCGGATAGTGGTGTTGGTGCTCATTTAGCAAAAAGTTGGGAAACAGCAATACGACAAGCATTAATGCCAATTACAAGTAAATATAACGAAAATAATAACTATATATGATGTATATATCTATTGATAACCCATTTATAATTTATTTTTTTTTTGTCAATAGGATCATCATCGGAATCCGAAGAAAATGTTCAAGATATTGGTAAATTATATCAGATATTTGCTGATGAAGTATTAGGTTCCGGCCAATTTGGTATTGTCTATGGTGGCGTTCACCGTAAAACTCATCGGGAAGTTGCAATTAAAGTTATTGATAAATTACGTTTTCCAACGAAACAAGAAGCTCAATTGAAAAATGAAGTTGCAATTCTACAAAATATATCGCATTGTGGTGTTGTGAATTTAGAACGAATGTTTGAAAATCCCGAAAAAATCTATGTTGTTATGGAGAAATTAAAGGGTGATATGTTAGAAATGATATTGTCAAGTACACGGGGTAAACTAAGTGAACGCGTAACGAAATTTTTAATCACACAAATTTTAATTGCTCTGAAACATTTGCATAGTAAAAATATTGTTCATTGTGATTTAAAACCGGAAAATGTTTTATTATCATCGGACGCCGAATTTCCACAGGTAAAATTATGTGATTTTGGTTTTGCTCGGATCATTGGTGAAAAATCATTTCGACGTTCGGTGGTCGGTACACCCGCCTATTTAGCACCCGAAGTATTACGTAATAAAGGTTATAATCGTTCGTTGGATATGTGGAGCGTTGGCGTTATCATTTATGTGAGCCTTAGTGGTACATTTCCATTTAACGAAGACGAAGATATCGGTGATCAAATACAAAATGCTGCATTTATGTATCCATCAATACCATGGAAAGAGATTTCTAGTAATGGTAAGTGTAGTTTTTTAAATGCATTTTAAATCTACTTTTAAAATTTATTAGTAATTGTAATTCAATTTATCTCAAATAATAGCGATTGATTTGATAAATAATTTACTACAAGTTAAACAACGAAAACGGTATACGGTTGATAAAAGTTTATTACACAATTGGTTACAAGATCCACAAACATGGCAAGATTTACGAGTTTTAGAATCACAAGTGGGCATACGCTATTTAACACATGAATCGGATGATGCACGATGGTCATCATTTAATGAAAGTGGTTGTGCTTGACCTCAACATATCGATGCACTTAATAATGAACATATATCGAATATTACTAAAAACGATAAGATTAATAATAGTAATATTAGTGATAACACCAATAATAATAATAATAATAATAATATATATAATATTATAAACATTCTCACCCGTTCCAAAATACTTGTAATAAGATTTATTAATAAAATGACAACATCAACCGAACAAAATAAACAAACGATAATCTCAACTATTTCGCCAATATCAAGCTGTACTATTGCATCCACATGTAATAGTAATAGCTCATCGCCAAAATTCAATGCAGTTAAATGTAAAAATCTAAAATGGGTAAGAGGTCGTCTGTGTCTCTGTCGTCGAATTGTTAAGGCCTAATGAATAAAATAATTTACATTAAAATTATATTAGATTTTATAATTGCTAACACATTATTTAATGTATTTTGTAGGTTAGTTTGTAAATTTACAAAAAACAAATCAGAATCTTAAAATATTTTTACTATTTTTAAAATTATTATATGATTAGAAAATTCAGCAAAATTATGTATTACATATAATGTGTAGAATAATATATAAGTAAAAAATATCAATAAAAATTTAGATATTTTTATTTAGATAATATGTTTTAAGTTCGGATAACGGAATTAATTTGTCTCTAATAAGCTAAGCATGTCGTTTAAAATTAAAGATAATCTTAAAAAAAAAAAAAAATAAATAAATAAATTTTAATTCTTCACAAAATAAGGTTTCTAATTATTTTTAGTAGAAATAATAATAAATTAATATTGATTATATTAATACATACATAGAATGTTATAAATGCAACCATTTTTAATATGGCATATGGCAATTTGCAATAAAAATATTTTCAGAATTTACTTTAAAAAATTATAAAACTCACCACACACATTCGTTTTGTTTGTTGACACTTTTAATTGAAAAAAAAATTAATATATTTAACGGTTTATTAATCGATTTCAAATAATATAATTCGAATATTAGATTACTGATATAATTTTTTACAAATGTTTATATTTCATTAAGAAGCCATTATCCATTTTTATATATAAATATTTATCCTTCGCATATATAAGAAAAGAATACTCCATTTGAATGTACTACTCTGAAGCGAATTGTTTAACATAAAAATCGATCGGGGTTACTGGAGGCTTAATGCGCTAAATTTGTTAATATTTTGGAAAAGACTAAAGAGAGTTTTGTTTTAATTTTTTATGATATTGTAACTAAATAAATAATTATTGAACTCTAACATAATTATCAGAATTATAATAAAACTACCGAAAATACAACAAATCATTTTCATTTACCATATATTAATTGAATATAGAATACCCGGGAATAATCAATTATATATTTTGAAACCAATTGCACGCACATCTATAGAAAACACCGGAAGAGTAGTAAATATTTTAAATGTTTTTTTTTGTTTTTTACAAATAAGATTATTTTTATATGTTATTTATATATAAATATAAATATGCCAATAAAATAAAATCCATTATAAAAAAACAATTCAATTTTTTCTTTATTAAATTAAAAATATTTTTTTATATTTAACATAAAAATATATTATTATTATTATAATATTATATTATATAAGAATATTTTAAATTATATATTTATATTTTGAAATTGTTAATCAAAAACATTTTATTCACACTTCAAAAATCAAAAAAAAAAAAATAATAAATAAACAAAATTAAACACAAATTAAAAAAAATAATAAAATATTACAATTTCTTTTATTATAATCAAAAAGTTTTTGCAAATATTTATTATAAATTTGTTTTATTTGATTGGGAAAACTTAAGTTACGAGACTCGAATGGAAATTCTTTGGGTATATACGCTATAAGTAGGAAGGACACGTTTTTAAAGCGGTTCCAATTAGAAATTATATAACTTATTATTAATCTCATATGAATCATTAAATGAAAATCATAATTTATTTTAATTGAAATAAAATATGATTATGTTTTTAAATAAGTACTTTTTTGACTATCAACAATTTTGCATAAACAAATCAAAATGTTATAATCCTCCTGTAAATATAATATATATTTTTTTCTGCTGCTCATAAATAACCCATTGCTAGAACACAACCTATATTTAAGTTAAGAAATAAAATATAATATAATTAATTTTGTGTAATTAACCCCCGAATTGAAATTATATATTTACTTATAAATTATATATTATATATTTAAAAAATATATTTACTAAATATAAATCCAGTTGATATGTAAAATATTAAATTACAATTACTCGCTATTAAAAATGCTATAAAATTACTACCAGCCACCGATCCAATTCTTCCAAATAGATATGTTAAACATAAACCCATTGCTCTATAAAAACAAAATCAATGTAAAAAAAATGAATCACAATATAGATTGAATGCAAACAATTGTATATTGGATCTCCAAACAAACCTTATATTTGTTGGAAACATATTCACTGAAATGGCATTTAAAATACTGGCACATAGTCCACAACTAAGATATGCAATAATTAATACAACCGATAGATAAAATGATGTACTTAATGTAATTGAAAAACATGCAATTGATGTTACTGTTAACCAGATACCTGTGGAATATGGAATAATTTGATGGTTTCCCATTATTATTATTATTATTTAATCAATAACTAAAATATTTATATATATATTTATAAATACATAAAAACAGCTTTCGTCCAATACGTTCAATGTACAATCCCATGAATACATAAATTCCCGTAAATACAACTCCAATCAGAAATGTTATATAATATGTTATAGGATTAATTAATTCAACACAATTTGAAGTAATTTCAGCTTCTGTTATATTTGTACTATTTTAAAATGATTATATATTTTAACATTAAATAAAATTGATATTTTAAAATTTTGGTACTTACACATTTTTTGTTGTATTTAATGTAATTGACATTACTTCACATAATGTTTTTGATTCATTTATGTATTGGGTTAATGACATAAAAAAATCTGGTATCCTATAAATATATTTAATATATTATTTATAATAAATTAGTTTTTTTTTGTATGATCTCTTTATTCCTACATTCTTTTTTATAATAACTATTTAAACCTATTATCATACCACATATACGATCCTTGTCCAATTGAATATAAAATAAACATTAGAAAACATAATTGAACAGTTTTTTTTAAATGTGGTGGTATAAATAATTGAACAGTTTGATTCCATAGTAATTGCAATACACCAAAGAATCCTTTTGCATCACTAAAACTTGATCCAGTTTCTTCCGGTTGTAATTGCATTACTTTATATTTCTTAATAATAATAATAATAAATAAAAACCATATTCAAATTTATTTAAAAGTTTAGATTAACAAAATTTAAATAAAAATAAAATTACTTACATCTTTCGGTTTCATTTTATTAATTTTATAAACAAATTTCAATACATCGATTGCCTCTCGATTTCTATTCATTGTCAATAGAAATTTTGGACTTTCAGGTAACAAACAAAATGCAAAAAATGCTAATACATTAACAATATTCGATATTAAAATGAATATTCGCCATGATGTTAATTCAATAATGCCAAACATTGATAATCGTATTGGAATTGGTATTACAAAATAGGCAATTGCCGGTAAATACATTAGAGCTATTGGCATAAACATTGCAGCAAATGTAACCGCTTTTGTACTTGTTTTCTTACTATGAAATTCACTTAAATACGTAAATGATGTTGCCTGTGTACCTGAAATGCTTATACAAATTATATCGAAATAAAATTTCAATAAAAAATTAATAATTTTTCTTAATAATATAAATAGTATTTTATCACATTATTTAATATATATATGCATAATATCGCAAATACTAACAATAAACCACATAAAAATCGTGTCCATATCAACATATTTACATTTATTGAAAAACTTGATAGGATTGACCAAAGTGATCCCATTAATAGCGCTATACGTAATACTTTTAATCGTCCCCAGGTATCGGCAATGAAACCCCAAAAATGAGAACTAACAGCAATCCCAACAAATCCAATTGAATTTAATATACCTTGTTCGGCCGTTGAAATTGGTATATCACATTTAGCCGGTGGTAAAACATAACTTAATAGAATACCCTGTGCTGATACTGACATATTACAAAAACCACATACAAGTAATAAAAAGAATTGTAATCTTCCGATTCCTATATGTAAACAAATTGGTATAGATTGATTGACATATTATAATTTATTAATTTTAAGGAAAATATAATTATATACCTGCTTCACATATTGCTTCTTCAAATGTATATGATGATGATTTATCCGTTCTCGCGATTAAAAAACCATCATCAATTTTTTCATTCTTTTCTAATATAATAATTTCAGTTTCACCATTTTCTATAAAATGTATATAGATTAAAAATAATTTTATTTTAAATATTCAAAATTCCAATTGATAAGGGAAAACTATATGTGATGAATAAAAACCGAGATTTTTACTAAAATTTAACTAAATTATTTTCTTCATATAAATATTAAATGTTATATCCTGTTTGTTGTTGTGAAGAAAATAAACGAGAAAAACTTCATACATATGTTCAAAAATTGCGTCTATATTTGAAGTGTCGTCGTAAAAATTAAATATTAATTTAACATAAATTAATATACATTCAATTTATTTCCATGAATAATCGGATAATGAATTAATTAAATTCATAACAATACAATACATTTATATACTATCTTACATTTAAAACTACAAACGTATTGAAAGATTTTAATATTTAATATAAATTAAAAATATATATAAGAAAACAATTAATATATTAATCAGTTCTTGAATTGTTGATTGTTTATTTGTTTATGGTTTTGAATACAATCTTTTAGAATAATTGTACTTCCAGCACAGATAGATAGTTTTTTTGTTTTATTTTAAATGCTATCACAGTGTTTATAGTGATATAAATCTAAACATTTGTTATATTTGTGTATATAAAAAAAACTGTTGATACAAATAAACACATATGCAATAGAATAAAATTGTTTATAAAAGTTTTTGTTTAAAAAATCATATCAAAATCAAAAGGTCTATAAGGTCAACAAGTATATATAATTACATAAATTTTTTTTGTGGTATTGACTATTGTTTTTTATATGCAAATAGAATTAAATGCGTATAAATATAATTATAACTCTAAATATATTCTTTGTCAAAATTATGTGTATATATAAACTGCTTATTGTTTTAAAAGAATTCAAGTTTTTATTTTCCTTTAACACTTCATTTAACTTAATTTATTATTATATATGATTATTTGTAGCACATATCTTTATTTATTATTATACCATTTTATTACCAATTCTTTTATCTGCATCACAATTTGATTTTAATTTTACCATTACTTTTGTATGCGCTTCTAAATATATATATAAATTGAAAAAAAAACTTATTAAAAGATTTTTAAAAGAAATGTTTTAAAAAGTTAACACTCTATATATTATTGTATACAACTGAATTGATTCAATATAATCGCAGAATATATTTTATTTAGATTTTTACATTTCAAAAAAAAAAATATTAATTTTATTGTTTTGTTGTAAAAATAAAATGGTTATATTAAAAAAAAAAAAAAAAAAAAAAGAAGAATATAATAAATTGTTTTTATAATACACTATAGTTCATAAGAATTCAAACAATTATAAATTATATGATTATTTTTTAAATTTTTTTGAATATATCTTCTATAGTTCGAGTGATTTTCCCTTGGGACGGGGTTTTTCCCAACAGTAACTCTAATGAAATGATATCGTATTAAAGGATACGATTTTTTATATAAATTTATCTAATAATATTTTTCTTCAAATAGTTTTCAAATTAATTTAATTCTTATTCGTGTTTCTTTATTTATTATTTATTCTTGATATTTTTAATTTATACATATACATACAAAATTAAAAGTCTTGTGTTAAGATCTTTGAATAACCTTAAAATTTTATTTTTAATAATTCTCTTGATATATAATTTGAATAATTTTAAAATTATCTACCATAATAGTGTATACATATTGAAAAATGTATTTTGGTTTTGAAATTTAAAATTTTTTTGGTAATTTTATTCAAAATTCTTCGGGAACCGGCTGTGTATATATAAATATAAATTATATTATATATATATATATATATTTATTCAGGCTTATGATGTTTATATATTTATTCAAACTAACTATTAATTTCTGTCTGCGTGACTGAAATAAATGATGATGACAAATAGAAATATAAAACCCGTGTATAAGTACATATATAAAACGTTTAAGACAAATATATATAATTATAATTTAACAGAATAAAATATACAATTTATATAAATATCATATATATTTATTAATTTGTATTATATACACATTAATTAAATATTAATTATTTAGTTTGATCCAATCCAATTGAAATCATATATGGAATATAATACAATACAATAAGAAAAAAACATAAATTCTGTTATAACATAGACCATACATTATAAATAATAAATTTATTCAATTGATGAATTGTCAATATGTTACATATAATTAAGAAAAATTCCATTTTTATCATTATATCATAACTATTTTGGATTACGCGTCTTTTTCGCATCTGTGAAAATATTATGGTTTGGTTTTTTTTTTTGGTTCTACAAATATTATGCGGTTAAAGTTTGTTTAATATGTTATTATGCATATATAATAATATTTTTTTGTTTTAATTTAATGTAATTTTATTTTCATCTATATTGATATAAATTTTATCAAAGTCAATATCATCAAAGTTATTTTTATAAATAAAAATATTATTATTATTATGATTAATTCTAATTAATAAACATTTATAATTACACAAACAACACATATATACGTACTTATAACATATAATGTTATAAAACAAGCATTTTATAATTTCATAAAAGGAATTGGAATTGTTAATATTATTATATCAACATATTATTCATTCATATATCATATATTTTATTTATTTGTTTGGTTAAATTAATGATTTGGAACAAGATATAAAATAATTTTTATTCATTTAAGCATTTAACTATATAAAAATATCAGGGAGGGCAACTTGTTTTTTGTTTGTTCATATACTTCTATATCTATACCATAACTACTAAAAATAAACAATTATGTTATTTAAATTTCATCATTATTAGCATTCATATATTTTACGCTTTTTGTACTCCAGATCTCAAACAATTAAATACAGTTGATTAAAGCGGTTTGTATTTGGTTGGTTCCTTTTTGCTTGTTCTACGTGTGGTTAGAACGTTTTGGTTGTTACTATATTTTATAATATCCTTATATAAAGCGATTATTCTCTGTTTAAATTCAATTAACTATATGCATTAAATATTTTTAAACTTAAAATTATGGACATTCCTACATATCGATTAAAAAAAAGATAGACAACGATATATATAACAAAAATTCACAAAGATAATTAAATTTCAAATTTACAATTTATAAATAAAATTATAATATATATTTAAATTTAAACATTTATACATGATTTTATTATTTATTAAAAACAAATATTTTAAAATTAAATAAAAAGTCTATATTGTATTATATATATACGAATTATGTATTTTTTTCGCTTATTATTATATATATATTTAAAAAAGATTTAAAACAAAAAACAAACACATATATATATTCTTCATCAGTTGCCGCGTTTCATCAATCAATTCGCACTCGCATTGTCAATGGAATTATTCAACATAAAATAAAATTTTTTATTAATCAAAAATACAGAACTATTTTTTTTAAATAATAATTGTTGAATGTCAACAACGTTATAGAATAAGAATTATTCCAACACAACCTACAAAAACAAAACAAAATATTTGTTTTAAAAAAAATCACTAGAATCATTCTATAATTTCAATTAAATATTTACCTAAAAGGAATCCTGCATAAATAATAAATATTAAACTACAATTAACCGTTATTAATGCACCTAAAAAATTATTGCCAGCCACCGCTCCAACACGGGCAAATATTAAAATCAAACATAAAGCCATTGCCCTTTATGGATATGTGTATACGATTGACAACATGCACAAAAGAAAAAGTTATAATTAATATTTCTTATCTTATAATGATTTTAATTTTTATAAATTTACCTTATGTTTGTTGGAAATAAATCTACTGATATGGCATTTAATACACTACCAATTAAACCAGCACTTACATACAATACAATTAACGTACTTGTTAGATAAAAATTTGGACTCCAAATAACAGATAAACATGCTATTGCTGATAGAGTTAACCAAGTAGCTGTTTAAATAAAGTATATTGTAAAAATAATTAAGAACATTAATTGATCTTAAAAAAAAACATATTGAATTATATACCATAGCACTTACATAATAATTTTTTTCGACCAATACGTTCTATAAATAATGCCAAAAAAACGTATAGCAATGCACTGATTATACCCACAACCAATGTCGATTGATACGTTAAGGGGTCAACAACTGCTGTACATTCTCCATTTGCATTTGATGTTTGACTAATATAATAATTCATTTATTAATGAGAAATTTAGTTAAGGTATCGTTTTATAAAATAATATATAATTATAGATAATATATAAATTTAACTTACTTACTGATGATTGGTTTTGTTAATTCAATTTTCATAATTTCACATAATGTTTTATTATCGTCAATGTAATGAATCATAGCGGAAAATATTTGTGGTGTCCTTTAAAATACAATATTATTATTATTTTTATCAGTGATATATTCAATGCGGTTTATTTCCGTATGCATAATTATGAAAATGCGCACATATCCTATGTATATATTTACCATAAAAATGTTCCTTGAGCAATTGAAAATAAGATGAACATAAGAAAAGACATTCCCAATGTATTCTTGATGTGTTGTCTCTTGAATAACGTGCTAGTTTGTGACCATAATAATTTACAAATATTTAAAAAACCTCGATTATCATCAAGATTTGCTCCAATATCTTCAATTAAAAGTTCTTTTATCTTATAGGTCTATATAAGATGGAGGATTAAAATTCATATTTACGAAAACAAATCCTTATAAAATGTGCGTATAATGTCTACATACCTCTACTGGTCTACGTCTATTGATTACATAAACATTACGTAGTATTTCCAATGCTTCTTCTTTTTTACCCATTGACAATAGATATTTAGCACTTTCAGGTAAAAATAAAAACGATGTAAAAGCAAATACATTAACTACACTCGATAGGAATATTAATAATTGCCATGGTTCATATGTATATTGTAAAAATTGTATTTTCCAATTGTATGATATGATTAACCACGATAAACTTGGTAAATATAATATGGCCAATGGCATAAACATTGCAGCCATTGTAACCGATTTCACTCTGGATTTATTACAATGAAATTCACCTAAATAAGAAAATGCACTTCCTTGTACACCTGAAATACTATATAATTTTGTTATATATTATTCATTAATGATTATTTGGATTAAAAATTTTAAGCATTAAAGTAATATGTATGACTTACAATAATCCAACAAAAAAACGTGTAACAATAAGCATTGGTACCGTTTTCGAGAAACTGGATAGTATGGCAAATAGAAAACTGACGGACAATGCAATGCGAAGCACTTTTATACGACCCCATGTATCGGCCATAAATCCCCAAAAATGTGAACTAACTGCAATGCCAATGAATCCCATTGAATTTAAAATACCTTGTTCGTGTACGGTAAATTTTAAATCACATCTCGCTGCCGGTAATGCAAATCCTAATAATATACTTTGGGCAGCCACAGACATAATACAAGATCCGCATACAAGTAATAAAAATAATTGATAGCGTCCATTTCCTAAATGAAATATAATAAAATTAATAGGATATAATTAAAAGAAATGGTATATACAGTTTAATTAATCAATATATAAATAGTAATCAATAGTAATATATTGTGTAATTATATAATAATTATAAAGAGTTTTGTATGTAATAAATTTTTAATCGGGTTATCAGAAAAATTATATAATATAAATGTAATTAAAAACATTTTGTTTTTGTATAAAATATATTACAACTTTCTTTTGTATTTTATGTCTTTTTAATATATAATATACAATATTTTTGAATATTTTTTTATAAATGTTATTAATTAATTTTTGTTTATGTTGTTATTATATGAAAACAATTTTTATAATATCGCACGAGGATACCACGAAAATGGATAACAATATCACATAGTCTATACAGAGCATTATATAATTTATTATCGTAAAATCATCACTATTTTTTTTTAAATTAAAAATTAATATATTCATTAACAAAAACGCGTTCTAACAAATAATTATAATTATTATAATTCATTGACTCATTTTGTCTCCTCGTATATATATATTTTCTTTAAATGAATCACACAATATTAATGTTTTTAATTGGAATGTGTAAATAATATATATATGATATAGTAGCATTTAGATTATAAACTTATAAAAATGAAAATTATTATATAAATTTTAATAATAAATGCCGTAGTATTAAAATATTTCGATTTTGAATTATAATTTAACAAAATGTTTTGCGAAATATCTGTGTTTATTGATATTTTATTCATATTATTTTTATAAATTTATGAAAAAAAAACAAGTAATAATTTATGTAAATCGCAAGTAAAAAAAAAAAAGATTAAAAAATGAAATATGTATTAATTCAATATTTCCAAGAATATAACATATATGATGATAATCATATGATTAGGTGTATGTAAAAAGCGATTAAAAAATAAGGTACGTTTTTCAATAGTTTGAAACATTTTTAAATTTCTATATGTATATCCATAGAAAAGTAGTTTGAATTTTATATATGGTATAATAAAGGAAAATTAAACTATGAAAACGCAGAACAGCGTAATTTAGTAATTTATATATATAAGACCCTTCCACAGGAAGAATCAGCGAAATATTTAGGCCTTCACCTTGATCGAAGACTCACATGGCAGAAACATTTATTCAACAAAGCCAAACAATTAAGAACAAAACTCAGTAAAATGTACTGGCTGATGGGACGCTCTTCACAACTCTCAATAGAAAGTAAATTGATACTGTACAGGGCTATATTAATGCCTATATGGACATATGGTATTGAGTTGTGGGGAACTACCAGCAACTCGAACATAGAAATAATAGAAAGGTTTCAGGCCAAGGTGCTAAGGGCAATCACAAATGCACCATGGTATGTAAGAAATGCTTCAATCGGAAGAGACATGAACATCCGTTCTATAAAAGAGGTAATAAAAATATCGAGCAAAAAATATCAAGTAAGGCTAAAACAACACACTAATCAACTAACGGGGGGACTTATGAAGTATGGATTCACAAGACGCCTGAAGCCAGTGGATCTCGCAAAAAGATTCACACTGTAATTTTAAATATAGCTAGAATGAATTAAGATATAATTTAATTAAAACAAATAACTATGTAATATAAACTTAAGTTAATATTAAGGATAATAGAGATCATTGTTTCATTGGAAGCATGTTTACACATGTTTATATCAAAATCAAGAAATTTTACCAAATATCAATAATGATGCTCTGGCATCGTTAGCTTTAGGATAGATCGTAATAAAACATAGCTTAATCAAAAAAAAAAAAAATATATTTTTGTGTTTTATTTTTTGTGATCGTCTAAGATCTTAAGAAATGACATCCATCATATGTGTATAATATATAAACAATTAAAAAATGAAAAATGCCCAATAAATTAATAAAACGATTATTTATTTTTATAATAAATATCTATATTATTTGCATGTAATAATAATAAAGTGATTAAATTATTATTATAGTATTAATTAAGATTTATTATTATTAAAGGAATAAAGAAATTTTATTTATAGGCTATATATATAATATGTGTTACGAAATTATATATAGATAAAGTATTTAACACTTATTTTTTATGCACATTTATCATGGGAAATAATTTAAATATGTCTATCTTTAACAATAATTTATTAGTATTATTTATTATTGAGACCGATTAAAATGTTTCTTTATGAGTTTATGTAAAATTTAATTTTTCTTCCGATTTTTTTTTTGTATTGAAATTCATTGATGTGTCATTTTTTTTTTAATTATTTTTTCATCATACATATGCGATTCTATCTGCGGGAAGGTTGTTTTACTAATAGACAAATAAATCAAATAAATATTCATAACAAATTAGCATTAAAGATATAATTTTAAATAACTTTTAATATAAGAATTATATTAAGAAATTTTAGAAAGCATTTATACGATTTTCTTTAATTTTCTGTGGGAAACTGCAGTATGCGCGTTTTCATATACAGATATAAGATTTTATTTTAGATCAATGTCGCAATAAATATATCATCCCTTAACCTGAGCATATATTCAGATTCTTATTTATTACAAAACAAAATTTAAACATAATTCTTTTAATGTTTAAAAGTTCATTTATAATACGAATACTATATAACATTTATATTAATTAAAACAGATATTTTTTTAAGAAAGATATATTTAAATTGAAATGCATGTGAAGAATATGTATATATAATAATACATAAAATACGTTCTAGACATTTAATTCAACCATAGATAGTTGAATTTGTTATCAATATATGTGAATGATTTATATATATACAAAAAAAAATTAATGTTTATTGATTCAGAATAGCATTTAAAAATCATATTTGTTTTGTTTTTTTCTTTTTTATTGTATTGTACTGTTCTGTATTTGTTTAACAACCTCAATATTATAATATTCTATAAAGGAATGAAGTGGAACAAAAAAACATAAATTGATAACATATATTATATATATTATAAAAATATACAAAACCCATTTATATAAATAAAATTGTAATCTCTTTCGACGATTTTTTCTGCTTAAAATGAAAAAAAAATGAATTATCTTGTAAAAAAAAGTGTTCAGATGATTTTATAAAAAATGTTCGTCGGTTAATTTTTTAAAAAAAAAACATAAAAAAATTAACAAATTTGTTTTTTACGCAAATATTGATAACAAAAGTGATATCAACATATGTATATTATATTCTTATATTTTCACAGACAATTTAAATGAATTATTCAAAAAAAAATTAAATATTATATATAAATTTTTTTTTAATCGGATAATTCATTTTTTTTTATTTAATAAAGGTCAAACATCAAACAAAATAAAAAGATATATATACAATTCGTGTCTGAAGTATTTAAAGAATATTCATATATTCCATAGAATATATTGTTGATTATTATAAAAAGTATTAAAAATATAATTATTTACCAGCTTCTTGAATTGCTTCTTCATATGTATGTTGTTTTTCATCTCCTTCTCGTTCAGCTGCTTCAATTGTCCATATATTTTGTTCAGATTCAGTTTTATTATCTATACATACATAAGATGCAGCACATATGGATAACGAACAAGTAAAATTTTTTTTAATTAAAATTGACGATCAAATTCACGATTTTGCATTATAATTAACAATTTTTGAATATATAAATAACTATATATATATATACAATAATAATAATAACAATAATATAAAAAATACAAATAATATATAAATATTAATTTATGCATATCATAAAACATATAAATCAATTAATAAAAACATAATCAGAAATATAAATGACAAATGAAAATGGAAAGTTAAACTAAATAAGGAAATTGTATATATATTCAAATGAATATATAAGAAAAATATATGATAATAATTTTATTAATTTATTAACTACTAAATTATAAAAAAAAATGCAATAATCGCAATAATAAGATATGAAATATTGAAATATATTATATATATATATATTTGATAACAACAAGCAGATGCACTTTGTACTATATAAAGAAAACTATTACAACAAAACCAATTTTTCTTTTTATTTCACTATATCATTAATGAATTTAACTGTGTTATTATATAAATGCATAATTATGATCATCTATAAATTAACTATACAAAAAATTATAATTAACTATCAAACAAACATTTATATTTATTTATTTATGCGTATAACCTTCCAAATAACTATCCATAATTTTGTATAATTTAATTAATAATTAATATATATTTATAAAATCGCTATATAGATGCACATAATTGGACGGATGATATACACTTTCTGATACGAATAGAATATATATACATATATATTGAAAAGAAATACATTTACGTGAATTTTCATCATGTTGACAAATTGCCATATATGATTTATATTTCTTATCTGAATACATAATTTGCATGTTGGTATAATTGTTTAAAAACAAAAAATAAATAAAATAAATATAAAACAACCGACCGATATCGATAATTAAATTTTTCAAATTACAAAACTCACTTGCAAATTATTCATTGCATTTAAACTTTCAACAAAAAAATATCTATATATATCGCTTAAATAAACACCACACAGAGTGAATCTCATTTCATTTATATATTTATACTAAAAAGTACAATAAAACTATATTATTATTATTAAAAGAAATTTATTTATTTATTATCGCACAGATTATACAAATATATTTATATAGATTATTTCTAAATAAATATATAATTATTAAATCTATATATATATATGTAAATTAATGATACAATTAAATAAAAAAATATATACACAAAATGCAAACCTCTTTTAATAATTAAATCATTTACTATATATTTTTTCTTCACCATTTTCAAATATAAAATTAAAAAAAAAAAATAAAATAACTGAATAAAAACACAAACACTATAAGTTTTTTTTATTTTTTTTTTGTTTAGAAGTTAAAATATTTTATTGTTTGAATAAACAATAAAAATATACTAATAAAATACTTTTGTTTTATATTAAATAATTATGTCAAATTAAATCTATAGTATATATTATAAAATATATATTAAAATATTTATTTAATTAATATTTGTATATAAAAAATATATTTATTTATAAGAATGTGTTTGATTATTTGTCTATATATTGGAAAGTATATATATATATATATAAAGAAGTCACAACGAACTCAATTCCAATATACACCACGACAATATACCATATTTGTATATGCGAGATGTGATAACTCCAAATATTTGTTCACTATTAAATGATTAATCCAAATGCAACTTAAATGTAAATAAATAAAAATTGTTGATAAAATATTTATATTCAAATATTTCTATTTTATTATATATATATTTATATATATATATAAATAAATAATATATTTCATTACTTAAAAATATGTATATTAAAAACAAGCAAAACCAGTATATATATTTCTTACTACATAATACATACATATGTATATATGATAATATACCGATTTTATTAATATATTTTTTGTATAATAGCTTCTTTTCTACTAAGCTTTTTTGAGTACAATACACCAAAAACATCAAATATCTCTTTTTTTCATCGAATGCTACAATGGTGTGTTGAATTTTTATTCTTTTTTACTACAACAAAACGACACTGTCACCACAACGTTGTGCAAAATATAATGGTATTCTACACAATGAATATTTATGGTGTAGATACGATTTTGAGGTTGCTTGTTTGTAATTTCGTAATATTGAGCATTTGTATATATGTATTTGCATATATTATCAATTTTTGGTCTCTGTCGAATATAATAAGAATATATATTCTCTTTCGCATTTGTGCTGCGAGTATTTAAATATATATATTGAGAAAATACACCAAATGTAAAAATGTAATCTTTTCATATCTCACTACAATAGAAATATATCGTAAAACTTCATACACTTTTATATTTTTAAATTGTGTAGCCTACACTAAAAAGCGTAGTAGAAAAGAAGCTATAAGAGATACAATTAAAAATTTATAGATGTATTATATATCGTCGGTTGTTTTCATATATATACATATAATAACTTTTTATTTTTAAATATATTGAATTTCAATTAAATTAAAATATTAAAGATATCGAGGCTATACATAATATATATAATATAAATATGAATAACGACGCATCAATAAACTTATAAAATACAAATTAAAGAATCGTAATTATTATTAATATATTCAAAAGTTATTGGACGCTGTGGAGAACTTACAAAAATTGAAACGAAATCAATAAACAATATTTTGTGGATTCGAATCCGTTTTGAAATGAAGAAATGTTTCTGGGATATTATTCTATATATATGGCCATTCAACCACAGTCGCCAATGCACCTCCCTTTCATTCAACAGAAATCTTTGGACAATCAATAAAAAGATATATTGTTATCGATAATCCTTAATTAAATAAATATATAATTTCATAATATTCATAAAAAATAATGATCAATTTCATATTTAGTTTTTAAAAATGTCCTTGTTTGTTCAAAAACCATTTAATTTAATTTATTTTGATAACACATTTTTGCAGTAAATACATAATACGAGCATTATTAACAATATAAAGGTTCGATTATATATGTTGAATTGTTGACATACAATTAAAATTATCATCATTCAACAATAATATGTGAGATGTAATTATATTTGGAGGTATTATATAAATGTTGAATAGTGGAAATAGAAGATTTAATTATGAAAATTAAATAATAATATGTTTAATTAAATCAACAAAAAATGTTCAGGCGTTTTTAAAATCATTTACATACAATATGAATTGTAAATAGAACCTATTTACAAAAACAAAAAAAACAAGTGAAAAATACATAATTATATCTATAACATAAAAATTATCATCAACAATAAAACGCATTAACATACCATATATGTTATTTATAAATAATTATAGGTGACAAATTTAAAATAATTTCATGGGAATATTTTTGTTTTTTTAGTTATATGGTAAACTCTATATAATTTAAACTATTATACTATATTGTAATGAATGATACATAATTAATTATATTACATGTTTTAGATTATATTACTTACTATATCCGCAGCAATCACGCGTATGTATAATTTACTATATAGTATTATTAAAATGTTTGTATTGTTAAAATTGCTAAATCGTCATCATTAGTTCGGGTATAAGGTTTTCGAAATCATAAAATAGAATAACAAAACGAGATTGAACGCTATGATGATGAATTGAACGGAAAATTTTCGGTATATTTTCATATATAAAAACTAGATTAATCAGTTGATTCAAAGGTCGTTAATAATTTTTGAAAATTCAAAACGTTTACTTGTAGTGTAAAGCTTGATTTGGGGATCAATGGTTTTGTATATCTAGATTTATCCATAATGTAAAATCATAAAACATTTTATTAAACACAGAAATTGAGAAAAATACTAAATGAATATATTTTAATGTTCTTCTTCTTCTTCTTCAAATTGTTCTGATAATGTTCCAATGGTAAATTTTACCCCTGAGATGAAGCTTTAATGTTTCGTTGAGAATAAAAAACAAAAAACAACTGCTTTTTTTTTGTTAATTAATTAATATTTTTGTTTTGAATTCAAATTAATGATATATAAAATAAATTATTTATTTTTTAAATGAATATTTAATAAATTAATTAATAATAGTTTAAATTGAGATAGGTATATATATAAACACAAATAGATATTTATAAATTAGATTTTAAAAATAAAAATTCACGTTACGTTACACAATACAATATAAAAATTCTTCAAATAAAAAAATATATCACATATTGTAAAATGATAATCTCCATAGCATATCCGAAATATCGTTTTATTTTGTTTTAATGAAGAAACATACAACAACACAAACTGTATATTACAGGAGGAAACAAACAAAGAATTTTAATATAATAATTGATGTATCATTCAAAATTGCTGTATCATATCTTTCACTTACCCAAAATAAGTCCTGTATAACTATAAAATATTATACTACAATTATGTTCTATTAATGTTGCTATAAAATAACTACCAGCAACGGATCCAACTCTTCCAAACATT
Source organism: Dilophus febrilis (assembly GCA_958336335.1). Lineage (NCBI taxonomy): Eukaryota > Metazoa > Arthropoda > Insecta > Diptera > Bibionidae > Dilophus > Dilophus febrilis. Next base: position 41,758,210 of record OY284468.1, read on the forward strand.
AAAATTAAACATAATGCCATTGCTCTGTTGTTTCATATTCGATAACCAAAAATGATAAAAAATTAATTAAAATAATTTAATGAAATAATTATATATATGTTCATTTTTGTTTAACCTAATATTTGTTGGGAATAAATCTACTGATATAGCACTTAATACACTGCCACAAAGTCCACAACTTAAAAATAATACCACCAATATAATAGTCACATAAAAATTTGAACTCCATACTATTGCTAAACATGCAGCTGATGTCATTGTTAACCAAATTGCTAAATAGAATGTGAATAAAATTTAAATTTTTAAATACAATTCAAAATATCGCATTTTATCAAAAAATTTACTCAATAATAATTTTCTTCCTATTCGATCAATATACAATGCCATAAATGCATAAATTAATGCAAATACTGCACCAATTCCTAAAAGTATTTGATAAGTTAATGGATTTGTTGATTCTACACAAGAATTCATTTCATTTGAATTTGTCCTATATAAAGCAAAAAATAATAATAAATAAAATAATATGTATTCAACCCACCATTCAACCATAAAACTTACATATTGGTTTCCATTCCGATAATATAATCAAAATTTATATCAATCGATGGTAAATCATTATATTTCCAACTAGCAGCTTCACACAATGTTTTACCATCATTTATAAATGTGATCATTGCTGTAAAAATTTCTGGTGTCCTATTTAAAAATATATAAAAATAGTTTGTTTTTTTTAATAAAATTCTTGTCTGATGATATAAATAGAAAGATATTCTTATTATACTATATGTATTTATATAGGAAATAAATAAAAGTATAATTATTTAAAAATATATTCATACCACATATATGTTCCATGACCAATTGAAAATAATATAAACATTAGAAAACTTAATTTAAATGTATTACTTAAATATGGTGGTACAAACAGTGGCCACGTTTGATTCCAAATCAATTTAAATACATCTGCTACACCTTCAACTTCATTAATATTTTGTCCACGATTTTCCAATTGTAAATCAATAACATAATATGTCTATATATAATATAATTAAAACGAATTTTGAATGTATATTAATATATAAATGAAATTTGCAAATTAATTTTGTTTTTTTATATACATATATAAATGTAAAGAAATTGCAATACCTTTTTTGATTGTCCCGTATTCATATGATATACAATTTTTAAAACATCTATTGATTCATATATTTTATCCATTGATAATAAAAATTTTGGACTTTCTGGTAGAAATTGAAAAGCAACTAACGCCACAACATTCATAATGCCTGCAATTAATATTAATAGACGCCATGGTGTATAAATCATTCCGAATATTGTCCATTCCCATTGCATCGGTACAATTAGCCATGCAATTGCTGGTAAATAAACACATGCAAGTGGCATAAACATTGCTGCATATGTAACAGCACGTATACGTGTTCGATTACCATGAAATTCACCTAAATATGAGAATGCAGTTGCCTGTACACCTGAAATACTTTATTCATATGGATAGAAAATCAAAGAAATGTCATTTAAAATAATCATATTGGGGAAAAAAACTATTTTATAAATAAATCCTTAATATTTACTCTTTATTTCTACAATACTTACAACATTCCAACGAATAGTCGCATTATAATTAACATACAAACGGATGTTGAAAAACTTGATACTATCGAACAACATACACTGAATAATAATGAAAAACGTAATACTTTTAAACGTCCCCATGTATCCGCTAAAAATCCCCAAAAATATGATGTTAAAATGATTCCAATAAATCCCACTGAATTCAATACACCCTGTTCGATAACCGAAAATTTTAAATCACATTTTGCCGATGGTATAACAAAACCTAAAACAATTCCTTCGACAACAACACCCATTATACAAATACCACATATTAGCGTTAAACAATGTTGAAATCGTCCAATTCCTAGATATATAAATAATAGATATTCATAATTATTGAGTAATTAAAATGAAATTTAATTACCTTAAGATTGTTTTAAGTCAATTTTAAATATAATTAAAAATATAAATGAATAATCTTTTTCAATAATTGTAATATAAGTAGAATATTTATTTAAAATATCAATGAGACTTTTTATAATGAAATATTTATTAAATTTGCATATCAACACTATATGAATATATGTTCATTCATTCAATTTCTAATACAAATACAAGTTTATCTATATGTTGTATAATGACTTCTTAACAACAATAATCAAAAAACAAAATTTGATAACCATTAAATTGTTTATATAAACAGTTTTATCTATATAATATTTTTATTTGTAAAATATTTTATTGACCCCTTAATAATTTATATGGTATATGTGAGATATGACGTTTTTATATTTGCTTTTAAATTGTCCAAATAATAAGATACAGAATCTTTAAAGATTAATACTGTCATATGAAACTATTTTTTTCTTATGTGTTTATTTATATAAGATTATGAACGCATATCTTATTAACAAATTATTACATGACATAAACATATGTAACATCTCTATGCATGCATATAGATGTAATAAATAACAAATAAGTTAAATAAATAAAAAAAACTATATTATTAAGAATTGTTTTTCTTATACAATATTTAAATTTTAGAATAATAAAACGCCATTGTGAGGAAATATTATATTAAAAATATTAAAATAAAATGAAAGAAAAACTATAGATTATTATTGATATGCTATTAACTATTTTGGTTAACGTAATTTAAAAAGAAAACAAATTTATTTACGGATCCGCTTCAAAAATACCTTGACAATTTCATAATAATAAGATAAAATCCTTCAAAAGATTCATATAGATATAACAAATGTAAACGAAAAGGTATTAGAATGCTATCATACAAATATATATTTTTTTATATACATTTACATTATTTATTTTGTGTTACATTTATATATAGAACAAACCATTGTTGGTAGATAAAAACGTACAATTAACATGTAACCATTTTAAAATAAACAATTAAAATCTATTGCATATATAAATACCTGCAGCTTCAATAGCTTCATCAAACGTATGAATTTTTGAATTATTTTCAATGTTTACATTTTCAATTGTCCATACACTATCAAATGAACCTATACATTTCGAATTATTTTTATTATTATCCAAATGAATTATCCATAATGCCTTATTTTTATATTACATACCTTCAGATGCAACACTAAATGCTCTATTATTTCTATAATTGTTTTTTACCATGTTTCCGTTTAATTATTTTATTCATTTAAGCAAATAAAAAGTATAACAATTTGGAAAATTATGTAAAATACAACAGGATAAGAGTTTTATAGGTCACCAAAATTTAAAAAAAATTTTTTTTTTTTGTAAATTAAACTATATTAAAATTATAAAAAAATATGTGTTATTCTCGTTAAAACCAAAAATAAACTTAAAATTTTAAAGTAGGTATAACATTTCAAAAAAATATAATATACAATTTTAATTTGAAAATAATTTTTATCTCATTTAATTTATTATACACAAATAAACATTTATATATTCATTTATTTTTTTATTAGATAATGACAAAAGCAATACAATACACCTTGCTATATATACCATATATATAAACGATATAATTTTGAAATATTTCTAAAAAACATAAAATGAACTTGCAAATATAATTTTATACTTTTAACGTATTATATTTTTCCTATATATAAGATAAAATATATATATATTAAAATGTAAATAGGTAATAAAACGATATTTTGTAAATTAATAAATATATATAGACACGGATGACGACAACTTTATATATAAATTTATACAGATTTAAAACGTATATATACTAAATTATATAAACAATTAGTTGCAATTTTATATTGTTTATGATGACGATTTTTTATTCTTTATGCGATATATAAATAATTTATTTATTCCTTTTTTAAATATTTATAAGAAAGGTAAAATTTTTTAGTATTTTCTAATTTAAATATTTTATAGTTTTATGATTAATTTTAAGAAATTAAACGCAGTGTATTTTCGGCAACGTTTTTTTTATTAAAAACAAAAAAAACAATTCTTATACAACAATTTATTTATATTTAATAAATTATATAAATAATATATATTTTCTATTATGATAGATAATTAATAATAAATGATTAAAGAATAAATAAATAAATTATAATACATTTGCTGAAGATTTTTTTCTAAGCAAAATTAACAAAATGATGATACAACCTAAAATATAATATAATAATAATAAATTATTTCAATTTTAATATAATAAAAATAAAACCATATCTGTAATATTTACTTATTAACACTGAACCACAAAAGAAAAATAATCCCTCACAATAAAAACTGATGAAACCTGCAACAATATTACTACCAGCTACAGCACCCGATCGTCCCAGCATAAGAATTATACACAATGCCATGGCTCTGAAAACAATGTTTGTATATATATATATATATATATAGAAAAATTATTATGATAAAACTATAAATATTTGTATCTCTTAAAGTTGAAAAACAATATGTAATTAATATCCTACTTACTTAATACTAGTTGGATATAAATCAGCTGATATAGCACTTAATGCACTACCAATATTACCACTACTCACCATTATTGTGAATAAGGTAATTATGGCATAAAAATTATTTACCCAAACTAAAGAAAATGCTACCGCCGCTGTAATTCCAGTCCATACAGCTATATTTTGATTTTCGAATTAATTAATTAAACATTTCAATTTAATATCTTTGGAATTGGTTCAATTGGCATACAAAAATGTAATAAAATAATATATACTTACACAGCAATAATTTTAATTTAAATCGATTTACTAAAAATGCGAATAAAATAAAAATTGCCATAAGTGAAATTCCTATAATTATAAATATTATAAATGTTTCAGCGTTTGATGGTATACAATTTAAAGATGGGGATGCCAATGATGATGATGATGATGTCGATGATATTGATGATGTACTATATATAAATATTAAATTGAAGTTGAATATGCATTTATATAATTTAACATTTGACAATATTTATATAATTACTTTTTGCTATCTACAATTCCCAATGCAATTACATCACAAATTGTATATGATTGATCGATGTGATATGTCATAGTTGTTAAAATTCCTGGGAACCTGATGGGAAAATATTCATCTATTTATTATAACCATTATTAAATAATAAAAAACATATATTATATATTTACCATAATATTGAACCGTGTGCTACTAAATAATATATAAACGTTAAATAACATAACATTAGGGTATTCATAATATGTGGTGGAACAAATAATGGCCATGTCTGATTCCATGCTAATTTTGCTACCTCTATAAAACTCCTTGAGTTTGATATATCTGCTCCATGATCATCCAAAATGATATTTTTTACAGGAAATGACTATTGAAATTAAATTTCAAAAATAAAATACGGTTTAAAGGTTTTATAATAAACAATAATTATATAGATTATACGATAATTTTGATGTATACCTCTTTACTGTTGCCCGTATTAATATGATATACTTTACGTAATACCTCAATTGTTTGCTCTTTTTTACCCATTACCAATAGGAATTTTGGACTTTCTGGTAGAAACAGTAATGCTACAAATACAATAGCATTCGTTACACTTGAACAAAAAATATATAATCGCCATGATGAATATTCGAATCCAAATATTTGAAACCTTAAATTTGATGGTAAAATAAGCCATCCCAATACGCCAATATAAAGCATTGATAATGTCATGAACATTGCTGCAATAGTAACCGTTTTTTTGCGTGTTTTATCACTATGAAATTCACCTAAATATGGTATTGATGATGATTGAACACCTGATATGCTGTAAATAATGAACCAAAAATAATTTTTTGTATTTTAAATATCTTTTACTGTATATATATTCATATGTGTAATATATATATATATATTTACAAAAATCCAACAAAAAATCGGGTAATCAATATCATCGCAACGGAATTGGAAAATGTCGATATTACTGACATAATAAATGAACATAACGATGTTATACGTAATACTTTATGACGACCCCAGGTGTCGGCTAATAGCCCCCACAATTGTGAACTTATAAATATTCCTATAAATCCTATTGATGCAACAATACCCTGTTCTGCTACCGTAAATGATATATCACATTTTGCCGATGGTAATACCATACCCATATTCATTCCTTCTGTAACAACACCCAATAGACATAGACCACATATTCCTAGAATAAATATATGAAACTTTCCTCTGCCTATTTAAAAATTGTTGTTAAGCAGTTATTAGCAGTCAATTTCAATTATTTTACATTAATATCATAATAACATATATAGTTTGAAATTATATTATATTAACATTACCAATTTCATCTGTCGCTTCTTCATATGTAAATGTACCATCTTTGATTGTTTCCACATCCTTGGTTGAAGTCATTTCATTTAATTTTATGACTAAAAGTTTAATATTATAATAAAAATTTAATAATAAAATATATATATGAAAAGAATAATTAAAATATATATACTAATCCGGCAAAAACCCTGGCATTATTATGTCGATTACGTTATACAAGGCGTACGACATAATTATTCAATGAACAAAAATATAATTTTCATTATATTGCTATCTTTATTATATGGTTTAATTAAATTGCTATTATATTGTGGATATATCTTAATTAATCGTTATTAATATTTCTTTTTAAAAACATAAATTAATATTTATTTTTAGAAATTCACATAAAATGGTTTAAAAAAGAATTAGATATATGGTTATTAATTAAAATTGAAAATGGTTGGAAATTTCATCGAGTATAGGAAAGATATGATGATAAATTAACCAATCAATATTACACGCCATTTGTATTTCTCAGCAATAAATATATAATAATTGACTTAACAAAACGTCCTTTTTCACATAACATTATAAATTGATTACATTTTTCATAAATATTTTATGTAATAAAAGCAATAAAAAAAATAAACTTACCTTTTCAAATGGTAATATAACAAAACCTTATTATGTTATTTTAACAAAAAAGCAGTTATTTGCTATATAATTATAAATAAATATAAATCACAACATAAAACATATGACTTTACACTTATATATGTATATAACACAAATGTTTAGTTAAATTTGCTATTAAGCATTAATTATTTAACTTTTTTTTCTCGCATATTACTATAAGGATATTTTACCTTCATCTGGTTTATAATCGACACTATAGTTATCCAACTGTTCATTCAACATTTGAATACAAAAAACACAATACCAAATATACAAAATACAAAATATATATAGGATATATTTAAAAATTATCCTCTAATAACATAAAAAAAGATATTAATACTAAAAACTTTATTCAGAAGATTTTAATTGATTCTATCAATAGTAAAAAATTCAATAAACACAAAAAAGCACATACAAAAAATAAAAATTAAAATGATGTTGTTGCGTATGAAAAAGTAATATGGAAATGTCTATAACGCACAAATAATATAACATTGATATAGCAATTTTTTATTTATTTTATTTAAATTAATTACAATTATATTATTATAATAAAACTTCACTCTTATATCAGATCGCATATACAATTTTTATACAAAATTTCTATGCGTCTATAAATAAAAAAAGAAATTCAAACAATGATAATTTTTATATGCAATTTAAGCAAGAAAAATAAAAAATAAATACACCCATATACAATATGATAAGATCTACGACATGTTAATTTATTTCAATAGTTTTAATTAATTATAAATAAATCGCTGTTATTGTTGTTTTTCCACGATTCAATGATTCGATATATATAATGAATGTTTATCACGCTTCCGAAGTTAATCTAAAAATATATTATTAATATTTATATTTTTCCTTAATAGTATATTGCTTATTTGCAAAATTTCATAAATCTATTATCTTTTCAACGTATATATATATATATATGGATTTATTATACACAATATTAATAAAACATAATAAAAAATTGTTCACACATTAAAATCAAACAAATGAGTTTATAATTTTTTTTAATTTCCTTATATAATTCTATATCAAATAAAAATAATTTAAACTTATTGGATGCAGTTTTGTGTCACTATATAGGTATTTTTCGCATCAATAAATAAATAATAAATAAATCAGAAATATATTTCAAAATAAAGAATTGAAGTATAATTAGGGTCTTCCAATTTTAATTGAAATATATTTTACTATCCCAAATTAAAATAATAGTAAAATAGAAATTAAGTGGAGGGACAATGTCAAGAAAATATTATTTACTCATAAAAATTGGGGAAAAATCCATTAACGATAAATATATCGAATAATAGCACCTTGTTTTAATTTTGAATTATCCTTGAAATAATTCAATACCATAATAAAATCAGATTTTTTGTAATTTAATTCATAACATTATGCAATATAACTATTACGTATATATATAGCATATACAAATGCAACAACCTTTCATGTAATGATACAAAAATACAAAAGTATTATTAAATTTCATTATTTATGATAAGAAAATTAACAATTTAACACTTTGTTATCGCAATATTAATTCTATAATTAAGGATACAATAAAACAAATTAAATGTGTAAAGAAAAAGTAAATATATAAATTTTGCTAAATTTAGATCGAGATAATTAATATATAATATTATATATAGATAAGTTATATTTTAAATGAGAAAAACTATGTGGGGCAAAAATAATAAACATATTATACAATTTAACTTTTATATTATTGTTATAAAATGTATAATAACCATGTTAGCAATGGTCAGTTTTCGCAAGTCATCCATTTACTTTTTTACTCTTAGATCGCTGAAACAATAAGAAGAATTTCGCAAGTATTATGAACATTGTAAATCCGATAAATATTTATTTATTTATAATATATATATGTATATATCAATTTTAATATTTTAAAATTTATAATAAAATAAAATTAATATAAAAACTATTTACTAGATTTACTTATTGTTCCATATATTATATCACATTTTTGTTACCCTTTGAATGCAATAAAAATCCCAAAACAATTACACAACCTAAATCAGCAATTAGAATTATGTTAACATTTTTGTTTTATTCGTTAAACAAAAAAAACATATAACTAACTTATTAAAAATCCACTAATAAGAAAAAATATTAGTTCACAATTATTATTCAATAATGCAGCAAAAATATTACTTCCAGCTACCGCTCCACATCTTCCTAACATTAAAATTAAACAAAGTGCCATAGCTCTTCATATATAAATAAGTAATAAGACAATACATTTTTTGAAAAATTAATTAAATGTTTGTAAATTTTGTACTAAAATAATAATATTCACTTGATATTTGTTGGAAATAAATCAGCTGAAATTGCACTTAATGCACTTGCACAATTGCCACAACTTAAAAATAAAATTATTAAAATTATATTAATATAGAAATTGGTTGACCATATTATTAATAGACCCGAAATTGCCGATATAGTAATCCAGGTTGCTAAAATTATCAATAAATTTTACTTTAGTTTGTAAAAAAAATTTTTAAAATAAATTACATTATACTTACTTAATAGAATTCGAAGTTTAACACGATTCAATAGAAACAACAATAAAATGAATATGAATAAAAATGTTATTCCAATAATCATAATAATTTGAAATGTTAATGCATTGGTACCTGTACAATGTTCCGAAATACTTCTGGTACTGAATTTTTGGAGTATTCATATATATATAGAATTGAAGTTTATAAATAAACACAAATATTTAGTAAGTTTGAAATGAATTTACCTATTATTATTATTATTTGTAATTTCTATTTTAATAATCTCACAAATTGAATATGAATTATTTATATGATTATTCATTGCACCAATAATTTCGGTAATCCTTTTTGGGTACATAAAATATATATAAAATCAATTTTATTAATAAATACCTTTTGTATATAAATCGTTATTATTTTGTTATTATACCATAAAAATGTTCCATGAGCAATTGAATAGAAAATAAACATTAAATAGCATAACATTAATGTATTCAAAACATGTGGAGGCATAAATAATGGCCATGTTTGATTCCATGCTAATTTGGTTACGCCAATAAAATTACGCGCCTCTGAAATACTCGCTCCACGTTCATCCATTAGTATATTCTTTACTGGAAATGACTATCCATTTTTGAAAAATTATTTATTTATTTAATTATATTCAATTTTTTTGAAACTTACATTTTCATTGGCACCCGAATTCATTCGATAAACCCAACGTAATATACGTAATGCCTCAGTTTTATTACCCATTGTCAATAAAAATTTTGGACTTTCCGGTAGAAACAATAATGCAATGAATGCTAAAGCATTTGATAAACTTGAACAGAAAATGTATAATCGCCATGGTTCATAAACCATACCGAAAATGTTCAATGTAAATGAAATTGGTATAATTAACCATGCCATAAAACCCATATAAAAGACTGAAACGGTCATGTACATTGTAGCAATTGTTACGGCACGTTTACGACTATTATTACTATAAAATTCACCAAGATACGATAGAGCCGATGCTTGAACACCTGAAATACTATAATAATAAAATAAACAAAAATTGTATAATAATACGAGCATATATATAACATTATTTTACAAAAATCCCACAAAATATCGGGTTAATAATAACATCCAGAATGCATATGAAAAACTGGAAATTGCAGAAAATATAAAACTACAAATTGTTGTTAAACGTAATACTTTGTGACGACCCCACGTATCGGCTAACAGTCCCCAAAAATGTGAACTCATAAATATTCCAATGAATCCAATGGAATTCAATAGGCCCTGCTCGCTTACGCTAAAATGTAAATTACATTTTGCTGATGGCGTTACAATACCCATATTGATACCTTCTGTAATGACACCTGACAAACATAATCCTGTTACTGATATGATAACAGTATGGAATTTTCCTCTACCTTTATGATGGTGCAATGAATTTGTTTATAGTATCCAATGAGAACATATGATGAAATAAGATATAATTAAAAAAATCTAATATCATATACAATTATATAGAAATGTAATCGTTTAGTATACCAATTAAATTGACAGATTCATCATAAGTAAATTCAGTATGCTTATCGTTATCATTTTCTTGTAATTCCAAAACTATATAGAAATAATAAAATCTTAAAAAACAAAATATTTTAAATGAATTGCAAAACAAATAATTACTTTCCATTTTGCCCAATAAACAATTATTATATTAAATTTGAATTTAATATAAATTGATCATTGATTTTTTTGTATCTACACATATTTAAATTAAAGAATTATTATTTATTTAGAAAAATATTGAATAAATTTGATCTCAAAATGAACTCTTCTTTATTTTTAACAAAAACTATTAATAAATATTTCTATCATTTCAAACCAAATATTCAAAATACAGTATTTGTAAGTCAATTGTGCATAAAGAGAATTATACAAACTGCTAATAAATACTATATAGGTCTTGTATTTAATTTTAAAAGTCTTTCTATTTTAAATATTAATTGTTTACTTAATACCGTAATATAATATTTATTACAACAATAAAAAAAACAACTAAAAGAACCACAAAATTTTCATTTATAAAATTATTTTATATACAGTCACATACGATACCATATAGGTTCAAAAAATCGGCAAATATATATCAGGAATTAATTTTACATTATGCTAGAAAATAGAAAACAGTATTAGATGGTTAAATATTTTTACTACAATTTGAATGGAATATCAGTTAAGTAAACCCCGCTAAGACATATATAAAATCAAATACCTTTCACGAAGAGGTTCATAACTTTTAATCTATTTTTACATTCCCAGTCTGAAGTATGATACATACAAACCGAATTGTAGGATTAACATAAAATGTTTATATATACAAATTAGAATTAAATACATGTTAATGATTATAAGTATATGGATTATAGAAGTAAATTATTAATGTTACCTTAAAAAATAAATTCAACACTGGCCGATAAAACAGTTTAAACTTAAAAAACTTTTAAATTTTAAACACAAAATTAATGTTAATAATATTAACTTAAAAAAGCATACATTTTGGAAATACTAAAAGTAAAATAAAAGCTTATAAAATTAATGATTGCAAAAGTTGGCTTTTTTTATAAATAATATTTTATAATACACATCATTAACATTTCTATTAAAATATTCATGTATATATATAATAATATACCTTGGTCATGTATTTAAAACAAAAATTGCCTAGTCATTTTCAACAATATTTTACACATGCCATAGATGCGATGCGGTATATATTAATATGTTTATTTCAATTTATTCTTATATGAATATGTATATAAATATTTTTATGATCGTAATCATATGGACAGTATTTCCTTAATTGAGTTTCATTAGAATACACAAAAATTTTAACAAAATATTTAATATGTGAATAAACAAATCGTGATGAAAAAAATAAGTATCAAAATATGAACCAATGTATAGAAAAAGACCAATTTGGGTCTGCTGAAATGAAAAATAAAAATACATATATAATAATATAACAATGCAAAATTATATTTTAATTAATTTATTATCAGAAATAACAATTAAAATGCAAAAAAATAACATTTTTTTACATTTAAACATCTACCTGGTCGCGTATCAAATCCTAATGCAATTCTATATATGGATTTGGTATATATATTATATTATTATAGAGTGATTATGCAAAAAAACAAAACTTAATATATAAATGGTTATATTTATTTAAAAGAAAATATTAAAGATTAAAATATTTGTTTTCCAAATAGAGTTACTTAAAATAAATTATACAAAGTACTGTATATATCTTCGATATAGTTAAATGTTAAAGATCATTCAAACCGCATACAGTGCATATAATACTTTTTTCTGTATATTACAAAAAAAAATTCAATTGCTATTTAGAACATAAAAATAAAAATTTGCGATCATCAATCAATTTTAAAGATTTTAATATTTCTTATAATATATAGTAAATTAATATTGTAACATTCTGCTTTTGGTTTTTTAAAAAAAATATTAATTTTCACTATAACCTGTTATACTAATCGAATAAAATTATAATGCTATTAATATTTCGATTAATACATATTTTTTGTATATGCGTTGTAATGTTATTAAAGGTAGGTGATTTTTGTACATATATAATATACAGAATTAATAGATTTTTTTTTTTTAATTTTAATCCCATTGTTGATAAATCATTGCAAATCTTTGTTTTAATAAAATAGTTATGTTACATATATCTTTATTTAATAAACAAATGATGAAAAAAATATTATATTATTAACCTTGACAAAAAATTGTTATGAAAAAATAAAAAAAAATTAATATATAATTTCCATTTTGTTTTTAAACCACGAAATTAATTAATGTTTTACTTATATATGTATTATTATATATTATATTCAGGATGTGAATACTCACCATATAATGAATTGTGGTTGGTATATTTTATTTATTTATTTGTATTTATATACATATACATAATATAAATATGAATGGGTATGAAATATTGATTTTTTTTAATTATAATTAAATTTAATAATTTTTCCACATATACATAGATTGTGGATCATCAGCAATTGCGTATAAAAATCGTATTATCGGTGGTAGTGATACGGAACCTCATGAATTTCCATGGATTGTTGGCATTTTCGATGACGAAGATGAAATTTATTGTGGTGGAAGTATAATTACCAATCGACATGTTCTTTCCGCTGGCCATTGTGTTTATTAGTGAGATTTTAATTTCTTTTAAATGAATTTTTCACAATTTAAATCCCCCCCAATACTTTTTGGTCCAAAGGTATAATGAACACTTTCAAATAATTCGTCCAGACAAAATATCTAATAAATTTTTTGTAATATTACATAAAAATGTTTTTTCCATTTAAAAATATAGCTAATTTTATATATATTTTTGGTTTATTTATAGTACAGATCCATATTCATTACATGCATTATTGGGTATGCATGATCGGGTGAAACGTGATGGAATTCGTTATGATTTTATTGATATATTATTACATCCACATTTTACCCCATTGCAATATCATGATACATATGATGTGGCCCTATTGAAAGTCGATCGTTCAATAGTATTTTCCGATAATATAAAACCGATTTGTTTACCTTCATCAGGTGATAATATATAAATATTACTCTGTGTATATAAATAAATAAATAATATGTATTCAAAGACTAAAATATTTAATTTTATATTTACAAATCTAGACAAAATATATGACAATGTAAAGGCAATTGTTGCTGGATGGGGTCGTATGTGGTCAGGTGGTGATAATTCAAGATTTTTAAAAGAAACAAAAGTTGTAGTACAATCAAAAGATACATGTAAAAATACACGAGTCGGATTTCTATTAGAACCAAAATCAATGATTTGTGGTTATGCCAAAAATTCAGATGCTTGTCAAGTATAAATATAATAGTTATTTGAAAATATTTTTATTATATTTAATATGTTTTAATTTTTCAAATATACAGGGAGATAGCGGCGGTCCACTATTTATCGAAACAAACTTTAATCGTTTTGAACAATTTGGTTTGTATTTGGAATTAAATTTTAAATTGTAACATTACATTTGTGTAAATGTTCGTTTAGAAATACTTTAACACAATGATTTAATTTGTTTATGAATAAAAATATAGGTGTAATTTCATTTGGTATTGGTTGTGGTACGGAAAATTCACCAGGAATTTACAGTCGATTAAGTTTATTTGTACCATGGATAAAACAGGTAACATCAGATGCGGCTATGTGTCGTGATCCGAATTTGGCTATATAATACTACGTATATTAATTCATTAATTATTGTGTTTATTATATAATATTCTTGAATGATATTTTGTTTATTTTTATTTAAATAAATAAAATTATGATTCAATAATAGTTTTAAATGTTTGATTATTTTTTCAAAACCTAAATCTGCTGTTGTGTGAAGATTTTATGTTATGTATAAACAATAAATCAATATCTATAATAATTAAGTAATTTCGTATGTTTAATATGGTCAGTTGTGTTTCATATTATCACATAGAGTGAAGAATGTATAATAGATATATATAATATTACTGCAGGCTTCTAATTATTCATACAAATATATATAATATATATATATATTTATATTCATGGTGATAAAAATAGTAAATAGATTTGGCAAAAAATAAGATCATCATATATATATGTATGTACTATCTATTTGATAACGAAAAATTCGCTTAACACTTTGCTAATGTTAATTTTTAAAAAATATATGCACATCCATGCGATGTATTATTATTATTTATATACTTTTTCAATTATAAAGTTTAATAAATATAGTATAATAGGTATATTATCTAAAAACTAATCCACCTAAAGTGCAACTTGGACAATTGTTTGAAAACATATGAGTGATTTTTTCTTATTATGTTTTAGTAAAAGTATTTTTTATCTCATATGTTTGCTTTATTTTCAAAATTTCATAAATTAATCCACATATTATAATAGATTTACCACCCAAAATCACTTAAGTGTATTCAATGCATCTAAGGCTCATCACCTGATTAAGTGATTTCGTTACGGGCTCACGGCAATAGAATTCCGAGGTTTTACGGGCGCTAAACCGATTCTGCCGTAGTAACGAACAAAAAAAAAAAAAAAAAAATATCGATCAACGATCAATAATAATTGTTATCGAATAAATTTAGCGATATGTAAATATTTATTTTAATTATTTTTAGATTTTATTTTGTTATATATTAAATTATGATCAAAGGTGTTTCAATATATATATACATTATAGACACATGAATCTGATTAACACTCGCATATATGTATATGGACTATAAATTTGCATATAAATGCATATACAAATAATTTGTACAGATGGAAAAATAATTACTTAATTATTGAAAATAAACTTACTAATTAAAAAACTACTAATTAATTTATCGGTAATATTTTTTTTTTAATAACATTTTATTTCCGCAAGCAAAGCATATCTACATTTTAATACGGTCACTTCACAATAAATATTTTATACTTATATGAACTTCATTTCATCGCACACCGCAAGAAATTCTATATATGAATGTCAAATGTACTGTACAATTTTGTAATTATCATAATCTATAATTGGGAAAAGTTCAGATAGAAAACATTTATATATTATATAAAATATGAATACGACAAATTTGAAATATGTTAATAAATAAATATAACTGGTTAATTTTTTGTTTTGATTTTTTTTTTTAGATATACCTATGTGAAGAACATTTTTATATATATATTTAATCTGACTTAACGATAGAATTCACTAATGAAATTTGACAATGTTGTTTTCTTTTTTAATATATGTTAGGAAGTTTTATGATTTGTTTATTACATTATATTTTATTTTTGTTTACAGATCTATCTACGTTCTACACGGTTCTACGCGTATACAAATTCTGTGATTTTTTTTGCAATTGTTCGTTTCGTTTGCTAAAATTAATTGATTTGAATAAATAATAATTTGTTAAATAGCAAATATCATCAAAATGTTATTCTTTTTGATAATAAACTCTATACTATTATTAATTAGCTATTATATAACACGGTATAAGATTAATCTCTTTTCATTAAGAGTATATAAATAATAATAGAATTCTTTTCGCTATCAATAACAAAAATTCTATAGAAATGATATATTAATATATATAGAATATACAGAATATATAAAAATTCTATAGAAATGATATATTAATATATAATATATATAGAATGATTTTGAAAAATTATATAAAATGATTGGATTTACGGATATATATTTGCGGTTTATTTTGATAAATAACTTGTCATTCTTGTGTATTTAAATGACAAATATTAAATTTAATATAATAAATGTGGCACAGTAAAACGAAAATGCCAAATAAAATGTATATAAATATATTAGTTAAAAACAAATTTATATATGATTTTTCTTAAAAATGTAATATATTTTTCTTGTATATATCATCATAAATTTTGTATTCTCGGATATGACCGCATTTGTAGATTTCCATTAAGAATATACAATTTGTAAATTTAAAAATAAAGGCCAATTAGAACTATAATCTATAAGAAATGGTTTTTATTCAATATTATGATTTTCTATATATAGTATATACTATAGTACTTTTGACATGTTGTAAATGAAATTGTTATTTATTTCAAATACGATTTATGAATGATTGATTTTTAAACGACTACATAAACAAAATTGATCCTATTATAGTTCTCATGGTCTCATCCAAATAAAGAACTTAAAAAAAATATAGCAAAAATGGTATATATCAAAATATTGCTTTAGGCACTTCTTCGTTCATATATAAATTTGTTTACTTGTATAAAAAACTATGCAAACAAGTTAATATTTTTTGTTTTATACAATAACATTTTAAATTCAAAAATAAAAACATTACAAAAACGATGAATACAAAAAAAAATTGCTAACATACATTAATAAAAAAAAAAAAGAAACACGAAAATAAAAAAAGAAAATTATTATTTGGCAATTATTTATTTGAAATATTTTAATTATTATAATTAAAAATAATAATTTAATAAGCATGTGTAGCGCTTTCCTATATAAAAGACATTGCCATCCATCAAACAAATCATCGTTGTTTTTTATATCATTATGGAACAAATTTTCTTTGATCGCGAAAAGAGGGTAATATATATGTGGCTATTTTTGCTCTAATACCATAAATGTGTCAACCAGGTGGATTTTCACAGACCTTAAAAATAAGTTTATAATTTCCCACAACCTATGATAAATCGAATGATAACAAAATTCTAAACCTGAATTTAACTATACCTAAACAACAAGTGATAATAAAAGTAATTCATCAGATAACAACAAAATATTCAATTTATAAAAAAAAATCAAATAATACAAAAACAATTCCATCAAATTTTTCCACTTGATGTATAAATTATTTTAAGAATCCTAATCGTTTATTTTATAAAATTATATATCGTGTATATATTGTATAGTAAAATGTGTTGTATATTATATATATATTATATATATACATTATTATATATATACAATAGTTATTATACTATATCTGCATATATTTCTACAAGCATTTTAACTCCTCTTTAAACGTAAATTTATAAAATATAAAGCCCATAATTAATTATATATTTTATATATGTATATAATTTTTTTTTCAGGTATTTCTAGATTATTTTTAGAATGAATTATTTCAACAATAAAAAAAAAACCATTGTTTAGTTTTATCGCAAATTTTTTTATTTAATTATAAAATAAAAAAATATATTATGTATTTCTTTTTGTTAAATATACAAAGTAAAGTAATTAGAAAAAATATAAAATAAACTAAACAATTTTTACTTACGCACAACACAATATACAAATTACTATATATATATATATATATATATAAGGGAAAAAATGAAATAGAATTTAAATTGCATTTCGATTACCAAATATTTTTCTTTAAAAAGTTGTAATGTTGTTGGCGGCAATATATAAAACATTAAATAATTTTTTTTATTAAGCTTTATATTTATAATGAAGTAAAGTAAACATTTTTGTAAACATATAATATATAGTTAAAGAAAAAAAAATGTAACATATACATTACATTGTATTTTTTTTTTGTTAATACACAATATTTGTTATAATTTATTGTTAGATTTTTTATTTATTTATGGTATACACTCAATTTACGCATATAAAAAATTATATTAACAGTTGTTTTTTTTTCTCTTCTTGTGGTTAAAGTTGTTATTATTATTATTATTTTGATTGAGAATTAGTAATTAGAAATAATAAATGTATGTTAATAAATGCAAATGTTGAAATAATGCCAAAATGTTTTTATTATTATAGTAGTAGTACTACATTGATTTTTTATTTTAATTCGATTTTAAGAGTATCCAAAACATATCAGAATTTCAATAATAAATATTTACTTTCGCTTTTTTTAACTATAATAATTTTTATTAATTTGGGTAAGTAACTATATATTGTATAATATATTAATGAGTTTTTTTTTGTACGCGTCAGTTAATATCATATTATTATTTTTTTTATCATATATGTATAACATTTTTTTTATTATCAAAAAAATGTATGTGTGTTTATTTATAGTTAATTCATGTGGATTACCAAATTACGGTAGTAATTGGACAAATAAACAAAAAATTTCAATTGATAATAAAATCGGTCATGGTGGTGATAGAGTTAAACGTATTGTAGGTGGAAATAATTCATTTGGTTGGAAGTATTCATGGTATGGAGTATTGATAACTGTAACAAAATATGAAGTACATTGCGGAGCAACTTTAATAAGTTCCAATCATTTATTAACGGCTGCACATTGTTTCGATCAGTATGTATATATAATAATAAAATATGTAATTTATATATATTTTAATTATTGTTTTTTTTTGTTTTAATTAATATTGTCAATGGTTTCATTAATCCAATAAAATAAATTAAAAAAATCAGTTCAAAACATTCATTTTATTTTGACTTTGAATTGATGCAAATTTTCAAGCACAATATTTAATTTTAAATTTGTATAATTATATTACCAATTACCAAATAAATATCATATGTTTCTCAGGCAAATATTATTTATGATTTCAGTCTCTGTGATAAAGATTATTCGTTTCATATTTATATGTATAATCTGTTGAATGACATATCGATTAAAGAAAATTAATTACTATATAAATTATTAATTATTAAATTAATTATTGTTAATTTAGTGCACATTCGATTGGTCAGAAATTACATGAATATTATAATTTACATATGGGTGTCTATAATATTTGTTCAAAAAATAGTAGAAGACAAGAAACTTATAAATTAAAAAAGGTTATTATTTGATGAGTCATAATAATGGTTTTATATAAATGCTATGAATTTTTTAACATACATATAATTATATATATATATATATATATATATTTAAGGTATTAATTCATGATCATTATCAACAAGATATTGAAATAGTTTCTGGTGATATAGCAATTCTCTATTTATATGTAAATGTTCATCAATATGAACCGATATGTTTACCGATTACATGGAATGGTATATATAATTAATTTTCATCCAATATCATTAAATTACTAATTTATATAATTAATATACAAAAAATTCTTTTATATACTTATAATGTATTTAGATATTTATATTGGTTCAATGGCAGATGTGATAGGATTTGGTGTTACACAATCTAAATGGAGAGAAAATTCATGTGTTTTAAAAGAGACCTCAATTAGATTATATTCATTTGATGAATGTTTAAATAGTGCAAATGATAATTCATTTAATTTTATTGATACATTTTGTGCGGGTGTTATGGAAGGTGGAAATGATGCATGTCAGGTAAATGCAATATTTTTTACTTTTATTTTTATGATCGCGGTTTTTGCAATCATTATTAAATATCAATTATCGTTTTTTTTTCATCAATATGTCTCAATACTTACCGCATCTTTAAATCAATATATTTTTGTCATTAGATTTCTCAACAAATGATTTATTATATGAGTTTTTTTTTAGTCTTATCCCATTTATTTTAACCTTTAGTTTATTTTTTTATTAACTATATATTCATATTTCCAAACATTTTAAGTGTTATTATTATTAGGGTGGTACTAATATATATATATTTGTTTATAAAGATACTAATTTATTAAATATTAAAGACAAACACAAATTTATATTTTTTAATTAATTTATTTTGTATATTTTATAATGATTTTGGTGTGTAATGGATGTTATAAAATATAAATAAATTAGTATATATGAATAATATAATAATATTTAATAGAATTCATCAATAGAATTGTATATATATCACGTATATATTAACGATATTTACATATGTGTCACTCACTAGAAATGAGTTCATTATTTATTATAAATAATAATTTAATCTGGGTATTCACCAATATTATTATATAATGATCATAATTTTAATATATATTTCTTCGCGATATAATAAAAAATACTTGAAAATTCTATATAAAAATATTAAATACATATGTATATGACAACCACGATATCAATTACAGATAAAATTACAATAACAAGTACAGTATATGTATATAAAATCTTATAGATAGATTTTCTAAAAATTAATATTAATTATCATCGATATGTAATATATAATAAATAATTGAAATGTATTAGCATTGATTTAAAAATATTTATTTGTATTTTGTAGTTAAACAAAATATAAACAAATTGAAAACAATAATTAAATTTAATTAATATAATATTGTTGTGAGTGCCGTAAAAATATATATACATTTTATATTTAAATAATTTTAAAATATTTCTCTGTGTAAAATATTCATAAAATTTTGATTGTTTGCATTAGATATACAATTTAATTATATACGTATTTATAACCATTCTATATTCTAAATCAAATCACCACTGAAGTATCTCAAATAATATTAATTAGAGTTATATTTAAGATATAGTAATATTGACCCCATGTCAAATTTGAAAACAAGGAAATCTTCATTTAATCTTTTTGTTAATTGGTTTTGTTTTATTTTTTTTTCTTTATAGGGTGATAGCGGAGGTCCGTTACAAATAAAACACTATGATGGTTCATTTTCTATCATAGGTATTGTGTCATTCGGGGTAGATTGTGCATTGCGAAGACATCCAGGAGTCTACACCAATGTAACATTTTATCATAAATGGATAGTAAATAATATTAATGGTTATGATTAATAGAATTTGTTTTGTTATCAATTTTTTTTGCATCCATTTTCATCTCAACATGAAGATTTTGTAATTACAATATCCTCTAAGAAAGATTTTAGATCTGAATTACAAATGGTTTTTTTTGTATGCCGTGATTTGTTGCAGTTTTAGTTTTCCTTATGGTTTTTTAACAAGATTGTCGCATGGCAAAAAATCATCAACGAAATTCATTTTAAGAATCCATATAAATATGGAAAATATTCAAAACAAAAAAATTAATTTTTATAAACCAAAAAAAAAAGTAATTTATTGCTTATCATTTGTTTTTCATTTTTTTGTTTTATATAAAAAATTCATAATCCTAAATTATTTATTATAATTTATCATCTTAAAAATATTTATTGATTTTTGTAATCATATATATGTCTTTATAAAATATTGTGTGTCAATATCAAATAAAATTATGATGTATATATATTCTTAAACTAATTAAAATAAAAATTTTTTTTTTTATTTTTAAAATAATGCTATAATTATAAATTAAATATACCATATAATTGATAATCCATATATATATATGTAAAGTTATACTTACATCTCTGTGCAATGATCATATATATATATATATATGGACACTGATAAATTAATTATAATTTAACCAATAATACCTCATCCACATTAATATTTAAATCGCTTTTAAGTTTTGGTATACATTTATTTGGTGTTATAAACATTTGATTAATGTTGTTATTATTATTATTATTATTATTATTGTAATTGTTAGTGATATTATTATTATTATTCATTGTAATATCATTATTATTATTGTTATTATCTTTTTTATACGATAATTTATTGTTATTATTATCGTTACCATTAATCGAATTGCTTTCATTCGAATTGGAATTTTCATCATCTGTTGAAAATTCAGTTTTTTCAACAATATATTGTTTAATTATATCATTAGTATTAATTATCGATGGTGATGATGATGATGATGATGATGATGATGATGAATGATGATCATCGTTTGATTGATGTCTTTGTTTAAATATCTCATCGTTTTCTTTTGACAATAATTCTTCATCTAACTCTTCTTTATTCAATTCATCCGGTATCAATGCATATCCTTTATCATTGATAATTTTTACTTTTGGTCGATAAATTGAATTATATGTTGGATTTAATGGATGCTTCCAAATGTTAAATAATGTTTTAATTGCCGATTGTCCTTCGGGTGTACCATACACTTGATGTGAATCATCACCGGTTCGTAATGCACGATTCCGGCCCATATTATGGGTGGCCGCCTTACGATCATATATTAAACCATAATTGGCCAAAATATCAATTAAAAATCCAGTTAAATTCAATGGTGATCCCAATTCAGATGCTCGGTAATCCCATGGAAATGCATGATGATAATTGTGCCATCCCTCGCCGACGGCGAAAAATGCTACAAACATTGATTCTACTGGGAAGATCGTTCTTAAAAAATTCAAAACAAATTATTGTTATTTGTTTACACAAACATTTACATATTTTTTATACATATGAAAAATATAATATAATATGTATTTACTTGTCAAACGGACGAGTTCCATATAAATGTGCTGCACTATTTACTGACCATGTAGCATTTAATAATAATATTGCTCTTGCAAAGTATGCTGTAAAAAAAGCACAAACAACATTTTCATCCCAAAATACACATGGTATCAGTGTTGGTACAAGTAATGCAAAAATTGTATACAAAACTTTGTAATGACTGCAAAAAAAAAAAAATAAAATTATTGTAGCGAGATTATTTTGAATGATTTTAACGTATTAATAAATATGTATTTATTGCAAAGATACAGGTATTTGTTTCAGTCATTAACATTTTTTGTCTATTTTTGCCAAAAATTGTTTGGTATGCATTCTCAAAGCAAAAGGTTAAGTCTTGCTTAACTTATAACAACTATATATATATAGGATTATCAATGCGAGAAATTTTGTAAATTGTATCGGCAAAAAAAAATATGTATGGTAAAGTAGGTGTTACCATAGCCTGAGGATAAAAATGTTGAAAAAAAATGTATTAAAAATATAACCAGTATTTATTTCTATATGATGAATATATTTAAATTATTAACAAAAAATTATTCAAACAAAAAAACAATGTATTGAAAGATAAAAAAAAAATTACACTATAATATTGAAATAGGAAATATTTTTGCTGATCTGAATGTGATATTTTTCACATCTAAATACGAAATCAATTATATTTAAATATATCGCGGTATTTTTATAACTTTTGAATGTACAAAATCAATACCTATATAAGTTTGTCAAACGAACACAAGAACTCGATTATCGTATGATGAATATAAATATTACAAATGTTATTAATTATTGTTATTTTTATAAATGGTTGACAGGTAATGAGATATATATAATACCTATAAAGTGAAAAACACAGATATTGCATAAGAATATACCAAGGTTAAGTTAAAAACAAATAAAAGTTGTGAACCAAAAGTAAAAAAAAAATAAAAATATATTATATAGTATGTACACTTAGCATTAAATCTTAAATACATACAATATATGAATACCAGCATTTCATCTTCATTCATATATTATATTTAAACAAAATACAAAATCATATACATTATAAAAACAATAAAGATATATATAAGTTATTATATTTTTTGAAAATGAACAGTTTTGAAATTTTTGTTTCAATATGTACTGAATAAGATAAATAGTACAAAATATAATATATACTAAATATTAAATAAATCCATTTAAATCCCAGGCACTACAATATTATATGTTATCTTCAAATTGACACAATAGACGAGATAAATATTAAAAAAAATTAATATATTTACTTCTTATAATTCATTGCAAACATCACCTTTTTTTAACATAGACATATTATATTAATATAAAAGCATATATAAAAGTAAAAACCAAATCACGTTAAATATTTATTCAATTATTCAAAAAACCACAAATGCAATTATTTTGTTATTATCAAGTTGAGAGATGTCTTTCTTTCATTAAATTGTATGCAAATATACGCGGTTTTTTAAATATATATTAAGTTGATGAAAATTAATTAAACCGCAGGTATTCTTTAAAACTAAAACCACTCATTCATTTAAATTTTAACTTTATTATTCAATATAATACGTGTTATATGTTGTATTTTTGTACTTGTCTAGAGAAGTATACTTATCCTTCACATATAAATGATCGAAAATTTAAACGGATTTAAACTAAATTTAAATTTTTCTTTTAAACAGCTATTCTGTATCATCTTAAAATACAAAAAAAAAAACCCATCCTTGATAATATCAGGGATATGATGATCATGATACATATATAGAAAATATCCCCAGAGGGGTCAACCAACAACACAACTTCAATATAATTTTTTTTTATTCAATCAAAATAAAATAACTAAATATTGTAAACGGAGCTCGGTTATTCGCATTTCTATTTTTTATGTATGTTAAAAGTATACGAAATCCTCTATATTATATTTATTAAAAACATTAAATTGGATTAATAAAATTTAAAAAAAAAACAGTTTTATTGCAA
Source organism: Dilophus febrilis (assembly GCA_958336335.1). NCBI lineage: Eukaryota > Metazoa > Arthropoda > Insecta > Diptera > Bibionidae > Dilophus > Dilophus febrilis. The sequence goes on from OY284468.1 coordinate 41,783,606, forward strand.
ATTTATAAAAAAAAAATTGTTTCATCAACGCTATTCGAAAGTTGAATTGATGCCGCGATGATTCAGAAAAATAAATAATTGATATCTATGTGTGTGTTACATATGGGTTTTTTTAAAAAAAAAACAATGAATTTAATTACAGCTGTGGACATTATAAAAGAAAAATTTAATAATTAACTGCGGTAATTTAATTGTTTATCACAACGTTTATTTTCTTGGAGAATATATAGCTATATATTCTATTATCTATAGCTAATAAAATCTACTTAAAGAAAGGCGTTTAAGTAGATTTTATTTGCACTTAAAAATTTGAAAAAATAACAAATTTATATAGAATGATATTTGAATAAGATGGAATGGTTCTATTTGTATCGTTCTAATTATCAAATTGTGATATTACCATTTCGTTTACAGATAATTCTTTTAAAATAAATTATTGCCGTTGAAGATGAATTTTAATTCTACAAAGCTCATCGAATGTTTATTTAAGAAGATCCCATACAGATACGCATACACAGTATAATTAAATCGTTAAAAATTTTCCATTCTACTTTTCAAAAGTATTTCAAAATATTCAATCCCATACAAATTTTTTAAATAATTTATTATATATCTGATTTAAATTCAACCGCTTATATACATTTCAATAAATTCAATTTTTTTTTGTTTTTGTTGTTGTATATTAATTTAATCTATATACCAAATTTCAAAATCACCTAAACAATGTTATTAATTGTATTAATATACAATGAATAATATTATATATCATACATATAGATAGACGTTAATGTACTCAATCAATATTATTGCAATATTTATTTACTTATTTTTAGTTTATAAATGTTAAGAAATTTCATCGAATTTATAACCAAAAAAAAAAAGTAATAAATTTAATGTAAGGTACAAAAGAGTAAAAGTGAATATCATATGAAAAAAAACACATATATACGAAAAATTATTGCTGCATTCATCATTAAGAACCCAAACAAATAATAACAACAACAACAACAATTATATTAATAATAATAAAATATTAAATTGTCGAAAAAAAATTACGGTCAAATTACATAATTTATTAAAACATTTTTTTTATGAAGAGTGAGTACACTTTAAAAAACAACATTTTTTTCTTTCATTATTTACTATAGGAATATAAATTTTTTTTTATCCAAAATTATAATTTATTTCTATATATAAATGACTTTATATTTTATTGTATATAAATGCCCAGGTCTTTTCAATATATCGACATACGAGTATGTATATGAACAAATATATATACAAATTACAAACATTGTTAATATATTAATCATTTCATTCATAATACAAAACAAAATAATATATATACAGTACACAAATTGTAAAAATGCAATATTCAAGCAGACAGAAAATTTTGCCTGAAACTATATTTCATTTTTGGTTAATTTCTCTATGAAATTTTTTTATTTTTTTTATTTTTCAATTAACATATAAATTATACACTCTCGTGTATTAATTATACATAATACTATATAATGTTATAAAACATATATTATTTTTTTTTAAATAAATATAAATAAACTTTTCAACCTTGATTTTTTTTTTAATATTTCTCTATAATAAACATATGTATTGATATATTGTTATTATATAATATTGCATCGGTGAATCGAACAGCAAAAAAATAAAGTTGTTTGGGTTTGATTTATAATTATATTGTATACAATTATGTATAAAAAAGAAAGAAGTAAGTTTTATTTATATATATGAATTAAATTTACTATATAGAAATTAATAATGAATTGAACTAAATTTTGTAATATATAAATTTAATATGTAATTATTATTTAATTTTTGTTTCAATTAATTTTGCAACTCTATATATAGTAATTAAAGTAATTAATAATCTTCTTTTTATAACACAAATTTTGATTATCTTTCATAATTTATATGAATTGAAGATATGTACGTATTTCTTTTATTGTTTTTAGAAAATACTGCGAAATGTATCAATTGTAATATCATGTTTGTTTTGCACTATTGGCATGAAGGCGTTAAATTTTGGATACTACTAAAAAAATCTCAACTGACAATAATTACATTTAATTGTTAATTAACCAAATTATTTATTGATAAAAACCCAATAAACGCTTAAATATACACATTTAAATTTTTGAATAATCAATTAAATTTAAAAAAAAAACGCAACACTAATGAGAAATATTTTCACGCATTTGAAACAAATTAAATTAAAAGAAATACAAAATAAATGTCATTTAAATAAATACCACCTTTTTGTTTTTAACACAAAAAAAAACAATAATAATAATGTAAAAAAAAAACATTCATTGAAATAACAAAAAAAAAAAAAAAATAAATACTAAAATACTTTGAAAAATAATTCAAGGTTCATAAAATTTTTTTAAACACGTTAAAGCTATCATTATACAGATATATTTAATTAAATAAATCACTTAATATACTTTTTTTTTTGTCAATACACAAAATTTCTCTAGAAAATATTTACTCAACAATTGATTTTTATTTGCATTCATTCAAAGAACAAAAAAAATAAACAATAAAAATATATTATACGATTAAAAATACGAGAAAAAAAAACTGTTTACATACCGTTTTTGAAACATTATCCATGAATCAGCCTCAAGATCAGACATATCAATTTTTTTTCCATATTCAATAACCTTTGGATGTTTACGACACATTAACCAACCAATATGAGAAAAAAAGAATCCACGATTTGCATTATGTGGATCAGCATCGGTATCCGAATATTTATGATGTTGACGATGATCACGTACCCAAATGTATAAACAATTTTGTCCAGCTAATGTGTGTAAAAATAATAAAATGAATTTCAACGATGGTTTTGCTTTAAATGAACGATGTGACCATAAACGATGTGCGCCCATTGTTACACCAATACCCGATCCATAAATTAATAAAAATGCTGAAATTTTATTTTTGGAATAAAAATTAAATTAATTAAAATTTATTTATAAAGAATTCCTTATTGATTCACATTTGATTAAATAATACCAATGTCAATTTAAATAGTGTATATACTTACAATAAATAGTAGTTTTTACTGAAGTTATACCCATCACTGATAAAACTATTCCAACAACCGCACAAATATGTAATAAAATAAATCCGATAACATTGAACCAAACAATGTCACCTTTAAAACTAAAATCAGTTCCGATTTGTGATGGTAAAATTGGTGTTTTTGCTCCAATTTCCTTTAATTGTTTATCAACCAATCCTTCATTTACATTCTCGTTGATACCCTTTTCTAAAATAGCTTCGGCTACCGAAGAATCTAATGTTGTTATTTCTCGATCAAATTGATCTTCAACTGATAATATTTTTTTATTACCATCTATGCCATTGTTGGCGTTTCTATCATTAGTATTATTATTATTATTATTATTATTATGATCATCATCTATAATTGAATTCTCTGTTTTACGTCTATGTACAATCGAACCATTGCCATGGGTTAGATTCATATCGGTCTTCATTTTGTCTATTTATAGAGATAGAATGAAAAATATATGAACCAAATTAGTGAAATTATAATGAATTAATAATTTTTTATGAATTTTTGTAGACAAAATATAATACAACCACAAAGTATAAAATAAATATTTAAAGTCTTAAACAATCAACCATTTAATTATCCAAGAATAATTTATTGAAAAAATGTTAATGAATATATTTTCTAGAAATCCATTTACAATGGAAATTGAACTTATCATAGAAACATAACTATTTCGCGAACAAAATAACTCTATATATATGACACCATTGAGAAAGTAACATTTTCATATTTTTATATACTATATCACTATATATTTTTTTTTATAAATATACGAGTATAGACAAAAGCATATTGTATATAGATTTTTAATATAGGTACATTATAATTAACACTAAAATTGTAATGTGTTTTTTTTATTGTATTCAATTCATATTAATTATAATTCAAATATGTGTTACATAGATATAAATAAGTATGTTCAATTGCAAAAGTCATGATCGTTAAATGATCATTTGTTACAAAATCATAAATAAAAGTTAAATTATTTCTTCCATTTAATCAAGAATATGTATTTTTCTATTCAATACAATTGTGTAATTTTAAATATATATTTTCATTATATAATTTTAATATTTAACTTAAGTTATGATTATTATATAAATAATATATTGAGTGTGTTTCGCATTTCAAGGCACTGTGACTGTTTATTTTATGATTAATTCCAGATTAATAAAAACCGCTTTAAGGTAAGTTTTACGGATTGTCACCGAGTTCATAAAACTGTTTCTATATATATTAATTTTAAAAGTTCTATACTGTCGCAAAATACAGCAAACTAATTGAAATTGTAAACTAAACAATATATTTACAAACTTCAATGTTCAAAACTTATTATATGCACATTGCTGTTTTTTTTCTACTCCCCAAAGTATCAAAGTACAAAGCTCATCACACTCATTATATTCATATGTATAGATATGTTTTATGAAACGTTGACATCGATATTAATAAAGTTACAATATACAAAAAAGTTTTATTTAAATACCTCTTAAAGAAAATGTAAAAAAAATGCAATTCATTTAAAACTAAATAATAATAAAAAATACAATATAACACGAGCTATAATAAAAACTTTAATTATGTTTTTATAACAATAAATGGACACAAAATTTCTTCATACATACATTACATGCATATATAAAAGTTTATGAAAATCTTATGAAAAATCCACAACCATATAGCACATAAGTGTACATGATGAGTATATAAGAAAACAAATTTAAAAAAAACATGAACACGAACAAAAAAACCACAAACAAAATGAATAAATATTGTACTAAAAGCGTCAAAATTATATTTAATAGTTAATTTTTTTAACAATGAAAATTTTTATACATATTTATAAAAACAAAATAATTAATTAATTATGATTATATGTGTTCACGCGAAAGATAATCGGATGTTCAATTTCCTGATAAGTGGGAAATTATAAATTTTTACCCAAAAATATATCACAGTCTTTTTTTATACAGTATAAATTTAAAGATATGGAAAATATATGATTTTTATTCTACTATATTATATAAACTCGAAATCGTATATATATATACTTTTGACGTTTACGGTATAATTACAATTTGTTAATGCATATATATATAAACGCGAGGTAATCATACAGGTAAAAAAATTAACTAACAAATGAGATGAGATAAAAAACAATGCATAATAATAAATGAATGAATTTACAGGGAATTTTTTTTTGTAATGTAATAAATTGAATAATAAATCATTATAATATTTGACCAGAAAAAGTTATATTATAGAAATAAATAAAGTGAAAAAATTGTTTTTTTTTTTATTTTAAATTTAATTATTCATATAAAATTTCACTTGGTCAAGGTTATCGTTCGCGTAAGAGCTTATCGGTTTTTATTTGTTTTTGAGATAATTTGAAGAAAAAAATTAATATATATGTAAATTATTTAATATTATAGTTGTATTTTTAATTGAAATATTTACTTTAGTAATTGTTCAATTGAACTAATTTGGAGTAATACACTTAATAAGCGATATAATATTTGTATATATATAAAGATTCTAAAATGTGTTCTTTAAATTGAATATATAAATGGAAAATTATTAATTAGTATAGGAGCGAGATGACTGAATTATAAACAATAATAAAATAATAATATGTTCTAATCTATATTATAATAATTGCCTTGTTGTTTCAAATTTCATAAAATAGTACATTGTTTATTTTTTTTATAACAAAACATAACATATAAAATAAAAAGTTAATTAGTTATACTATGATTAATTTTATCCTATAAGTAATTTAAAAATTGTTTACAATTTCATTTTGTTTATATGAAATATTTATTTAATAAACTATGTTTCATTAAATTTCATATATGCAAATGCATAATTTGGTATTTGTCATCCATATATATATAATACGGATATTGAATTATAATTAAATAATTAAAAATATTAAAAATTATTATTATTAAATGGAAATTTATTGATAAATATGTTTACTCGTTATTTCATAGAATTGTTATTAACCCAGCGACACAATACACAAATTAAATTAATCAACAAAATTGAAAATAATAAATTTCAAATATATTCACCTATTTACGTAGCTGTATTTTTATGTGTGTGTTATTTTTAATAAATAAATAACAGTATATACACATTACGAAGTGTAAAACCTTGTAAGATATTATTATTATTTTTGATTTGTTTACGTTTAAGAGTACATGGAAAATATAATTTTTCCATAATAATAATATATTTTTTGTCTATATGTATTTATGTACAAATAATATAAAAAAAGAGTCATACATATTATTTATTACTTATTATTTGTTATTTCAAAATAGAAAAACTGTATATGTACTATAGGAAAAAATAAAATGATATTTTGTTTTTTCCGATAGACAACAAATTTACATATATTTAAATAATAATAATTTAATTTAAAGTAAAGTTATTTTATATTTTATATTTGTTATAAAAAAATATATTATTGTTTCTTTTTTTTTTAAAATAAATAACAAAACTATTTGTACGTAAAACAATTCTTTAGAACATTTTAAAATGTTTTCATATAGAGTATTATTTAAGAATAATTCTATTGACGTTTAATAACTATCATAATAGATTATTTATTATACAAAATAAAGAAAATTTAATTAATTTTTTTTTATATATTATTATATATTATATATCGTTCAAAGTTCAATGTTTAATTTATAATTACAAAATTTTATTATTTAATTTAGATTATTTAAAGGAGAAAAACTTATAAAGTTTACAAAATGCAATATGTAAATTAATGTGTTTTTTTTTTCTCAATATTTTTATTATTTGCAATAAAAGTTTTTTCTATATTATCGAACAAAAATATTGTACATATATCTTTTGAATATATGTTAATATGACCGTGATTGAAAAATAAAAAAAATAAAATAATAATAATAAGATTCTTCAAAGAATGAGATTATTCACGGTCGTTGTTCGTTTACACTTTTACAGAATATGTATATACAATATACAAAGGTATTTATTGTTTTAAATAAATTTAAATGTAAAAAATTCATTCAACGTATTTTAAATTATAAACAAATTGAAATATTTTAAATAATTATTTATTATTCATTTTTTACCACACACACAACATGCGATTTAATGAATTGCAACTCAATCATTTAAATTGTGTCCTTTATTTATATAAATGAAACAATTCTATCTTCAAAATGGTAAAATTTTTCTTTTATATTAAACACTATTTTGGATGATGACCATTTTGTAACAATGTATATTGTTGAATGGTTTTATTATATCAAAAACGGATGGATCTATAATAGTATAACTATTATAGACTAACGAACCATTTTTGGTAATAACAAACAGACCAAAAATTAAAACTATAGTTATTTTTTTTATGAGATGTTTTATTATTGCAATCGAATTTTATGTTCATTAAAAATCATATATACTGAATTAAAATATATACAATATTTCAAAAATATTTATTACGCATCATAAAACCAAAAAAATATTATAGAATTTGCTAACAACAAAAAATGAATATGTAATTCATAAAATAAATTATATATACCTCGCATGTATCTCATATACATATATATTCTGTTATAAAAAAAATGATAAATGTATGTCAGTATAATAACTAAACCTAATCTAGTTTTTCTTACGCACTTTTAACTTTATTATTATACTTTTGAAATAATAATATTGTAGAAAAATTCAATTATTTCTTGATAATCGTATTTGAAATTAACTTTACCGCACATATACGATATATATGAAGTCAACAAAATTGTTTCAAATAAACTTACTTAAATTTAATACAGAAAGCCAAAAAAAAAAGAAAAATAGGTATATGATCTTAAGAAATATATTTGTCCATAATAATTGTTTTTCATCATATATGATGTATATATAAACAATTGATCGTTCAAAATATTATTTTAAGCGTTCAAAATTTATTATATACTGTACTTTATCATATATAATTATGCATAAATTACATACGAAAAATTATGTAACATTTAAAATATCTGATATACGAACATACGTAATTATTATGAAAGAAAGGTTTCTTGTTGTTATAAATTTCATTTAAATATATATTAAAAACGCATACAAAATATTATTGCATTAAAAATTAAAAAGTGCGAAATAATTTAATAAGAATTTATGTATTACTTTGAAATGATTTACAGGATGTTGAATATAATAACTTTGTGTCTTGTTTTCGTGTATGTATACAAAATATATAATAATCATTATCATATTTTTTGATCATTAAAATTAACTAAAACAGAAAGTGTAATTATATTTTTATATCACAATTTCAGATCCTATATAACTTTTTTTTTTGTTTGCACAATATCTATATTAAATTATATGTGACGAAAAAACAAATGATTGTTTTCATTTTATAATTAAAAGTAAAAATAAAAAGTCTATATATAATTAACGGAAAAATATTGCAAAATAAATAATTTTTTAATAACAATCTGTTTCAGATTATTAAAATAATTTTTAATATATGTAATACTGGAAGTATATAAGGATGTAAAATAACTTATTAATTATTATTTTTTATAAAAATCATCTTATTAGTTTTCACCTCGTATTTAATAACAAAAATTGCTATTCTATATTAGAATGATTTACTTAAATACATATTATTTTTTTTAATAATTTTTATATATTTATTTTAGTCTATACGTTTTAATAATTAAATAACACAAAATATATATATTGATATAACTACTATAATAATGTATAGTAAACATTATTGTAAATGTATATACTATAAAATATTCTTAAAAAATTAAGTACCGTCAACAATATGTATATATATAAATATATATGTATATTAATTATCATCTTTCAAGTTTAGGGTTTTTACAGAATATTAATAAGTATATTAAAATTGTTTTGTATCAATTTAAATTATATTCAAAAATTTGAATATATATATATATGTTTAATGATTAATCAATAATAAAAAATAAAGTATATATATGTTTAATGATTAATCAATAATAAAAAATAAAGTGATGGTAAAAATTGTTATTATATATTAATTTAATGAACATAATGATTGATTATATGTAAATCAAAAATTGAGAATTTACCTTTATTTACCGTTTTTTCACGATTATATATGTTGATTCTTAAAATTTAAAATAATTGACATAAATACGACGTTTGCATAAAAAATGTTTTCTTTTAGATTAAAGATAAATATTTATTCATCTGCGATGAAATAATTAATAAGAATGAGGAAGTATTAAATCTTGTTTATGAATTTTTGGCTATACAAGAAACTTGGTATATAATATAAAAAAATTATTATTAACATTATAATGAGGACAATAATTGAAATATTTTTACAAATGCCCTAAATTTCCATAATAATGGAATTGAACTTTCGTATTAAAAAAAAAATTTAATTACGGCATAGCGTACATTTTTTTTATTATTCATAAATACATAAAAAAAAATTAGTTTATGATGTGATAGATTTCTCATTTTATTTAACGTCAAATGTATATATATATATATATAATACCAAGTAAATACTATATATATAAATTCAAAGGTAAGTAATATACTTTTTATTTATTGTCTATTTGCTGTAACTATATGGTATATATAAATAAATATAAAATACATTAGATCATATTTATTTATTTTTTTTATCTTAATATTAATTTATATGAATGAATATGCTCATTGTATTTTTTTAACCTTATAATAATAAAAATTGTTTCAATGAACTATATTTAACAAAATAAAAAATAAATTAAATATATATTGATATTTGGTAACCGATGAACAAATGAACGAACGAATTGCAATATTTAATTATATAAAGATGTTAAAATATAGATTTCAATAATAATAATATTTCTCTTCATTTTTACTTTATAATAAAATTAATTATTTGAAATTAAAATAATAAATTACAATTAAGAAAATTATATAAATTTATTGAATGTAAACCAAATTGTTTATATATTTATACATTTTAATATACTGAAAAAATTATGTATGCGATCGATGTACGTGCAAACATTTTTTTTTGCAAAAGACATATCATATATGAAGAAAATTATTCGAAAGTACATTACAATTATTTTATTATCAATATAATTGTTCAAATATATATTTATAACTGAGAAAGTATATATACGATATATTATGCAAATAATTGATTTCTAAAAATAGATATAGATAAATATACTTAGGATAAATATTCACCGACTCATTTATATATAGACATGAAATTTATTTTCAAAACTATCAATCATCAAAAATATATATAACAATATTTAACATTATTTTTTTTTTACTGATCAAGATTGATAGAAAAAAACTTAATGAATTATGTTATATTGATAAATATATATATTATATAATAAAATTTCAGACATAAATGTCAAATAAATATATATATATATATATATATATAATATATATATATATAATCTAAAAATATTTACTTTCGTTTATTACGAATACAAAAAAAATATATACACAGAACAAATTTTTGAAGTAAATATAAAAAACATTTTATATAAAATTATACGATTTATTTATTTTTTTTTTGTTTATAATTAAAAAGGAAAGTCTTATGATTTTTTAATACAAAAAAAAACCAAATACCCAAATAAAACTTATAGAATTCAAATTATATTATGTTTTAAATTTTGTAAAAATAAAAATTTTAATTAATTTAAATTTTCACATTTATATGTTTTATTAAAACACAAAAATAAATAAATATTTTAAGCAATATATCACATTTTATTCATTATTTAATATAATATATATATATATAATATTTTTGATTAATTTTTTTTTATATATTAAAATTTTATTGTCAATTTCATAATAATTATATACATTAACCTTTCCATCAAAGAAAAATAAATATAAAATAAAAACAATCGTAAAAGTGTTTCGGTTACAAAAATCAAATAAATAAAAAATTATAATATATTATTTTAATTAATTAACCGGTCTATAATAGGTAATTAAAGGAAATATTGATTGAAATGTGGTAATTTATTTTTAGTAATATATAATAATAATATTATTTGATATACTTACAATTTTATTTTATTTTGAAACAATACCGGATAATTTTTGTAGAATAAATGTTTTTTTTAATGCTATATATTCATAAAACTTATTATAAATTTTAATTTATATAATATTATTTAAAATCTTTTATTCAAAATTATTTTAAACACATATTTTATATAAAATTAATTGTCTTTTTTTTTTAAACAGAATATATTTCTATGAATACTATTTATACATATATATATATATATTTTAACCAAACTATTTAATTAATTATTCTATAAACCAAAAATATTTAACTTAATTAAAAAAAATAATTCACAAAATAATTTATAAAAAGTTTAATTTCATAAAAATTCGTTAAACTTCAATCAAAATCAAAAAAACACTAAATACACTTTTTATTTTATTTTAATATATATGCACTCGAGAGTACCTCTATTTCATTAATGAAACACAATTTAACAATACATAAGCTTAAATAATAATAAGATACGATGTGATTGAAAAAATTTCATTAAATGAGCACGAAATACTTTTTTACCTATGTTTTATATGCAAAATAAAAATATTAAACATACGTGTTAAAAAAAAAATTAAATTTGTTTTTTTTTTTTGGTTAATATTTTAAAGAGATGGTTAATATTTTACTTGTTCATATTATATATATATATATAAAATATACACAACAAAGAGGTATTTTATGTACGCACTCAGGTGGTTATTATATTGCTTATAAATATTATTCATCATATATTATATATAGATAAAATTATACAGAATGGGCTAAACTTAATTGTTATTATCAGGTAAATAATTTCATTCTTGTCATTAGTTTTTTTTTAATAAACAAATTAATATAATTATATCTAAAATATTTTTTCCGCAATTCTAAAAACTTTTAGAATTATATATTGTAAATAACATTGTATTTTCAATTAATTTTTATTGTTTTAAAATTGATATAGATTAAAATTGTTTATTCTTAATTTAATATTCAATATTTTATTTAATATTGTTGTGAAAAATTGTTTTCGTTTATTTTGATGATTATAATTATAATATTATCAATTTATATTGATATTATATATAGATTGCAATTTATTGCTCCGTTTTATATGCATACGTCAATTCATTACAAGGTGAAATGGTTTTTTTTTTTATTTTTATTTTTAAACAGTTTAATAAGATTTTTATAGATTTTGTTGATGAACGGTTACGTAAAAATACGAATTGCCAACAGTATTAAAATTACCATAATGCGTTAGAAATTGCTTTATAGATAAAACAAAATTAAATTGTTTTAGGATCTTGTTTCCTATTGATCTTGAAAATGTATTTTTGTTATAAAAACATAACGTGTAGTTCGTTACACCATTTGAAATGATATGATGAATTGTGTGCATACATATATTTTAACTATTTTAACTATAAGGATATATGATGAAATACACGCAGCATAAACCATACCAATAAATATTTCCAATTTCATTAATATATAAAAATAATAAATTAAAAATAATTATATAATAAAAATTCAAATATCTTTGATATATTTATTTACATATATTAATTTTTTTTATTAATATGTTTTTTGTTTTAATTTATCAGATCTATAACATATAAAATGAAATGAAAAAAAAAAAGAAATAAGTTACGTGATTGCAAACACATATAGCGAAATATTGTTTCTTGTTCGTTTTTATGTTATCAGCAGATACACAAAACAAGAATAAAAATATTGTTAAAAAAAATAACATAAAAGAGGTCATCAAATATAAAATAAAATTTAATATAAAAAAGAAAATATATATTAATCCGTAACTATCGGATCATTCAATCTGTATTAAAATTAAATCTAATAATATAAAATATATTATAATATATATGCTTAAAAGGATTAGGCATACGGAAAGTGATATAATTTCTTTTATATTCATTTGATTGATAAAGCATTTCAAGCGATAATTATTTTTTGGTAATTTAAAAAAAGGATGTGATGAAATGCCTTTAAAATTCTAAAATCATATATCGCGTTTTGCTATATAGAAGCAATTTAATATTAATTTATTATTGGTAATTTCATTTACGTCATACATTATGATATGAGGGACTTCTATTATAATTTGTATTTTCAGACAATAGTATCATAAAAATTTAGTGTGTGATATAAATCTCAAAATTATAATTCACGTGATTTAAAAAAAAAAAAAAATATATAACCAAACGTGTATTCAAATAAAATTGAATTATTGAATTTTGGTTTAAAAAGGAGTACGTGACTTGACTTAATAAAAATTCAATCACATATAACATCAATACAATATACATATATATCTATTATATTATAAATGCAAAAAGAATTAGTTTATGAAAACTGAATAATTAATAATAGTATATTTAAGTATATATATTTATAATAGGGTGCTGTTGTACATAACTTAGAATGTATATAATGACTTAATTCCATTGATATAGGTGGACGCTCGCAATTGGCGACAAAAAACATAAAATTGTATAATCATTTGAAAATGTTTTTTTTTTATTTTTTTACTGAATTCAGAATTTATTTGGTAATTGAATTTTTATGGAAATTCTATCAATATATGTATGTATATATTAAAAATAAAATATACGTGTATGAAATTACAAGATATTAAGTAATGATAAATACTTATATATATATATACATTGAATTGATCAGTTATGATGGCAATTATCTAAAATTGTTTTACAATAATTTATTATGGTGAATAAATTATTAAATTCAAATATTTAGTTTCTTAATCCATTAAAATCGGGCTCACCATAAAAAATGTTATGTATAACCATGAATAAGAAATTGTTAACATGAAGATGCTATGTGCGATTTTGTTATATTTATATATTAATGAATGAAAATGTATAAGATCATTTTTGGGAAAAACTCATCGAAAATATATGCGTCTATACGAATAACATTTTTAACATCTGGATGTCAAATCAAATCATAATTGATAGGTTTTATTCTGTATGATATGTTGTTGTCGATCATATATATTGTAGATTTACATACCGTCATATTTTGTATATATATATTTATATATATATATAGTTTATAAGAAAATTTAAATATAAATCAATTATATTACTTTAAACAAATTATAATATATTGCAAAATAAATAATTGAAATACAAAACAAAATACCTGATGTTAAAATCGAGGAGGAAGATTTTATATTTTTTAACTACCTCTATATCCTTCATTGATATTCTATAACAACCTTATGTGATTTTTAACATTAAAATACAAATACAAATTTTATGTCATAATTATATAAATTATACGCCGAATATAACTTTTAAGTTTTAAGTAATAAAATCTGATGACGTTGAGTTACAGATACACATAACTATATATTATATATATTAAATTTCATTTCATTTTAATACTAACATAATGATTATTTATTTTGACATTGTATCAATAGTATATATTGTAATTATTCATTGATTATATTGTAACCGCATAAGAATGCAATATTTCGATAAACTTCGGAAATTTTAATATAAAGATATTATAAACTAAAGGTGTTAATAAAAAAAAATTGGAAAATAAAGTTTTTATTTGTGGATAAGATTATAAAATTGTCTAAGTAATCTATTGGAGTAAAACTAGAAATATAATAACAAAATGAAATAAATATTCATACATTCAGAGATGAATAATAAAAACTAAATTTTTCTTTGTTTCAATTTGCTAATACCACATTTTTAAATGTATAAAATCAAAAACTCGTCTATTTATTTATTAAAAAATATTCTATAAATTCGTTTTTGACATGTTTTATGCCATTTATGATGTAACCATATCCAAACAAAATTTTATATGTAAAATATGTCAAAAAAAAAAATCTTTATTCATTTATATACTTATAATATATAATTAAATTATAATTTTAAATTTATTTAATATTCATGTAACTAACAATAATAAAATCATATATAACTATAAAAATTATAAAGTAAATATGTGAAATATTTAACATCCTTCAATATATATATATATATATAAATTTGTGTCATTTATTGAGTATATAATAAATATATTTGTGTTGATGATATGGTGTAATAAAACCAATAATTTATTAGATTAAATTTTTTGTTTTTTTGTTTAAATATATATAATCGCGCGGGCACATGCACATATTTGTTTTTGTTTTTCTTTTCTTTAAATAATCACAAAACAAAAATATATATATTTATATAGTATTCACAAATAAGCGAGAAACCAAAGGATTATAAATCATTATATTAAAATTATTAAAAAAAAATATTATTATTATTATTAGTAAATAATAATATTAATTTTTTTACGTCAATTTTCTTTATGTAATGAAATATTGATAATAATAAATACAGACATCAAAATAATATAAAAAAAAATATAGCGAAACACATATAAATATATTTTAAAGACCTTCAATTATATATTTTAAAACAAATAAATTTTCAATGATGCTATAAATCAAAAAAAAAAATGTGTTAAAATTACAATCAATCCATTTGCAATTTTTATTATATTTGAACTAAATTAATTTAATTACCTAAAATATTATGAAAAAGTATGTGAAATTTACAATTTCTTGTCTAAGGGCAAACCATTTAAAATATCTTTTGTATATCGATCATATATAAAATTATCATTATTGGATTTTCCAAGATTTCAATTTTCCTGATAGCTCTTAAAATTATATTTAAAATAGAAATATAATTTTCATGCGTTTTTTAGAAAACACCCATTAAGTTATAGTATGAACATTTCAATATTAAAATTTTGAATTAAAAACAAATATGTAATTTTGTATATTATATAGTCAATTTAACACACTCAAATGAGTAAATAAAACATATATATATATATATATATAAATAATAAATGAATGCAAATATTCATAAAAATGTTTTTTTATATAATTTTTCTAGATATTTGCGTATCTATATATAAAATATATTTTGATTAAGGCATTCCACAGATTTGATAATATTCGTTTATTGTCAATTGACAATAATGATTTATTAGAGTATATCGTTATTTTGCACAAAAATTTGTTTAAACATTAAATATTAATAATTAATTTACAGGAAATAATCGAGTAGAGATTAACATAATAATTATTTTTTTATTTATGATTTTTTATTTCTCACTCTCAAATAATCTATATATATATATATATATTGCGAATTGTTAACGCAGAATTTAATTATAGATTTATTTATTTAATCAGTAGTATTATTATTATATTTAACTTTATAAATGTCAAGATCTTTCGATTGTATATACAATTGATAATAGTTGATTAGAACACATAAATCAGGATTTTGACAAATTTTGTGATCCGAATCTGAATGAAATTACTGCTTACAAGATCCACAAATTATTGAAACCAAAAACAGAAGTCTGCGTTGTCGAACTATACCGTACAATCTTTGGTTTGGAAACCGCGAGATATTTTTAAAATATATATTATTATACAAAACACAAAAATAATTAACCACCTTAATATTTATTTAAAAATAAAATATGATTTATTAAAAAATTAAAAATAAATCTTTTATTTAAACGTCTAATAGGTTTATAATTAAATAGTTTTTTTTTCTTTATTTGTATATATATACAATATAACTAAATATATAATATTTATCTATAGATCAATATATGTATGTGATTAAATAATATATATTTATGCAATATTTACATAAAACATTATATATATATATACAGTGTAAATATATTAATCTATATGAATGTTAATGAAAATCCATAGTTTTTTTTTCTTTCAATTCAGTATTTGCAGTTCATATTTAACAAAAAATTAAAATATAAACAATGATAATATTTATAGTATTATAATATGAATTGGAATACACACAGAGTCAAATATATCATATGTATATAAATTCACCTGTGATTTATACAAATATCTATGTATAAATTTAGTAAAAAAGTAAAATATATTTTAAAACCACAAATTTACCAAATTATCGATCACGTCATAAACAAATCTATAAATGCATTATTATCCTGTAACTATTAATATTTGCAATGAAAGCAAACAAAAATTACGAAAATCATTGTATTCAATAAAAAAAAGTTTATGCAAAAAAATTATAATATTAAATTGAAAAGATATTACATGAGATTTATACAATGGGATTGAAAGTAATATTAATTTGATTATACACAACTTTTAATTTCAATATAGAGGCAATAATAATTAGCACAATATAATGCAATTGTATTTGTAATAAATGAAGATGCATTTTTATAAATAATAATTTATAAATATATGGGAATATTTAATTCAAATAAAAATGAAATGAAAAGCAATTTGGTAGACATGGTGGAAATTGGTTCTCATAATAATACATTAATGAGAAAGTAAAAAACAAACAAAAGATGCAGTAACATTTGCTTATAGAGGTATACATAAAATTGTCTCATATACATCGTGTACGAATAGGATTGTTGCAATTGCAATGAATTATAGTATATATATGAATTTTTTTATTTCAATAAAAAATTAATTCGACTTACATAATACGAGAAATAAAAATACACATATGATTATATACAATTATACATTTATTGGTGAATTTTATGATATACAATGTATTAATTTAGATGATTAAGTATAGTTTATGTAAAAATTATTGTATGAGAAGTTTTTTTTTTAAAACATCACATCAATTTAAACATAAACAATTGTGCAAAATATAGATTTATTTCAAATATACCTTTCGTAACTTTGAAATGTCTGCGAAAAATTAATATCATACTTTTTTTTCTTAATTGTTCTATTTTTTGTATTCAAAATATTAAAATCTTATTTATTATCTATCATATCAAATACATCCTATTTTTAGTGATATAGTTAGAATATTAATTATTTAGTATCATGACTAAACAATTTTTATTTTGTTTATATATTGAAAACATCCTCCTATATATAATAAAATATCTTTAAAATCATATATTTCTATAAATCATAAATTTAACAGTTGAATCTTTAAAAATAAATCATATTCTCAAAAATTTTATACACATCATAAATTAATATATAAATTAATTGTCCTCGAAATGTAAAACAAAAAAAAAAAACAAAGTTTATATATATGAAAATGTCACGCATTATTATTATATGTTTAATACCTTCTCTCAATATATAAAAGATATCTTTTAATATTGTAATTTTAATTTTTATATTCATATATATTTATATTTATTATTTAATTTTTTGTGTTTATTGTTTAGTAGAAATAAAACGTTAAACCAATAAAATAAAAAAAAAAAGTGTTTACTACTTAAGAATTGTTACAATAAACTTCATATTATTTTATTATAAATAAAGTTTAAAAAAACATAATAAAATTTACATAAATTAATAAACATACTCCATATATATAAATATATATATATATACATATATACATATAAATGTGCAAAGTAAGTATATTTATAAAAGGTTGAATTTTCACCAAAAAATACAAAAGAATAAAAAGAAGTTGTACGTCGTTTACATCACGTAGACCATCAAAATATATACATATATATACCATCATCGAAAACACAATTTTAATTTATCATTTAAGATTATCGCATATACTATATACGCAGAAAGAAGATTTTGATATTAATAATATATATTTTATGTATACCAAATAGTTTTTGATATATTTAAATAAAATTTTTCTATTTGAATTATTAAATTAATTTATTTTTTAAACATATATATGCAATATATAAATTATTAACACTTGTATTAATATTGATTCGGACAATGCGTCAATACATTCAACTTTAAATAATTATTTTATATATCAGAAGCATTTTTAATATTTAGCATTTGTATTATATAGGTGAAACATCACAAACATTTGTATTTACTTATTCTAATTGTTTATAATAAAATTCGAATTGACAAACAATAATAAATCATTTTATTTGTTTAATTGGAGTTTATAATAAAATTAATTTCCATATAAAATATCTTTACTTTTTTGGTGAATAAAAATGTATAGTTAATTAAAATGTATATGATAATTTTTAAAATATATAAATTATAAACATTCAATTCAACTCTGTGTTTTGTTTTAATGAACCAAATAACAAATAACTGCGGATATCTTTGTCCGAATAGTTATGATTGTTACTGTACGAAAAACAAAGATATAACACGTGCAATCAAATTCAAAATGTTAATTATAAATGGTGAAATGATATTTGCCGAATAGCGTGTGTGAATGAAAATCAATTGATTAACATTTCAATATGTGTGTGTGTTTAAATGCGCAGCATTTATCATTTAACAAATATACGATGATTTATCTATATGTTAACCAGCAAGGGGATATTTTTTATAGCGGATATTTTTTTAATCGATAGATCTATGCATATAAAAACATATCAAATTATATATTGTTATTTTTAGCGCTTTACATAAAAAAATTTGATTTTAATTGACCCCAAAAATATAAATTTGTTATTATGATGTATATATACACACGTTTCTATATTATGATATTTAAAAAAAAATGGCAACATTTTTGCCATTAAATATTCTATTAATTTTATTTATGTTTAGCTCACAAAATTTAATTTGAATTGTTCTATTCAAAAAAAAAATATTGTATTTTTAGATTTCATTTAATCAATGACAATGGGAAAATCAGTTAAAATACATATTTGTTTTTTTCGAATTTAAAAATCCAAAAATAGTCTTAAACCTCATCATTTTTAGCATTTCTATTGGAGTATTATTTTCTATTTTTCAAAAAAAATGTCTCCGGATGGGTACATTTTATAAAATACTATTATAGTAAGTAAGTAAGTATATATGCGGTTCACAAACAAATATTTTTAATAAATTATATAATTTCTATATAAAATAATATAATACATTGAAAAAATTGAATTACATAAAGATATACTTATTATTGTATATATACAATTTGAAGTATATTTTCGAACAAAAAAAAATTTCATTAGTGTCGCTATAAGATTTTTTTCTTTAAAATTGATATTTTTTTTTTTGATTATTTTTAGTTTTCATTTTTTATATTATACTTTCAAATTAATCGTGTAAAACTTACATACATAAATATAGATAGATATAGATATAAAACAATTATTATCGTATTTGAACCTTAACATATATTGACTATATTATAATATATATGTACTCGTATAGCACTTGTATAAAAATAATTTTATATAAAAGACAATTTCAATGCATTTTTTTTCTTATATCTTTCCGATAATTGTATTTAATTGATTATTTACCTTGTTTATGATAGGAAATAGATATTAAATTCTATTAAAAAATAAAATTTGAATTATGTATAGGTGTCATAATTAATATATACATAAAAATAATAATAATATAAAAATAATCACGATTAGGATTTTTGCTTAAAAAAAATTTTGCATCTATGAAATTTATTGAATTATTTTATATATATATGTATAAATGATTGTAATGTTTTCACTTATTAATTTGATTCGGCAAATTTTTTTTTGTGTGTTGTTTATGTTAAGTATATACGTCGACGACGACGACGATTACATGGTCAAAAATTATAAATTATATTATATATATTTATTTATCATCATATGGTATAATTCAATGTCAAGTATCATGCACTCGTTTATTATAATATATATAGGTATTATTAGTATTATTATTATTGATTAATATTATTATTATACACTATTATTATGTTAATATAATCATAATTTCATAATTAATATTTTTTTTTATATATATACAAATCTTTGTATTTTATCGTATATAGAAATAAATTTCATGAAAGCAGTTTGATGCATTTTGTTTTTGTATCTATATATATACATTTCAAAATTTTCGTATAATTGTGTTTTTTACTGATAAATCAACCGATTTCATTAGGATTATTATTGCAAAAATACTTGACTGTTATTGGTTTATTTTATCATAACAATATATTATGTGGATTATATATTCGCCGATCAGTTTTCATATTTTGGCAGATTTTCCTTTCACGAATTTTTTAAAGACACATTGATTATATTCATACACTTACACGTAAATTTGTGGATACAAATATATAATATTCTATTATTTTAAAAGTTATCTTATACAAGAATCTGCGGAGACATTATTTTTATTATAATTCTTATAGATTGATTATATAGTATTTTCTGCGATTGTTGTCTATAATTTTCTTCTTTTTAATTATATAATCAAATAAATTTCTTTTTTCCTTTAATATAATTTTTTGCAATATTATTTTTTTTGATAAATTCATATTTTTAAAAATTGAAAGTCATGTTCATATATTAATATATTACGATAAATAATAATGCGGATTAACACGACATAAATGAGCATATATTTTTAATATTAATTTTATAATATATCATATTTCGTTTTTATATTTCCCAATTTGATTTCGTGTGTGTTTTGTATATGTTTTTTATTTTTGTTTTTCGTTTCTATAAATATTTTACTAACCATGACCATGATTTTTACTCTATTTATCAACAAAGATATTGTTAATTTTTTTTTTAAACAATCATTATAACAATTTTGGCATAAAATATATGCAAATATTAAAGTACAATAAAAATAAAGAGGATTATATTAAAAAAAAAAAAATAAAAAAACAAATAAACATTACAAAATCCAAATATACACAAACAATTTATCATTTATTATTCTATAAATTTATTTAAATTGTAACATAAACACAAAGCTTTTTATAAAATGATATTCCAACCAATGTGTTTATATGATTTATAAGTAATTTATTTATATATTATGCCAAGCGATAGTTTTATAATAATCAAACATAATTTATGAATGAAACTAATTAAAACAAAAAAATTTTAAATAATACAAATAAAATTGATTAAAAAAAATCGAAATTTATTATCTATATAAAAAAAACATTTATCTATTTTGCATTTTAAATTAAATTAAACACAGAAATAATAATTATTAATCGATTACATAATGAATGCTAATTATGCATATATATATATAAAAATATGCATATAGATATCGATATATTTACGATTATGAAATTTGTCTATATATATGAATATATAATATTGATAATATGCATATAAACATTTATTATTATTATTATTGATAATTATAACTGAATATATAATAATTAAACACTTAATTTACCAATTTATAGTTTATTACAATAGCATCCATCACGTGTACGTTCTAAAATCCAATTTAAATGATCACCAAGTCTGGTAAAAATCGGTAATTTATAATCATCATTATTCACTGTACTATTTATTGATGGAGGCGAACGACAACTTTGTTTATCCGATAAAACACCAACCATTTCATAATATCCCGTATAGGTTCTATATAAAACACCAGCTCCAGCATCATTCTAATGATATTTTTTTTATCACATTATATATACGTATTTGAATTAAAGTGTGTTTTAATATATTAAAGATTCATGTATATTAGCATATTATCACTTACTTTACATAATACATTTGGTGATCCAACAACACCAACACATCCTTGGGAATTTAAAATGTTTTCTGAACAACTTTTTGACTCTAGCAATGGAAGACCAATTTTCCTTGGCAAACAAGTTGTTAATGTTAAATTATCAGCTGGTAATCCTTGTATCCATGATGTGATGGTTAATACTTGTCCGGTGTATTTCGCACCTTTTTGTAAATGTATATTATATAAGAATAATGTTATAATTATGTAATTTTATGTTGATTGACCATAATAAAGAAATTTTCATACACAACTCTAAAGCTATTAAAACTCAAAATAAAACAGAATACCAAATGCAAATCAATGCATACATTAAAAATAATATATCTTGGTTACATGTATTGATTAGATTGATAAAGAAAGGGGAACACGAATACAATCATTGCATTGTACAATTGTACATACATATGAAATATGAATGTGATTATATTATATTGATTAAAGAATAATTTTTAATTCAAATTTGTATTGAAGCAGAAGACAGGTGATATTACCTTTTACCTATTTTACGCAATTATATTCGCCAAAAAGTTTTCAATAAACATTATAATTTTATTTTATTAAAAAAAAAAATACCTGTATTAAATTTACCTGTAAAAAATAATTAACTAATGATATAAAAATAAAGGTATATATTATTTTTACCTGGTGTAGGTAAACATACAGGCGAAATTCTTCTTGAATATGGTATAATATTTGTTAATTTTAATATTGCTATATCATTATGTTTTGTTTCATATAAAAATTCTGGATGCATAAAAATATCAGATATACTTGATGTTATAGACGTTGTATCCGGATTACAATTATCATGTATTCCAATAATTATTTTAATTTCATATGGTGTTAATCTATATATAATAATAGTAATTCACATTAAAATATAAAATACGACAATTTAGAATTGACATCAATTTTATGTACAATATATACACACATAATTTATTTTAATTACATTAATATGATTATTTACCCAATTAATGGACTTGCAGCCGTTATTACATATCTATCATTAATTAATGTTCCCGGTATTGGTAGAATACCTTTTACTTGAACATTAACTAACCATGGAAATTCGAATGGATCCAATGGTGTACCACCTAATAATTTACTACTACGTCTATTTGGTAAACCACACTCTATATTAAATGTATAAAAATTTCATTTAAAATTTATTAACTAAATGATCGGTTTAAGATAATACACTTTTACATGCTATATACAATTTTAAAACTTACTACAATTACATTGATTTTTATTTTTTGTTATACCGCCCAATAGATATTGAATGAAATTTTCCTGTACAAATAATTATTATCATTTTGCAAATCTATAATTAACACCAATTCGATTTATAATTTTACGTACCCTTTTATATCGAAATTTATCATTTGATTGAATTTCACAAATAGAAAAAAAATATACTATTACAAATATTATTAGAAAATTTTTCATTGCACTTATTATGTATATTAATAAACAAATTCTAAACTTTTCTAAACACTTTTTAAAATAATATACGCGTACGTGAATTTATATAATACAATTTTGCTTTTATTTTTTGACACGAATAAACTAAAAGAATTATACAACTGACTGAGCAAAAAAAATGTTTACCGCAAATCCAGAAGAAAGATCACTAACCGATTTATCATTTCATTCATTATTTACATATTTTTTTTTTACATATATGTCGACAATATGAATATACATATATATATATGAATATTGAAAGAAAAATGAAAACTTGAAAATGTATTTATGTATGGATGTATATAACAACATATATACTTCGGGTAGATAGTTTTAATGTTGTGTCGGTTGAATTGGAATAAAAAAATAAGCAATAATATTATTTGATTTATTGAATACCTTTGGTAGCATATTATTGTTAATTGATTTTTTATGTTATTTTTTATGATGATAATATTATATTAAATATAAAATAAACTATATGCTTTTTTAATTTATGATACGGGTGTTGTATATAAAAATATTGCGAATTATTCTCCATTTCTCGATACAAAAATGCATGATGCATCAACAATTTGTGTATTAAAATTAAATATTTTGAAAAAAAAGATAACAATGCAGTTTACAGAATATATGATTACAAATAAAAACTATTTGTTCTGTAATAGGTAATTTAGTTTATGATAATATTTCACGGCGGCAGCAATTAACATATTATTCTCTAAAATACTTTTTGTTGAACAAAAATCACAATATTTTAGTTTATTTTTACATATACAAATATTTTGTTTTTACCGCAGTATTGGATGAACTGATAAATTACTTAATAGTATGAAATGCGATTTTAAACTCCAAACGATGGTGTTCGAGATATATATAGGTATGTTGGCCAGTGAATATTAAAAAGTATAATCAAAACGCAAAAAAAAACATTTTGTTCTTATAAGAAAAGCTCTTAACCACAATCTCCAAAGTAAGTTAAAATGAAAAGAACATTCCAAATTCTGTTTTAAAAAAATCTAATATATAAAATTAATTTATTATTTTGTACAATATATTCGGTTACGAGCACTTCAAAGAAAATCTATAAGCATTTTATTCAACATCAATTTTCATTTGTTATTATGTATATGGTTATTTTTTTTGTATACTATAATAGAAAAAGTATATGATAAAAGATATGAAAGAAATTTGTTTTCAATGTATTGCATATACAATGCCCAATTTGTTTTTTATACATATACTTTGTATTATATAGAGAATTTTATCTTATTATATTAAATATATCTTTGTAACAAAAAAAAATATGTATATATGTTACATAAAGATAAACAAAAAAAATCTTATTCGCATACAAAAGAAATAAAAGTATGTATAAAATAAATTCAAGTTTTATTATTTCAAATTTATAATGAATATGTATGTCAAATGTGAATGTAATCATGAAATATAAGAAGTTATAATTGTAAGCGGCTCAATGGTCTAGGGGTATGATTCTCGCTTTGGGTGCGAGAGGTCCCGGGTTCAAATCCCGGTTGAGCCCGGTTTTTTTTTTTCAAATCCTTTATATCCTTTGTATTTATAAAAAGGTATATTAATTTTAATATATATATATATATATGGATTCTTATATATAAAAAGAAATAATTTTTAAGTTTCGTTATTTTAAAATTGTATTTTTTCCAAAATGTAGTCAGTATAGTTATGAAGATCAGGTAATTTTTTTATTTATTTAATTAATAATTATAAAAAGAAATGAATTAATAATATTTCCTATTCATACACATTTTAAAATTCAAATGATACACGTTTAAAATATGTAGGTGGTTTCTTTGGAAATATAAAACCGGTTAAATAAAAAATATATTTAAGTCGAAACCGTGTCGTGTTTGGGCAGCTCCTATTAGGAAGGTTGTGGAAAGCTTAAACAGGCTGATACCAGTAGAAACTTTTATTAATAACTTTATTTCACTTTTCATCATTTTCATCTATTCAGAGACGAATGACCAACTTATAAAGGTTACCAAGTCAACAGGTATCACTGTACATATATTATAAAATATTTGCGGATGAAATTTCATAAATATTTAAAAATATTTTATTTGCTCAAGGAAAAGTCAAGATCAATAACGTTTTCAATAAATATATTTATATAAATATATAACAAAATTTATATACAGCAAAGCTAAAATTTTCTTATAATAAATATGCGTATATAAAATTATATATATGAATTAAAAAGTGCAATAACCTGTTTATTTTGAATTGCATAATTTAATAATGAATGTTAAAACTCTATATCATCATCATATATACATATTTGAATGGTAAAAAAATTATAATTCTGCATCTTGACTGAATCGTGTCTTTATAAGACAAGTTTTTCATAGTTAGTAAAAATATTATATGTATATAGATATAGAATATATATAATAATGATTATTATGTTATTAATATTATAAAAGATATTATATAATATTATTACACTTATGTGTGTGAATGCAACTGTGAATATGTATATCGTTAATGGTTTAGAAGAAATTTAACATTCATTGAAGTTTCATACATATATTTATGTGTATATATAATAAGAAATTAATACTTTTTTTATTTTATATGGGTAAATTGTGTATAGATAAATTTTTATAAGGTGATGATTGCTAAAATGTATTTTAATATATCTATACGTTAATCATATGCATAAGCAAAAAGATATATATAAAAATATATTAAATTACAAATAAAAAAAATATATATAGAGAGAGAGGTTTTTATATAAGAAATACTATAAAATTGAAATTACAGTTATGCAAATTAATTTTGTATTATAAAATAAAGCAAAAACCCTATAAACCATTTCATTCGCAAATGATTTGATTTGGATTCACTTTTTTAATCAGTTATTTAGTAATCCAATCATTTTGCGAATCAAATGACTTCTTGAAATTGAATAATTTGTGATACATTTATATGATTCGTTTTTGAAAAATTTTACCTTTCGTGGTTTTTGCAATTTACGATAATTTTTAGTAGTAGTTTCCGAATCAATTTAATGACTTTACAATTAAATTTTGACAACACTGAAATATATTTAGTGCGGTATATCATTCTAACGATATATTTATTTTCTATACACAAACGTTCGTAAAATATAAATGTTTTGGTTAGTAGGGATTGTGTATATAGATGCAATAATTTATTATTTTTTTTTGCATCATTTTATTAAAAGGAAAAATAAAAAAGTAGTAAAAGTATTGATAACATGTTTATTTTATTGATAAATAATAAAATGATGATTCAAGTTGGTAATATGATTTAATTATGTTTAACTATACTTATAACTGTACATTTCTTTTTTTAGTGTATGGTATCAATAGTACTCGGATCGTATTCTTATATAAATAGTATATATATATAGTACAAACGTTAAGTACAATAATGTATAACATTTCTGAAATACTTATATATTGAACTTTATATATATCTAGATAAAGTAAAGATTAAAGAGAATGTGAAAGGAAATGTATAAATAAAGAATTATTTTTTATATATATATCTCTATATAATATGAAATAAACAATTAAATGTTACATTTCACTGCCTCTTTTTTTTTTTATTATTATAAATTTCAAATAATTTTTCGTTGTCTTTCTTTTTACAGTTCTTGTGTTTTATTTAAAGTATCTTCGGAATTTATATAGGTATGGTAAAAATTTGTTCAACCATATTCAAGCGTCAAAGTATACCCCTGAGAGTAACAACGAGTTTATGATATAGAATACTATATGTTCTTATATATGGTTAACTTTAAATTTACGATTGAAATCAACAATCGTAACTAAAAAGGAAAACAGAATATATACATTTTTAATATATTGAAATGGTCTTGAACTCTTCACTTGTTATATTAAATATAAAAAAGATAAATTTATAATAAATAAATAATTTAATTATATAGCATTAGCATTAGATAATGCTATTTTATTTATTATTAATATTTAATCAATTTTTACATTAAAATAATAAAGATGGAAAAAATAATCAACATGCACACAATCAATCGTTCAAGCTCAAAATAATTATTTTCCAATGGGTATATTTATTATATTTTTATAATTTAATATTTTTTTCTATTATTTATTTAATTTTGTTTAATATAAATTCATATCAATTTTTTTTTAATTTTATCATATTTTAATTACTTCATCAAATTAATATTTATATGTATATGGTATATATAGTATATATAATTTCAAAGTGACAATATAAAGTTCTTGAATTTAATAAGGGTATAATTTTATATTAAAAATACACATATATTCAAAATCAAATTTATGTTTTTGATAATAAATCACTTTAGTATATAAAAAATTAAATAAAAATATATGTATATAATATGATAATATCAAATATTGAGTAATTTCATCAAATTATAAAAATAATATATTATTATTTACTACAAGAACAACCATCTCTAGAATTTTCCCTAATCCAATTTAAATAACGTGTAACCCGTGTATATACACCGGGATATGCTGGACGTGCACAACCATTACCCCATGATACAATTCCGATTAATTCATAACGTTTATCACTACTTCTTTGTGCTATTAACGGACCACCGGAATCACCCTGATGAAATGTAAATGATAACAACAATCAAATTATTATGATATTCATTTGGCAATAAAAATAAAAACGATATATTTTATGTATACACATACCTGACATGAATCACGTTTTCCTTCTCCCGGATATCCAGCACATAACATATTATCTGTTATCATTTTTTGTGTATAATTAGTTTCTTTTACACAAATTTCATTTGTTATCACAGGTACTACAACTTCTTGTAAAATACACGATGGTTTACCATCTTCTTTTAATGTTCCCCATCCCGTTGCTATAGCATGTGCACCAACATACAGATTATCTTTTTTATAAATGGAAACAAAATAAAGTAAATATGGAAATAATTATTATAAATTATAATGCGAATAGCAGAATCAGATTTTTGAATCGTGATATCATATGTTAATGTTTTCGCGCATAAATCGGAAATCATTGATAGATCAATGAAAGAGAAGTTGCATTTAAAATAGATTTATAATCTAAAAGGCATTATAATTGACAGTGAATAATACACGTACTATTTAAAAAATTCAATAAAATTTCTAATATGTATAAATTTTTGCTAACTGGTATGACACGCTTTTCTATTTATTTATTAAATTTAAACCAATACAAAAAAAAATGTAACATTGTTCAACGCACATATAAACATATACGTTCGTACTAACCCTACATCGAAAATATTTAGATAATAATAATAACAATAAAAAAAAAATAAAATGAAAATCATAAAAAAGAACTAGAAAAACTGGAAACGAATTTTTTTTAGCAATGTTCTTCTTGACCATATATAATTATAATAAAAGTATAATAATAATAAATTATATAGTTTAAAATGGATTATACAAAAAAATTTCAAACAATAAATTATCTATATAATAATTATACGTATGGTTATAAATACATAAAAATTCGCAAATTTATCGAATTATAAGTATTAAATGAATAAAATACGACTTCTATCAATTTAATCGAAAAACAAATAATCAAAATAAATAATATTATATTATTGGTAAATATCATCACAAAAGAATAAAGCACACAATTTAAGTAAAAAAAAACAAGAAATATATGAAGAGATTAATTATAAGGTTATTGACACATAACAAATTATTTGTATAAACACCCACCCGCGCACAATGAACCATATATTTACCATTTATCAATATATAATTATAAGAAGATGTGTTTAAAATATTTGTCTTTAGCTTTTTTTTTTTATTTAATTCTTTTAATAGCTTTTTTATATTAAAATTAAAAGACGCAAATAAGCAAATATGCACACAAAAAATGAAAAAAAAAAAATTATTTTTAAACAATTTTTTATTTTTATTATATGCGTCTTACCTGTATTGGTGGGCAAGCAAATTGGTCGAAGAAATTCCGTAATTGGTACTCTATAATTTAATCGTAATAATGCAATATCATTATCAAAATTGGAAAAACTAAATGGTTGTGCTATTGCACGTAATACGAAACGTGTTTCTGGTCGTACAGAATCATTACATCGATCGTGTTCACCAAATGTTACCTTTATCATAAACCACATAAATCTATCGATAAACAAAAATAAATAAAACCAACAAAAAATATTATGATTTTTCAGAATTTCAAATCAAATCTTAAAATCTATATAAAATGTTATTATTATAATATAATAAGTTTATATTTCATTTTTTTTAACTAAAGGAAGATTCTTTATATATATATTTTTTTTTTTATTACTTTTAATGTCCTTTTTGTCCTTTAACAATAATTTTCAAAACTCACAAAAAATAAGATTTGCATATAATTAACAAAAGAAAAAAATAAATAATATAATAAAATATCTACGCATTTTTTAATTTGAGCACAAAGGAAAGGTCAATATTCTTAATAATTTGATTATACTTTAAATATTTTATTTGTATTTTAAATTATAATCTTTTTTTTTTCTTTACCTCAGCCGATAATAAATATATTTCAGAATGGACACACCAAAAAAAACTGGATATAAAAATATCGATATAAATTTCCAAATTATCACCACCACACAAATGACGCAAAAATTAGCTAATGAAGATTCTTTATAAACAAAAAAATGTATGTACGACAAATAAAGTGAGCCTTTTGTATATGTACTGCTCTGGGAAATGTTCTAAATTAAGATCTAAATTTCATTTTTTCTTATCAAAAGATGGTATAGCTAATTGAATTTTGAGATACTATGACAAATTATACCAAAATTTAGATTGAATTGTGGGACATTTTTTTGGATGGGTAAAATGATTCTATATAAATGAATAAGTGATTATAAATATAATCTTATAAATTATAAAAGGAAACATCATTTAATTTGGATATCGATATGTATAGTCCACAAAAATGAAAATATTATTCAAATCGTTTTTTTTTCCAAACGCTATATGAAGTGCTTTTAAATCAACGCATATAATAAAAATCTTTTATTTCGGGTTTTATTTAAAAATATTAAATAAAAAAATTTTAATATTAATATACCATCAAAATATGTAGGTATAGAATATAGATATATATGAAATGATTACTTTTTATATTAAAATATTAAATTTTATATATGAATTTTAAACTCGGCGTTTCGGTCATGATAGTTTTCAGTGGTTTTGCCTACGAACCATCTAATTCTGACTTGTTCAATTTAAAATTTTCAAATAATCCCCACTTATAAACTAAAAACCATGAGAATCACTCACTTAATTAATAAGATGGAGAGTTACCTTAACTTTGAATCTATGCTAAATGCTAGCTAATTAATAGTATACTCATATACATCATATTAAGAGTAATTGCAAAACCACTGAAAACTATTATGACCGAAACGCCGAGTTTAAAATTCATATATAAAAATATTAAACGGTCGAGTAATAAAAATATTAATGATGTGATATATGTATTATATCATTAATGTATTCAATATTAAATTTTATATTTGTGTAATATGAGTTGCTTTTTTATTGTAGTAAATTTATTGTCTTAATTCTTTTTCTTACACAAACGATAAAACTTGTAAAAAATTAAAATGATGATGACTTACCCCTTAACACAATGAGCAGCCGTTAATACATAACGATCATTGATTAACATTCCACCACAATAAAATCTACTAAAATAACTTAATCTTGCCATCCATGGAAATTCGTTCATACCGGCTTGAAATCCACCAACTATTCGAGTTTCATCATTCCGAACACCACAACCTTAACAATTACAAAGCAAAAGAGCATATATTAATTTTAAATTTTATCAAATATAAGCTTTAGTGATAATTAAAAATAATGTTAAGTATAAAAAAAAAATTTATCAATGATTCATATATAGATTTTAGTTTGTTTTAAAATAAAAAACAATTGTTAGAGCCACTTAACAATATGCAAAATTCGTACGTGTTTGAATTTAAAAATAAATTGTGTTAATTTTATTATTTATTATATTTACCTGATTTTATTTTATATATAATATAAACCAAAAATAACTTGAATACAATAAAATGCATATATATATATATATATATATATATATATATAAATGAAGTCAAGATACTTTTGTGTATTAGAGATATTAATTTATTTTAAAAATTGCCCATTGAATTGAATTGAATAAAATATGAGTTAACAATAGAATTTCAATTATTTATTTTAGAAATAATTGACAAAAAGTGAAAGCGATATAAATATATAGATGTTTGGAATTGAGAATCTGTAATTGGAATTAAGAACAAATAATATATTTGAATTTAAGTATATCCTAAATATGAACATCCCCAATTTGGATTCTAATGTTTAATTTGTATTGAAATCAAAGTTGAAACCTTTACCTCTGAACTAAATTTATAAATTGACATATTTTATATTTATGAAATTGATGGTTTGAGATTTTACACTTATATTAAAAACACTTTACAACAGGAATAATTTTATTTTTTTAATACTTTAACAGTTTAAACTTCTGCTGATCCTGACATTATTTATCCACAAAATTATATTGTATAAAATATTTTTTATTACAATATTGTATTATATAATATTATTATAGATAGTATTATTAAGTATTAAACTTGCGTATCCATAAATTCGTATGTAATTGATATGGGAATTAAGTAAAACAACTTTTTCTTTCGTGATCATATGTAATATAGAGATGATATTATAAAATATACTGAATACATTTTTATCTTATATAATGATGATATACTTACTGCAATTGCATTTACCGGACGGTGTATCATGACGCGGTGGACTTCTATTGCTATATGCAATTGCATCTAAAAATCGATTTGATCTACCTTCAGCATGGGTAATTTTAGTTTCATCAATTCCATCATATCTATTATGATGGGCTTCATATTTTCCCGGTATAGTTGAATAACCGGAACATAATATAATAACACATGAGGATATTATAAAAACTAATAATTGTTTATATTGCATAATTTCTTTTTTCTATTTATATCATATATTTAAAATCAATGAACAGAAGAAAAACACAAAAATTTACTAAAATATTGTTATATGATAAAAAATTTAATCACAAAATAAAATTTTAATACAGAATATAAATATCAATTTCAAATAAATAAATGAATTTTAATACCGAACAAATTAAAACCAAAAAAAAATCAATAAAAATAAATATCACAATTTAAATAAAATAAAATTCCTTTTTGTTTTTATGTATATATATATATAAAAAAAAATTTAATTATATTTTTCTATATAGAAATTTTTTTCAATATCACATCACGCAAACAAAACACAACTTTTTTAATAAAATTTTTGTATTGTTATTTTTTTTTCTTTACATAAATATAAATACTTTTTGTTTTTTGTTGATAAAATTTAACTTTTTGCACACATATCAATATTTATAATATTTAATTTATTTTTAATTAACATATTTATTTTCTGGTTAATATTTTGTGATAACCAACGAGATTTTAACTATTGTATGTGGACAAACACACGAAGATGCTCAACACAAAATTTAATTTTTTTTAACAATCTGCGTTTTTATACCTCTTTCTATATATATATCGACGAAGATTTAGTATATGCGGATATACTAAATAAAATCACATAACACTAACCAAATGACTGTCTAAAAGGCCACTGATCGTAGTTTCATTCAATCTTCATCAGGTAATCAAGTTCAAAAGAATTTATTTATTTTTTTTTATATTTCTTTAACAAAAATCACCTAATACAATGAAAAAATCAACTCAGCTGGTTTTTTTTAATATATTTTCTACATATACTATAGGTAAATTTTTATTAAATACATTTATATATTTATTTTGTGTTTATGTACCTGAAGAGTGTATACAATCATATATATATTCAACAGGTAAATATTTAAAAGTACGTCGAGGTATGTATGTATATTGTTCGTATAATATGTTATTTATTAATAATGTACATATAAATACATATAGAGATATAGAGGATAATGGTAAATAATGGTATATAAATAGAGTTGCATAGGAAAATAATTTATTTTTGGTTGATCAGAATGCAAAAATATTGAATAATTGGTATTTTTTCGAATCGACTTAGAGGAATAGCATTTTTTTATTTATGTAAACTTTTTGAAAGATTTAATCCTTTCGCTTTAAAGCTAATCATATCTCGAGAATAAATTCCATATCATTATAAGCCCAATTGATTTTCGGATCGGATACTGAAAGTGAAATGTGTGAAAAATCATTTTTTTCACACATTCCATTCAATTACAATTTCTAAATTATAATTTCAACAATTCATTCAACAATGTTAAAATATTATTAAAGATGATGATTTTTTTGCATTGTAATATTATTAATTTTTTTGTATATATGCTAAAATATCTGAAATAATTGGTCAGAATGAATATATTGTTGAAAAAAATGACATTAAATCGTATATTGGAAGTTTATTTTATGATTCAATTATCATCGTCTGAATATCTATAAATATATGGATATTTGTTTTTTAATCAATATAAATTCAAACAGAATATAAAATATTAATTTAAATAATTATTACAAATACATTTTAATTTTTTTAATATACATTAAAATCACAGATGTATAATTAATTTTCTCTCTAACTATATATATTTTGAAATGATATCTGTTCAAATTATTGTAAATATATACTATATTAAATATAAAACCTGATAAGTAAATACAATTTAAAAGAAAGACATCATATAATAAAACAAAATGCATTTGCCATTATTTTTTTGCCAATTAAATTTTATACAGCAAATTTTATTTCAACATTTCAAATATTATATATATATATATATATAAAGTTTTTTTTGTTTTAACTATAAATTAAAGTTAATGAATGTATAAAGACAAATATTAAATTCTTATAAACTAGGGGCACATTTGATTCTGAAAAATAATTATCTATATATATATGAAACTTTGTTTTATTTATAAAATAGAATTACAGTATTGGGTCACCTGCATTGTCCGAGAAAGCGAACCATT
This sequence comes from Dilophus febrilis, assembly GCA_958336335.1. Lineage (NCBI taxonomy): Eukaryota > Metazoa > Arthropoda > Insecta > Diptera > Bibionidae > Dilophus > Dilophus febrilis. Next base: position 41,818,938 of record OY284468.1, read on the forward strand.
GAATTAATTATTCTACACCAAATTCACTGTATATGAGATTTCAATTATGTTCTTTCATAAGATCATTATTGTTGGTTTTACAATTGCAATTTATCATATATCTATCTATCTATCTATTCTATATAGATATGGTGGAATAATCACAAAACGAAAATACAATTAAATATAAATTGAACTCATATTACCTATTCATAATTATTTTCAGAATTTATATACATACAGCACTATTCATTAACCATTTTATACAGTTAAAAATTGAAAATATATATTCTTGGTTCTAAATATAATATGTATATGTATTCATTACTGGAATATTTCTGTTCGGTATATAATTTACTTCTTTTATATATTTATAATAAAAGACATATCCAAAAAGAATTGCTCGGCATTTTAAATTACATAATTACAAACAAGAAACTATATATATCCATGCATACATATACTGGTGTATATTTATCGGTAATTGTGTGTTGTTGTTATTATTATATTGAAATTACAAATAGACTTGTATAATATATCAATCACATCGCACATATAATTATAATTTATTTTATGCTATAATTTTGCTTATAGATTACATCTGGATTTGTTATGATTTTAATATTTATACGAATGTGTGAGTATGTAATTTGAAATTAATTGAAATTAAATCAATGTACTATTTTCTAATTATATATATATATTATATTTATATATTTTCATTTAGTTGTTTGTGATTAATAATGGAATGAAGAATTCGTTTTATGACTGAAATGCATAAAATAACATATGGTAAATGAATATATAATGATTTATATACGAGATGTTCATTTAAAGGTATACAAAATTAAAGTTTTTCATTTAATTGATTATTCATATATTTAAATCTTATTCATTACGATGATAACCGCAATTGCATATAGCCATTACAGATGTTGTTATTTAACATATTAATAATGTATTTATATATACCAATCTGATAAGGTGTTAATAAATGCAGATGCATTCGATCATTTCTCACTATAACCCTGTATATTAATGACAAGCTAAAACACACCGGTATTTTATTATATTACTTTAATATTATATAAATATGCTGGAAACAATTTCTTTTCTATATAGTATATATATGTATAATAATGTTATATTCTAATAAAATTCAAATCACCTGCAATGCTGGCAATAACTTTTTTTTGTATATAAAAATATTATACATAAATAAAAACATTAAGGGTGTATAAACACCAAAGCACCAGCTATATATATATATATATTGAAACATAAAAAGAAAATGTGATATCGTAAAGGTAACTAATTTTTCTTATATAACAAATAAATAAATGGAATTCTTGAGTAAAACTATGTATATTATAATAAAATGGGTATTATCGTATTATTCTTTATTGGTTTAATGTCTACATCCACGTATACAGAATATAAATTATAAAGATAACACCTATACGGTAATTTTATTTATTAGATATTTTATTGTCTTATATATATATATATTTAGGAATATTTTTAAATCGCAAGCTTAATTATATAAAAAAAAGATATAAAATTCAAATATTATATTATAGATGTAGGCTAGGTCCAATCTTTTGATAAGGTTCAGTTTCACGATTTTCCAATTTTGGAGGTTCAATAACATTATTATTCCTAAAGATAATTTAACCGGACAAGTGACAACTTTTTGTATACATCTCAAGTCTTTCAAGATTTGATAAATCTATCCCTAACCGTTTTCAAGATATTCCCAAATAACCCATTAAATATGCCACCCAAGTTGTTTTCCATATTGATAATCGCCTTAAAACATAAGATTATAATTTCCAATCTATATGATAAATCGATAAAAATTCTACACAGATTTAAGCACGGAGTACGAGATTTTAGAACATGCTTTGTATATGTATGTATATTCATATAAAACTGACTTTCATAAAAATAAAAGAAAATTTCAATTAAAAAAAAATTTCATTTTAAATACATTTTTTGCAATACACAATTGCAAAAGAATTGTAAATATATTTAAGAATACTAACATATAAAGAACTTTGGACGATGTATAAAGTTTTATCAGTTATCGCATGACAGTAAAAAAGTTGCATTTAATATACCATCATCATATGCAGATGCAAAATACCCACGTAAATTAAATGTATATCATTCGAATATATAGAATATTGTACACACATTCTTTTTTAATATAATAATGTAGGTTTGTATATATAATATTTTTATATTATTCAATTAAACTAATTAACTTAATTTTTTTCTTTTTAATACTTTTTATATTATATTTTTTTTTAAAGATTGACCGATATTTTTTGTTTTTTTTTATAGTGTTATTATATTATTTTTGCAAAAATACATTAAAATATTTATCATTAAAATGCTATATACGCCACTTTACGCATATAAATAATAATATAATAATAAGTATTGATATATTTATAAATGTTATCGTTCCAATAATCCAAAAATTAAAAAAAACAAGTGATTGTGGATTGAAAGTGGCATATATAAACAAGTAAATGATAATATATAAGCGGTAAAAATAATCTTAAAGACATAACAAAGAAATTCATAATATTAGCGGTCTATCTGAAATTCTGAACAGAAGCATAATTTTTTTTTGTTTCGCTAATTTTTGTTCAACAGAACATACACGATCTTTCACCAGTTTTAGTTAAACAAACATTTTATAAATAATATATACAGAAAAAGAAGTCAACAATAAAATCAGTATAGTATTCTATATGTAAAATAACTAATTATACAGCAATATTTAAAGTACCATAATATACTTATATTATACATATAAGTGCATTTAAAAATATTTATAAAAATGGATTTATTAGTTCGTAAATAAAATGGTAATGAAAACATTTTCACAATGATAATTATACAATATAAATATAAATAAAAGTTAAAATCAAAAAAATTTTTATTCTATATCATATACAGAATTTTAATATTGTTTTCTTAAGAAAATGCGCTTTAAACAATTTTGTATATATACAAAGAAAAATTCCTATAAAAAAATTAAATTATTATAATGTAATGCTTCTTATATAATGCAATGCCCATATGTAAATGCGATACATATTAAAATATACATACAGGTAAAAATCTGTTAACAATTTATTAACGGCAGACATAAAAACGACTCTATTCTTATATATATACCAATACCAATGTTATGTTTACTCTATTATAATATTTTTTCAATATGTACTAATATCTATTATATTTTTTATTTATACATAAAAAAACGATACCTTCCATGTATATAAAAAATTTATTTAAATTCCTTGTCACATAAATTATTCAAATATCTAAATGTAAATATATAGCGGTCGTATGTATACATATATATCCATTATTCAGATTTATTTATTTTGTATGTAGTTAAAAAAATAACTTTTAAATATATACAATAAAATAAAGTTATAAAAAAGGCAAATAATGCATCTAATCTTATTTATATATATGTACAATATATAAAAGAGTATATAAACGCATTGATTATAAACACCTATTGCATTTATTTTTGGTTCGGTTACGTACCTATATTTATTATATATTTATATACAAAAGCATAACAATATTCATACTGATGCATTTAACGACGATGGTAAATTGTAAATAAATATTATAATTTTTCTTCTTATTTCAACAAAAATTTTTCCATATACTTTTAACAATAGATGTTTTGTCTTTATATACATTTTATTTATGTATACCTATATAAATATATATATACAAAAATATATTCGTTTGCTTATCAATGAACAATATATCATTATATATATTATTTTGCATATTATCATTGACTATTTATGATATATGTATATGTTGTTTAACATTTCTATATATATGTAATATATTATTTGTATATCATCTTAATTTACAAAAAATAAATAAATAAAATATGGTTAGTGTTACACCTTTGATAAAATTTCTGTTTGTATAAATGTACAATATCACAAACGTCTTAACAGTTCTTTTGTTTAAGATTTACACACATTTAAAACGATAATTAAACATCATAATATATCTTAATATTGCGGGCTGTATTCAAATTGAAATTCTATAAACAAATTCTAAAATCAAATTCCTATTCTATAAAAACAACCAAATAGTTTGACTTTATATTTACACATTTCTAAATATATCAATCAATGACTTTCAAATGAAAGATATATGTAAAAAAATTTTTAAATAAAAAACTATAAAGCACAAAATCTTAACAGTGTTATGTTTAACAGAAATGTTGCAATGTACAATATATTTGCACAATATAAAATTTATTACCTTTTATTTTATATATGTTGATCATGATGATATGATATGGTATAATAAATCTTTGTTAAGTTCAATGTTCGTAAAACATTGAATTGATATGGTAGAATAAATTGAAAAGTTATGAGCCAATAAATTGTAATACCTTCAATGTGTAAATAAAAAAAATAATATTGTACTTAATTTTAATATTTCTACTGGTTTTTCTTTTTTTTGTGTATATATACGTATAAAGTTTTGTGGAAAAATTAGCATATTTTTTTTTTCAAAATAATAAAGATATTTATGGTAAAATTATTTTATTATACATGCAAGCAAAAACGTATATATTATGTTTTCGAAAATAAATATGAAAATTCTTCTTTTATATCACAAATTATTATTTATTTTTTATTTATAAATATAGGGATTGTATATTACACCTTATTCCATATACCTTATATTCTCGTCAATTTTGAGTAAAATTTATTACCATCGTTATATATAATATATATTTCGAGAATAAAGATAAAAATAAGATTCATTCATTGGTACAAAATGCCATAATATACTGTATAAAGATATTTATATAACTATCGGTTTATATATAATATGATCAACAAAAAAATTAACCGCTTATGACAGATTCCAGACGCATACACATTGAAAAATGTTGAAAATGTATTCTTAAAATAACTGAATAACTGAATATACTATATATATATAAATAAAAATACATACATGTAACAACCGATTTTAATGGCTATAAATAATAATAAATAAATATAATAATTCGGTACAAAAATTAACTTTATTTGTATAATTGGGTATATATGTCATTATATTCAATAAAAAAAATAAAAATAATTTTACGTGATATGAAATTAAATTGAAACATTCATTCATATAATATATATCAAATAAATACATACACCATACCTCACACACAAATGCAAACATAATGAGTTTTAGATCTACTCAAATATAATATAAATAAATTAATAATTGTAAAGAAATTATTATAACACTTTAAAAATAAATATTCAAATATCCAATCAAAAAAATAATATATACTAACAATAATAAATATAACTATAACGTTGAAAAAAGTGAATTGACATCAATTACAAACAAAAAATTATTGTATAAAAATATATTATTATATTATCTTTGGCAAATACATCCATCCAAATTGGAACGAATCCATGGTAAATATCGAACTACCCGTGTATATACACCGGGGTATCCAACACGTCCACAACCAACACCCCATGATACAATTCCTATATATTTAAATATATTTATAAATAAATGTATAATAATTGAATTTTCTGATTTTTCCATGCTTATCAACTTACCAACAATTTCATGTTTTTCACCATTGGCTAGTAATAACGGTCCACCACTATCACCTTGACATGAATCTTGTTTTCCTTTTCCAGCACATAACTGCGTAAAAAATATATATTACATTAATTAAACTAAACCCCCCGGAAGGTAATCAAGATACGTTATACGATTATCAATTTTACCATATTTGCTGTAATTCTTGTTGAACGATATTTCATACTTCTACATTGTAATAAAGATAAAATTGGTACATTAACATGTTGTAAGATACCAGGTAAAGCTCCACCCTCTGTTGTACGACCCCAACCGACTGCTATTCCAGATTTACCTGAAATATTACAAAGGTAATGTTTTTAATTTTGAAATTTCAACAGCAGAATAAATTCATCTTTTTAAATAGATTTAAATTGATTCTGTATGAAATGATAATTTTCAAAACACTTTTGTTATCCTATTATCGTAATTTCTATATAAAAATCGCTAGATTTAAATTAATCTACAATATACAAAATTATACAAACCAGATGGATCACTGCCATCAATTGGTAAACACACTGGATGTATTGTTTTTGAAAAATTTACCGATTTTCTTAATTTTAACAATGCAATATCATGATTATATGTATTTGCATCAAAATTACGATGTCTTATTATTGCGGTAACTGCTCGCATAATTGCTTTTGTTTCAGTTGTTACAAATTGATCATGATCACCTAAAATAACACGTATTTTTGATCGTCTCAGTCTGTGTTGCCAATGTATACATAAATGAAAATTATTTAAAAAAAATCAATGAAATCAATAATATATAATATAATGTATTGATTTATATATATAATATACCTTCTAACACAATGGGCTGCTGTTAAAACATAATCGGCGGACACTAATGTTGCTCCACAATGAAAATGTCCATCATAAACTAAACGGGCTATCCATGGATATTGATTTATACCCGTTGGACGTCCACCAACTATTCGTATTTCTTGATTCATTGCACCACAATCTATAGAATTTTGATAAAATATTCAAATTTATATTAATTTTTATTTATATTATATTATGTTCTCTTTTGAAATCGACTGTATCGTGTATATTTTCAATAATATATTTGTTTGTTATATTCTTATAATGAATGCATAGCTTTAGGCATATACAATAAATTTTTAGTATGAAATTGAAAAACTTTACAGGCAATACACATATAAAATGGATTTGAATAAAATTTTATATATGTAAAACTGGTGAACAAGAAATTTATTATATAAAAAGAATTTTATAGAGGAATTTGAATACAAATTAAAAATAAAAATTATTAACAATAAATCAACAAATTTGAAAATAAAAGATTTTTAATAATTTAACATACCACAATCGCATTTCTTAAAATCATTTTCGATTTCATTATCATCATCATCGTCGTCATCGTCGTCAATGTCAATGCTGATTGCCGGTTGTATACCAAAAAGTGCATCAAAAAGAAATCGCCCATTTCGTCGTGACGGCTGCAATCGATGATGATCAAATTCTTCAACAGTCTTATTATTTGAATAACCATTAATTATATGAATATCACAATAACACAAAATTATAATCAAAAATAATTTAATTGTATATAATCTCATTTTAAAATAAAAAAAAAAAAAAAAAAATTAAATAGATTATATTGAAAAACAAAAAGTTTCACTTTTGTATAAAAAAATAAATAATAATTAATAATTAATTAATTTTTTAAATTAAATTCTTATATTAACTTTGTTTCGTAATATTTATGTGTATCACAATAATGCAACTATATACATATACAAATTCACTCTATATAATACCACCACCAACGCCGCCGAATTACACCGCACCTTCAATTAATTATAAAAATTTTTATTAAACCACCAATTATTATAATTATATATTCAATTATAAAATTCTTCGATGATTTCATTATTTAAAAAAAAATGATTTATAATTGTCTTTTTTTTCTCTTCTTTTGTTATAATTGATTTTTAAATTTTATGTCATTATAATAAACCATAATTACAACATTTTTATCACTCAAGTAATAATGTATAAGATTTTTTTTTGTATATTGTATATTTATGCACAAAAATTTTAATTTAATAAATTATTATAACACACACCTCTTTTTCTTTTATTTTTATTTTTGTTTATGAATTTATATATTTACGTATTTTTTGTGCTGAATATAATATCCAATACTATATATATATTTACAGACAGATGATAATATATATTTAAATCTTTTGTGATGCTTTACTTTAAACTAAATTATTATTATTATTATTATTATTATTATTGTTAAATTTCTGATGCGTTATAAAAATCCGCTTTTCCCAGATTCGATACATATATATATACAAATTGTCATCGATTACCATAATATTGATATTAAAAATGTATATATACATTTTTTATTTTGTGTATATATACTATGAAACATAAATTTAAATTAATTTAAAAAAAAAAATTGGTTTTTTATTTTGTAAATATTTAATATACATATATATATATTAAAAATTTATTAAAAAAAATTGGAAATCGTTATAATTGTTCAAAAATTATATGTATGAGAACGAAATTTATTATGAGCATTTAGCAAATAAAAAAAGAAAAAAAAACAATAACCGGAATATTATTATGATAAATTATGTTGATATCGTTTTTTTTTCATTTTTCAAGTATAAGAACAACTTGATTTATATATAAAAGCGAAAGTTTAAAGATTTAAAAAAACCCTTTAATCTATAAATTAATCTTAATTGCATATATGTATATAAATATAATTCAAAAATGCAAATCATTTTAATAGCCTCATGCATATACATAAATTATTATAAATTTTATCTATATATAAGTTGCGATATATAAAGTCATTCTATTGTACAGATAATTAAGTCATATATATATAAATCTTTTTTTAAGGTTTCTTTATCTAAAATGTAAATTAAACGATCGCGATGACAACCAAAAGCAAAAATGAATATAAAATTATATGAGTATAGTTAATTAAGAAAAAAGAAAATTTTAAAATGGACAATAATCGAATGCATTTTAATGCAATTTTTATAACTATTTATATTGTCGATCAATTTATTAATATATAAAACCGTTTATTATAAGTTTCATTTATGAATAAATATGTATAGGGGTGTGGTGTGATCTAAAAATCATCTGATTCAAGCTTTTATTTTCACAATAATAATCAAAATATATATGAATATATTATATATAAAATCATTTTCTATAATTAACATTATTCAATTAATTATGATTGTCAATATAATTTATCAAACTGTGACCCAGATTAGCAACGATAATTGTGGAAAATACAAACTAAAAAATGAATGCTTAAATTTTATAGAACATTTTATAATAGTTATTAATCACACATTGGCATTTAGTTCTTCATTGTCAATGCATAGTTTGTAATCTATACACTTCTATTTGTTATAAACTGCATAACGTCTAACATCTTTTTTTCATTTAAGCAAATCCCGTATAAATTCCAAAACTTATATAAAACGAAGTATTAATCAAAATTTAATGGACAACGATAACTACATATATAAAAAAACCCCATATATTATCTATGTTAAAATATTACACTGGAGACAATCAATTATCATATATAACATTTTATTTATATATACTAATAGCAAGTTTTATAATCTAGGGCAAAAGAAAAAAAAGTGTTTCATAAAATAAAAAAATGTTATCGAAGTTTTGCTATAAAATTGCATTCGGTTCTTATATTAATCTACCAATCTAACATTTTATAAGAATAAAAATAAATATACATATACAAAATTAAATTGAAAATCTAAAACCGTATAAGATGATGAATATATCATATTATATATATAATTTTCAAAGTATATTTCACTTTTATTTTAAATCTAACACAATACACACAATATCTTTTTAAACTTTATATATTGTGTATCAATATTTTTATATATGAATACATATGTGTAAAATAATTTTATGTCTTTTATGTAAATATCTTTATCTATATCTCTATATATCTATATAGTATTTCTTATGCTGAATCACTGTGTATAAATATACATATATATGTTATATTTTATCATTTAACATAGACTATTTTATACATAATGCATGAAGTGTACTCATATATATATATATATATATTATATTAATTAAAATATTTTATAGCTTCTTTCTCTTTTAATTAAAATAAGTTAAAGAAAAAGAAAAATAAAACAAATTTAAATATATATATTTATTTAACAAAGTCTATAAACAGAGCTAAACAAAGTCGATATTGAAATAATATTTTTATAAAATGTTCCATTTATATGTATGTATATACAAATTTAATTTATGTATGTGACAACTATATATAGAAGAATTAAGTGTTATATATATATATGTTTGCATATTTTTTCTAAAAAATAAAAAAAAAACGAACTACAAATTAAATACACATAGCACATAATAATAATAATAATAATAATATTTACTTTCTTTTAGCCGACACAAAAATATGATAAATAAAATTTAGCACATTTTTGGTTTAAATGAATCGCAATTTATAGATGAAAATTAAAAAAAAATTATAAAATTTGTGTATATTTTATCGTAATTTATTTCAATAAATTTATAACACAAAAAAAAATTCACAACATTTTTATTCCGATAAACGTTTATCAATTTTTATTAACACATTTTTTTATTAAATTGCAATAATATACAATGTATATAAAAAAAATAATTACAAACAAATAATTTCACTTTCATTATAAAATTATATATTATATATTATAAATTATTTTGATATAATCAAAACGAAAATTCTTTAAATATAATAAATTATAAATATTTGTATATATACGTAAAAATTATGTTATTCATGAGACAAAACTTAACCGTATGACTTGATCTATAACACTGTCGGAAACTGTCTGTGTTTATAGTATTTACAATATATATATATGTGAAGATTATTAACCATATTAATAACACATTTTTTTTTTTTAATAAATTTTTGTTTATATTTTTTTTTTCATTTTTTTAATTTGACCGCTTTATACGTTATGTTCTGTTGTTACACTGAAAAAGGTTACGAATAAATGAATGACCCACCATATATTTAATAATAATATAAATTTTTTTTTTTACCACAACATTCCATTACAAAATAAAAAGAAAATTTAAAACAAATTGCACATAATTGCATTACATATATATTTTTCCGTATGATACAATAAATATATAAGTTACATTTGTGTATTATATGTGCAGTATATTAACACTGAAAGAAAGGGATATTAAAATATATTTATATAAGTTTTGGTTTTATTTTTTTATATATGTATTTGAATTTTTAAAACAAAACCATATTTAACTCTTTAATCAAATATAATTATAAATATATATATATATATATATATAATAACTTTCGCTAAAAAAATAAAATAAATATTACTGCATCAAACATCGCACAAACAAAGCAATGGAGGAGAAAGCTATTGGTACTGATTGCTATACGAAATATTTATTTATTTGTAGTTTTTTTTTTTTTTAATTTTACATACATGTAAGAAATATGATACCACCATCATATATGAATATACAGTCAGATGCTGATGGATGAATGATGAAGTAGGGATAATAGCACATTTTTCACATTGGAATTAAGCGACTAAAATCGTTTTTTGACAGCGATTAAGTTGTTTATAAGGATTGATAAATGATAAATCTTATACCTATATAAAAAAAATTACTTGAACATAGAATTTCACAAAACATATTAACAATTGAAGTTTGTAAAATATATTGTAATTTTCAAATTTTTCCAATTATAAATGATAAAAATAAACTTTTCATTATTGCTATATTAAACCATAGCACTGTCGTTACACCCTGTTACCTGTAGGCAATTATGTTTATTCCATCAGTTAACAAAATAAAAATAACACAATAATTTACATTTTTTGTGAAAAATTTATCGTTGTTAATAAATTTAAGCTTATATATATTGACCACCTCGTCGAAATCAGATAAACGACATTATATAGTAATTTAAATTCGATTTTAAGGTATGTATTTGTATATATATATAAAATATTTTCTTTATAATATTTTGCATGATTTATTATAAATGATTTGGTTATTTATTAGGTGTTGTTTAGTCATTATTAATACAGATCGATAGAGATGCATACCATATAAACTGCAAGAAAATGTATTTTAGATATTTTCTATTTTTAAAGATTAATTTCTAATATCTTTATCTGTTCATCTATTGAACAAAACCCGCCCATAAAAAAATAAATTTCAAAATTAAATCATCACGAAATATGTCGATTTTTTTTAACATATGTACTATATAGAAAAGGATTAATAGATTTTTTTTCTTTTGTATTCAATTTGATAATTTAATTGTCTTATAAAAAATAATATTCTTAAATCTATAAAAGGTATAATAAAAGTAATAACAATAATAAAAAAAAGCTTATATAAAATAAATAAATAAATATAACAATTCGTATCTTATTTCAAAATAAGATTGACTAGATTTTTGATGTTTTATCAATAAAATTCAATTTTCCCGTTTCAATTCATTTATAATCGGCATACTCAAATTTCTCATTTAATTTCATTAACCATTTTTTCTAAAAAATTTGTACGTTGTCCCGATTTTGCTGCACATAAACATTGTTTTCCCAATTTCTTTTCAATCCATGGTAAATAATTAACAATTCTTGTGTAAATGCCTGGTAAATCGGGTCTAGCACAACCTCGTCCCCATGATACAACACCAATTAATTCCATACTTCCAGTTGCACCTTCCATATGCATTGGACCACCGCTGTCACCCTATAATAATTGTTACGTTACACACACAAAACAAAGATAGAATATATAAATAAAGGAAATATAACATATAAATTATAAGAATAGTTTTCCAAAAAAAAAAAATTATATTATTTTGATTCATTGAACTCACTTGACAAGCGTCTTTTTTACCATCATGATAACCGGCACACATCATATTATCAGTTATTCTTGAATTACCATAACCAGAAGCTAAACATTGATCTTGGGTCCATACCGGTACGATAACCGAACGTAATACCTGTGATGTTGGTTTATTTTCAGCAGTACGTCCCCAACCGGCGATAATTGTTAATTCACCAGAATAATCTTTTGTTTTGCTATTTGGTAAACAGGCCGGTTGTATTGTTGGTCCAAATTGTATGGGACGATCCATTTCTAATATTGCAATATCATTATTAAATGTTATGATATTAAAATATTCATGTTCATGTATCTTTTTAACACGTCTCAATTCTGTATAATCTTTTGATATATTATGACCTCCCAAATAAATCTATATATGGAATTGTAAAAGAACAAAAAAAAACGAATACATAATGCATATAAAACAAAACATTATGTATTGTTGTGAAAAAAAATGTTAATATAAAAATTCTAAATTATAAATAAATCAAAAAAAAAAATTATTTATTTATACTCGAATTTCATTAGCTTCAAGTCCATTAACACAATGGGCTGCCGTTAGTACATGATTATTTGATATTACCGATGCACCACAATATAATTTTCCTTGTCTTGATAATCCAACTAACCATGGATATTCATGAGCTCCCGCAACATTACCACCAACTATACGATTTGTTCTTCCCCGTACACCACATACTATGTGATAAATACCAAAAAAAAAAAAAAAGAAAACCAAATAATGAAATCAAACCTATACGGAAACCTACTCATTATACCTTACATTATAATATCTTTTATTTATATAATTTTTATGGTTTACTTTAACTGCTTTAACACAAAAAAACATTAAAATATTCGAAACAATATTAAATAAATGTATGAATATGATAATTTATGCGTAAATTGCATACACAATTATAAAATATATATAATATGTACAAAAGTCAAGTACAAGGTTGATTTCCATTTATATATATGTATATTTGTTTCTGTTTTCCAATTTATTGCGACAATTTCTATATACTCATCATAAGTGAAATGAACTTAATTTGTACGTAAAATTCAATAACGTATTTAGAATTTTCAGCATATTTTCAATCAATTTTTGACCAAAAAACAAAAATTTTTCCAAAAATTATTTATACAATAATGGATAAATCCCATATAACAACATATATAAATATATCAAATTTATTTTAGCTTATAAATTTAAACTTGAACTTCAAAGTATTTTATCTATAGTATATACATATGCATATTCATACTCGTATATTTGATGTATATAATTATAATAACTGGTTGGCATTTTTATATATACAAAGTTGTGTATGGATTTGTTTTTCTTTACGATCATTTTAATTTAATAAATTTGAAAATACAAAATTAATAAGTTTTTATTTTCATATATTAAATCAAATTAAATATAATGCGATTATTAAGAGTCATAAAAAATATATAAATTTATTTTGGAAAATTTTAAAATAATGATTTCAATAATTATAGATTATTAAAATTCATATAAACTTTAACTATTTTATCATCATATTTATTTAAATATCATCAGCAAATAATATAAAAAACTGATTTTTAAATGACATCATATAAAAATTTGAATGTTGAACAAATTATCATAATAAAAGGATCTTCGATATAAATAAAATCAATTTATCCTGAAATTTTTATTAAAATGAATTTTTTAGTAAAGGGATTTGATATGTATTTGAATAAACATTGAAAATCAAATTTGTTATAGTTATAAAAACGATTTAAATTATTCAATGCACATAGTATAATTATAGAAAAATGTAAATAAATATATGTATAATTACAAGGGAAATTATCACTTTGCAAAACATTAACATTAAACCAATTAAAAAGACATTATAAAATAAAATTTGCATTTTAAAATTACACATTGATTATTCATGCAAAACATATAGAATTTAAAAAAAAAATGTAATAATAATTATAATTATTATAACAATTAATGAATATCGAATAAATAATATTTTATTTAAAATATCTATATTCCATATATTTCTATCCTGTATATTGCAAAATCTATTATATTGAAAAATTGCACTAATAACTTTTATAAATATATGTTCAATTATTATATTACAATATAATATTCAATCAAGTGTTAAACCACAAGTTTATTTATAAATCGTTTTTTTTGTTTGTTAAAAACTATATACAGGTGTAATTTATAGTTATATTTATTTTTTACTTTTGTATAAAATAATAACAAAATATTTTTAATTTACCACAATTGCATGAATTACTTGCATCGCCTATTGAAGCTGCCGGTAATCCATAGATAAGTGATAATACCCATAACATTTTTGTTATAAAAATAATGCACATTTTTTAAATTTTATTTATTTGAATGAATGTTGATTATAATTCTATAAACTGCACAGCACGTATTTTCTTTTTATATTAATTATTATATATTTCCGTATATCATACACTATAAAATTAACGAAAATATTTTTCTTTCTAAATGATTTTATTATTTCAAACTTTTTATGTTATTTCAAAATTATTATTTAATAAATAATAAAAAAAAACCCGAAAATATATATAAGTTTTTAATTTATAATTTAATATATAATTACATAAGTGAAACCTGTTGTATTCTGTTTATTGCTAGGATCGTTTGACTTTATATATAAAAATTTTTATTCAACATTTTCAACAAAATATCCATATAAAATATTATAATATACATGGACTATATATATATTATAATGTATATATAAACAAAGTAGGGGTCGTCCTTGGCTCTGCTAACACATTTTATCTTTTTTTACTTATTATATATACTGAATATACTGTATGTATTGTCACTGTATAAGTTTAAATAAAAAATTTATCTATATTTAAATTACATCTATATAGAATAATAATACAAAAAAAAACTATAAATATATATACATTTATATTTTGTTGATATAGTAATTTAAATAAGAAAAAAAAATATTTATATTTTTTTTTCGTTTGTTTGTATGCATATATTCAAAAGCATATATAAAATCGAGATAAAAACCATATGCACTTTAATGCAATAATATTCATATGTGTGAATATACATATGTTAACCAATTGCACTATTTGCATATATAGGTAACATATATATAAAAGAAATGTATATATCCATTTATTCAACAATTTATATATTTAAAAAAAAGAATTTCAATGTTCGGTTATGCATTTTTATGACCTAATTTTTCAACTAAATAACAGATGTATTTATTTATTTATTTTTTCATTTCTTATCAAATTTATCTAATAAATGTTTGTAATTTTGATCATTATATAATTCGAAAAGGTATTTCAAGGTACAGACCTAAATTATAATAGAGTTTTGTTTCTGTTTTTAATTCATCTATCTAACTATTATGTATATGGTGATAAAACCTATATAAATATTATGCTCTATGTTCGACCCCTACGAATGATTCAAGGTATCAAACATAAACATTGCATACTTTTAACAGTCATTCATCTAATCCTTGTTATTCATTTATTTATGTTAAAATGTAAACCTTAACATGATTACGATACTAAATATTAATAACCCTTTGTGATTGTTTAAAAGTTCAATCTATAAAATCCAAGTTTTTAATTCCAAATGTTACGAATACATTTTATAGTCTCAGTATTTCGTACCGGTCTACAAAAATAAAATCCAAATAAAATATGAATGTAAATTATTTATTATACAATTCATAAAAAAAAGGGCTCAGACATAAATTCAATGCAGAATTAAAAAAAACATAAATAAATATATTATTAAGCACAAATAAGATGATGACATAAAATTAATTATGTAATAATAATTTATATATGCTCTAGGTCTAGGTCATCCCACCGTATATAAAATAATATATTTCTATTTGTTTATAATGGTTACATTTAAAAGGTAAACTATTGCGCGTCGCTATACATTCATAAATAATTAATACGTGAATTGAATATATATATATATGCTTTTATATACATACCATTATATTGAATGGGTTGAATGGGTTGAATATACGGAAATTAATTGTATTGATATATAGAATAGCATCGTAATATACTAAGAATTTGGTATGGTTTTTTTTTGCGTTGATCAAATTTAAATTGAATTTTCTTAAACTTCTAATTCATCGGTATAAAACTTCAATGATATATTTTCAATTTAATTGCTATTCTAATAAAAGTTATATGATTCAAAATCTACCAAAAGATTTCAAAAAATATTATCAGTCAATAATAGTCAACCGGCAAAACCCTATATATTGACCATTAACATCCTTATCGAATAATTCACATATATTCTTATTTAGAATTACATCTTACACCTATAACAAAATTCATTTTCAATTTTAAAATTCTATATAGAACAGTAAACCTTCATCAAAAATATATATAGTGTTGTAAATTTATATAAAAGAATTATTTCAAGAACATTTCTATTTGGTTGATTTTGAAATAGACTTTTATTTTATTTTTTCAATAATATTTTGTTTAAATATTGGAATACATACGATTCCATATGTACATTAGCGTATAAAATACAATTAAATGCGCATTTTTGTTTTTGTAATATAGATCAAAAATTATCATAATACTTGAAATTAACGCGTATTATATTTATATATATGAAATTGAAGTTAAAAAAAAATTATATTACAAATCATATATAATAATAATAATAATAAACAAATTTACATACAACTACAATATAACAATATTATATGGATATAAAAATAAATACATATATATATGATAATCAAAAGCTATAAAAATCTACAATGCATTTCCCATGAGGGTATTTAATTCTATATAAATAAAATATAAAATAAA
Source organism: Dilophus febrilis (assembly GCA_958336335.1). Taxonomy (NCBI): domain Eukaryota; kingdom Metazoa; phylum Arthropoda; class Insecta; order Diptera; family Bibionidae; genus Dilophus; species Dilophus febrilis. The sequence goes on from OY284468.1 coordinate 41,836,416, forward strand.
TTACATCATAAATATTAAATTGGACCTTTAATATACATATGATTTTATTTTGTCATTTATTTAATATTTAAATTTCATATATTATTTTTATTTTTTATTTTTTTGGTATATCTCTTATCTAATTAGCCTTGTTGTGTATGTATACATTTATATATATAGGATTAAAAATATATCAAATTTTTGCTTGTATTTTATAATTAAATTATAATAATTATAAATGATATATATTAAAAAATATTCCTTATTGATTATAATTATGTGTATATATACAAATCCTGTTCTAATATACACATATATAAATACTTATTATGATAATGTTCTTAATAAGATTCACAGAATTTTTATCATTATTATATGTTTCAATTGTGTATTATCAATTATAAATATATCATATAAAAGAAAATAAATTTATTCAATATCACGTAAATAAAAATTAATATTTTGAAAACTTTCATGAATATATAATAAGCATCTTATTAATTTTTCTTTTGATAAAAAGAAAAGTCGTACTTAAATTTTTTTTTTAATTTATATTAAATTTAATATGAACGAGAAATATTTACATATAGCGAAGTTATATATAGAAAATATATCAAGATATTAAATTTATAACAGCGAAAATTTATTGGCTTTTTAAAAGTACATGTATATATAGTAAGAAAAAGTTATATTCCTAGAATATAGTTATTCTATACATATTTGTTGAACAGTTTGAGTTAAGTATATATAAAAATAAGCTTCTTTATATAGAAATTATAATATAAAATTTAATATATTAAATTATTTCTATATATATATATATATATAGTTTTAAATATTGTAAACTAAAAGGTAGGTGATACAAAAATGAAAATTATTAATTTCAAATCGTTATACTTTTTGATAACTATTTCATTGCCTTTATAGCAATTTGTAAATTTCCTTGCATAATTTTATACTTTTATTACAAATTGAAATTGAAATACAATTTAATTCTATACTTTGTTTACAAACATTTGAATGAAATTAAGTTGCATTTAGCAAATAATAAAATCGTATACATATGAATATATATCATTCAATTCAATACAAATTCTATATATTATATGGATATATATAACACATTCATATATGAATTGCATAATTTCTTTTTCTACATTAAAAAAAAAAATAAATATAAATATGGGTAGTATAACCGCGATTTATGCGGTAACATTGAAATACATTTTTGTAGGTCTACATTTTGTATATATATACAGTTTTTGTAATCAATGAAAGTGCACTATATATATATTTATTATATTAATGCAGATTTTATGTAAATATTTTATGTTATTTAAATAATAATAATAATTTAATATCATCAATATATTAATATATATTGCATCTGCGGAGGTATGTATACTTAATATATATGCGCGTAAACATTTAATGCGTATAAATTTTGTTTTTAAATTGCATAAATATGATGCGATAATATTAAGGTAATGCATTTTTTCCATTTAGTTGCAGTATATATATTATTTTGTTTATTATACTTTGACAGACATATTTCAATATTGCTCACTAAACCTTGTAATCCATTAAAAAAAAATATAGATATATTTTTTCCACCCTATATTTTTTAATAATATAATACTATATTCTTTATATATATATCGTAAATATATTCATAATCAATATATAATTATAAATTTATATATATATATATATATATATTATTAATATATATATAAATAAATGGTGCTATTTATATATACAAAGTTATATAATTAAATTAAATTTCTATATATATAATATTTTGTGCATAGAATATCATAATTTTAATATGTATAAAAGTTCTTTATATATATAGAAGTGTTTAAATTTCGTATATATATATACATATTTAATTTGATTTGTAACTTTATAGAACTAATAATAATATACCATATATAATTTTAGATGTAAAGAAAAATTATTTTATTATATTAAAACTTTTTTTTGTTTGTTGAAATATTCACATTCCGTATGAGCGCATATACAGAATTTTTCTATTTTATTCTTTAAAAATATTTTCCATTATTGATTTTTTGTGTTTATTTTTGGTTGTATAATTAATCTTCTACATACTTTTTAATCAAATTATTTTTAAAATTCATATTATAAGAAATTGATAATTTATTGTTTTATATCCATTTATTTGATTTTCCATTTAAATTAACTATATACAAATCAGAGTAAACGTGATTATATATCTCTAAATGAAAATGGTTATATATAAAATAAAATATAAATGTATACGCAATTTCCTCCTAATTTTAGCTATATATATATAATACACATCACATATATATATATATGTATTATGACCTATTTATTTCCATTTCGACATCACTCCATAATCTCTCCATATTATAGATATATATGATGAAATGTTATTATGTGTGTAAGAGGACTTATTATAAAAAAAAAGTAAAAAAGTATGTTTATTTAGATATATTTTATATATAAAAAATATCCTTATGAAAGATTTTCCATTTATTTTCAACGTTTGTTTATATGTTACTTTTTTATATATAAATATGTAGTGATATGTATGATATATAAGTATATAAATATGTGCATTTGTGTATAAAAGAAAAGTAACAAAAAAAAATATTAAAGCTTATATAAAAGTTTAAAATGTAAAACATGTACAATATTTGTTGAACATTTTTCAGTATTTTTTATATTATTTATATGTTACCAACAGATAAGGGTGTAAATATGTAAAATTCTTTTAAGTTATATATCTAAGTTATATATGTTCTAAGTTATATATTTACGAAAAATTTTGTTTAAAAAAAAAGCAGGGGTTCTTTTGTGACTTTTATTGCTATGGTTTTTTTCTATAGATATATATATATAGCAAATATAAATAAGATTAGGCGAATAATTGGGAAAGATGCCTCAATCATTAAAAAAATATTATAAAAAATGTTAAAATTGATAATAATATGTGAAAGATATAGTTTTATAAAGATATATTGACTTTGACAAAAATCCATATAAGCTGTTCGATTTTTAACGACCCTTTTTCATTATATTATTATAAACTTTCCATCGCATTATGATTTATATAATAAAAAGTTTTCCTTTTACGAGTATATATAAATAATGGTATTGGAAAAATCTATAACATTTTATTTTGTATATATAAATAAATGAATGTATGAATCAAGCAATGACTAAATCGTTCAACCATTCAAAACTGTTTTTGGAAAAATATTCATCAATTTAATATGTACATATAAAGAAAAAAAATCGGAAATCATTTCATTTTCAAGTATTTAAAAATTAAAATTTTTGTTTAAATAAAGCTTTTTTAACCAATTATAAAATGAAAAACGATACTTTAAAATGGTTAATTTAAATAAATAAATTAAATTTATATATTTGATGACTGACTATATTGTCTATATTGTGTATAATCTATAATATAAAAACAAAAATATATATATAATATATATTATCAATGAAATATAATTATTTAAGTGCAATACTTATATCATCTATCTATAAATATAAAAATGCGTATATCATATAATATATATATTATATAATTCTCATTGCAAACGCAGATATTTAATTGTATTTATCTATATATATATATATATATATATATATAAATTCACAAAAGCTTTAGTAACAATTTATATATTGATTAAAATATATTTATATATATGTAATTGAATGTCAAAATAATAATAAAAATAAATTAGTATATATACAAAATATTTTAAAGTCATTGACTTTACAATGTCGTTCATTGATCTTTTCGTCTATTTCGTATATATGCGTAAATAAAATAATATAATATATACATAATTATTTGTATATATATATATATAAATAAATAAATAGAAGATATGAGTACGTACCTGTGTACAGGTAATGCAAAATTTTCTAACCTTCTATAATTATTTTATTTCTGTATATTTATATATAAATGATACAATATATACAATATAAATATATACATAATCATTAAAAATTATTGGTAAATATTTGTATTCCTTGTCAATTTTATTTATTAGAATTTTTACTGAATGTGCTAATTACCTGTATATATATATATATCCAAAATGAACTTAAAAAAAATGTAATATTTAAAAAAAAACAGCAATATATACCATAAAATGTATACATACATATGACGAGTAATTATTTGAATGTATTTATAAAATTCGCAATATTATTGTTATATTATACTACTGATGCTGATGCATTTCATATGTAAACTTGGCCTATATATATACAAATAATTGATTTTTTTTATTATACATCCAACCATATATAAAAGAATAAATATTAATGTATATATTTATGAACTGAAGTATCTGAGTTCATTGTCAGTTTTGCATGTATGTTTCAATTTTTTTTTTAAACAATTCAATATAACAAATAAAATGAATCAATATTGTACATATAATAATCGCAGTTATTTTGTAACATATGTGTTTTACATTACTGTATATAAATCCGAAGGAAATAAATATACAAATTGTAATCGTTTGTCTGTCAATAATATATAAATATAATTAACATATATATAGTGTAGGTGCAATTTAATAAATAATTTCAATCACCTCATCTTATAAATATATAGTTATTACATCGAGATTTATTATATATATTGTCACTTACTCCATATATGGAATATTATAATTTTTTTGTTTATTATATAATATTTTTTATTTATAAATTATATATATAAAAACAATTCAATTCTATTATTCTTTAAAAAATTACTTCATTACCTGTTTAAAATCCAATCGAGAAATATATTAAAAAAAACAATTTATGAATAATGTACCAGTATATGATATTTTTTTCGACGAATATCAAATGAAATCATATTCATATATATATGTTATTTTCCTGGAAAATCTTTTTGGTTATAAAAAAAAAAGAACGGAAGGAAATCATTCCCAAAGTTACTTTGGACAAAAGTCTAACGTTTCACTACCATTTATAATATTTTAATTTCCTGTGATATGACGGGGGATATTAATTGCCATTTAATTATTTTATTGAATTTGGGAAATCTGCATTATTCAAAACAATCTCATCAAATATTTTTAAATATTTTAAGAGATTTTATTCATACAATTTATATACTCGAGTTCAGGGGCTCTAATACAAAATAATAGCTAGATTATGAAGAATATGGTGTTTTTCCAATAGGAAAATGATTTCATGCTACAGACAAAAAACGTTTTAAGTCATGTGTTCAAAAAAAATTCAAAAACTCCATTGTATGATTCTATGCATATGAAAATATTTAATAGTTCAAATTTTATGAAAAAAAAAATGATTTTAGAATAGGAAATATATAGTTGACCTATATCTATAAATAACACAAATTTATTAATTGTATTTAATAACAATATTTAAATGATTTTTTTTCTATTCATATTATGCATAAATTTGCATCGATAATTTTTTTTTTTTTCAATTATAAATAATGATTTTTATTATTAATATATTACACGACTATATATGTAAATAAATAATATTGTTTAATATTTTTAAATAAAGAAAGATTATTTTTTGTTATTAATTTATGGTGATGCGTGTACGAGTGTCTGTCACTCTTACGAATACATTTTCTTTATAATTTTTATAATATTCATTGACGTTGTTTGTTGTATTGCTTTACACGGTTGTACATACATATAATAATAATAATAATTATAATAATAGACATATGTATATAATAAAAGGTGCTTCACATTATTTAATTTTTAAAATTTATATTTGAATACTAATTGAATTCTATTTTCAATTGTATATATAGTAATAATATTTTAATACTTAAAAAAATAAAAAAATCGAGGATCATTATACTCTTTCAAAAATTATGAATGTACAAGTACACAAATAAAAAAATTATGTATATACCACAAATATCGAAATTGATGCCAAACGAAACTAAAAAAAAAACAAATACTAAAATTCCATTTAATTTTCATATTAAAAATAGTTCACAACAAACAATATGATAATAAACCAAAAATTCATTATTCATATGTTATATAAAAAAAACATTAAAATGGGAAATATTTAGCATATAACAATTATTATATATTACAATACGAAAAGAATGCATTTTTCGTATATTCATACATATATATATATAATTGAGTTCTTGTAATGTACATGACTGCACATATTAAAAAAAAGACTTTAAACAAAATTTAAATTATTTGTGCATACATAAAATTAATCATACATGCAACATGCATATCTTTTTGTCATTATTTTATATGAAAAATATTAATATAAAATTGTATATAGTTTATTTAGCTGCGTGTATCGCATTTATACAATATAATATATGATATATATATTTTTATTCTATATCATTTTTTAAATCGCTTCAGTCACAATTCACAATTTGTTGGTAACTTTTGATCAGCAGATATAATCTGCGTTAATAAAATTTCACATAAACATTAATTTAATCTTAAATGGCAACAACAATCGTATATTAATAATTATATTATAAATACTATATTGACATAAAAAAATGTGTATCATCATTTAACCGGTTTTTGCCAAAAATAAAAATAAAATAAATATTTAATTAAAACATCAAAGAAATTATCTTACTCATTGTGTTTTTTTTCTTGAATAATTTCTTTTCTTTTTTTTCTTTTTTTTATTATATACACATATTATTTATTCTTCAAATATACATTTATGTATTCGGTAAAATATACAAAAATAAAGTTTTCGGTATAAATAAAGTTTTTTTATTTTGTATTTATAGTATAGACGTAGTCAAAACGTTTATATTCCAATTAAATTTTTAATTCATTACCAATACAATATATATTGCGTACCTTTACGATTATCAAATTATATATTTTTAAAATACATTGGTAATTTTTGCAATTAAAATCAAATATTCAATTGTATACAAAAATTTGCAAATTCTTATACACACATTTGAATATATACTATATATAAAGTTTGTATTACAAACATATGTTTGTATATGTATATTTATATAGTAATATTAAAATTGTTTAGTTTATTGAACATTCTCTTCGTCTTAAGCGAATAAATTAAACAGGTGATATAGCGGTAAAGCACACCTACTTTATTATATAAAAATACGAAGAAATCAATAATAATAAAAATAAAATATAAAAAAAATTGAAATACTTTTTTTCTTCTTTCTTTCTTTTTTTTTTTTAAAGTGACAAGTTCAAAACTTTTTCCAATGTAAGATCTTTTCATTTGTCATTTATTATTTGTCGTGTGATTATTCTTTTTTTTATATTTTGTTTTATATAGATAAAATTATAAGTTATTTTTTTATAGTAATATATAGTTTTGTGATTTAAAATTTTTATGTGTTTATCAATCATTAATCAAATACCATATATATGATATTTAAATAATAAATTTATATTGAGTGATTATTTATAGATATAAAATTGTGTGTTAAATTAAAACAAAAAATAAAAATAATAGTTTTTTTTTTCTTTTCAATTAATGCATAATCAATCAATATCTGTGTGCAAACAAATCAAATATAGATAGATAGAAAAAATAAATAAAATATGACGAATAATTGGATAATCATTCTTATGATTTGTGGATTAATTGGTGTTTCAATAAGTTATGTAAGTTAATTTATATAAAATTTTTTTTTTTAATTATAATTATACTTTATTATTTACTGGATAATCTCTGCGATACGATATAAATTCTATTTGTGTTGGATTGAACAGAATGTAACATATATAAGGGAAAAATATTATTAAAATAATTATTATAAATTAAAAATTTATAATTTCCGGTATATTTATTATATATACATAAAGAATATCTTTAATTATGCATATATATAAATTAATGGTCATGTTTATGAACCAAACAATCTGAAAGGGATATTTATAATAAAGAATTTTTTTATATTTATATATGGTTTAATAATTTAATTACAAATGTGTATATAAATATAGAATAATAATAATATACCTGAGCGATCATCGATTGTAATACGACAGGCTGTTAATAATGATGATTCAATAGCAATAGAATCAAATAATACAAGTTTGAGTAGACCAAGTCAAAATCCATTTTTAGAATGGTTATTGGGAATAGCAGGAGTTACAACGGCTAGACCACCAACCGGTGGTCCATTAAAACCACCAGTAAAATGTGTACAATGTTGTAAGCTTTATAAGATTTCCTTTAATAATGAATAAAAGCTTAAGCTTAAAAATTATATGGGTTTTTTTTAATGTTTTAATTATTTTAGCATGTGGTATTGTGAATAAAAAAACTCGTATTGTCGGTGGACAAGAAACAGAAATTAATCAATATTCGTGGATGGCAATGCTTATGTACTCGGGTAAATTTTATTGTGGCGGTACACTTATCAATAATGTGTATGTATTAACAGCAGCCCATTGTGTATCGGGATTTAATCAAAATAAAATTACCGTTAGATTATTAGAACATGATCGTACAACTAAAAATAATTTATATCCGAAAATTACCAAAACGGTTTGATAATATAATTTTTATTATACGTCTATATATACTATATCGAATTGTTGTATTTATAGATCATTTGAATATATTTTTGTGGTTAATCCGTTTATTTATTTTATTCATATATATAGGTAATACGTGTTACCGCACACAGTGGTTACAGTTCATCAAATTATAATAATGATATTGCATTACTTCGATTAGATAGTCCCGTAGAATTTAGTCATTATTTACGTCCTGTTTGTTTACCGGAACCGAAAAAAAGTTTTACTGGATTGAATGTTAGTGAATGTTGTTTTTTGTGTTTTATTAATTGTTTAAAGATCTATATTTTTATATACAAAGTTTATATTCATATAGGGTATTGCCACTGGCTGGGGTGCTACAGAAGAAGGTGGAGCAACATCAGTCTTTTTACAAGAAGTTACCGTTCCAATTATGTCAAATACAGAATGTCGAAAAAGTAAATATGGTCCTAATAGAATTACAGATAATATGTTATGTGCTGGTTTACCAATGGGCACAAAAGATTCATGTCAGGTATCGTAGGAAATTATTGCTATTCAATACATTATATTTCATTGACTGCGTATTCTCGTTTTCCAATGTTAATACATATATATATAGGGTGACAGTGGTGGACCACTGCATATATCAAATAATTCAGTACATCATATTGTTGGAGTTGTTTCATGGGGTGAAGGTTGTGCAAAACCAAATTTTCCTGGTGTTTATAGTAGAGTGAATCGATATCGAACATGGATTAAAAGTAATACAATTGATGCATGTTATTGTGATTAATTATATATAGGTATCATACCTCTAAATGGATTATAGAAAAACTCGCATTATTTCTTGCCTATTTAAATAAGCAATGTAAATTTTGAATTGTGAGAATGATTCTGAAAAAAAAAACAAAACAAAACAATGTAATTTATCAATTTTTAAATAATTTAATAAATCTTAGCATAATATTTATTCACTACAATAATTTATTATTTATTTCAAATTTTCTTTCTTGTATATAATTGAAATTTTCATTTACACATTTATTTATGGTATATTGAATATTTATATTATTTATATAGAGTATGTATGTATTTATATAGAGTGAATACGAAACAATGAAAATGAAAGAAAAATATATAGATACGAATTTATTTGCTAATATCAGTAGTTGATTTTTCTTCTAACCAATAGGTTTGCATTTCTCCTTTTCCCTATATTATTTGGTAATTTTTTTTTGTTTATTCAATTATAAAAGAAATTTATTAATATTTTATGAAATTGATAATATTTACTATACCTTAACTTGAACAGCTCCACGATGTTGTATATTAAAATTAGATTTTTTCAATAAATTAGCTGTTACATCAGATATATGAATTTTATTTGGTTCTCCACTACTTTCCATACGCGAAGCCGTATTTACTGTATCGCCAAATAAACAATAACGTGGCACTTTAAGACCAACAACACCGGCAACAACAGAACCAGAATGTATTCCTATATATATATATACATATATATAAATTTAGTTTTTATTTGTATAATAATTATGCATGTTCATGAGTAAAATGACAAACCAATTTTAAGTGTAACACCAGGCAAATTTAATTCTTTAACTCTTTTAATCATATTTATTGCCAGTTCTGCCGCATGTTCGGCATGTAATGGATTTATATTTGGTGCACCACTTACTGCCATATACACATTACCAACAGTTTCAACTTTATAGACCATCGGAGATTGTACTTCTGCATCACATGCCGAAAAGGCTGCATTTAATGTTGAAACAGCTTTCATTGCGTCTTGAATTGTCTCACCTGAATCACTTGGATTCTATATTTTTACGCAATAAAATTATATTTATCAATAAATAATTGTTATATAAATTGAATGGAAACTGCGAATGAATATATGATACACAAACCTGTAATTCACCAAATACAACGGACACTTGTTCAAAACTTTCACAAGTTGACAATGTATCTTGACCAAGACGTAATCGATCGGCAACCGGACGAGGAATCATAGAATATAAAAGTTCATCACTTTGACGTTGCCATGAATCAGCCAGGTTGAGTGATGTTTCTAATTCATCACTTCGTTGTTCTTCTTTTTCAAACATTAGCTCAAGTCTATATATATTGTGATTGATTATACATTTTAAACAAATTCATTCCTACCCCAATAATATTAGAAGTTTTACCTTGAACAATGTTGCCAACCAGCCATAACCATTTCACGACTTAATCCATGAGAATTTAAATCGTTTAAATATAAACCAACACCATGAAGTTCATCCAAATTATTAATTCTAAACATAAAAAAGATTATAAAAGTGTTCAGGATATATTTTGTCACCAATATAAATTAGTAAAACATACAAAGGACTACATAAAAATACAATTGAATTAATATCGTCGATATAACGCATTTGTCCTTTTAATAAAACACGTGTTAGTCCTTGTGAACCACGACGATTCATTAGCATAGCCGATGTTTCACTGGTATTTGCTGCTGTTGCAGTTTGAGTAGTTGGTGCTGTATTTGCTGTGCTTGCTGTATCCGTTGTTGATGGTTTATTAACATTTGATGCCGTCACTTTTGATTTATTATCCAAACGCATCAATTCCAATTCAAACATAACCAAACGCATTTGTGTCACTGTATTCCAATTAAATACAATACCTTTTGGTCGACGTATTTTAAAATTTTCCGTAACACATGACCCAATAAATGATGTTGGTGGTTTATTCGGATTTTGTAATATCCATGTTTCAACAATTTTCTCTCCAGCACACGTTATACGCATATCTTTGTTCAATATCAATGCAAATGGAAATAATTCCAATAATACTTGACTATCCACTTTTGGTAATCCCAATTGTGATGGATGTGCCGATGTATTTACTCTTTTTGCCATCTATTTATCAAAATAAATGATATGCATATATATAATTTCCAAGCATATGTATATAATTTTGAATATAAATATACATAATCACGATTATTAAAATCCAAACGATATTTCACAACAACTGTTTTTGAATCGGAATTCATGTGACTGGCTGATGCTGAACCAGCAATATCATTTTTGCTTTCAATTATTTTCACACGTAAATCTTGTAGATGATAAAAGACATTAGCTATTTCATATAGCTGACCTATATATATAATTTTTAATTATATATTTTTAGTAAATTGTGAATTTCGGGGAACATTCACAGCATTCACTCATATATTATATTAAATTTTACCCATAAAATAACGTGAAAATCCTGTACGACTACTGCGATAAACTAATACAGCACCATTATCATCAGTTTGTGTCAATTGCATTGATGGACTTTTCATTTTTGGATATGTAAATCTCATTTGTAAATGAATATTATCAACGGATTGTAAAAAATCACAAAAGTAACGTCCAGTTGCTTTTAACATCTTATCATAACCAAAATTGGTAAAAAAACGAACAAAACATTTTCCAAAAAAGTCCATAAAGTAATCAAATGATTCACCAGTTATGGCCGATAATGCTTCAGCTAAATCTGGCATCAATTTATCCGGATAGATCTATATAAGCAATTGCATTTTTACTTTTCAAATATATTTGATTTATATATTTAAAAATATATAAATATATAAATATACTTGATGCGTATTAAAAACTGTAATTTTACATCCAGTTGTACGAAGTGCACGTTTCCATACATGATCACCAAATTGTTCCTATAATATCAAAAAATTTATTTAAACATATAAATGTTACACACATATTGTGTAAATTGTTATACGTATTTTAAATTGCTTTTAAATATGTCACCATCAATTTTTGTTAATGATTGATTGATGATATTGCATTGAAATCAATTGAAAACATAAATGGATATAATTTTGAATTAAAAGAGATTCGAATATCATACAAACAAATATGTACAAAATTACGAAATTCCAATATATATACAATTACAAATGAATGTAACATATATATACGAATGATAACATTTAATTTTTGAAATGCTTTTAATAAATGATATTGATTATATTCAATCAAGTAGAAACTTTACAATCTAACACTTCGTTCAATAATGTGTGTGACTGACACATAGATGGCGTCCCTAGAACTAAATCAATATTTTTTTTCGCATTTGGCAACCTTTTTAGGCTTACTGTCAACATCATATGTTAATCAGATCATTTGTTTACAAGTTACAGTGCTATAAGTGACGCTATTTTTGTGTTTTAAAAAAAAATGAATTCAAAGCAATTCCGTGTGCTGATTTATCATTGTTTTTTAATGAAAAAAAATACTGTTCAATGCCAGGAATGGCTTGAAAAACATTACTCGGACTCTGCTCCATCAAAAAGAAGCATTTGTTATTGGTATGCCGAATTCAAACGTGGTCGTACAGACACCGATGACATTCCATCTACTGGAAGGCCAAATGACGCTGTTATTCCGGAAAACGTTGAAAAAACACTGAAAATCATTATGTCCAACCGTAAAGTGAAAGTGAGGGAGATTGCTGACATTCTGAAGATATCAGCAGGCAGTGTACAAACCATAATACACGAACATTTGGGTATGAAAAAGGTGTGTTCCAAATGGGTGCCGCGTTTGCTCACACCGGAGCAAAAACAACAACGAACCGATGATTCAAAGAGCTGTTTGGACATGTTTACGCGCAATAAGTCGGAGTTTTTGCGACGGTACATCACAATGGATGAAACATGGATCCACCATTTCACTCCAGAGTCAAATCGGCAGTCTGCTGAGTGGCATGCAGCCGGCGAAAGCCGCCCAAAGCGACCAAAGACGCAGCAGTTGGCTGGCAAGGTTATGGCGTCTGTATTTTGGGATGCGCATGGAATAATATTCATCGACTATCTCCAGAAGGGGCAGACCATCAACAGCGACTATTATATAGCGTTATTGGAGCGTTTGAAAGTCGAAATCGCAAAGAAACGGCCTCATATGGCGAAGAAAAAAGTGTTGTTCCACCAAGACAATGCACCGTGTCACAAATCAATGAAAACGATGGCAAAATTGAACGAATTGGGCTTTGAATTGCTTCCCCATCCACCGTATTCTCCAGATTTAGCCCCCAGCGACTACTGGCTCTTCGCAGACCTCAAAAGGATGCTCCGTGGTAAGAGATTTGGCTCAAATGATGAAGTAATCGCCGAAACTAACGCCTATTTTGAAGGCAAAGAAAAATCGTTTTACAAAGGCGGTATCGAAAGATTGGAAAAGCGTTGGAATGATTGTATCTCCCTAAAAGGGGACTATCTTGATGAATAAAAACGAATTTTGGCAAAAAAATGTGTTTTAATTAATTAGTCACACACATTATTGAACGAAGTGTTATATTGTAAAATAGGAAGAAGAAGAAGATATAAATTATAACTTCTATTGCTTCTAATATTTATATATTAGTCTATATATATATAGACTATATATATATATATATATATATATAATCAATCTATATCAATCTATACAATCTATATATAGATATATAGACTATATAGAGGTATATAAGGAATTATACATTATATATTGTACTATAGAGGTATATAAGGAAAAAAGGACAAACAAATGAGAAATATGTAATGATAAAGTTTAAAGAGGGTTTTAGTTTCGATCAAAATACTTCCTTAATACAGTATATATATATATATATTAATATAAATTATAAAATATATATGATATGATATATAACACAAACATTTCTTCTTACCACATATTCTTTTACTATAATATATTCTATATCTGCGTAAAATGAAAATAAATGATATTATATACTTAAATTTTTCGGAACTTGGATATGAACATGAATGCTTTATAATCTCTGATATATTATCACGCAAATTTAATTAAACACAACTCAATTTGATTTACTAATATAGAACTAGCAAAATGTATTACGACGAGAATTTATTAGGATAAATGGTATTAATATTTAGATCACATTTAAAAGAACCTTATTTTATGTTTGAGAGTTAATAAATTAAAGTAAATAAACATATCGATACACAACATATACCTTCTAAAGTTATAAAATCATGATATGATTCTAAATGATATTTGTTTTTTGGTTCAACTTTGTGATTAATTGCTTTCCATACATATCGTAAAAAACTTTTTTAATTGCATATACGACTTAAAACACTTTAATTTTATTTTTAATAAAGATATATACAATAACATATTTTTGATGTATACAAAGTGTATTACAATAATTACGATATAGGACTTAATCCAATATAGTATAACTGTCGAAGTTTATTTTATAAATAGACCATATTTTTATTTATGTCATAGATTCTATATTTATATATATTTCTGTATATATATGTCTAATAATATTAATAATAATCGTAAATAAATATAGAGTATATATTATAAAGCAATTAATTATTAGTTTAACTTTTCCCATTTAAGAACAAACGGATAGATGATATTCAATTACATATATTATATGGTTATGGATATATATATATATATATATCTCTGTGGTTGCGGTAAGAAAAGAAAAGTTCATGATAATATTTCAATTAATATTTATATAACTGTATAGAATTTCATAATCCTAGAATTAAATACACCATAAAGAAAATTATGTTATGTTGTTTTTGTTTATTTATATGTATGATTTAATTTTTATGTAGAATAATATATACAAATATACGGATTATATATTCGTATATAGAAATAAAAATACAATAAATTATACTCCAATTGCTTTCATCTCAAATGGCATAATATACAGAAACAGCATGATACATTTAAAAAACAAATTCCAATGGATGTATATAATTGATAGATCGATAATCGTTATCAAATTATTATATCTCAATTATATATAGTAAATAGTATATAATGTAATGTAATTATATCGAATTCAATGTACATACTGTAAATAGAGAAATCTATATAATAGATATAATCATAATTAAAAATGTATTATAATATACCGCATATATATCTATATATAGTACTTCAATTAAATTCGTCTATATAGATAAATATTCAAATAATTTTCGTCACGCAAAGTGCAGTAAATGATTCGTACATGTATAAATAAATACCATATACAAATAGATATTAAAATGATACCCATTATATAACTATAAAACATATTAGCGATAATTTGGAAATTTGACAGTTTTTCTTTGATAAATTAACGTATCGATATATATGCGTATATATAGATTTACGATAAGGGATTTCGCGTTTATCGGCAAATGTCGCATGTATATAGATATGAAATGTTTCTTTTTTATATGAATATACAACTTCTATTTAGGGTTAAATTATAGTAATTATAATTTATTATCTATATATATATATAACAAATAATTGTGTATGAAATATAAAACTGAAATATGACAAATTCAATTTTAAACTTCAGTATTTTGAATAAAATGTTTTATATTTTTTTAAGAATATTTCAAAAAATGTGTATGACTTGAATTATTTAGGTTTCAATGAGTATGAATTTTTTATATATACTTATAGAATCACAACGTAATGATTATGAAAAAAAAAATAATTATTGTAATCTGAAAATGAAATAAAGAATTATAATTTTTTATATATTTTAATTAAATTATTACCTGAACAAAATGTTGAACACTTTCCAATAGCATTCCATACATTGTTTTGTTTTTTTTTTTGTTGTAAGATTTTCTTTCTGTTGTGTTAAAATTATTTCAATTCAAATATTTATATTCCCAAAATAACAATCAGTTTCACAATAAATTTCTCAGAACTGATAAATATTTTATTTTTTTCTATATATGATTTGGGTTGTTCACTAAATATAATTTTCTTTGATGAATTTCTCTATAATTTCCCTATACATAAAACTAAATTGAAAATTTCATTAGAATTAAATTCATTTTCTTATAAAAAAAAAACCTTTAATAATAATAAATGTTTTATAGAACAAAATGAATATATATTCTTTATGTATATTTAATAAAATATATTATGAAATTATACTTCTATTTACATAACAACGTGATATACTGTATTATATTTGACTATATCTATCTATAGTATCATCATCCACCTCTTCATTAATTTAATAAATAATCTAATATAAGTATATATAATTTAATACACAAAATTAACTTTATCAATCTAACAATATACGTACAATATATATACAAATTTATACTGTGTATATGATATGTGCATATAACTATACGTATATATAAAGACGAAAGAAAGCTTTATTATTGTTGAATATATCAGATTATTTTTGTTTTGCCAAACATATACTATATATTCATGGTAAATTTATATATATATTATATATATATATATATATATATATGATTGTATCCTGTATCTGTAATATAATAAATCGTAACAAAGAGCAGATATACGGCATGTATGGTAACTTATTTTTTTTAGCATAATAATGAATTATTTCTAAAACGTATATACGTTCGTATTTGTATATAGTAAATATGTAATGATATAATATAATAATATAAATATATACTATATGATATATATTTAAAATTAAATTTAAAAAAAAACACACATATGCTATATAGTTTAAACTTCAGTGATTCTTAATACTTTTTGGCCCAAATATTTTGTTGAAATTTAATTCTAATAAAACTTTTGGAAAATTTTGAAAATTTCCGTCACCTGTTTGGTATCTAATTTAAAATTATATATAATATTTCTTTTTAATGCTGCCGCTAGTGCTATAAATTAGCTGAATATCTATATTGGTTCGTTTTGTTGTTTTACGAGACTACAAAATATAATTAATTCTATTTAAATGTATATATACGTTTAGAATTTAGAAATTTTTTAAGTAACTCATTTAAAATATAATAAAAAAAAACCACCCGTTTGTGATTACCGCACACACAATTTAAGAACACCAGATTTTAAAGAATATAATACATTTTCACTCATTAGTGTATTATACATCATATGATATCTATGTGTATATAAATATTTTGCATACTGATATATGCTGCTGTGTTTATATACCACGTATAATTTTTTTTTTTTTAGATATTTTCAGATTTAAAATTAGAATATGAAAAAATTAACGAGAATAAAAACTCATTGTCAGTTTATTTATTTTTTTTGTCTTACAAAAAGAAAACACAGAAAAAGAAAATTTTCATTTATATTATTATATTAATAGTAACTATTTTATACGCGTTTGGTTTAAAATAAATATATTATTCATTCACATATATACGAAATTCATTGCAACATATTAAATATAAATAATATAAATAAAAACACTTTAATTCATTTTTTTTTCCAATTTCAATTTTATTGTTTTTAAAATTTTATTTAATTTTATATAATTTTAATATTTAATTTCATATCACATTCATATATATTTTCAATTTCCATATGATACGTGCTACGAATTCGACATTGAAAAACAATTAAATACCATTCGGTTTAATTTTTGGAATTTTTTATATCTTTTCATAATATTTTATTTTTGATATATATTTTGTAATATTTTCTATATAGTTAATAAATTTAATTATGATATTAGAAATATTATTAAAAAATTATAAATATAGTTATTGGTTGGTGGCTCTTTTACCAAATTAAACCATAAAGAAAATAAAATTAAATAATTTTTTTTTATATATATACTAGTTATGAACAATTATTTTTGGTTTCAATAAAAAACACGCATATATATAGAATGAATTTACCAAAAAAACACACAATTTTGAGATCTACAATGTTTTATGAAGTTATTTACGCAACAGTCGATGTTCAACTAAAAATACTAAAACTTATGGTCACATACACCACAGTATATATATAAAATTTACAATTTTCATTTAGCTCTATCTCCTATATATAACATATATATATATATATATATATATATTAATTTTGTAATATACACGAAATACCACCATACATAGTGGGAAAAAGGAATCGATATATTATATATATTTATATGTATAATACAATTTTCCATTTATATACATTTTTTGTAGAAATATATATGGATATAGAACTACGTAGATAGATACATATAATTTTGTTACAGTATACAATATAGTAATGTATATCATATATAAATATATGTTATATTACGTGATGCTGCTATATACAAAATATATTATTTATTATACAAATTGGTGAAAATCATCAATGAAAATATATACAATCTTTTACACATAAAATCTAATTATTGGATATATGATACAATTATGCAATATTAATGTATCTGTTTGTCAAATGGAAAATCATATTAATCAATTTAGCGGTATTGAAATGAAAGAGTTGGATTATAGATTTCAAATAAATTAATTTCCAACATATATAATTTTTTAATACTATTATCATACATTCAGAAATTAAAATTGATGGAAAATAATCCTTAAATATGCATAATTATATTATCTGTGTTATGGGTTTAATTAATAGAATACAAATGATGTATTCTAGATAGCCCACTTATACATTACGATGAATTACTGTAAATTATTATGAAATTCAAAGGAATACAAGAGAATGTATGTATAGTAAAAACCAAATTTATTTCAAAATATTTTTACAAATAATGTAAATGGTACTTAAAGGTATATATTTTTAATCAATATAAAAAAAATTATGCACGTTTCTTTTTATAATAATATATTAAGTAAGCAATTAAAGCTACGGCAAGTAGCCCACCAATAACACCACCGACAATAGCACCGATATTAACACCAGCCTCATCATCAACGATGGCATTCTCTCTTTCTAAAAACTCCATTAGTGGTTTAAAATATTCAAGTAATGCTGCCGAATTAAGTGTATTTTCACCGGTCATAATCTCTAATGTTTTATTCCAATGTTGACTTAATCCTAATTTTAAACCTTCTCTTAATTTTGCACCAGCTTCCAATGATCCTTCAATATCACATTTATGTAGTGCCTTTGATTCAACATTATCAGGATCATATTCGCCCGCTTCGATACATACGGCTTTATGTAGTTGAAATTCTAAAATATGGGCAATGAAATAATTTATATACTCGTAACCAGAAGCGACATGAAATTTCGCTCCTGCATCAAAATTCGTTTCATTTCGTTCAACTGGTGATCGAATACGTTGATATTCTTCCCTATAGCATTTTAACATCGAAAATTATTTACTTATAAGCGCATATATGAATATAATATTTGTAATATCTAATAAATACCTTAATTCTTCCCAACGTTTATTCAAGTTAGCGTCTGTTACTTGTTTGCTGAAAATCTCATATCTGTATAAATCAATAAGTAATCCAAATGGCAAAAATGCTACTCGTTCTAATGCCATCTTAAAAAGTGCATTAATATTGTCAGCTTCCGAATCCGCATAGTTTTCTAATAATCCAATCTAATAAAAATATATATTCAGAAATGTATGTTATTTTTTTAACAATTAGATCTATGTTGTATACGGGTCCACATTTATATTTGCTATACATACCTTTGCTAAATGGGTCGGTGTTGAAACAGACAAGGCAATTAAATCACCTACTGCCTCATGAAAACCAGGATTAGCACCACCACGAAATACTTGTGGTTGATCCTTATATAATAGATAATATTGAATGTGACCCATTTCATGATGAACAGTTACAAAATCAACCATATTTATTTCTGTACATTGTTTAATGCGGAAATCTTGACCATCACAAAAGTCCCAAGCGGATGCATGACAAACAATAGTTCGATTGTCTGGTTTCTCAATAATTGACAAACCTGTGTAGCTCACAGTATTATCTTCTAGACCTAATTCCATATAGAATCTATTAGATTCTTCAAACATATCCATGACGGTATAACCTTTCGCCTAAGTTATAAGTAATAAATATGTGATTATTAGGCAACGTTATTATTAATATAAATATTTCAATAATAATTGTTATCATACTTACTACCATTGCAGCCGTTACATCAATATCACTAGCATCAGGGAATGGTTTGATTCTTTCATATAAATTCACCCAAGATTGTGCCCACATATTTCCTAATAAATGTGCTGGTATTAATTCATCCGCACTATCCATTTTATCGCCATATATACCAATTAATTTATTTCGAACATATTTGTGCAATTCATTATACAATGGTTTTACAGTTTCCCATATTGCTTTCATATTTTCAATTAAGTTTTCGTCCTCATAACTAGTCCTCAATACTTCACCATAATCATTGAACCCAGTTTCCATAGCTGCTTTATTCACAAGCTCAACATATTCTGCATAATTTGTACGCATAAAGTTTCCGGTACTTTCATGCCATTTATGCCAAATATATTCCAATTCATCATAATTATTTGAATCGGCCATTCTTTCGGTAATTTCTATAAAATATAAATATTTTGTTAATATATATGATATTGAAGAATATAGTAAATTATGTTTATATATCGACCTGGTTCAAGATCCATTCCATCAACATCTAAATCACATGATTGCTGTTCGAAGGGGCATACCTTTGCATTATTGTACACAGATTGCATATCCGTTGTTAATGTTGTTAATGTATCTAAATCGGTATCATCTAATATGCTGGTACCCAAATTGGTTACGATCTCAATTTGTCTTCTAACACTTTCGTCTTCAAAATTGTAATCACTATAATTACGAAAATATTCATTATATTGTTCTTTAGCAAATGCTGCATATCCTCTAACAGCAACTTTTAATTCTTCCTGTAACTCTTTATTATTAATATCTGTAGCAACGGCCCATTCAGCTAAATTAATTGCATTACATTGATTTTGTCTTAAGCCATCGTAATCTTCTAACATAAATTTTACTGATAATTCTAAATTAGCCCTTTGAAAATACTCTCGTAACGGTGCAAAATATTCTAATATTGCATTGGCATTAACTGTAGATTCTCCGGTAATCACTTCTAATGTATCAGTCCAGTTTCTAGACATACCCAATTTAAGTCCATCGCTGTACATTTAAATAAATACAATTTTTTTTTTTCAAAATACTAATCGAAATTAAAATTTAAAAAATCAAATAAAATTTACGCAAGTTTCATTCCTGCAAGTTCTGATTGATAGAAATCACATTTATGTAATGGTTGTGTTGTTGTTGGATTTGTTGGATCGTATTCACCGGCTTCAATACATAATGCTTTATACATTTGGAATTGAATTAAATGAGCAATGAAATATCTATAAATAAATATTGATTAATAATAATAAATTTTAAATTGTTGTAATCGAAATCGAATATTATATAAAAATATTATTAAATATTTAAATTACGCAATGTATTGTGAATTATTTGGTACGTGGTATTTTGCTCCAGGATCAAAATGATCACTGGTTCTTTCAACGGGTGCTGAAACCTTTTGATAACGTTCTCTCAAGGTCCACCAGTGTTCATTCATATTTTCTCGAAGATCTGGATTGCTGAAAATATCCCATCTCCATTTATCTATGAGTAGCCCAAACGGTAAAAATGCAACAGTACTTAATGCCATTTGAAACAATGCATTTATATTGTCCTCTGCCGAATCCAAATATTCATCACCCAACAAACCAATCTATATATATATGTATATTGTATATATATATATATATATTTATAGTTTAGAAAAGTTTCAAGAAATAAATTAAAGTATTTTCAGATTTGTTTATGCACACAGTGTGCTCATAAAACAATAAATTATATAATATTTGCAAACCTCTTTCAAATGTTTCGGAGTTTGTACCGATAATGCGATTGCATCACCAACAGCTTCATGAAATCCAGGATTCGCACCGCCTCTTAATACCAACGGAAGTTCTCTGTATTGTAAGAAATATTGAATATGACCCATTTCATGATGAACCGTTTTAAAATCTACCATATTAATATTTGTACACATTTTAATGCGAAAATCCTCGCCATTACAAAAATCCCATGCCGATGCATGGCATGCAATTGTTCCCACTTCTGGTTTTTGAATAATAGCGCCCGCTGATTCATTATAAGACATATCATTTGGAATTAATCCCATGCTTTTGTAAAAATCATCGGATACCTCGAACATTTTTAATATCGTATAATTTTGTGCGATCATTGCTCCTGTTATATCTATTAAACTAGCATCTGGATATGGTTTAATTCTATCATATAAATTTATCCATGATTGTGCCCACATATTACCTAGTAAGTGGGCTGGGATATTAGGATCAGATCTATCCATTTTACCATCTATAATTTATATTTAAAAAATATATTTTTTACAATGATTAATCCTACGCATAAATAATATGATTGCTCGCAATAATTCAGAATTGTATACTATTTTTACCATAAATTTCAAGTAATTTATATCTAACAAACGTATGTAACTCATCATAAAATGGCTCAAGTACATCCCATAATTCATCTACCATTTGTACAAAATTTTCATCTTCATATCTGTCCTGCCACCATTCTGCCGCATTGTTATGTCCTGTGTATTCATACATAGTAATGAAAATATAAACCATTCCATAAATATCAACTTATGACAATGCTTTTTTTTAGTAAATTTCACTCATATTTCAATTTTATTACCATTTTCTACACCAGCTTGATTAATTAAATTAATATAGGTATTGTATTGATCTTTCATGTTTCTCCCAGATTGTTCGCGCCATTGCGTCCAAGTGTACAAAAGTTCATCATAATCATTTGATTCAGCCATAATCTGTTCCATATGTGGATCGAGCGTCAGTTGATCTTGTGATTCACATGGCTCTTCTACTCCATATCTACATATAGTTGCACTATTATATATACGGGCCATATCACCTACAGTTGTCGTTAACTGTATAATAAACATTTTCATTTATTATATTTATTATGTATTATATATATACTAATTGAAATTTTTAAATTAATTGACGATTAAATATTTCTGTACTTGTTCGTAAAGTGCAGGTGATAGTGCAGCAGTTCCTAAATCTTTAAAATATTTCACATGACGAATGAGATCAACATCTGTTATATCAACATTATCTAAAATTGCATCTAATAATTCGATTTGCGTCTTCCGAAACTCAGCGTATTCGCTACTTCTTGCTATCTATATATTGATTCACAAAAAAATTTTAATTTTTATAAGCACATAACAATTGGTGAGCACAATTTTTAAATAATCTGTATATTTAAATAACTAATAAATAATAATAATAAAAACTATATTTCAGCATTAAGCAATTTAAGCTATCCGAAGTGAAGTGAAATCGAAAAGGAATCAAATTTGGGTTTTGAATACGTATGTAAAAAATAATGGTTTAATTAACGGTGGGGAATTTTTATACCTATAAATGCGGTTTTATAGATTTATACTTTTTTAACATTTATTTACATAGAATTCTATTTAAGAAAAAATACCGAAAATAAAATAAAATTTTCTTAATTTCCCGAATAATATTATTTAATAGTTATTGGAAATTTTTTAATATTTTAATATTATTGCAAATTTAGAGTTTATAAATATCAGGTGAAAATTATTCAGTTTATTTAATATATTACTGTTATAGGTGTATGATATATCGAATTATTTTATATAAAGTATAAATATAAAAAAAAAGGAATAAGGATATAAATTATATTTAATCTTATGCAAAAGACTTAATTGATTTAATTGAACTTAAAAACAAAACTGAACATTTATTTGCACATACTTGATTTTCTAAATAAACTCCCGTTGTGTCATCTTGATTAATTGCATTTTGCCAATTCGCTTCGACCACTGCATTGCAATATCCAATTGCGTCGGTATTATATGAATTCAAGAAATTACGTACATCGTCTTCAGTTTGACACTGCACAATAACCGATATATTGCATATTGTCAATATGATTCCAATAAACACTAATGATACTTTCTATTTAATTTTAATTTTAATTTTTCATTAGAAAATTATTAATCACTGTGATAACGAAATAAAAAAAAATAAATAAAACTTTCACATCTGTATAATTTACCTTCATTTTCACGAACAATTTTAATTTTTACAAATACACTTATTATAGTGTATTTGAAAAATATTATTAACTATTTTAAAAATATATATATATATATATATATGTTTTACAATCACATAAAATTGTAAAATTTTTACCGTATACAAACTATTTGTTTTTTTTAATATTTACTTCACTAAATGAATTCGAAAATTGAACTGAATCAATTGAATATTATTTAATAAGTTTTACAATAAAAATATGCTGACATATATATTATTTAAGCACCATTTTGGGCAATTGAAAATATACAAAATTCATCATCGGTTTATGATACATTATCTTACAGATAATAAATAGATAAATTCACGGTTTATATTCCATATTTATTTATTTAATATATGTCATATATTCATACTATTTGTTTTTATTTTTTTAATTATAATAAATCACCTACCTATACTTATAATAACATAAATATAGTATATAGTTAATGTTAACGATTTGTTTAAATTAGAATAATATATTGCTTTTGGGTTTACATAATTTTACCATTAACATCTTATATTTAAATGTTTATTTTAAATATAAATCTTTTAGATTATTTTTGGTTGATGCATTTTATATAGATTTCGATCCGTATCGGTTTCATCTGGGAATCAAAAATCAATTATAGATTAACAAATAAATAAATTCATATTAATTCTAAACCATATACATTTTCAATAATTTTTTTTTAAAACCCTTATCACACCTAATCTAACAATAACACTATTCAAACGTAATTCTTTAAAGTATTACTACGAGTAATTCTTTTAGTTTATTAACAACAACCATATAACTATATACTTTTAAAACAAATATTGATGTTTTAACTGATCGTTTAGCATTTTACTTAAGCTTCAACTTTTGTAACAATACTATAGAGGACTGCATTAATGTTATAAGAAATTATTTTATAAGAATATATATTTGAAGTATAGAATACAACAAGAAAAAATACAAACACAATTTTTTATGATACATGTTTCTATAGTTCATATAACTTCCGCAGGAAAGTAAAATGAATAATATATAAGTATATATATAGTTTGATTTGCATATATTGAAAACATAATAATAATAATAAAATATATTAATGATAATTTTATGTAAAATATTCTATATTGTTTATATAATTTCTTATAATCATACAGGGCAATTGTAAAAATTTTCTGTCCGTATTAATATAATAGATAAATTGTAATTTTTTACTAATGTATATAAACAGTATTCAAACCTCTGTATAATTATCACTTGAAAATATTAAATTGCCTATCTAATCTTTATACTAATCGTATTTATTGCGTGTACACTTAAGATAACAAATAAATTTATAGATTACACTCGCCAAATAAATTAAATTTGTATGTATAAGCGGTGCGATATATTTCAAAAGCAAACGTTTTGTATTTCAAACAGTAGTCACTTATTATGCCAATTTCCATATATATCTGAAAATTGTGATATGAAAATCTCTTTGTATATGTTACGCACTTAAAAGAATACATTAAATTTTTTTTAACATTAACAATGTTATTTTATTATCTGTTATCAGAAACATTTTTGAATTAAACCACCCTTCAATGTACTTTACACTTAAGTGAATTTAAGTATATCCATACATACATACATACAAGAAACGCGTGCATTCATATAATATTTTAAGAATAATTTAATAAGTTTTAGAATGAATAGTTATATGATATTAATAAATGTAAAATACCGAACATTTTCGCAATATTTTTTACATTAAAATCAGTTATATAATTATCTATATAATATACATACGGTTTTAAATCAATCAAATATGAAACGGCAATTGATTATAAATGCTTAAAAATAAAAAAAACCGCCGACAATTTCTCATCTAAATAAAAAAATTATATATCAAACAAACATTATATATGTGTCTAAAATTATCAAAAATAAATATAAATGAATAATAAAACACAATATAAAAACTTTTTTTTGTTTTGTATCAATTTACATTTATAATAATTTTTAATCACAAATTGGTATATTTTCAAATTCGAGTTTTCATTTTTATTAAAAATAAATACATTTTATATATCATCATCAATAATAATCATAATAATATTAATAACTAAAAGCAAACAAAAAAAAATATATAATATATAAGATAAGTATATGTACAATTATATTTTATTAAACACTCTATAATGTGTGTATATAAATAAAATATAATATATTATTATTAAATCAAAATTTTGAATTATTATTATAATTACCATAAAATAACAAACAAAATTATATATGTGAAAACAATTTTTTTTTTACTGAATTCCTTTAAACAAATTAACAAAATTTTTGTACGTATAAGAATTTCAATTTTTTAGTATTTTTCATATATATAATAATATCAGTTAAATCTCCTCACGTATAGATCGGCGAGTCTCTCGAATAAAAACTTAATTAAATTATATAGATTTAATAAACCACTTGTTATAAACTTAAAACTATTCTTTACATTACTTTTATCTACTTTTATATTTTTTATGTAATCCAGGTAATACTATACGCATCAATCATTAAACGTTTCATGTTTATTGATTTAATTATTTGTGTTTTTGTTTTTTTTTTCGCATTTATTTATATTAGATTAAATAGTATATTTATATGTATATATAATATATAAATAAATATCACAGTTATAGTTTACAATGTTCCAAATGTAATGCTGGTAAATCTTTTACTATTTCAACAGTTTCCTGTAAAATTCCTTCAACATTTACATTTTGATTACTATTATTATGGGACGATGTTGTTGTTTTTTGTAAAGTTGAATTTATAGCTGTTGCATTTGAATCTCGTTTACGAAATGATCCCATTCGCGATACGGAAAGATTTGAAGTACTTTCGGATTTATGTTTATCGACAACTATTTCCGATAGTGTTGGAATTTTACCATTTTTTATATTATCCGGTGATGAATCACCATCACCACCACCACCACCACTTTTTTTCAATTTTTCATCTCGTTTACTGACTTTATACATCCATCTATAAAAACGATTTAGATAAGATTTAATTATAATTAAAGTCTATAAATATATATTAGTATATATTGATCATACAAAAATATTATAACAGCTGGAAATGTTAGAGCACCACCCAATAAGAAAAATGCTCCCGGTAATGTATTTAATGTTGCTTGATAAACGGTAGCATACATTGGTGCATATAAAAGTGGCATTAATGATTCGGCAACGCCAAACAAAGAATTTACTTTACCCAATTCAGCACTACATACAAGTTTTGATGCAATTGATCTCATTGCTATGAATGATGTACCATTTAATATTTCTGCAATTGGACCTATATCGAAATTAAACAAAAAAAAAAACAAAAAAAATTACAACATTTTAAATAATATTATACACATTTAAAGAAATATATATATATATATTTAATTTTATACCCATATAAAGATGCCATGGTAATACAGCAAATGCATAAACAAAACTTGAAATTATTTTTGACATACTTGAAATGACACCAATTAATGCATCATCTATTTTAAACATATGAGAAAATACACCAACTGAAAACATTGTTCCTAAATAAAAAAAGTAATATAAAATTAACGATTTCCCATGTTTTTTTTTTAATGGTAAAGTAAAATATATTTGTAACTATCAATTTACCAATTAAACTTGTAAGCATGGCATAAGTTGAAAAAAAACTAAATTGAACTTCGCTCCAATTGAATCGAAAACGTGTAAATAAATAAAATACTGACATTTCACCTGAATAGATAAAAGAAAGAAATTAAATCATTTGGATAAATTGTTAAAAAAAACGAAAGTGCAGCTTAATACATTAAAATATCTATCTCTATCGCATTCCTTATATTCATTCAATATAGTATATAAATAATTTAATTATTATTATATATATATATTTGTTAAATATGTTGATTGATATAAATAATGAAAACACGGAAATCATATTTATATAAATGATATCAAAAAGTTCATTTGATTAAATTGTGGCTTTCAAACCAAATATAATTGAAAAAACTATTCATAAATTCATATATTATATTTGAACTGAATCAAACAATGAATTACGACGACATTCAATTTAATTTAATTTAATTAAATATTTATATTATTTATTATTATAAAAAAACAATAATTAATTTAAAAAAAAATAAATATTTATTGTCAATGCATTTCCTGTGTGTGTTAATTTTATAATATTTGGCAAATTCAATTACATCACATATATATTAAATTTAAATATAATTGGAAACATAAAAGGTTAAATATTAAAATAAAAATCAAAATTAAATTATTGTTATTATTATCATATATTATTATTATGCTGTAATGACAATATATATCATAATTGATAAAATAATTTTGAAAAACAACACAAACGTGTTTTAATTTTAAAATAAATTTTCAATGTTTTTTTTTTAGGTTTTGTTTTCCTGCACTTGTGAATTTCGCATATGGAGTATTAATAAATTGATATACTTCGTTTTTATTGTTATTGATATATTCATAATCATTTATATATGCTTTTACAAACATATTTTCAAAATAATTAATTTTTATATTCACGTTTGAGTATAAGAAACGAGTGTTTTTTTTTAATTATTTTTAATGAACATCCGATTTTATAACAAAGACCGAATGCTTATAAAGCATTAATATTTAATGTATTTTTATATTTTATTATTGATTTGTATTATTTTTTTTATGTGTTTTGTATAAAACAGATTATATATTATTTATTGGATGAACACATTTTCAATAAAACACATTTTAAAACTATTATAAATTATATAAATATATATATGTTATATACATACCATGCATTGGTCCAATAACAACCATAACAACTATCATTAA
This sequence comes from Dilophus febrilis, assembly GCA_958336335.1. Classification (NCBI taxonomy): domain Eukaryota; kingdom Metazoa; phylum Arthropoda; class Insecta; order Diptera; family Bibionidae; genus Dilophus; species Dilophus febrilis. The sequence goes on from OY284468.1 coordinate 41,865,818, forward strand.
CATTATTACACGTAAACGTCGTTGATTTTCACCTTCTTTAAATGCAACTTTAAATGTTTCAACAACATGATCTTTATCGAAAAAATCAGCTAATCGTGATTTCTTTGGTTCATTTGATTTTTCAATTTCAATTGCTTTCGGCCGTTCTGATTCCTTCACCACAAATACCCCATAGAAAAATGCAAATAAATACATAGTGGCCGATATTGAAAATACCCCATAAAAACCGATTTGCCTATATATATGGATTAGGATAAAATAAAATTCAATATAATAATTTTTAAAGGGTATAGGGTACACAATAAATTAATTTTTTATGAACTTTATCTTCATCTTCATTATACTAAGAAATTGAAATTGTAAATTGAATATACATTCAAATTGTGAATTTTCTTTAAATCTGATTGAAAACCACTTCGAGAAGAAAATTCAAATAAGTTTTCCGCATGTATATAAAATATATAAAAATTTATATCATTTAGATGTCATTCAAATATACGATTTGAATTAATTTAAATTTATTGTTAACTATAACTTTCTAACATGTGTATATATAAACAAAGCACATATGAAAATTTATATATTTGTTTACTTACAGATTTCAGTTTATTTCATCTTTATACACATGATTTAAAATTACAATAAATTTAATCTTAAATATATGCAAATATACTCGGTATTTCAAATTATATATATTTGTAAGTGTTTAAATAAAATAATAATATCTATCAAATATGTTGTAATATATATAGAATTATATAAAGTGTTATATATATTTACAGATTAAATTAGAACACAAGTATTTATTATATTAAATAGAATATATAAAGTATATAAATGAAAATTGATACTATATATTATTTTTGTATATACAAATAAATTTGTACTTGCACGTGTTGAACTATATATAACTATATAAATATATATTTATTAAATTTAAATCATTTTATATATTTGTATACTATATATATAAGATTGTGATTATATGATAAGAGAATAAATACGACGATAAACAAATAAAACGTAATTCATAAAAATTGAATGAACATAAATAAATATATATCTTTTGTTTTTTTACACAATTTCAATTACCAATTAAAGAAATAATTAAACTCTACGCATAGAATTTAATAAATAAATATGTCAGTATACTTACTTTAATAAAATACCACTAAATGCCATACCAATTGGTACACCTAATGATACAAATAGATTAACTATGCCAATGCGAAGGGTACGTTCTTCTTCCGTTGTCACATCAGCAATATAACTAAATACACCCATAAACATTGTAAACCAACCACCTATATAAATATTTATATATCAAAAATTATCCTATAAAATATTTGAACACAACAATTATTTCATTAAATATAATTTTACCTGTTAATCCAGGAAATAATGCTTCAGTAACACCAGCCACTTCCATCGGTACTTTATCAAAGTATGTACATAAAATAAGTCCAATACTAGTTATAAATTCTCCAATTATTGGTATTAACATACAAGGTTTTCGTCTACCATGTCTATATACATATATAAATAAATCGAAATGAAAATATTTACTCTGACGAATATGAACAATAATCGCATTCCATAAAATTAGTAAAAACATACCGATCACTCCATGATCCCCAAAATAATATTAATACACATGGTAATGCACTTTGTAAAAATGTTTTCCAACCGGCCATACTAGCAACTAATTGTTGTATATTTTTTTCTTCTCTTTATGATTCATTGAATAATACATATGCGATACATTTGATATTTGAAAAAATCAAACAAAAATAACAGAGACAAATAAAATCAATATATTATTATATATATGGTATAATTTTTTTTAAAGAATTTTTCAAAAAAAAAAATTAAAAAATTACAATGTATAATTTGCTGTTTCTCGTCGAGTTAATGCATCACACAATTCCGTTGGATAAGCTAAATTTATTCGACATGCTTTTTCTAAATTTAAATTTTGTGTTGCCAATGATGCTAATACACTTGGAATTACATAACAGGCCAGCATTGGTTCAACCGTAATACTATTTCGAAATAATGTAAATTTATCCTTAAAGGAAAATTTCTTTAAATTTTTCTTTTTATCTATCATTTCGCTGTTATAAATTGAAAAATAATAAAAATAAAAATATTATTAATTCTATATATTATAATTTATAACAATGTGTTTTAAATTTTAAAGTATTTATCATTTTATAAAACCTATATATGTATTAGATACATAAATTTGCATTCAGAATATATAGAATTTTAATCCAGTTTCCATATTTTTTTTTATTATGATAATAATAAACGCGAGTTAATATTAAATTACCATAAAGGTTACTTAAAAATTAAACAACAATTATTTTTACACATGAGATCAATGCAATGATATCTTTAAATGATCAATTGATCATTATATTTATATATGTATATAAAAACCACCTGTTCTTACAATGTTGCCAAAGGAATGGAAAATTTATCACTATTTGTACTAAAGACATTGTACAATAATAATGCATATATTTTAAGCTGTATCTTATTATTATATTCTAAACAAAAATAGTTATATTTCAAATATATATATATATATATTTAATATTATAATAATTATTATATTAATCATGTCCTTGATTATAAATAAGAATATATATATATATATAATTATAAAACAAATATTAATTTCAATTTTCATATATATTATACATGCATATAGTTAAGTGTATTTATTTATTTTTTGTTGATTTACCAATCAAATTATAATTTTCCAAATAAAAAAAAATTTCTATATATTTCTATATATATTTATTCATTTATATATTTTGTTAAAATTTGTTTAATTATCATATTTGCATGCCATATATATATTGGATATAAATGATTTATTGCGGAAAAAGGTTGGTTTCAGAATATCATATACACAAAACGCATACATTGTTGGATATATATTATATTTATGACGTTTGTATACCTCCATTCCATTGGCATATATATATATGTGATGTGATTTATTGTGTAGTAAATTGAATTGTAATGCAAAAATAAAATTATATATCTCTTTGTACTTTGTATATATACAGATTTATATAAAGCAAAATTGATTGCAAATTATAATCACGATGCAAATCAAAACATATATCCTATACGTATACACGTATATTAATTATTTATTCACATATGTGTATATACATTGAACTTTGTAATAATTTATTCAATATTGCAAAGCAAATATTATATATCAATTTCTATTGTATTTGTATCATATATATATATATATAATGTTGTTGATCTAAAATTCCGAATTACAATGTATTTTATTTAAATGAATAACACAAAATTCATTTTTATACAAATACATTTGTATATTTGATAAATAAATTATATAGAGATTGGTATATAAAAACGAGTATGGATAAATAAAAAATTACTTCTACCGCAATATTAAAGGACAATCTTAAAATTGTCCTTCAACAACGACAGAGCTTTATATATATATATATATATAGAATGAAGAAATTAAATGTATGCCAGTAGTACATTATTATTATAAGTTATATTAGTTTTATTTAGAATATTATAATAAAAACAAAAAAAACGTTTATTGAAATTATTCTTTGTGTTTATCTCTGTTTAAAATGATAATTCCAATTGATATCTATGTCTATTTGAATACTCTAAATAATAATATTTTTAATCTAAAACGATTCCATATTACAAAAAATTACTTTCTGTACAATCAAAATATATTAACCTGTATAGATGTAAATTTTAATCGAAAATAAAATTCAATATTTATAGTTAAATATATATATCCGAGTTTTAATTTTGAAAATTGCACATGACAGAAAAAAGTATAATGACTCAAAATGTTGTCGTATTTATTCATTTATTTAAATATATAATTAAAATTTAATCAATATTTATTTATTGAAACTTTTTAGTAATTCGCAAATGTTTAGTAAAAGCAAACGGTTTTCATATATATTTAAATTCATATATATAATTTGTAAATGTGATTGCGAGATTATTTATCGAAAACCAAAAATAAAAAACGAAAAATCCAATCAACATAAACCTCTAATTGTATATATAACATAAATCTCTAATTGTATAGATAATAAATAAAAATTTAAATTTGTAATTTGTATTCTATATTTATAAGAAAAAAATAATTTCAAAAGTGTTATTGATTATATTGTAAATTAAAATATACATTATAAAATTAGCATCTTTTTAAATATTACTATTTTTTAAATAAACGATGAAGAAGAAGAAGCAGGAAAAAACGATCCAAAATTAAATAAATAAATGCTACCGTAAATTAAATTTAGACTTTAATAAATAAATATTTATATATATATATTATGTACAAGTATAATAGATATCGTGATAGATATAAAATATATTTATTCATTGGATAATTTATTATTATATGTGCGATGATGTGTTAATGCAAATCATTCCAATACTATAATAAATTGAAAAAAAAAAATGAAAACTCTTTATGACATTCATTTTCATATATATTTATATATGAAAATATACAACAATATGTAATGTAATAATACAAATACGGTTTTAATATGGCATACATTTCTATTATTCTTTTTATCATCATATTTGTATAAATATAAAATTATAATAAATAAAAAATTGTTATATTATTACTATTATTTAAATAATAAAACGCGAGGAACGAACATATAGTAAATAAAAAAAAACAACACTTTTCAAGTAAAACCTTGATAGATTATTGTATTTTGCAATTTGATAATCATAATTTTTTTATATGTATATAATAAATTTATAGTAAAATCAATTGAGAATTGAATGTACCAAATCAATATAATCATCGCACAGTTTTGAAGCGATTCTTCTCACAATGTTCTACCTTCAGTTTTTTGTTTATTGTGATTATGTTTTTTTGCTAAAATCTATGAGTTTTAATTACTTCTTTAATATACAAAATATTATATATGAATAAAAATAAAACTTTCATATGTCATTATATATAAGTTTGTTTACGAAATCATCTATTCTGAATTCAAAAAACAACAAATCGTTTTTTTTTGTTGTACTACTTCAATTTACCTTGAGATTGCGAATACAACTCTAAAAATATATAAAATTATTATTATTTTTATTCCGTTTATAATATTTTTTTGTACCAAATAAATGTACATATATAAAATTAAATTCTATACTTATGTATTTTAATCAACTTTAATTTTGTGTAATGCGACAGTACTCGAATATTTTTGGCAAACTTGTTTTTAAGAAATGTAAAAAAAAATAATTGCCAAACCTTTAAAAACATATACATAAAAAAGATCGATTATTTGTCAATTTTACAATTGATATATAAGTCCTATGGTTAAAACAGATTAAAAATAAATAATTTATTTATATATACTTTATATAATTTAAATGTTATTATTAAGATTTAAAACACAAAAATACATTTAAAAATCTGTGTATATATAAACAGTATAATGATGCTGATATATGTCAATATAAATAAGAAAATAAATGAATAAATATAAAATATCTTGCATGACTATTGAAAATTCAAAATATTTATAATAAAATGATTTCTACTGTACGCTAAAATGATTATTTTATTGTAATTTTAAACAAAAATATTATATTAAATTTGTTTATGAATTGTTAGAAAGCGATTATTTTTTCATTAATAATAAGTAATAAGTCCTATTAAAAATTATGAAAAATGCATTCAAATGCAGCTATAAATCTTAAGAAATAAGAAATAAAACAAAAAAACAAAATTATAATAATGTTTATGTAATTAAATCGATATGAAACAAATATAAAAAGTTATTTAAAATTTTATTTAATAATTTTATATCACTCTGTTAGAAAAAATAAAATTAATTAAGACAATAAAACGTAATATTACATTTTAATATAATATTCTTACAAAAATTGTGATATCTGATATTAATTTGTATTTATTTAAATTTTATTTTACTTATATTTTATCCAACAAACAAACATCATGGATTTCAATCTTTATAAACAAATACAAATAAGACAATATACGAGATTTAGATAAAATTTTAGCAACTTTTTTTTCATCATTTTTCAGAATATATAGGATTTATATGGGATTGCGAATTATGTTAATTGAATTTAATATTTTTCCGTTTCTGGTATTTAACCAGTTTTATCTGCTTTTGTTTTTCCCAATATGGATATTCATTAGAGAAAAATTATCTTCAATATTATTTTGAAAGAAGAGATAGTAAATTTAATCTAAACAGTATATAGTAAGTAACAATAACTCATGTCATATATAGTGTTAAAAAGAAATGAATTATCATCGTTGTTCAAAATGAAATTTAATAACAATCGTAAAATAAATAAATAAATAAAGCTATACATCAAATTATTTTTCCATTAATTTAGCAACTTCTCAATCCTCATATATGCATATATATATTCAGATGGATCATGTTGAGTTTGTAAAATCAAACGTAAATAATCGCCCGTTTCCACTATTAAAAAATTAATTATACCTCAAATATAATATATGTTTTAAAGTATCTATATATTTTCTATTATTAAATTGAGTATAATGCAATTGATAAAATCCTATTATTATTTTAATTATATTTTAAATATAATACACTTATAATGGATTTAATTGTCAATGTTGAGAATATTCAATTATATAGTCATAAGCGAATCATACATATAATGTTATTATAAATATTATTTTAATTAAAATATAAAAAAAATTTGCAATACTTCAAAAATAAGTTTTGTTTCACGAAGACATTTTTAATAAATATTTTAAAAATGTTTATACAAAATTATTTATATAAGGTCATTTTATTTTTCCGTACAATAACAGCAATTATGTAATTTAACATTTTATTTATTACTAAATATATATAATATTTGCGTAAATTAACACATGTATAGATAAATAAATAAATATATAAGAATGAAATGGCATTTTATTGTTTTTTTTTTATAATTTATTTTAACTATAAAACAAAATTGTATTATACAATATATATATTAACCGTATATATATTGTACAATTTTCTAATGTCTGTGTTTATTCATTTTATCACACTATCTCTATAGTAGTATCTATACCTTCTATTGGTTTAATTTAAATATATTTTTACTTTATCATCATATATATATATATATATATATATATATATGAATATATATATATGTAGGTATGTTTACATTATAAATAGATAATAATATAAAGAAGTATATAGAAGATGACATTTAATGTTTATTATCGTACAAATTATATGATTATATATGCATATATGAAAATTATATGTATATAGATCTATAAGAACAAACAAAAACAACAAAAAATTAAATAATCAGGCAAAAATAATTATTATGTCAATTATATATAAAGTTTTATGCAAGGTTACATACGAGTACAAAAAAAAATCTAATAAATATAAACTAACATTTTGGTATTTATATAGATAAATAAGTAAATAAATATATACTTATTACTGTATATATGATAAAATAATATCTTATAATCTAATCGCATCTAATATATTATAAGCACATATATAAGCCAACAGGATGATTTCTATATATCGGTCTGTATATATATATCACGTTGAATTTTAATTATAATGATTGATAATTGATCAATTAAAATATAATGTATATATTTACGCACGTTTATAAATAATATGAATTATTTAAATATATGTAAATTGGAATTGATGATGTAAAATTAAATTAATTTTGTAAATGAAGAATTCCCTACATATAGTAGAGTTTTATATTTTAAAATATATATAAAACAAAAAATGTAATTATAATTAAATATTTGAATAAAATCAAATGAAATTTTTGTCTAAATAAATATTTTTGATTGTTGAAGAAGAAATATATAATTTAGTTTTTCTAATCCAAAACATATACATATTGTATGATGATATATAAACTTAATTTATATATGCGGATAAATCTTCTTTATTTTCCTAATTCGTTTAACATATCTTATTATATATATATTATATATACAGACACTTTTCGCAATACATAAATCAACATACACTTAATCTTAACACTATATGCCTGTATTTCAGAAGCATATATCAGATATGTTATAAAATGAAAAATGTTATTGTGTTTTATGTTCAATTCAACATTTATGATATATTATATTCATGACATAATTTTAAATTAATGAAGAACTTTAAAAGTTAATTAAACGAACTATAATATGTTCTTTTTTTTTCTCTGTTTTTTTGTTATATTTTCATACTTTTTATTTCCGGAAATGTATAATTTAAAAATATATGATTGTAATAATATTAATATTAGTTTTTTTTTTTGGTTTAAATTTAATTCATGTCGCATTAATAATATTATTATTATTAATATAATAAAATTTGTATATGTGATTTAAAAAAAATAAATAAATAAATTCTAAATATAAATAAACAAATAAATGGTTTAAATTTAAAAAAAAAAATATATAAAACGAAATTTGTAAAATAATCAATACATAAAGTTGTAAATTTTTAGTGAAAAAATTAAACCTCATGATTCCTATATACGGATCCAGACAATGTCTCAGAATGATAAGGTAAATTATGTTCAAGAATAAGAATGTAATGGAATTTTCTAAATGGGAAAAATATACGTGATTTTCAAGGTTCAATAAAATTCCTTCTAAACCATACATTGATTTGAAACTTAACAAAACGTTGGAATTACCCCTCAGATATGATATGCTACAATTTTAAGTCTCTATAGCATTAATGAAAACTTCAGAAATTACATTTTCTTGCATTAAGATTTGCGAAAAAACTACAATTCCTTTTTAAGAAACCACAAAAAGTTGTTAAGAAAAATGTTGCTATTTTTTTTATTTTTTCATACAAAAAATCTCTTTTTATTTGATTTTTTTAAGGTAATTCATGATTTCTGGATCGAGCCAGACAATGCCCGAGGATGTTCAGGTATTTAAATCTGAGTGTAGAATTTTATTATCAATTGAATTATCATAGTTTGGAAGTTAAAAACTTATGTTAAAAACGGTTAGAGATAGATTCACCAATTCTGTGAGACTTGAAAAATATAAAAAGTAGTCAGAAATTGTTACTTTCACTCTACGCTCGCATTAATAAATAGCATAGATTCAATTGTAATAGTTTTATAGAAATTAAATAACTTTTATAGAAAACTATTCAACATCATGTTTTCCAAAAACGATATAATAAAAAAATCAATACTAAAAAATTACCAAAGAATTTATATGTAATATAGATTCTGTATAATTATATACAGACTCAAAAGTTATATAATAAATATAGAATACATCTTTTTTTTTATTATTATAATTATATTTTTTATAAAAAAAAAACAAAAATTTTTTATATTATCATCCTAAATTTGCATATTTTTTATCATAAACTTTTGTTTTCGTCTTCCATAAAGATTGTCAAAAATGATAATACAAAATTTAACAATTTATATAAATTATTTATGATGATATTTTTTTTTTAAATAAATTACTCTATTCATATATATATATATAAATTGTAATGTTTATTAATGATTATTTACGTTTATTTTTTAATTTTTGTTTTTTTTTTTTAATAATAAATTGTTAAGTAGGCAGTCCCAGACATCAAAAAAAAAAGAAAAAAAAAGCTGCATGTTATTCTATATAAATATACAATTTTATTTTAATATTATATAATTTTTAATATCACATTTAATTTCTATTTTTATGTATTTTATGTACACACACGCATATAGATAATAATTAATAAATGATAAATAATTTAAAATCTGTTTATATACTTTTGGTGAATAAATCATCATCAAGAAATTTTAAAAATTGTATCAGAATATATATAATACAACCGATTGTACCTATTTTGAAAATATATATAATCTATAAATTATGAAAAGTTTTTGGTTTAAAAAAAAAACAAAATTTGTCATTTGATTAATTTGAACAATGAATGATTATATATACTGATCGCAAACAACAACATATAAATTAGATAATTAATTCGATTTCGCATTTTATGACGGTATAAAAGGTATATATAATATAACATCAATATCATCATATCATATATATTATTATTGTATTATTGTTGTGTAATATTTATGAATGTGCGGTGTGCGCGTATATAAAATAATTTTTTGAATGAATTTTCGGTTTTTTTATTAACTCAAATTATAATTTCTCTGCGTGTATTATGATTTATGAAAATATTTTATCATTTAGAAAAAAATATATAACATATATCATATCATATTATATATTCTGTTCATTCATTAACATTATAATTCGTTTTACCTTAAAAATATAGTTTATTTTTATTAATGTTTTGAAATCATTATATATAAACTCTATTATACATATAGATAATAATTTATATATTTATTCAATTGAACAATATATATAAAAATAATTATTATCATTCATAATATTATTTTAGAATTTCTATAATTATACATATATACAATCATGCATGAACATTTTATTTATAGTAATATATATGAGACATACATATATATTATATAAACAATGCATTTGATTTCATTTAATATTTCTATAGTCTATAATATAAATAGTTATTACAGAAATGTATATAAATAAAATAATGATTATTTATTTAGATAATTATCAATAAAAATAAATATACTCATACTCATATGTACATATATAGTAAAGTGTTGTCGGAATAATTTTGAAAATTCATAATTATAATTATATTTTTATATTGTTTAAGAAAATAAAAATACATTCATTGTTTACTAAATACACAATTGTATATATAGTTTAATAAAGAACGATTTGATTTATCAGATTCGATTCCATCACCTTATTAAATTAAATTAGATATTTTACAAATTCTTATAACTGCGTGCTATGGAATTATAACAACAAAAAAGGTGATTTATGATTCCATACAGGAATTACATAAATTATTTCCTTTAAAAAAAAAACCTTCAAATATTATTTGATTAAACAAATTTCCTTAATTAAATAAAAAGAAAATTAAATAAAAAAAATAATAAATAATCATAATCGTAAAATAATCATATACAAATATCATAAATTTTGATAAATTAATTGCAATTGAATTGCGTGAATGAAAATTATTTGGCAATATTTTTTATGATTAATAAATCGCTTCTTTTTGAAGTACCAAAAAAAAAACACTGTACAAATAATAAAAAAAATTAAACACACAGAAAAAAACAACCAGCAATTAACAAATACATCAATTTACAAAATCATTTTTATTTAAAAAAAAGAATATATAAAAAAAAATAAATTACATTTTCTTATCCTGAACAGGTAATATTTTTTCAAGTTCTTGTGGACTCTCATCCGCCACCATCGTTTTTGATTCATTATTGTCATTGTCATCATCATCATCAATATCTTCTCTATCATTAACATTATGATAATGATATTTTTCAATATTATCCAATTTTGACTTATTCATTTCAATCATATCGCATTAATAATTTTGCATAATATATTTAAGAGTGGTTTTTTTTTTTTGGTATATTATAAATCGAAATAAAAAAAAATTTATTTATTGTTCACACGCACACAAAATAAACAAAAAAAATAATGATAATATTAATAATATTATTATTAATTTAATAATAAATAACAATTTTTATTTGTGTCTTTTTACATAGGTATATAAATAATTAATTGATATTGCAATCAATTTTATTATAAAAATTATCTTTATATATATAATATTTTATACTACATATATGTGAATTTTAAAAAATAAATCACTTTTATATATTAAACGAAACGCGTAAAAAACAAAAAACCTTAAATGATTGATTTATTTTTATTTTTAAATTGTTCAGTTTTTTTTTATATAAGAACTGATAAAACTATATATATATATTTTATTAAATTACTCCGATTATTCTGAATTATATACTCTGGCTACATTTGATCACATTTGATTATTATTTTTACGTTAATTTGAATATAAAACTTTTATAGAACTATACCCACGGCAATATATTAATTAATTCTGTGCAGTCAGTAGTAAAAGATAATATTTTTTTTTTTATTTTTGGTAAAAGTTATATAAAATTTTCTATATGAATTTTGTTATCACTATCTATACTATGTGTGTACTTTTTGATGTAAATATATAATTATAATTTTTATTTTATTATAAATTATATTTTTATAATGAATTAATATCTATCTTGAAGTAAATATAATATAAATATAGTTACATATATATTTATAATATAATTGAAATTAACCCTCAAGTCATATAATATCTAATTGAAAATTCAATATTAAATTCAAGATAAAAACTTGAGGATCTTTTATTATTTAATTATAACAATAATATTAATAATAATAATAATAAAACGCAATCAAAACAAATGTTTGTATATTAATATATTGTGATGCATTTTTTTTTGTGGTTTGAATAAAATATATATCTAGATCATTATTGTTTATCAATTCAAATCTTTTACGTCACATATAGATTTAATTATATTTTATTTTTTATTTTTGAATTTAATTAAATTAAATTACATTCATTAGTAGCAGGGTTAAAATTCATTCTTTATCTATATATATATATTATGTTTTTTTCATATATATATGTTTTTGGGATTAATTATAATAAGAATATAAAGATGATATATAGTATAAAATATATATTATTTATTTTATGTATATTTATTTAAGCTAAATTAGATAACAAATATTTTCATAATGATTAACAATAAATTTAATTTAATTTAATATATATAAAATTTATAAAACTCTTTATATTGTATATATATATATATATATATATATAAGGTGTATATATTATTGGTACAAAGACAACGTTCACATTTTGCTGTACATCACACATATAATCTATTATAATTTCTTTCGCAGTTGTTATAATATTCAAAGGTATAGTTCAAGAAAATCAATAACAATAATACAAGTGGTTAATTAATAACATATATATATATATATATAGATATACTTATATATGTAGATATGGTAAACACTATATATAAAAAAAATCGTATACAAATATATTACAAATATATTATTCAATACAATATATTTTCTGATAATATAAATCAGATAATGATAAGTCATTTTATTATAAATATACAACAATGTGATTTTTTTCTTCATATTTTCAAAGGCGAATGAAATAATTGATAAAAGTGGAGAAAATTGTAATCGATATGTCTGGAATTTATTATAGATATATATATCTTCTATATAAGCTACACTATAAAAATCCTTATCACTGCAGTTATGTCACAGAAGACTCTTAATGGTTTCAAAATCTTCTTAATATACTTAAGGGTATTATTGATATTCAGTCATGGGAAAAATATTCAATTCTTCATGAAATAATATACCCATATCGGAAAATATTAGCAAAACTAATTGTCATGTAATTTCCATGAAATGGGATTCAAACCAACAATGTCAAATTGTTGCCAGAAAATAATCAAAATTATTATTTTTACGTCTTTTATTATATATAACAATTTAATTTTGAATTTAACAGTCGCATAAAAAATTCAATTTGATTTTTAAGTCAATTTTGCCAAATTTTTAAGTCAATTTTGCCAAATTTCATACCAAATCGCCATATTCCCATATTTGTTGTATTAGTCATTTTGTATTTATAATCAAATGAAACAAAAAAAAAACATTTATCCGCATATATTATATTATGTTATGTTATATAAATATACTATTTCGTATACCACAATATTTATTTCTTTTATTAATATTTATCATATTAAAGTACATATATCAATTAATTGCGATTGTCTTCATTTGTATAAAATAATAATAGCATATATATTCGCTTTTTTTTAGTATGTTCAATGTTTATAGTATATAATATTAAAAAAAAAAAAAAAACAGAATCAATCATTGATAACAATAAATTATATTGCGATATAATGGAATTCAATATAACTTTTAATAATATGATCAATATTTTGTCATTTTTTTTTTTAAGTATTATTTATATATATATAAAATCGCACATTGTTTTAGCGATTTATAAGTATTTGCATTTGATTATTCCGATTTATAATCGGCAATCATTTAACTATATATATTTCTATTTTAAATAATTTGTGATTCACATACACACTTTCGAATTTATATATACACATTTTTGTTATAAATATATAAATATATGGATGATAAATAGAAAGATTTTCCAGATTTAAGAAAATTTTATTCAATTTTGTTTACATAAATTGTATCTTTAACATGTCTAGGTCTATGCCTTACATATGAAAATTTACTAATAATATATTTTCTAATCATTCTTAATGTACATTAAAGATTCAATTTCATGGTTGCGATGTCTAAATAATAATAGGTACAGAATTTTCAATGATTTTAAATCTATTTATATAAATATGTATATTTCAATGTCAAAAAAAAAAAAAATAACCCCAATAATTAAATAAATATTTATAAGAAAAAATATATATTTTCTTACATTTTGATATATTATTAAATTAAATTTTTTATTTTCCAGTTCTCGCGTCGTTGCAGTTATAATTGTTTTATATTTTTTTTTATCCGCTTAAATGAAATAAAAACCCTTTTTCTATAAATTAAACACTTTTGCTTCATATATATAAATAAATACGAATATGATGAACATTTTCTATTATTATATAGATAGAATATTATTATTAGATAATCTTGACCTAATTCATTTTGTTGTATATATAATCGAGATATATATTGGTATTTAAAATTTAATTTATAAAAAAATATTCAATTGATTAACTAATAATAAATAATAGTAAATATAGATATCGAAATGGTTACACTTCATCAATTGACTGCCTTTTTTTCTGTTCTTTTTCGTGTTAAATATAATACAATTTTTTGTTTTCGTCATTTCATAATATGCGAGTTATATTGCACAACTTCATTGGTGTGAAATGGATATTTTAAATATATTAATTATGATTAAAAAATCTATATCTATTGCATGAAAAAATTATAAGAATTAGCAGAATGGAAAGAAAGAAATTTCAACACAATTTCATATATAATTTTCTTATGCAAATTTTCCGTAAATTCATTTGTTAAATGAAGGCATTATTAAAAAAGTGTATTTCTACTTCTAGATCTATAATATTTTCTGGAAAGGCTATTTTAATATAATAACTCAAAATGATAAATATCACAGAAAATTGTTTATTACCTTCTCGTATTTATAAAAGACGAATCTCTTTTTAATTACAATATGCCAATTTAAAAAAAAAATTTAATATTGTTAAAATTAAGTTGGTCATTAAATAGAAATCTGATCTGATGTGTGTTATTTTACTTTACTCTTACACGTGTGTACATTTTTTAAATATATAGAATACTTAAAATGTCTAATTAGCAAAAATAAATAATATTTATAAAAATTTTTTGTTCATATTGCTAAATCAAATAAATATATATAGTGGTTAAACAACAATCATTTTAATTGTTACAAACAAAATACCTATATATAATTATAATGTACATATTTAAATTCAATATTTAAACTCTCTCTCTCCTCTATATAATAACATTTCAATTTACTAAATCTATGCGATATTTGCTGTTTGCAAAAATCAATTATTATTATTTTGTGTTAAATTAATTAGAAATTGTTTGTACTTTATGCGTTTTACTTATATGCTTGCGTTTAAATATAATTACTTTCAAAATCAAAACGGTGTTTGTATACCGTATAGTGTTAAAAATATTTAACTCTTACTTTTTCCGATAATACAATATATTTCGGATTATATAAAAAATTTTCAAACAATACTTTTATGACTATATAAACGTATAAATATAATATTTTATTAAGATAACAACATTTATTATTATTATCATTAAACCATATATATTTATTTGACCTCATCAATTGTTTCTTAATCGTCATATATATATTAATAATATAATGAATTTTCTATTATAATTGAATTGTAATAGCAGCTAGTAGTAATAAATATATATATATAGAAATAAATATTGCAATAAATTTTGAATTATCTATTTTACGATGATAAGATTATCAAAAAGGTATAAAACTTATATATAAATCGTGACGTTTTTCACAAAATCTATACGTAAATTAATTTTTTAATTGATATAATTTTTTTAATATTCGTTTTTTTATAACACATTATCAATTTGAGATGATTCAAAATTACGAATGATGATTGTTGATGAAAATTGTGTGCAGAAGGAAGTTAAATTTTACAGAAATTTGTTTAATGAATATTTACAAAAATTTTAAGACTATTTTTTTAAGTAAAATATTAATTGAACTGACAAATTTCCATCAATTTTAAATCTTGTTTTCCATACTACCTTTTTAAAACAAATATATACCTGATTTACATATGCATATATATTTTTGTTTATTTTATTTAATATATAATAAAAAATACACGATCCAAAAGATGTTTTATAAATTAATTGCTTGTATATATGGTGTTGTATTATTTAAATATACGTGTATTTATTTAAATATAGCCAGTTTCTTATCATTTTATATCACAATAATATAAATTAATTTTTTTTATATATACCGATATAGTTCTGTGTTTTTGTTTTATTTTCGCAATATTAAAGATAATTTTATATAGATTAAGATAATTCCATATATATGGATATAATTCTGTTTGTATTTATCTATATTTGCACATTTTATTGCTAATAATTCTACAATAAAATTAAAGTGATATATCTGATTAAAATAATCGTTATAATTGTATAATATAGAATAGTTTAATAAAAATTATAAGTTCTTTTCTGTCCCGTTTTATAAAAATGTATTCTTGTTCTGTTTAGAAATATTAACAAATAATTGGAAAATTGTTAGAATTAAAAAGACTGAATTTTATCTGGGTAATTCTTTCCGTAATAAGTTTTTATATGGGAATCAATAAAATATAAAAAAATATCAATATTATATTGATCTTTCGCATTCCGAACAACAATTTTTTTGTTATAGAGATCCAATATCTCGATAGAATTTTCTAATACGAATACGGTTGATGTTAAAAATAATATTTTTGGCTTTATTATTTTATTATTTAATAAATAAAAAAAAACATTTTCATTTATAACCAAAAAAAAACGAAAAAAAGAGCAAAAATTAATAAAAAAAAAACATGGAATATTGGGGGGGAAATATTAAATTTATTATAAATGACAAAATATTATATAGAATTTATATAATAAAAAGACGAGTTTCTTCTTAATATCATATCACATTCATTTAATAAATATAAACAAATGTTTTTATCATTTGATTCATCCTCGCATAATGTATATATATATATATTAAATTATTTTTTATATTTATTTAGTTATTTATATAATGCAAAGTTCATTGTTTCTTTAACGAAAATGCATTCATTGGATCATACGAACATATCAAAATGAACATTCATTTATTATTGGATTAAAAAATGTAATAATTTGTACATTTGTATATAAAAAAAAACAAAAATTTGATTTGATTTAAATTATCCGGTTAATAATTGGATATATCACGAAAAATATCATTGCGCGGTGTTGATATTAAGATATATGTAAACATTATTTTTTGGTGGTGCATCAAATGGATTAAGGGACCAGAATAAAAATATTCTGTACTAAAAAAAAGTATTATGCGTTTAAAATGTTATTAAAAAACCCTTAAAAAATGCTTTTAGAATGTTATTAAGAACCCTTAAAAAATGCATTTAGAATGTTATTAAGAACCCTCTTTACATTATATACTTTCAATATTATTCTAAATTCGCTATATATAGCTATAAAATCAATTGAATTTAATTTGCAATCCAGAATTGGAAAAACATTTAAATGTTGACAATGAAGTAGTTCTACATATTTATTATATTTGGAATTCGCCGGAATTGCTAATTTGGTATTAGTATAAATTATGTACATTTTTTTATAATTATAATAATCTATTTCCATGTCATTCGATTAACGATCGAATGTAAGGATTTTATTTTTAATTACAATTTGTATATCTATAAATATACATACTATGATCATATACAATTTTTTATCTATTTCTGTTTTTTTTTTTGCGAAATATATTTATATTAATGAATTTCGACACGATTTTACACGGAAATTTATTTTTAATTATATAAAAGGTTTATATATATATAAGGTTTACACTAACAATAAAATAGATTTTTCTGCTATTAATTAATTTTATATAAATAGAAAAATATTATTAAATTTGACTTTGTATAATATGTTCTTTATATGGCAATATAGTTCCGCGTATTTATATTTCCTTTCATAAAAATGGAATTAAATTATTCTAATATAACTTATTTTATCAAATTATAATATAAAAAGATGACCAAAAGAATATGAATACAAAAAAAAAAAAATACTCTCACCAAAATAATATTAAAATCACCAAAACATCCAATGTTTTTTTAAGTAATATATAATAATAAAAAAATTATTTTAAATTGAATTTAATAATAAGATATATATTATTGTATATACGCGCATTATTAATAAATGAATGTGATATATAAATAGAATATAAAATCATATAATGCATATATGAAAATTCACAAAAATATATTTTTCGGTTAAATTACAGTCAATGTGTTTATTTTTAGTTCACAAAATAAAATGTAAAAAAATTTAGTAATAAAAATCAAACTAAATATATGATTTGATTGCTATTCTTATTCTTTTAGGTTTTGTAACTGAAAAATAAGAGCCAGTTAATTAATTGCCGATTCCATCAGCACTTTATTTGTTCTAATTATATTTGAATGGCAATAAAATGGATATAGAGTTTTAAAAGTTTGTACTTATGTTATTCAATTTCTTAATCGCCATTTAAAAATGTAACCCTTAGAATAATTGAATAAAGTAAAAAAAAATTAAAAATCACAAAGCCTTTCGATCACACAAAATAAATACGTAATAATTATTTTATAATATTAATAATAATAATGATAAAAAATAACGATTTTTCTTTCATATATACATTGAGATTTGATAAGATAATCCATAAATTGTATTCCTCGTATATAAAATTAATAATTTAATTTATTTATATACACATACAATATATTATTCTATTCAATAATATATCTTTTATTAATCTCTATATAGCTATATATATAAGGTTTATTTTTAATCAAAAACAATATATAAATATAATATAATTACTGTACATAAATAATTATGTATATATATAATAAAAATTTTAATTATATAAAATTGCATTCATAGACATATATAAAATATAAATATATAAATATATTTATAATTCCGGTATTGTTATAATATTTTTATATTCACATATCATATATATATATATATATATATATATAATGATTAATATATCCATAGATCTCTATATAAAAAAAAATATAATCGCACAAAAAGAATTATATATATATATAAATAAATATATAATTAAATTATAATATACCTGACAAAATTAAAACGGTTTTTTAATTTTTTTAGCAAATTGAAATTAAATATAATTTAATTTTTTATTAATATATATAGAGTGTGTGTACTTACTCAACCATATATTATTTTTAAATTATAATTAATATAATTAATTATATCATCAAAATTGCGTCAAAATTTTTATTATAATGATAATAGATAAATAAAAATTTTAATAAAATATTAATTATTTTTTTTTTTATTTATTTATTTAAATTTAGCTCGTATAAACACAAACGGCGTTAACGATTGTTATATATATGATTTATCATATGATTATTAAAAATTATTATTTTTAACTATAATTATTTCTAAAAAATTAAACGTTAAAAATTTAAATTAAAATATATACTTACACTTTTGATGGAGAAAAGAGATCAATTATTTAAAAACAATTTATTTATTTTTTTTTTGAGTAAACACCAAACACACAAAAAAAAAAACTTATATAAAGATAAAACTTAAAAACAAAAAGCAACTTTTTTATATATATTTATTTATAATTATATAGAACAATCAAACAATCAAATATTAAAATATTTTATATAATCTTCTTGAATTTACAATAAATTAATTATTTATTATTTCACATAAAAATAAAATATAATTCCAATCAATGGATAAATTCTCATAAATAAAATTATTTTTTTTTTTTTTTTATTGATTAACATATAAGAAATATAATATCAAAACCGTTTTGTTTCTTTTCTTTTTTTTATGATACAATATATAATTGATATAAACACTAATTTTTATTCAAAAATATATATATTTTTTAGCACTTTATTAAACTAAAAAAAAAAAAAAATGAATTACATTATATTTAAAAAACTAAAAAAAAATCCTCATTAAATATATTTAAATTTTTTTTTAAATTTACAAATTTATTGTGATGAATTAATTTTCTTTTAATATTAAAAAAAAAAAACAAACCAACAAAAATAAATATGTCTGTCTATACACTAAAAATCATAATTTTTTTTATTTTATTTTTATTTCTTTTAATTAAATTAAAAATTTTTATTTATATAGAATTTTTATACCGAATGTTTTTTTTTAAATTTATTTTATTATTTTTTTTTTATTGACTATTTTCAAACATATATATAAAACGATCCCCCCGGTCATTTAAAATAAAATATTTCTTCGTTTTGCATTCAAGTTATATTCAGCAGAGTTTATTTTTATTTTTTCTCAAATATATATTTATTTATTATAGTATTTATTTAACTTAACTATATATATATATTAAATATGCTAATGTACATAACAATCTCTATATATATAATATTCGCGTTGTTGTTTTTTTTTTTTTGCTGTTATATATTTATATTCGGTTTCAACTACAATGTATATTCAGAAGTAATCAACAATAATCAAGTGATGCTTATATATATATTTATTTGTTTGAATATCTTATTATATGATCGTTAACACAAAAAAAAACTATTTTATAAAATTTATATAATCACACATTCACATTTACATTTATAATATTGTAGTTAATATTTTATTTTATTTTTATATACGACTCCGAATAAATGTTTTTAAATAATTTTTAACTATTTTTTATACATATAAATATTGAGGAAGAGCTTGCGAGGTAATAAACCAAAATTTGCTATATTATTCTAAATATATATAATTAATATATTCTACATACATATATTTTTTGTTGTATTATTAATTTAAAAATAAAAAAAAGAATACATTGATATAAAACTCCGGTTTGATTATTATTGTAAAAAAAAAAACACTAGTTTATTTATTATAATATAAAGAATTGTGAATTCAAAGTATATATAACTATATATAAAAGTGAAATTAAATTATATATAGAATTAAAATATATATATATATATGTATAAAAATGACGAAAAATTGCATACATTTAAAAAAAAAAACTTTTATTATATTTTCCCTCTTAAAAAAGCTTTTAAATTTTATATACATATATTTATTTATTTACTTATTTATTTTAAAAATAAAATACCCCACCGCCAACAATAGTAAAATCCAATAAATTACAAAAAAACTTTTATATTAAAATTTATTTCTGTATATATAGTTTATTAATTTTTTTTTTTTGTTAATTTCAATTTTAATTTTAGAGACATTTGACGATGTCTTCAGCAAGTCGTCTATAATTTATTATAATAATTTTTGTTTTACCCATAAACAGATTGATTTTTAAATTAAAAAAAAAAAATTATAGTTATTTTTTAAATATATTTCTAATAATTGCAAATTTTGTTTTTTTCTATTTCATTACACGCAGCTGCTATATTAATTTATTATTTATATATATTAAATGAAATGAAATTATATTTACTATTTGGTATATTACATGAATATTTTTATTATTTTATTTTTCACGGTTGGAATTTTTTTATATGGTTTAATAATTTGAATTTAATTGCATAAATTTTTGACAAAAGAAAAACAATTTTTTGAAATTACAAAAACATAACAAAACTGCATATATAGATATTCAAATATTGAATTCACAAAAAAATTAGTTATAAGGTCAACTTGATTTTTTTTTTTTTGCTATTAAAAACACTATTCTATTTCTATGTCGCACACAAATAATTCATTACTAATTTTAAATATTTAAAAATTAAAATAATTAACAAACAATTAAAAACGTTTACAATCAGAAATTAAACCATATATGTATAAATAACTTTGTAATTTATATTGAAAATAATAAATTACAATCAATATGTGAATTAAATTCACATTAAAAATTTCCTGTTTATGCGTAAAAAGAAAACAAATTTTATATAATTTTCTAAATTTACATTCAAAAATCCATCATTCCTATAGTTTTTTATATTATGTCCCATCACACCGCTTAAGAAACACACACGCAGCCATTTAAAATTCAAAAATATAAAAAAACTAATTATTAATTTAAAAAATTCGTTAAAAATTAATTATAAAAAAAAATAGCTAAATCATTAAATATAATCAAAAATTATTGAGTGTTTTAAGGTTTTAATCACATTTTGACCGAAAACCGATTAGAATTAAAAATAATATAGAATTATATCCCTTTGCAAAATGATCAAAATATTAATAATTTTATTTTCCGTATAATTTTCCAAATTATAGTAAGAAAAACAAGAAAATTTAATTAATAAACTAGTTTTTTTGTGTTTTCGGTTATTTTTCGAATCTGAATTTTAACACAGAGTTGTATATTCCGCTTGCGGTTGGTCGTACGGCTAATTACCGACACCCTAAAATCCACAAATTAAGTAACTAACAACAGATAAGGCTGTTGTTGGACGCTAAAACCAGATTGTTGGTTGTATAGCGAAAAATTTATTTTTATTTTAAAATAGTTTTTTATATCAATTCTTTAAAAACATTTGTTTGTTTGCTGGCATTTCTTCGGCAGCTAAAACGTCAAATAGTTTGTCTTAAGCTGTGTGTGTGTGTGTGTGTGTGTGAATCAAATCCAACCAATGCAGAACTAACGACCTCAGAAATTTATCAGATTTGTTTAGTCATAAACCTTCAATAGCCATGACAGAGACAACTACTTAAGAAAATACTTAAGAAAAAATTTTAATCGGTAAATCTAATCCTCATCCATAGATTCATATAATGTTATTATTAAATATTTTCCGATGTTAATTGCCGGCTGAATAGTTCCTGGATAAATTTGAAAATTAAAAAATAAAATAAAATCCACACAATATTTTTTGTACTCAAATATATTTATTCTAAAACATTTTTTATTTTTTTTTTTTTAATTTCTATAACATAAAATTATTTATTTCAATAATATTTTGTTTGTTTTTTTTTTATACAATTATATTTATTTATTTATATTTTTAGATTTGCTGTATTTTGGGAATGGGTCTTCTATTTTTATATTTTTATAAATTTTTGAGGATTTATTTGTTTTGAGGAAAAAATTCTATATGGAAAATTTCGTATATAGAAAATATATATTTTATATATAATATATAAATTTAAATTGTAAATTATATTTTTATTTTTATTTTTATTTGTATATATATATATATATATATATATATATAAATCATTCTTATCGCAAGGATGATTATTTCTAAAAAAGAGTATTTTTTTTTTATTAATTTTTATCAATAAAGAATATATTTTTAATATTCGCCATTAATATTTATTGTATTTTTTTTTTTGGTAAAGGATATATTTGTTTTTAATAATTACAAAATAATAAAAAAGAAACAATGCGTGATTATTTAAATAACATAAAAAATATAAAAAGTTTATTTTTCTTTTTAAAAATAAATAAGCAATAGCAAAAAAAAAAAAAATAAAAAGTAATTGAATTAATATATTAAAAATTAAAAATATTAAAAATTAAAACAATTGGATTTGGATTTAAACAAACAAATTGTATTATTATTTAGAATTTAATTCTAAAGAATAAAATTAAAGAATTGTTTTTAAAAATTATAAAAATTTAGTTGATATTTTAGTATTTAAAAATTTGATTTATAATTGAAATAACTTTTCTTTTATTTTTTTATTAGTTTTTTGTTGTGCTTATTAATGAGATTAATCTGATAACAATCCGATAGAAAAGCCATTAAGATTTTAAAAAATCGAAAAGGTTAAATGATTTCGTTACGTAATCTTACGTACAATAGAATGTTCAAAAATCGATTCTGCCGTAGTAAAGAACAAAAAAAAAAAAATAATATAATTAAAAATATAATTTTCATAGAAAATAATTTCCCATTGACTTTGCAAGAAAAAGAAAAGAAACAAAAACGTTTTTTGCATTTGCATTTTGTATTAATTTATGAAATATACATAAAAAAAAAAATAAGATTAAAAAAAAATTTGCATAATTAAAATTAATCTTTTGTTAAATAAAAATTATACTATACACATATTTAAAAGTTAAACAGAAAAAATTATAATAATAATAAATGATTAATTTCTAATTACAATAACTCAAAATTAAATTTTTTTTTTTTTTTTTAAAACATTTTGTTTTTGTACACTTAAGAAATAATATGTTATTGTTGTGTGTTAATTAAAATTATTCAGTTTTTTCTTCTAATTAAATTTATTTATTGTTTCCATGCATTTATTTATATTTTTCTCACATTCACATTCAAAATATACATTTTTTTATTTTACTATTTTAATTAATAATAATTAAAAAAAAAAAAACTATGAAACCATACAAAATTTATTCTTAATTATTAATACTTTAGTATGCTTAAAAAAGAAAAAAAAAATAAATAAACAAATTTGGATTAAAAGAAAAAAAATTAAAATGCACCTTACAAAAAAAAAAAAAAAAAAAAAAAGAACCGATTTTTAAAATAAATTTTATCTAATAATTTAAAAACAATAATTACTTAAAAAAAAAACAAAACAAATCTACACATGATTCAGTTTCAGCCACTTTCATCAGAGGGGGAATTGTTTTTTTTTTTAATTAAAGCTTATGTTAAAGTTTAAAGCTTTTGTAATATTAACGCTCCACCAGAGATTAATTGAAAAAAAAAATAAAAAAATTATTGGTTATTTACAAAATAATTAATAATATTCTTAAAATATAAAAATCAGGAAAAAATTTAATTAATTATAAAAAGTAAAATTTTTCTATTAAAAACCAAAAATTAAATTTAAATATTTTTTAGTTTTTTTTTTTTTTTTTAATAATCAATATTTATATTTTTTCATTTGTTTTTCCAATCGAGCAATTTAAATATTAATAATTAGAATAAATATATGTACCAAAAATCAAAAGTATAACAAAATAGAAAATAAATAAATAATATTGATTTTTTTTGTGATAAAAAAATCTTTGATCAAAAAGATTAGGTTTTTTTTTTTTTTTTGAAAGTTGTTCTTATGAATTTTTCAATTTCTGTTCTCTGTACAATAATTTTCATCCTCTTAAGATATTTTTTTTTAAATAAATATTTTATTTTATTTTATTTTTTTCCGGTTTTTTATCAAAAATATATTTTTATGTTTGTAACACAAAAATTGGAATTTATTTTTGTGTCTTCTATTTTTAAAAAAAAAATTAATTAATTTTGAAAATGTTTTGTATTTTTATTTTCTTCTTCACTTTTTTCTTTTGTGTGTTTGTAGATTTAAAAAAAAAAAAAAAAAAAAAACAAAAAAAGAAATGTGTAGATAAAACACAAAATTAGAAGATGAAAAGAAAATTTTGTTATGCAAAAGATTATCATCATAAGAACATCTTTCGGTGGTATCCAAAAAAAAAAAAAATTAATTATTATTGTTATAAAATTTTTTTTGATATAATAATGATTTGTTTTTCATTTTGGAAAATGTTTTCACTTTTTGCTGTTCTTATAATTGTGTATGTTGTTGTGTTCATTTTATGTTAATTTACAATTTGGGATTATCAAACATTAAACCCTTTGTTACTAAAATATCACCGTAAGTTTCTGTTTGTGAAATGTCCAGTGCTTGGAATTTTTTCAACACCAACAATGAATAGAATTTTTGTGCAGCCTAACCAAAAAAAGAACAACAAAAAAAATTATTATTAATTGAAGTCAATCTTCAATAAAAACGGACGCAAGCGATGAAATGTGTAAAATCATCATAGAACTGAATGGTGAACTGAATTTAAATTTACCTGTTTTCTATTATTTTTCCCTGTCATTTCGGATAAATAGATACTTTCTTGTTTATGTAATTTGGTTCGAACGGCTACAAACATTTGTGCAGCCCGTTTATTTAAAACACGTTCTTCAAATTGTTCATCTGTTTCATTTTCCATTTGTTCATCGCCCGGTTGCTATTTGAATTTATCAAAAGAAAAATATAAATATATATTAAAATGATAATTTACAAATGCAATTTAAATATATAATCAATAATTGCTTACATGTGCACCAACCGATGGTGGAAAATCATAATCTTCTGCCCAATCATTTGCAATACGTTCTGATAGACCACCACCACCACCACGTGATAAACCATTTGCATTGGCTGCCGACGATCCATGATCGTATCCCATATTTGTATAGGCGCCAAGATCATCGGTACCATTTAATATCGATGAAACTTGATCGGCCGGTAAATTTGGTATTGATTCTAAATCACCAATGTGATGTGGTGTTATACCACCATGATCTAAATTCAATGGTGTCATTCCAGTTGAGGGTAAATGTAACGGATGTGGTGTCATACTACCATCCATTATATTCGGAGTCATTGGCATAACTGGTATTCCATCAATATCTAATTGATTATGTGGTTGTTGTTCATCTTGCATCAATTGTTGTGGACTACCAATTTCTGCATAACTTGGTGGTTCTGGTGGTGGCATTAACATTGAAACACCATCTTGTACAACCTGTTCAGTTGTTGGTAATATGTCTAACGATTCAGATGCCAATACAGATGATCCTGCATCTCTCATAATTGATGGTTCACCTAAACTTTGGTGTTCAACGTCATTTTGTAGTTTACGTTTACGTCCTCTTTTACCCACAGGTGATTCTTGTAATTGTTGTTGCTGTTGTAATTGCTGTTGCTGCTGTTGTTGTTGTTGTTGTTCAGCATGATATTGTTCTAGTGCTAAAACATCGGCTGGTCCCAAAACAGAAAAATCTTCAATACCACATACTTTTGATTGTAAATGACGTTGATAACTCTGAATAAATACAAAACAAAATACATTATGAAAATGGCAGATTTTTGATAATAATAAAAAAATCCAAAAAATTTTTAATTTACTTTAAACATATCTTTAACAGGTATATCACGTGAAGGTAAAGCAAATAGTTTTTCAACTCCACCAGTCTCTTTCCAATACATTAATCTAATCAAATTAAAAAACAAAAAAACATCAAAATTAAATTTATAAAACAAATTCATATATAATCAAATGATTTATTTATACCTTTTTGTTGGTGGCGCTAAATCTAATGTTGTTATGATATCTGATGTATTTGCCAATTGGCTTTTCATTTCTTCACCCGATATATTTTTAACTTCATCCACGATCAATTTACGTTTTCTTTTTGTTTTTGTAATGCCTAAAATAATTAAAAAACCAATGTGTAAATGATATCAAATAAGATTTTGATTTGATCTAGTATTTATGAATAATAATTACCTTTAAGTGCTGATGCATCAACAGGTGCTAATGCAAAACTTTCTTCTTCCTTTTCTAAACCTTCTTGTTCGGCATTTAATTGTTCTTCAACGGCATTTAATTCTTCATCATTCATTGCATCTGTAACGGTCGGTAAATCTGGTCCAGCAAATGCTTGTTCATCGGATTGTTGTAGTTTATCAGTTTGTGCAGCAGCGGAAGCGGCAGCAGCCGCAGCAGCAGCAGCAGCAACAGAATCAGTAGCAGCAGTGATTGATGGAGTATTGGATGCAACAGAACTATATTATTTATGATAAATAATTATTAGAATATGTTATTAGAACCACCAAAAAGGAATTAATTATTAGTTTAAACAAAATTTACCTTGGTGCAGGTGATGGAGCATGATCCCATCCACCATCCATATCATCATCGGATTCTTTTAAATCTTCTTGTTCAATCATCGGCGGTGGTAATGGTGTATCTTCAGGAAATAAATCACCTTCAAATAAGCCAACACCTTGTTCTAAAAATGTTAATAGCACATTCAAAATCATTCCATTGATATTACATAAAAATTTGTATATAGGAATTATTTAGCTTACGTCCAAATTCATCACCAAAACCATCTTCAGGTATATCATGATCAAGAGATTCCATCATTCTGGATGTGCCCGGTATCGCTTCATGTCGTCTGTCCATTTCATTTTGTTCCATTTCTTGTGACATTAAATTTTCCTGTTTAAAGAAAACCGGATTTGTTTAATTATCAATTATTCTAATAATAATGGCTAATCCAAAATAATCTCATTTACATCAACGGTATCCCGCATAAAATCTGCATCGTCTGCGTCAAATCCCATATCACCAAAACCATCATCATGTATAGACATTGGCAAACTTCCGTATTCTTCACGCATCGTTATTTCATCGGCTCGTGATTGATTTATTGAAAATTGTTCTTCAATATCTACATCGCTGTGTTTATAAAAAATAAATAAAATGTTAATAATAATACACATGTTTCTAAATAAGTAAATAAAAGTATATTTTTACTTTAATTCAGGTAATGCTGTGTCAAAATCATGAAAAACTACAGGTAAAGTTATTGCATTTACGTTAGCCTCACGATGTTCTTCGGGTAAATCAACCATACCAGGACGAAATGCCATCTAATGATAATAATAACAAATTAGTTTATTTTCTTCCCATATATATATATTTTTTAATAAATTCAAAATATTACTTACTTTAATCTTAACAAATGCTTCATTGCAATCGGCCAATAAATATTTAGCTTTACGTGAATAAATTCGTACAACACCAAGCAATAAATGGCCAGACGTTCGTAATGCTAATTTAACTTTTGGTTGTAAAATACCATCAACACTTTGTTCAATGTCCGTTTCAAATACATGTGCTTTTGTTAATTTCTTATCCCAATGGGCGGCCAACCAAATACGGGCCAATGGCCCCTTTTTGGCCAACACAATATGTGCATAAAACATTATGTTTATTTTTTTTTTATCTTAACCTATATATAGAATTATTGTGTTTTCTTTTTGTCACTTATTTATATATTATTATTATTATTATTATTATGATTAACGGCAATAGTTCTCATATAAAATCAATTAACAAATTATACATAATTGATTGATTGTTTTTTAATACAAAATTAATAACAAAAAAAAAAAATCCCAAATAATACACACAATCTCACATTTCAATTAAGATGTATAGAAAAACAAACGAAAAGATGTGTGGTGATGATGATGACGACGAGTGAAAGCAATAAAATCCATGAATATATAATAATTAATAATAAAATACACAACAAATAACATTCATTTTGTATTACCAGCAATTATCAATTCAATATTTCCGTACGGTACAATAAAAAAAAACAAAAAGATTTATTATATATTTTATATCGCATTATTTTGGGCTTCCGATGAAAGCCCCCAAATTATTGATACACAAATAAAAATTTGTTTGGAAAAAAAAAATAAATACAATTTCTTCCAGTATTAAAATTAGAATTTTCAATAGAAAAAAAATGTCGTTTATAAATACACAATCCACAGCACTTATAAATATTACGAAAAAAAAAACCAAAATAACAACAACAAAATCTACACAAAATAATACACACAAGAGTTGGCGCCTTCCTTTTTTTTTTCTTCGTACGTTATCACCTTTTGTATCTTAATTTTATTTTTATTCTTTTATCCCGATTTATTTCACTTTTCACTTAATCTATATAATTTAACTTAAACCAATTGTAATACTAATGATATTTATTTAATTAATATAATTTTAAAACAAGAAAAACACCACACAAACAACATCATACAGAAAAATGGCGCAGGCAAAATAAAAATTAAAAAATAAAATGTGAAAAAAAAAATTGATGATCGATTGAAAAATATAAATGGCAAATAAATAAAAATGGCGTCATGCATTTTCGAAAAATGATTTTCGTTCGCGTACAAATTGTTTTTTAAAATACAGAATTGCCAGCTGTGAATTTAATTTACGGTTTCGTAATTGCCCTATCATCAATTTTTGGAATTATTTATTTTTTAATTCAAATTATAAAAAATTATTATCCACTAAATAAATATAAAACTTTAATTAATTAATTGGTTTTGTAATTAAAGATAATTTGATAATATTCCAAGTTTGTTATAATAAAATAACAGTAAATAGTAATTATAATCCTCACAAATGCAAAACCCTATAACATTTTAAAACCTTATAAAATAATAATACATCGCATAAAATACTAGATTTTTCTAGCTCATCGTTTTTTTTTTGTGAATGCCAAATTTGACACATCGATAAAAATAATCATTTTCGCGTAGGCGAATGTGCAAAAAAAAAAAAATAAACGAAAAACGAACAGAAAAAATTAATTTTTTCCTTGTTTTGTGTGTGTTTAATTTTTTTTTTTTATAAAATTATTTATTATTTTTCTTTTTTGTAGTGTCCAAATTTTTTCTATTTTTTATTTTATATAAAAATAAATAATTTATTAAATAATTTTTGTATTTTAATTAAAATTGTTTTTTGTTTGTCCACAAAATTAAATTGTGTCGATATTTTAATTGATAAAATGCCGAAATTTGTAAGAGCAGAAATTAATCGAACCGAATGGGAAGTACCTGAACGTTATCAACAATTAACACCAGTAGGTTCAGGTGCCTACGGACAAGTTTGGTAAAAATTAAAAAAGCAAATTAATATTAAATTATAATTAACACATTCATCAGCTTTAATTATAATATATATACCATAAAATTGATCGAAATTATTACCATACAACAACCTATATATATATACATTCGTTTGTCGTGGCCTTGATAGATAAGAAATGAAATGAAAAAAAGTGTTTGCGAAATGTGTATATTTTTCTGAAACAGAATGAAAAAAAATTAAAAATATTAATAAATGTTTAAATAAAAAATAAATTATAAAATCCATAAAGCGAACAATCTACAATATATGTAGAAAATCGCACCATGAAAATATAAATATTTACATTAAATTTTCTGTTGGATTGTTTTTTGTTGAATGTGAAACAACCAAAAAAAAAAACACTGTTTATTTTTTCAATAACGTATTTGGTTTTTTTTTTACTTTATCGTAAATCATTCATTTCGTTTTTTTTTCTTTAAATTTTGTTATGCATATCTACACTCTACTCAAAAAAAGTAATATTTTTCTATTTATTTTTGTCATAAAAAAATCAACTTATGACCGATTAAGTAATTTCCATTCCTTTGGCATTTTACCAAAAAAAAAAAAAATCATTCAATAATAAAAACCAAAAAAAAAAAAACAACACAAAATTTCGTTTACCTGCTCTTAAAATCTTATAGTATGAAATATAGCAATTTATTATCGAATAAATAAACATACAATGAGATGATGATTGAATAGCAGGAAATTAATAAGATCATGTTTTTTATGTTTATTTACCTTTGCCATATCCAAAATAAAAGAATTTTAAAACGAGTATATTGTAATATAAACAATCAAATATTATTACTATTTTAACATAAAATTTTTATATGAACCATATTCTTAATATTTTTCTCTAAATGAAATATGTTAATACCTTTTCATATGTGTAACTATATAAATCTAAAAATATATAAAATTTGGTTTTTGCTTATACTTTCAGAATAGAAAATAAAATGCTTTATATATAGATATTTAATATATCTGTTTTAAAATATAAAAACAAAACGGACCAAATTGCCGCCATAAAGTCTGAGAATGTCATAAAATGTTTTTGTTTCAATAACATTTCTCTACATTTATTATATATATATATATATATAACATGTTTAATGGGCAGTTTCGATCTTAACCGGATTCTGTGATGCCCAATCTTTAGTCTTATCTTATGCTTAAGAAAACGCATTGCGAGGTTTGTATCCGTTTTTGTAACTAATTGCCTTTTAGGCCCCGCAGTCATTTCTACTCTGAAACATTTACAAATATTTGTTATTATCGTCTATTGATTTCAAATTAAATATGAAACTAACAATATTCAATCAATTTATTATCTGTATTATTATTATTGATGATAAAGGTCTACTAATACTATTACTAGTATAATTGTTAAGTTAAAGTGTGATGTCACGGTGTGATGTCAACTATGAATTTAATTTTTTGTTTTATTTCATTTTATCGATTATAATAAATCCTTAATCCCCATTTTTAATTATATTTTTGCATTTTTTTTTCCTTTATTCAAAATGTTAATTAAAATATATTTCTTTTTTAAAGGAATTTCATTCTTTAAAAAGTTCATTTTATCAACTCATTACACTTTTATGCTGACGATATTACGTTATATTTCTCAAATAAGTCATCGCATCTTATAAGGCGAACAACATTTTTCATTCATGCCAAAAGGCAAAGATATCTTCAATAAACAAGATTTAGAAACAATATCTAATAATTGGGAAAGGTTAAATCATCTAATGGTGACTCGAATCCATCTAAAACAAATGCACATTCAATGAGTTTTGACGCAATCATTATGTAAATAATACTCTAAATCTAAGGGAATTTGGGAATGTCTTTGTCAAATAATATTACCTAGAACAATAATAGATAATAAAATAGCATCTTTTAAAAGGTTTTGCATTGCGTTTTTACATTGATAATTGAATGAACTTAAACGTAATTCTGAAAATTTAACGCTAAACCGATTTTGAAGTAGTAATCAATTAGAATTCTTCTTTTGAGATTTGAAAATTTTCTTGTATTGTAAAAAAAAACTTTCAAATAATCATTGAAATTTTATTTTTATTTTTTTTTTTCTATAATATAGTTCAGCAGAGGATACGATAACAAATATGAAAGTGGCTATAAAAAAATTAGCACGTCCATTTCAATCCGCTATACATGCAAAACGTACCTATCGTGAATTGAGAATGTTAAAGCATATGAATCATGAAAATGTTATCGGTTTATTGGATACATTCCATCCGGGTACAGATCAATTGGAATCATTTCAACAGGTATACCTGGTAACACATTTAATGGGTGCCGATTTAAATAATATATTACGTACACAACGTTTATCCGATGATCATGTACAATTTTTAGTTTATCAAATATTACGTGGTTTAAAATATATACACAGTGCTGGTATTATTCATAGAGTAAGTAATAAAATACGTTTTAAGTTTTATCTTGTAATCTAAATGATTTTTTATTGATTAAAATTTTGTATATAGGATTTAAAACCATCTAATATTGCTGTGAATGAAGATTGTGAATTAAGAATACTTGATTTTGGTTTGGCACGTCCAACGGAAAATGAAATGACCGGTTACGTTGCAACAAGGTATGTTTATTTATTTTTTATAAATGTTACCTAAAATTTTGCCGTATAAATCTCTATAAATTATACGAAATTGAACACAAACACAAAAAAAAAAAAGTAATGTTTATTATATTTAATAAAGATTAGATAAGATAATAAAATATGTCTATTACAATTTTATCTTAAACACGGTAGAACGGTTGAATCGAATTTGTATGAATAGTTATTATACGGCATGTTTTTTAATTTTTAATTGAATGTTTAAATGTTTTTTTTTTTTTGTTTATACGTAAATTTTCAAGATATCAAGATACATAAGTTAATATGGAATATCTTAAATTAATATCTAATATTGTGTTAGATATATATCGCGTGTATTGAAATTACATAACATTATTAACATCATTGATAATGTATTTGTGTAAAATTGTAATACGATTAATTTGGTATTAGAATTTAATTTTATTTTGGGAGGTTTCTGTACGTAATGAAAATTTCAAATATAAGATAAAATATTGCGAATAGGTTTTTTCTATATCTTGCCCGAATAAATTATTCTTTCACTTGCAAAATAGAAACAAATTTCAATAATTTAATTGTTTTTTCAAGGAAATTGAATCGTAAACAGTTTTCTAATCATTGATCAACCGCTTTTCATTTGGTTTACTAATTGAAATTTAACATAATCTGATTGGAATTTGATCTATTATTCGGAAAACTTTAATATAGAAATATGATTTAAAATGACTTATTAAGACATATTTTCATTAAAATAAATCTATTAATTCTTTTTTTTTATTGATTATTATTATTATTATAATAGATGGTATCGTGCACCAGAAATTATGTTAAATTGGATGCATTACAATCAAACCGTTGATGTATGGTCCGTTGGTTGTATTATGGCTGAATTATTAACAGGTCGAACATTATTTCCAGGAACAGATCGTATCCTTTTATGTTTTTGCGTCTTTTTATAACATAAAACAAAATATACAATGAAAAAGTGTAAAGAGACTTGGTTGGTTGGTTGTTTGTTTTTTTGGAAAAAAAATTTTGTGTTTGTATCATTTGTGATACCAAAGGGGATTTAAGAAAAACCATTCATTCATTAATCGTAATGTAATTGAAAAAATGGGGTTTCACTGTATTTATACTTTTTTTGTATATCTATTTTATTTCTTAATTTATATCCTATATAAGACAAATTTTTTGATTTACCAAAAATTGCAATTTTATATTATAAAGATAAGAAAACAAATTTAAATAAACCGGCACCCTATCGTTCTTTTTCTATTATTTTTCTTTTTTCACTTTTAAATCACTTTATATTTTTTATATATTTTTATATATAGTTAAAAACTTTATTTTTTTTTTATCAGCGAATGCAATTTAATTTAAATTTTTTTTACAGTTGTTATTTATTTCTCTTATCGATTACAATTTTTTTTTATTGTTTATTTTTTTTTTTTATATATAAAAATGTTTTTGTTTTGTTTTTTTTTTTTTTAAGTATATTTATTATTTGTTTATACTACAAAAACAAAAAAATTCAATCTTATTTGCATGTAATTGTACACCTTATATTAGTATAAAAAAAAAAAACCAAATACCAAATATTTATATAATACCTACGGACCACAACCAAATTTTAAAATAAATTAAACCACTAAAGATATCCATCAACTGAATTTAATTATGGAAGTTTTGGGAACACCACCTGATGATTTTATGACAAAAATATCATCAGAAAGTGTAAGTGATTTTATAAAAATATCAATATATAATAAATACAACAATCTAAAAAAAAAAAAAAAATTAGAACTGTGTAAATAGTAAAAATCCTGTCCTCCGTTTTTTTTTTGTTTTGTTTTAGTTATCATTCCTTAAATTGTTTTTGTTTGTTTATTATTCATTTATATTATTATTATTATTATTAATTTATTGGAATGCAAAACAGAAAAAAAAACCAAACCAAAAAACAATCTAATTTATTATAGTTAACATTTTAGTCCTCTCTATGTGATTTGTTGTATTGTTTTCTATTTTTTTAATTTATTTATCATATTGCTGTTATAATTTTATTGCATATAAATACTTTTGATTCTATGCCCTGCAAAAAAAAAAAAAAAACATTATTGAGCTTTTAAACACACAAAAACACACTAAATAAATAAAATTCGTATTATTTATTTAATTATTATGACGATAAAATTCACATTTTATAATTAAAAATTAATTAACCTTAACTCAAATAATGTGTCATTTGTATAAAAAAAATCAATTTAATAATTACGGGTTTGTTTGTTAAAATATAAAAAAAAACCATGCAGAAATTGATTTATTAACTCGTATAATATTTTTGTGTGGAACACCTGAAAAAGAATTATGTGAAAAATTTACAAATGAAGAGGTAAGAAGACGTCGTTTGATTTTGATTTTGATTTCATTAATTGGAATTTTTTGTTTTTTAATTTATTTTTTTGTGAATTTTGTAAATAATCCAAAAAAACCCCCAATCGAATTGGAGCAAATTAACATTTATAATATTACTAAAAATTATGCGCCCGATTTATTTCACATATTTTATTATTTTGCTATTAATTAATTATTCATTTATGATTTTGATATCATTTTCATTTAAAATAATCGCTCCACACACATAAAAAAATACATTTTTATATTATACACATATATTCAAATTAAAATCAATTTAGTCTCTGCACTTTGAATTTTACCTGTTTTGTGCAATTAAAAAACTTATCCAATCTCTCATTTTAGTTAATTTCATTTAAAATTGCACGGGGAACTTTTACGATAGCTTTATAGAAAGAATCGATAAAGAATTTGATTTGGAAAGAATATTTTACAGAATTAACATTAGAAAATGATAGAGAATTAACGGATTAAATTATATTTTTCAGTTAATTTTAAAAAGTCGCTATTATTTTTCAGTTAATAGACCTTTTCATTTGGGATGGTCAAACCACAATAAAAATTAAATAAAGTCTGTGTTTAAAAGAGATAAATTATGAATAACATTTAAGTATTTAAAAAAAAAATATAACAATTAAATAATCCGGCTTTCGGACTAGCTTTAGGGATTATATATTCAAATTGTTTTTTTTGTTTAGCTTATTTATTGATTGATAAAAACAATGAATTTGTAATTGATATTTAATTAAATTATAAACATTTAAAATTCAAAAACAATTGAAAAAATATCGTTTAATTTGAAAATCAAATTGATTCTTCTTCTTTTTATTCTTCTATTCAATACACAATACAAAAAATACAAAAATAAACATCATTTCTTGTATAAAAATGCATAATCAAATTTAAAAATTTAAAAATGCAAAAGCTTTAATATTAACTAATATAATATTAATTAAATTTCATATTCTTTAAAATTTAATGTTTTGTCTTAAATTATTATTTTCAGATTATTATTTTAATTTATGTTTTTCATAACACATTAGCGGATTTTTTTTTTTTTTTTCATAAAGTACTCGGAATAATTAATAAAAGATCGCAATGTCTGTTTTTGGATATTATATTTATGTATTGAACTGATAACAGAACCGCAGTATAGTAAATCTGAATCCTTACTGTATACTCTTTACTTTAATTTTCAAATGTTGGATTGATTTTGTCGTATATTCTAACGTACTTTATAATTATTCCATTGACTTTGCCAAAGAGTATTAGCTAAACAAAAGGATATTAGCGAAGATGCGATTATATATTAATGTATATATTTATATATTTTCCGTTCTATATAGGCAAGAAACTATATAAAATCATTGCCAAATATGAAAAAACGTGATTTTCGTGAAGTATTTCGTGGTGCAAATCCACTTGCAATTGATTTATTGGAAAAAATGTTGGAATTGGATTCGGATAAACGGATAACAGCTGAAAAGGCACTTTCTCACAGGTAAAATACAAAATTAAACATTTATAGTTATTATAAGCACGTATTACATACCTTTCAGTAAAATTCTTCTGAAGTTATTCGGCTCATTTTGACTGAAATTTTCAACCACATAAGCTTAAATAGAAATAGTAAACCTTCTTCCTGTTTCAAACATTTGCGTGCCAGCGTTTTTAGATTTTTTTGCTTTATATTTACTAAAAATTTATTGAAATTTCCTCCTTTATATATATTTATAGTTATTTAGAAAAATATTCCGATCCAAAAGATGAACCAGTATCCGCTCTATACGATCAAAGTTTTGAAGATATGGATTTACCTGTTGAAAAATGGAAAGGTAATAAATAATAAATAATTTTGCATATACAATTTCTGTTTTTTTCTATTATAAATTTTGTTCTATTTTTTTGTTAATTTTTAGAATTAGTTTTTAAAGAAGTTGTAAATTTTGTACCTCAACAATTACACGTTGGCACTGGAACAGCCACCACCACCACCACCACGACCGGCGCCACAACCATTGAAGATCAACAACATTAAATCTTAAACAACAAACAAAATAATATTTTCATAAATTTTGGTGATTATATTTTGTGTTTGGATGGATGAATGAATGGTGGAATAATGTGTTGGAAATATATCCGTAAAAATTATGGATGAAATTTATTTACTTGCAGAGAAGAATTTTAATTAAATACCATAAAAAAAATAATCAAGTTCTTCAAAAAGGGTTTTTATTATTTAAAAAAAAAAAGAAAAAAGAAAAAAGAAACCCACCTATAAAATAAGAGCAGTTACTTAATTAAAAAAACAATAATAACATTAATATTGTTAATTTTTTTTTCATTTATTATTGTAAATATATAAAACGGCGATATTTGTAGAATTTTATTGTTTACTACACACACACATTATTTAGATTTATTTTAATTAAATTAAATTACATTTTTTTTTTTCATTAAAATATCGTGAGCTATAAAAATTGTATTATTAAATTAAAAAAAAAAAAAAAACAATTATAAATAATATTATTAATAATAATAATAATAATTAAGTCAGGGTTTTGGTGAAAGTACATAAAAATATTTAATAATTAATTTATACAAAATAAGTGTATAAAATAAACAAAAACAAATTAAAAAAAAAAACAAAAAACTCATTGAATGTCCGTCCTTTTGCTCCTGCTGTCGTTGTTTTTTTTTTTTTTTTATTATCAATTTCATCACCGGTATTTTTTTTTTATTTTTTTATTGTATTGCGATATTCCTAAAATAATTTGTATTATTCCTAATATCAATGATTATTGGAAAATCGTTAAAAAATTTTTTTTCGTTTTCAATTCAAAATTCAAAAAATTCTGTGCAATTATCCATAAAGTTATCAAAATATATTATATATTTATTTAATATATAAATATTTAAATTGTATTTAATATAAAAAAAACAAAAATAAAAAGACATTTTTTATATAAATTATATATCGCTATTTATAATTAACGTTAAATAATAATAAATTAAACCATTAAATGGCCTAATAAAACAAAATCATTATATTTTAAATCTTCATGATCACATGAAATTGTAACATTAAATTAAAATCAATGTGAAATTTGCACAGAATCATAATTTTTTTTTCTTTTTTGGTAACTGGACTTGATCCATGTAAAAATCTTCCTGTCCCATAGATCTGGTATAGATTGAATCAGAAGAAGATTGATTGATTGGTCCATATATTGAAACATGTAAAAGGACAATAATATAATAATCCCATTATATATAACAGAATATTCAATTATTGTTTTTTTTTAATATATTTGATATATTTATATAAGATTTTTTATATTTAATTATATATATATTTTTTTTTTGTTTAGTACAATTTTATTTTGCGTTTTGCTTTGTTTTTTTATTTTTTTTTTTTTTTTATTAATAAGCTGCGGCCTATTTTGTATTAAATATGTTAATAATTATTAATATTATTATTATTATAATTTGTTTTTGTTTGTAAATTGTAAGAAAGTTTCTTTTTGTTAACATTTTATTATAAATAAATATTAAATAAATAAATTCAATAAAACTTTAAATATTTTTTTGTAGACTTCTTTTTTGCAAAATTTGTTGAACAGGTTCCAAGAAATCTTTTTTAAATGTAAAACGAAAGGTCTTCTGGATGTTAGTTAGATAACAGTTCAAATTGATAAAGTAATCTAAATAATCTCTCAATCAACTCTTGAAAGGTCGTACTTAATCATTAAATATAAAGATTTTTATAATTAAAACAACAAATTTTATTTTTTATTTAATCAGTTGTTTAATTTTTTTTCAGTATAATTCCATAAATTATTCTTAAATGTATAAAAATAATAATAATAATAATAATAATTAAAATTAAAAGAGTATTTTTTTTTTTTAATAATTTAAGATTCTGCAAAATTTACAAAATTTTGTATGGCCTTTAATTGTAATGGTTCTAAATTTAAATCACCTAAATAATCGGCAAATGTTATTGAAATTTTATATAAACAATTTCGCAATGCATTTCTTAGTGCAATACAATTTTTTGGTAATTTTTTACCATCCAAATTTATTGTATTAATTTTATCTAAAATCAATTTAAATTCTAATAGCTCTTTGATAATTCTACGTAAATCATTTTGTACAACACCATAACGGTCTTCGTCTATTGAACATACAACTAGAGCGGCCAATGCATGCATTAACCATATTATCGATTGTGATTTTATTGATAATATAAATGTTATACGATTCATATCGGATTCATTGAATAAATAATTAATACCGGGTATTTGTAATACAGCTAATTTAAAACGTACAAATTTTAATTTAATTAAATTCATTGTTTCATTAAATCGATGACATGGATCGGGTATTGTATTCATTTGATCCTGTTGTTGTTGTTGTTGTTGAAATAACATTGATGATGGTGATGATAGTTGATTATTTGATGATTGTAAATCATAGGAAAAATTTTGAAAATTTGTTAAATTACGAATGCCAAAACTATCGTTAAATTGACGATAACGTATTTTTTCGGCCAATTCGGTGGCCGTTGTTGATGTTGTTGCTGCCGCTGCTATTGTTGATTTATTCATTAAATATGATGATTTATTTTTCATTGAATAATTATCAACGGGTAAGATAAAATGTTCAACCGATTTGGATAATTCCATTCTATACATTTGTAACATATGTAATATTTGTCCACTGATGGCCATCCAATTGTATGGATGTCCACCGGGTATTGATAGAGCATAAATTTGTTTTCTACGTACATCATTGCATTGCGGTTTCATTGCAATTGTATACAAATCTAAACATGCTAAATCTTTAATGATTGTTATGTTCGTTATGCGTAGTGCATCAATTAAACAAATTTCTGGGCCAATTAATGTTTCGGTGCCGATTGTTGCCGCGGTTGCAAATACATTTTGATGTGATGTAACCGGTGAAATAATTTCCGACGACGATGATGATTCAATTGGAAATTCCTTGTATTCGGTTAGGAAAATTGTAAATGTTGTTATTAGCAAATTCATATTACAAATGATTAATGTTGTTACAATCCAATTATATATTAATAATTGTAAATCATATATATGATAATTATTTATTGTGGTTCCATCAAAATGTAATCCGAAAATTTTGGCAATTTTCAAACTATATAAATTACCAATTAGAAAATATGTAATCCAATAGATTAGCGTTGGTGCTATTGATTGATAAATTGATTGTGATAAAATTGTATAAAATTGTGAACGTAATGCAAATAATTTCCCTTGTTGAATTATCGGAAATTGTAGTGTAATAACATTTTGACGATTTTTTCGATGTTCACCGGTTACATAAAAATACCATCCGGTATAAATTCCATTTGTTATTAATATTAAATATTTTCCATTTAAACAAAATTGATTTGATGCGGACGATGGATATGAATCAATATTATTATTATTATTATTGGTATCTTCCGATGTGGTGCCAGTGGTGGTGGTACTACAATTTAACCAAAATTGATTGTATTCATTGTTTAAAAATTGGATATAAAACCATACGAGGAGAAATCCATAAATGATATGACTAATAAAAAATAAACCATTTTTTATGAAATTTCTATAAATTTCCATAAATTTTGTACGATAATAATGCGGTTCACTGATTGTAATTTTACCCAATACAATACCATAAAATATTATCGAGATTATTAATGGAATTGCCCGGATATAAACATTGATGGAAAAAGCCGTTGCAATCACATTCATCATCCATTCCGTTGGATGTAATATACTTAAATTTATGATGATTAAAAATATATTTAATATTAACAATTGTAATAATAAACTCCAACCAATTGCATTTATACAACGGATAACACACATTTTTTTACATTCCATTTCAATGCCGGCATCCGATGGTGGTGGTGGTGATGAAGACATGCCGGCCGTTGTTATTTCTGTTGTTGTTGTTCCTCGTAATCCGCCACGACGTCCTCCTACTGCACCAATCGATGATGAGTTATCTTCATCAATAGTTGATTCCATTTAATTATAATTGTGATATATTTTAACAAAAAATGTTATATACCGTTTTTGTTTTTTCACTTTAATTAATTTTATCAATAAAAATAATAAAATACGATAAAACAAAATATTTGCATCATGCAACAGCAAAAGCAAACTGACTGAAGAAACTGTTAATAATTTTTTTCCTACCAAAATTTATAACCTCAATTTGTTTTTGACAATTTAATTTTTAAATATTTTTATCGATATTACAGAATAGAATTTAAATATTTTATTATTTGAAAAAATTTGTAGGACTGTAGAATATCATCCGAAAAATTGCAATTCAATTCCCAATCATATATT
Organism: Dilophus febrilis; assembly: GCA_958336335.1. Taxonomy (NCBI): domain Eukaryota; kingdom Metazoa; phylum Arthropoda; class Insecta; order Diptera; family Bibionidae; genus Dilophus; species Dilophus febrilis. The sequence goes on from OY284468.1 coordinate 41,908,126, forward strand.
AATTAAGAATATTATTTTCATTTTTGTACATTTATAAGACAATGGCGCTTTAATTAATTTAATAAAATATATTTATTTATATTGTAAAAACAAATTTTGTAGATTAATTATTAAATAAAATTTATTTTCGGGATTTTGATTTCTTATTCTTATTATTACTATTATTTGTATTCTTGAATGTTTTCTTTTTTCCACCATTATCGAATTTCAATTTATTATTATTGAATTTCTTTTTATTGTTCATTGCATTCGCAGATGTTCCTTTTTTATTATCACCCGCGCTCATCAATTTACGTTTTTTAACATTTTTATTATGCATATATTTCGGAATATATGGTCGCTTACGAGATGATGGCATTGCATTAAATAATTCTATAAATACAACGAAAAAATATGAGTTAAATAACATTTATAATAATATAAAAAATTAATATTACCTTCATCTGGTTCTTCGCCCACTTCATCTTTATAATAAGCAGCATCATCATCCGGTGGTAATTCATCAATGGTATCTTCATTTCTTTTAAATTTATTATGTTTATTATCTTTTCGTGGTCCTCCTATTTCTTTATCTGTATCATTTTTCAGTTTATTTTCATTTTGTTGTTTTTGTCTTTGCACTTTTAATTTTTGTTTTTCGATACGTGCCACCTTTATTGCTTCAATTTCAGCTTCGGTTTTTACAATCGTTTTATGATATAAACATTCACCGGTAAACAGCCCTTCTTCGATTTTCATCAATTCAATGGTTAATCTTGGACCAACTTCATGTAGTTTTATGCACGATTTATTATTTTCAATATTACCGTGTTTTTTTAATGTTTGCGGTAGACAAACTTCACCGGTTTCATCATCTTCGAATTCCGAATCAGACGCTGCGTTTCCTCTATGGAAAATAAAATATAAATATTATTTATAACTTTATAACGCTGTTAAGTACCAAACATATGATTTATTATTAGAAACATTTCGAAATTTACTTACTGTAAAACAAATTCCGATATATCATCATATTTTGCCAAATTTGGAATATTTCCTAATACAACTTTTTTCACACCACGATTCAATTCAATGGGCACAACCGTAACAACATAATGACGTACATCAATTAAATTTGTTACCGGATTAAATGAATAGAGTACACACCGTTTTATTAATGCTAAATCAATCTGAAATATAAGAAAAAAAAATTAACACTGCAGCTAATAAATACAATAATTATAGTTAGCGGTAACATGTGTAACTTACAGTGGCCAAATTTATTGTTGGAAACATATTTTGAAATGTATTTGCCATTAATTTTAAATGTTTACCTTCGCCGGTAAAATTATTTAATATTACCAATGGTGAATGTTTAAATGCATCTTCGGTAACAAATTGGCGACGCATCGAACCAATAACATCTTTGGATATTGTAAATTGATGAACTTTAAACGATAGCGTTGGTCCACGCGGTAATCGAGCCGTTTTAAATGATAAAAATGATTTGGCTTTATTGAATACGCACATATGCGATACATGAAATAAACCGGACAAACCGAGAAAATCTTTAATTTTATTATTTTTACGTTCCCTTAGTGCGGATGCCGTAAATGGTTCCATCATACGACGATAATCTCTTGTTAAATTATTTATATTTGGACATGGTAATCCACGATGTAATACAAATGAATGGGGTGCATTTACAACATTTGGATGTTCTTCCGTGCTCAATGTTGACGGTGTATTATTTTTTAAACCTTTACCTTTTTTCTTACCCATATTTTGGTTTTTAATTAATTAAATTATATAAAAACAAACCAATAATATAATTTAATAAAAACTATTAATATATATTAAAAAAAAATATAATAATAATAAAAAACGCACGTGATGCTTGCACTGGACCAAAATAAAAATAAATAAAAAAAAAAGTAACTCCGAAAAAAACTCAAATGTCAAAAATCAAAATGATATCAACAGCGCATGAGTCACTGACAATAGTGTGGACAATTTCAGAATCTGATTGTGAATTGTCAACAATTTGTTGATTCCTTAATTCTATTACAAAATTTTAAATAAAAAAAATTCAAATTTCTCATTTTTATTAAAAAATATTTCTAGTATTTGGGGGTATTTATAATTAACTTTACTTATATTTTAATTAAATTAAATTTAACAAGAATTAGGTTTTAAAAGGCACTATCGGTAAACTAAACAATTCGTGTTAATAATGCGATCGCCATTCATTTTACACGCGTGTGCTGTTTCATATGCGAATATAAACCGGGATATTGTGTAAAATATTTATCACATTTTGTACATTTATATCGTTTTTCCTGATTGTGTAATAATTTATGATTTCTTAAAACACTCCTTGAACTAAAATACATATTACACACATCACATTTGAATGGTTTCTCTCCGGTATGTATTCGAATATGTTCCTGTAATGATTCTTTGCGAAAAAATTCCTTTTCACAAAAAGGACACGGTAAACCGATCGCATTGTCATTATGATGTACAACGATATGTCGACGCAAACCCTGTGGGAAACGAAATATTTTTGCACAATATTTACAAGAATGTATTCCAGATGAGCCGTCTGTACTATGTACAATTGTATGATTATTTTGTGCCGCTTTAGTTGTAAACGTTTTTTGACATTCATTACATTTGAAATTCTTATCACCAGTATGTGTTAGCAAATGCTTTGTTAAACGTGTTGTTTTTACACCACAAATATGACATACATTCACTTTCGGTGTTCTTTTTTTCACTCGATTATTATTATTAACACTTTTATTATTATTATTACTAATATCACTTTCAGAATAATTTGTTATTATTGCATTCGGTATTATGGTAATAACTGTTGTTTGTGGTGATGGAGATCGTAATGATGGTAGTGATGGATTTGGTGATGACGATTCTTTTAAGTATTCCTCGGTATCATCAATTGATGTTGCGCCTGTAGAAATATGTTCGGTTAAATGTAATAATCGCTTATGAGGATTCGAAAAAGTTTCATTACAATAATAACAACTGTATACTGGGGGTTTCATCGGTTCTTCATTCTGATTATAATGAATACGCGTAGCCATTGCGTGCATTCTGTTATTTTGAATAATATTATTTTTATTCTTTGGTTGAGGTTCTAAATGGAAATGTATATGTTTTATAATTTCTTGGTATCCTATATATATTCCATTATTAACATTTTTATCCACTGTACAACATAATTCACATTTATACGGTGTATTCAAATGTGTAGTTATATGTTTACTGACTCCGCGATTATGTATTGATTTTCCACATATTTTACATAGAAATGTATATATATTATTAACACTTATGTATATTTCCATAACTTTAATATTTACACAATTATCATCAATCATTGTTTATTAATTTTTTTTTTAATTTTATGTTTTTTATAAAAAAATTTTTAATGAATTGATATATTTTTGAAACCATATGAAAATAAAAACCAAAACAAAACAAAACAATGACGTTTATGACATATTAGCATAGATATGGGTAAGTTTATACGTAGGATTTTATTTCAGACCGATAAAAAAAGGTTTAGGTTTTTTCTTTTGTAAAATGCGACTCACACAAATGCTAAATAAATATAAAAGGTACACAACGCAATGGACGCTGTTTTATTTTATAAAATTATTTCAACATTATTTAATTGAAATAATTTTCCAATTGAAATATAAATTGAATTTTTTTAACGCTATATAATATTTAACGTAATATAATATTTAATATAATAATATTTGAAGATTTTTTTCAGTTAAATATATCACATGAGTTTTTCTAAATTGGTCCCGTGGAATATTACTCTAACGACTTTTATCGTCTATATTTTGATGAGATTCAAAAACCCGAATCGTTTTATGCTTTTTTTTCTATATGTATTTTTTTTCTAAAACGTACCGCCGTTCATTACAAATAACGATATTCTATGGAGTTTTCTGGATTTCATTTGTTTTGTACTGGTGTTAAAAGGATACACTATTAATTAAATAAAATTAAAATAACATAAACATTTAAGAATTATCTTTTAAAATTATTATCAAAATTAACAAAAGGATTAAAATATTATAATTGACCGTAAATATATAAAAATGAGACTATTATAAAAAAAACCTTACACATTTTATAAAGTTTATTTTTAAAAAAAATTACCATATGACGAATAAAACTAATGAAATTTCGTAAGGATTAAGAAATCATAATGGGAAAATCGCGAATAATCAAATATATTTTAATTTAATTTACCTTTTTAATATTAAACTTTTCCTTGAATTTACATATACCATTTTTTAAATCACGGTAAATAATTAAATATATAATTTTTTAATCAATTGAGTCAAAAATCGAAATATCAAAATGGCAACGATTTTGAATTTGCATTGCGACCGAAGAAGTAGTAGAATATAATACCGATTTTCCATACCAAAAAATCTACTCTACGCAAGCATCGGCAAATATTATATAGTCATATCATTTTTGCATTCCCATTATCAATCCATATAATAAAAAGAGATAGTAATGTTCTGGGAAATGTTATGATAAATAAATAAAAAAAAGTGCAAAAAAAATATTTAAAAAACAGTAAAAAAAAGGGGCGTAGTTTTGATACAACAATTCAACAAACAGCCGCCATATTGGAATTTAAATTGTCGCGTTCATATATACGAAGAAAAAGAAAGAAATAAGAAAATATCATCATTTTGTAAAAATTTATTAAAAAAAAAGAATTTTTCTGTGATCTGTGTGTGTATAGAAAAGAAATATAACAGAGCAAAATTAATTAAATAAAATTTTGAATTAAATTAATTAAATAAAACAAATAGAAGAAAATAAATTATGGGTACCCGAGATGACGAATATGATTATTTATTTAAAGGTAATGTGCATATAATTTTATATAAAATATTTGTGATAGAAAAAAAAAAACGATTTTGTGATGATTAATAAAAAACTACAGTGGAAAAAATAATAATTGCCTTTGTTGGCCTTTTATTTTATTATTTTTTTTTTGTGTTATAACAAAGAATTCTATTTTATCATGTAAATTTCCCACATATCGTCGTCGTAAAAGGAAAAAAAAAACATGGTCGAACGATGAAACGAAAGTCCATGACCTTTTTTGTATGCATACAGTGATATTATTTTTTTATTTTTTTTTAAATGTACTACAGAAAAGTACACAGAACAATACCCGCACCAAACTATAAGCACAAACACACACACAAATACACAACCCGTTTGTGAAGATTTTGTAAAAAAAAATTAATATGTGCATGTTTTTAATTTATATATTAACCAAAAAAATGAAAAAAATGAATACAATTTATGTGATGTTATTTTTAAATCGAAAAAATGTTCTATTTAATTGTAAAAATTCTCAAGCAGAAAGAAAATCATAGATAGACAAGATAGGCTCGTCGTTCATTTACATGATAGTATTTTCTAGTATCAAAGAAATGAATAATTCGCGGTATTCAAAAATATGTGATGTGGATCAACAAAGATTCGTGGAATTTTATAAAATAACCAAATTAACTTAATATTATACTTGTTGAAAGTGTGAAGACATAAAAAAAAACCCGCAAAAATACCATCTATGATAAATTTATGTGTAAACATTACAGATATTGAATTCAATTTTAAAATTTTGAAAATGTTGGAGAAAAAAAAACATTCCTTAATAATTTATCAGTTATATTATATTATTATGATCTCATCGTATGTATGATTTATACTTTTTTTTTTTTTTTTTTCATATATGTATATTTATTTATTTATTTATACTACACACTCTGTAAAAAAAAAAAAAACAACCCAAAAAAAGTACGTAAATTAAAATGCAAAATGTTCCAACACGACGACGGCATCAGCTGTTTGTGATAATAATGACTCATTCATTATTTTGTGTTGACTTATTTTTTAAGTAAAGTTATACAACAAAAATTCTATAATATTATTACTAATAAAATATGTATATTTTATATTCATGCATTGATTTCAATTATTAAATGATCTTAACATTTCAATTTTCATTAAATGTTTATAACCAAATCAAAATAATAATAATAATAAAAACATTTAAATATTTAATTGCCATAAAACAACAATGTATTTGTAGAAGTTACAATAATTTATACAATCGCGATTACGTTAAAATTTATGAAATCATTCAATAAAATGTATTTATTTTTCTCAATAAACGTGAATAATACAAACAAACAAATCAACAATATATAAAAATGTTTAAGTCAATAAAAGGATTTATTTTGGTTACGTTCTATACATGTCATAAGAAAATATTATTAACTTTATTATTACATCAATTAATAGACAATTTTTTCTGTTGTGATGATGACAAATTCAACAAAAATTATGTTAATTTGTAATTATAAAAACATTGTTTTCCAAAGAATAATTAGAACAAAACAATAAACTATGCATAAAAAAAAAATTGTTGGCTTGAGAACTGCCAACAACAATAAAACAATCAGAGAAAATTGCATTATGTGATTTTTCCATTCCATTTTCTATTTTCATTTATGAATTTCTCTAAATATTTTGTGTGTGTGTATTTTGTATACACTTTTTTCTTCTTTATTTGTGGGGCGAGTAACAAAACACAATTCAATTTATATTATAATTTATTACAATATTTATTATTATTATTATTATTATTATATTACTCTATAATACAAATTTTATGTTACCATACACAAATTCTTGATAAACATGTCTTAAATAAATAAAAAAAAAAAAAAAATTTACCCATGAAATGAGGCGTATTTTATTGTGATTAAATCAACTATAAAACATTTTCGTTTGCATGTTTTGTTAAAAAGATTGTGAAAAAAAAAAAAAAATAAATTGTGTTTTGTCAATAATAGAAGAAGAAAAAAAAACCCCGTGCCAACACCTAGAACATAAAGTTTGTGTAATATAAACTCTTTTTTTACACATTAATGTCCCAAAAACATCCGATACAAATCTTTGCCCATTTTTTTTTATTAAACCTCTAGATTCAAAAATTTCAATTGGAAACAAAACGAGATCTGTCTAATAAATACCTTTGAATTATTACGGGAAATTATAAAAAATAAAAACATCTCTTATAAGTCACATACTATAACCATATATACCTGTTTGTAACATTTTCGTTGTGATGTGTGAATGTTAGTGTCTTTATATGGTAAAATTCTTACGGTAATGTAAGCCAAAATAATTGTACCAACCGACAATTCTTAATATATATATACTATACGTAATAATAATAATAATTAGTTTACCTTATCAATTAACGTTATATTTAAGTTTACTTTTTTTAATTAATTAATACATTCATTAACGAAAATATATATATATAGAATTATTTATTGGGTAATATCTCTTATAATCACTTGTCTATATCTATGTTGGAAAAAAAAAACAGTATGACCTTTCAAATTTGATAGTGTAAATGTTTATGTTATCACACCCACAGTGATATGAAAAAATATTCTTCAAGTTCAACTAAAACTCTTATATAGTAGAATATTTTTAAAATTAGTTTATATTATCTTTTATAGTTAAATCCCACAATAACTATACTGAAAGAGATGATAGGGTTAAAAATATTAAAGTATTCTAAAGAATTCTATCAAAATTCATTATATTATTTGCATATTACAAAACAAATTATTGATTAATAAATCTAAAATTAATTTTATTTCAATTTTTCAGTGGTTCTGATTGGTGATTCCGGTGTTGGAAAAAGTAATCTTTTATCCAGATTTACTAGAAATGAATTTAATTTGGAATCAAAATCAACTATAGGCGTAGAATTTGCCACCAGAAGTATGGAGGTAAAAATCAAGATGATAATTATTAATGCATTTCTTTAAAAAAAATTTCGTTAAACAATTGTTTATTATAAATTTATTTATAGGTTGATTCAAAAACAATAAAAGCGCAAATATGGGATACTGCCGGACAGGAACGTTATCGTGCTATTACATCGGCTTATTATCGAGGTGCTGTTGGTGCATTAGTTGTATATGATATTGCTAAACATTTAACATATGAAAATGTTGAAAGATGGCTTAGGGAATTACGTGATCATGCTGATCAAAATATTGTAATTATGTTGGTCGGTAATAAAAGTGATTTAAGACATTTGCGAGCGGTACCAACCGATGAGGCACGTTCATTTGCCGAACGAAATGGTTTAAGTTTTATTGAAACATCCGCATTAGATTCGACAAATGTTGAAACAGCATTCCATAATATACTCAGAGGTTATTGAAATTATAAATTATATAATAATAATAATGATTGTAATTTTTATAATAATACTAATTTTCCCTTTTTTTTTTTTTTAGAAATCTATCGAATTGTATCACAAAAACAAATTAGAGATCCACCAGAAGGTGATATCATAAGACCAACAAATGTTGAATCAATTGATGTAAAACCAACGGTGTCCGCTGATTCTGTACGCAAACAATGTTGCCAGTGACCGTCTTACTAAGAACACCGACGATGAGGTAATAATTAAAAATAAATTTTAAATAAAAATAATACATATTATTGTTAATTATAATTTAAAACACAAACTATAATTCACACAACACCTCATTTCATTTCATTTTATTGTTTGTTTAATTCAAAAATATTATCATCGTTTCACATACATTTATTTACACACAATTTTTGTTTTTAGTTTAATTATTTTATTAATATTTAATTCAAATATTTTTTCCCAAAAATTTTCATCTCTTTTTACAGAAACTATTTAAAAAAAAAAAAAAAATAATAAAAAATAAAGAAAAAAAAAATAATAATATAATAATTTAAAAAAATATTCATAAGTTGGATAATAATTTATAATTTAAAGACCAAGAGTGTTGTTAAATATATATATTATTAATTAATTAATTATTTCATATTTTTTTTTTAATTTAATTACAAATTTCTCTCCTTTCTCCGTTATTTTTCATTAATTTCTGAATATTTTGAAAATTTTATATATTACAAAAAAAAAAAAAAAAAACAAACAGAACTATAGAAGAAGTACTAAAGAAAAAATAAAATAATGATTTTAAGCAAAGAAGTTGAAAACGCTGCAGCGGTATATATGATAAAAAAAAAATAATGTGTGTAAACTTGGTGTGAATGCTGGGTCTGCCTGCCTTTGCCTGTGTGTGCGTGTTTATTATGTAATCATAATTATTATCAAAAAAAAAAAAAACATTAAATATTTAAATAATAATAGTTTTTTTTTAAATAAATCAACTAAAAAATTCAATATAATAATAATATTTTAAACATAAAGAAGTTAAACAGAAAACAACAATCACAAAAAATCTACATGATTTATTAATGCAATTTCATGTATATATAAAAAAAAAAACAAAAAATTAACAAATAAAAAAGTTACAAAAAAATAAAAAAAACAAGAGCTAAAAGTCAATGTTCATTAAATAAATAAAAAAAAAAAAATAAAAACTAAATTATTATATAAAAGTTTAAACACAAAAGCAAAAAAAAAGTTACACACAATAACTATTATTATTATTATTATATTATATATTATTTTATTTTATTATAATAGTATTTAATCTATAAATAAACAAAAAACAAAAAAAAAATTAAGATGATAATAATAATAATAATTGATTTTGATTACTACTAAAACGAAAAAATAAAAAACACTGAAATTATAAAATCAATATACAAAAAAAATTCATTAATTATTTATATTTTTATGGCTGGAGATTTTTTTTCTTTTTTCTAGTATTGTTTTTTTTCTTCTCTGCACCTTTTTTTTTTTTTTTAATTTAATTTAATTTTATTTTATTTTAATTTTTACATATTTATATCTATATATATATATTATATATTATAATTGTTAATTAAATTACAAATTAAAAAAAAAAAGGAAAACTAATTAAAAACTAACTAAAAAATATAATATCTAAATAATAACTCAAATGAAAACAAATAATTAATTATATTTAAAAAATAACAAAACTATTTTGGTTTTTAAAAGTTTAAAACATAGCGAAAAAGAATTTTAATTTTTCTAATCATTCATTAATTATTTTATTTTTTTTATTTTAAATAAAATCCATAAAGAAAATTTTTTTAGTTTTGTATAAAATAATTTAATTTTTTCCTTTTAAATTCCAAAATCTTAAAAATTAATTTTATTGAAATTTTGAATTAAACATTACTAATAATTAATTAATTAATTATTATTATAATTTTATCAAAGAGAGCCATCAATCAGTTTTTTTTTTATTTTATAATAATAAATTTAATTTAGTTTTTATTATATATAAATATTTAAAAGAAAAAAAAAAAACAAACATAAAACAAACAAATAACGAATTAATTTTTATTTTATTTTTTTTTTCATCATCTATCCTAAAAACAAAACATTTTTGTTATTATTATCATTTCTAAAATGGATTTAAATTAATTTGTATTGCGAAAAGGTGATTGAGATATTAATTTATTTTTTTTTTGTTTAAATTATGTTTTTACAGGGTATTTTTTTTTTGTTTTGTTTACCAGCGATTCGTTCGTTTTTAAAGGCATATAAAAAACTTGGAATTTGAATTTTAATCGCTCTTTTGAATGGACAAGAAAATAAATCATTATATTATTAAAAATCTGATTTAATGTAAAGTTCTATAATTTGTTTATGTAGTTTGGGAATATTAAAATAATATTCTAATTCTGATATGTTTTATAACTTTTTTTGGAGGTTTTTTTTTTACAGTTTATGTATGTTCTAGTTTTATCATTCTTTTCCATATCCCTTTTTAATCTATGGATTACACGATCAATAAATTCTCAGTATTTAAGAAATAATTCAATAGATAACTTGACTAACTAAACTATAATGTAATTTTTTTTAATGGAATCTATTTTTTGTTTTGTTCATTAGTTTCTTCTTTATTTATTAGTTTTTTTATTTCTAAAGATTTTAATTTAGTTTATATTTTATATATAAAGTATTTTATTTATATACATATTTTTGGTTTTGTCAAAGTTAACGCATTATTTATTTATTATCTTATCAACGAATGAAATTTGAAAAAATAATTAGAAAAAAATGATATACAACAAAAAAACATTAGTCATTTTAAATTTAAATAATTAATTTCTATATAAAAAAAAAAAGAAAAGATAAGCACATTTTTTTTCTGCTTTATATTTGTTTTTTCATTTAGAAAATTCCAAATATTGAATCAAAGATAAAGGATCCAAAATTATTGTTGTACTTTAAACTGTAACAAAAAAAAAAAAAAACAAAGAATGATTCCATTTGAAAATAAAATCTCAATTCGATTCTATTCTAGAAATTTGTTCTAAATTATATTTCTATATGAAATTATATGCTAATTTTTTTAAAATATTTGTGATTTGGTAAATTTAATTTATATGATTAATGAATAATCTTAAAAACTATTGAAGATTCCAATGAAATAAATTCGTAATCGCAAAGAGCTAGAACTAAATTAAATGGTAGATATTTGTAAAAAAGATACCCAAAGCGGGTTTGACGATTGATGATAGACAATAGAATTGAAATCAAATGAACAAAATGTGTTTTTAATATTAAAGGATTTTTTTTTTGGTTTATAATTTGAAAAACAAAAAATCATGAAAGAGCTCATAAAAATACAAGTCATTTTTTTCCTTTTATAACTATTCCTATTCCTATTCCTTTTATAAAATAGTAAATAGGAAAAAATTAACATTTTAAATTATATATGTGATATTAAAATGCAATTTTTTATATAAACAAAACAAAACAAAAAAAACCTACACTATCCAATTTTTACTTAGATTTATGGGAGAAAGAAAAAAACCTGTTCACTTTTAGTATAACATAATTTAATTCAGCAATTCCCATGTGTAGTGTCTAAAAAAAAAAACATATCTTAATCTTTTGGGCAAAATCGTTTTGTGCTAACTACTGAAAATAAGCGTTTTATATAGATGAAAAAAATAAATAAATATTACTACTACAGTGGATTCAAAAATAAAATATGCCTTAAAAAACAGGAATTAATTTTTATTTCTATTTCAATACCAGTAATAGTGTAAATTGACTGGGGCAGTAGTCAATTAAATAAAATAATTCGTTACATCTTTTATAAACCATATATTATTGATCTATGTAATTATTTCTATATAGATAATGAAATTAGATTAATCGTTAAAAAAAATAAATACTAAAATTATAGATAGCGATTTTTGATTTTTTTTTTTTATATATTAAACAAATCTTTTTTATAATGCTTTTTTATTTAATTTTTGTAGAGAATTAACTACACACTACATAAATATATATATAAAAAATATATGAAATTAATTTATTTATAAAAAACAAACAAACAAAAATAAAAAAAGGGTGTTCTGTTTTGTGTCGATGTGCGTTTGTGTGTTTGATTAATAAAAAGCCAATTTATTAAAAAAAAAAAGATTTTAAAAAAATTTTTGATTTTGGTGAGACTGATAAAAGAAAAAACGGGGAATATTTTACAAATAATATATCAAAATGATGATCCTTTGATGAATGATGAACGAGAATTTATTTGCTTATTGCTGCTGAATTAATTATGCTTATTAATTTTCTTGTATGTATTTTAATTCAAAACTAAAATAATTTAACAGAAAAAAAAACCAAACTGTTTTTTGAATATCATTTAAAATTGAAGCATTTTTAATTTTTTTTTTAATTAACGACAACACAATAAATTATATTTTTATTTTTGGAATTATAAAAACTAAATTATGTATTAAAAATTATTAAAAAAAAAAAAAATGTTATTTATAAAAAGTGTACAGAGAAAAAAAAAACGAAAAGAAAGAAACACATTCAAACTGGTAAATAATATTAAAAAAAAAAAAATATAAGATATAAAAAATCTAATGTAACTTTAAAGAGAATATTAAATTAAGTGATGTGAAAAGCAATTTGTTGTTGAAAATACTACAAAATCATATAAAAATAAAAATGTTAATATTTTTAACTAAATATATATATATATATATATATATATATCTAAATATAAATATAAAAACAAATTAATTAAATTAATATATATATATGTGATTAACTAAAATGATATATTTAGATCTTGGTCATGGGTTAAAGGAAACACAGGTGCCGATTATCATTTCTCTACCTATATTAGATCCTTAAGATCGCCGATCGGCGTGCCAATTGAATTGATTTTTAAATCTTAATTGACTTTTCCATAGAAAAAAATTACTAATTTATTAATAAAAATAAATAAAATTTATTATTTCATAAAAAAAAAGAAAATCCTCCCCATCAGAAGGAAAAAACATTCTTCATCCAATTCAATTGGTAAAATTTCTTAAATTATTTGTTACACCTAATCCGTATAATAATTGTTTTTCAAGTGTTTGCCAACAATTTAATTGAATGGCTTCCAATTGTTTAACTCGCATTTTTAATTGTTGATTTTCGATTAATGTACGAGTATGTGATTTTAAAAATACAGCTAAATATGTTTGAGCCAATTCAAAGTTAGCATTTGCATTTAACATAAATTCAATCATATTCATAAATTCTAACATTATTTTAATATTACCACCATTATTATCGGGATCTAATGATTTTATTTCAAAATCAATCATCGACGGTCCTAATGATTTAATGTGATCCACTGCATTTTGATAATTTTTCATTTTTGAATTATCCAATAGTAGTAATGTTGAGAATTTTGTTAAATTATTAAAATTATTAATTTGAATGATTTTTGATGATGAATTTGTGGTTGTTAATTGGTTATCGGTTGCAGATTTTATGGCCGTTGCATCAAATCTTAATTCTGGACCAGCTACAGTTGGTAGAAAAAATGGTGCTTGTTTTGGTTTTTTCATACCGGCTCTTGGTTTATTACGTTTTTTTATAATATCTAAATTTAATAGATTTTGCCAACGTGATATTGCCACATCGGACATTGTTATTAATGTTGTGTGTAATTGAATTGGTGACTGATAATCACTGTCAATTTTTTCACCAATTTGATAATTTTTAATTGCCATACTTAGACTATTCATTTCTGAATTTTCATCATCGTTATCGTTATCCTTAGTTGTTGATTGCGGATCGTAAACTGTTTGAATTTCGGTAATATCAATGGTGGGTGCTTCCGAATGCGGATCGATAGAGTGTAATGCAACATGACTGAATAATGTTTTATTAGCCCATAAATATAATCCTAAATAGTTAACGTGTGCAGTTGCAAGAAAATCACCGGTCGGTGACATTGTCATCGAAATACATGCATTTTCCAGTTTAAAATGATCAATCATATACGATGACGGTATATCCCATACTTTGATGGTACAATCTAATGCGGCCGAAATTAACCAACGACCATCGGGACTAAAACATGCATCGGTTATTTGAGCAGTGTGTCCACTAAATTTACGTATAATACTTTTTGTATCACAATCAATGATCAATATAATGAATGTATCCAAAATGACACATAACAATGCACTTTCACGATGTGTACGAAACATAGCAATACTATCTTCTAATTCAATTTTACCAATTGGATCACGTTTTACCGTATCGTTAAAATTCCAAAATTTTAGCAAACCACCATTATTTGGACCATCAAAACCACCGGCGGTAACAATAAATTGATTTAAATTATCACAACAAACACCGCGTACCGGTGATTTATGTGCAGTTTTTAATAATTTAGAACCGTATGTAAATCGATGAATACCCGATTGTATATTAAAACGTTCAACATCACCCGATGAATATCCTATTGAAATACAAAATTACAGTTACATTTTAATTAGTATTATTTAAATTTATTATTTACCTATGATAACAAAATTTCCGCAATGCGTTAAACATAAACAGGTGGCTTCAACACTAAAATCTTTACGATTTTTATTATAAAATTTCTCCGGTATTAATTTCAATTCACCCATTTTTGATTTATAAAATGACCATGTTGTTGTCATCACCAATCCACTGTGAATTGCTGCAATATTATCCCATTCTTTTTCACGTGTTATTTCTGTTGTAAAATTTGTTATCGCTGGCATAATAAATGGATCGTCTTCATAACGTTCTAAATTCAAAAAAAAAAATCGTATTTATTTAGAAAATTTGTACGAATTTTTACCACCAAATTAAATAATTACTTTTCTTTTTTGATGCCTTTCGATTATAACTAGCTTTTCCCATACTTTTATTTAATGTTTCCGATACCGTACTGAAAATACGCAATGATGAATCTTCACCAGCCGATAAAACATTATGTCCATTTAAACCATGATAACGTATACATAATGGTGGAGCCGCATGTCCTTCCCTATTAATTTTACATAAAAAAAAATTAACACAATCCATTAGATTAATTAGGTGACTTCGAAAACCAAAAAACACAGTATATCTAAAATCAAAGAATTATTAATTACCTTATTCGTAACAGTCGAGCACCACCACCGGGTAAATCAAATATCCATAATTTCATGGAATTATCCGGTGATGTTGTCAATATCAACGGTTCCGTTGGAAAACATTGTACCGTTGTAATAGATTTATCATGTGCATGCAATTGATGTACACATTTACGTTCATCAAGATTCCATATGGCTAACATACCGTTTGTACTTGCCGTTACCATAATTGGTTGACCATCTGTACGAAATGTTATACCGGTAACCGGTCCCCAATCTTGTTTAAACTCCAATAAACGTGTATCTTCAATTAAATTCAATAATATTATACTGCCATCAAGTAAACCAATTGCAATTACATCAATACACGGCGTTCCCTCTAATACGTTAATTTTACAATGGAATTTATTGAATTGATAAATTAATTTTGATTTTTTTATATTCCATAATTCTAATTTTCCCTGTTCACTACCAATAACAATTTTATTCATATACGTTGCCGGATGCATTATGGCGGTGATTTTAAATTGATTATTATCGAATGGTATCGATACGTATTCTGTTGATTCTTTAACAATCCATACTTTCAGAACACTTTCTTCGTCCACCGATATTAAATGTTCACCAAAGGGCACTAACAAATGAATTTGTCGTTCATGTCCCGTATACGTATGTTTTATAACATTTCCCGAACGCCATGCATATATTATTTTATTACTGGCAGCATACACTACATAATTATCCGATGCAATACACGTTATATCCTGTTCATGTATTCCACTGACACAAATCAATCGAAAATGATTGGAACTGTAGGTGTGAAATGATCGTCCAATACAGGTAACAATCACATTTTCCCGACGTCTTCTAATATATCGTACACATGCCGGTATTTGATTGCTTACATATCCCAAAGCACGATTTCTTTGAAACAATTGACTACCGGGCATTTTTTTTGCTATTAATTGAATTTTTATATTGTATTAAATGTAAATTAATTAATTAATTATACACAATTTTCAACAAAAACAAAAACACTTTTAAATTATCCGAACGATATGATTATTATTAGATGAAGAAAACGCACATGTATGAAGAAAATTCTGAAAATAAATAAAAATGAAATTTTAAAATGTAAATAAAATAACTCTGAATTAATTGACAGTGGTTTTTGTTCTCTCTCAAACCAATGAAATGTTTTAAAATAAAATGGCTGCAAACTAAATTTTTAATGTGTGAGCGCTTGAGTGCCCCCATACGGTAAAAAAAACTGAAATATACGATGTAAAATCGACATTTGTTATATTTTATTTTTTTTTTTCAAATTGATGAAATATGCTTTTGGTTTTAAAACAAAATGTTTTGCTTTTCTTCGTGTGCGTGATAGATGTGATTGATTTATATATATAGAGAAAAAAAAAGTAATAATAAAAATGTGTTAATTTTTAATTGTTAAATAAATTAATTAAATAATAATTAATTGTTAAAATATGTAACATTAAATTATTTTGTTAAAAATCTAAAAATAGTTTTATGTGATTTGTGTTATTATATAATAATAAAAAAATGTGAAATGCGATTTGATGATGCAATTTTTAAATTTGCGAATATTTTACATTTACCGTTTCAAGTATATTCATGATTTATTATTTTGGTAATTTTGGTTGGTTGGATGTGAATGATAATGGGATCATGGGATCTTGGGAAACCGTTTTGTTGATTTGTTGAGTGAGTATTTACAATAAACATAATTATTTAATATTTATAGCATTTTACCATATATATGAATGATAAAATAAGACTCGAAATAAGATCATGTAAAAAACTAATTTATATTATTCACAAATCATATATGTTACATATACAACAACTTCGTTTTATTATGCATTCAATAATTATTTACGCAGTTATTATATAAGAATAAGATTAAGAATTCACCAATAATATTCGGATGGATTTACATGACCGCTTTTTCCTTAAATTGGAAAGATTAATAAAGGGATATTATGGGATAATATCATTTAAATGTAGTACACTATATTATGGATAACCAAATTCATGAAATGATCCTTTTTTGGTACAGAGTTTTCGAATATGTTACACAATAAAGCAATAAGATATTGTGCTATATTATTTTTCCCTGAAAACGTTAAAAAAAATAATACAAAAACAATTGTTTTTTTTTTTTATAATATGCTCTTTTAATTGAATTTATATTTAACTTTATATATATTCAATATATATTAAATATTGTATCTAAAAAATTTCGTAATAATATTTTAATAAATTGTACGAAATTATTAAATGTGTATGTTTTTTTTTTATATATATTAACGTAAATATAATTATATATTTTTTTTGTGTTACATTTACATATTGATTTACTGCGAGATGGTACATTACATATATAATATTTATTTTTTTAAGGATTCTAATTTTTTTGCATAATCCAACAAACAAAAATAAATGTCCTTATTCTTTTTTTAAAATAACAATAAAATTTTACAATAGTACATTTATATATATATATATAGTCTTTTATATATACGATGATACATTTTACTTTTGATTAAAATATTACAGTATTTTATTTTAGTTTTGTTTTAAAAAAGCACATAAACTAATTTAAAAAAAAAAGGAAAGGATTTTTTTGTTTAAATAACTTTAATAATGTAAATAATTTTTATATTAACATCCATATAGTGTTTTTTTTGTTTTATGTCAAAAAATGTGAAAATTAATCTATCCTTTTTGCAAAAAAAAAAAAAAAATTAATTAAATACACTAGCATACAGAAAATCACCCCTCAATCAGTTGTGTAATTTACCAATAAAATTCAATTAAAACTTTGAATAAATAGCCAAAACAATTTAAACATATTTTTCGCCATTATATTCAGTGACTTGTCAGTCCAAATTATATATTTTTATTTTTTTTTTTTAATATAAATATTGCTTTGTATATATAAATTGAGATATTTACAATTATATAATTTTAAATTTGCAAAATATATAGTTATAAATAAAGCTATACATATAAATATATATTTGATTATACTATATATATATATATAATAATAAAAAATATAAATTATCAAAATCAAGAATATTTGGATGGTGGTTGGTTGGTGGGTGATGCGGTGCAAAAGAAAAATAAGTTTTTTTATTTACAATTTTTGGGTTTTGTTTAAATTTTATTTAGTCATCGTAATTTTAATTTTATCATATATATAGCTATAGATATCAATATTTTAATTGTTACAAATTATGAACAAAAATTATAATGATTTTTTTTTTGATTTTGGTAAAAGCAATAAAGCTTATTTATATATTATTATTATTGTTATTATTACGGAATGTATTATATCGGTTGTCCGTATCCATTTCACGTGCTTTTTGAGCATCGTTCATCTATATAAATAAAAATATATATATTTAAATATATGGTTAATTTATTAATTATAGAAATTATGGTTAATTTTGATTAATAATGCAAATTGTTTAATAATATTTAGACATTTGCGTCTAACACCCTTATATTTTCTGTTGATAGAACAACGAACAATTTAACCGCAGAATTAGAAAAATGTAAATTAACTTAAATATATTTATTTGTTAATATAGAAACCCTGTTAAACTATAGAAAATTTAAATCCATAATAGTTTATAAATTAATGGATTAAAATAAATTAATATCGGGATAAATTTGACCAAAAACAGAGGATGAAGGGTACTTATAAAAAGCCTATACCAACAATAAAAAATATTATATGATCAAAAATCTTTAGGAATAAATGTTGATCAGGTTAGCAGATATATTTAAAAAAAAAAATATAAACTTACCAATTTTTTCAATAGACTATAAACTGCATCATATCGATAATCATTTTCAGATCTTAAAAATATAACATCATTATCATTACCAATATTACCATCATTCATTGCTCTTATATGTGATGCAGGAAACTAAAAATTAATGCATTTATAATTAAATCAAAAATATTATATATAATTTATATAAAAATGTCTATATATAGATAGATAGCGACAACGCAACATACTTGTTGATCTTTAGTTAATTGATTTTGATCGATTTTATCCATTTGTATTGTATTATCACCTGATAATAAACCATTTGGAATATCTGAGCGTTTCCCATGACCACCAAAACACGAATGACCAAATGCACCACAACCTCCTGTTAATTTAAAATTATTAAATATTGTATTGTTTATTAGTATAATATATAGACTTTATTATAAATTCGCATTCGTATATATAAAAGTAATAATTTATTGTGAAATTAACAAATCATGAATAATTATATCTTTTTCTTTAATTTTTATCAATTTTATTTTATCATCGTTTTATAATAAATATATATATAAATAATTATATGTATTATATATGTTTTCAAAATTATATATCTATATATAATCTTTAAATAAAAAAAAATATTAAGCATCAGCTCGAAGAAAGAAAAAAAAATTTATGTATAATAATATAATGAGGTATGATGAAGGATGAATAAAAATGTATATAATCTGAAAATTAATTCAAACGAAACGAATTGAATTGGATTTATTTTTTAAATATTGCATATTCATTTTCTATGTATTTTTTTATTTTCTTATTTTCTAAATAATTATCATAAATTATTTGAAATTGTTTAAATTTCGGATTAGAATTTTTTTTTTTTTTTTTTAAACTGTATATTTATAATTTAGAATTAAAAGAATATATGTTTATATATAGAATTGATATATTGATATATGTATATACCGTCTGTTTGTGCATATATAGATAATTATGCGGTCTGTGGTTAGAAAATTTACTTTTATTCTTATTTATATTCTAATTCTTATCTATAATCAACATATTTTTTTTTTTTTGGTTCAACAATCCCATAATTGTACCATTTAATGTGTTCATATACAAAAGGATACTGACTTATTATTATCTATATTTCGTGTATATATCTTTAATTTTTTATTGCTCATTTGTTCATCATAAAAATGTCTTATGTACCAATATATAATTAAATCAATTAAATAATATATGTATAAAAAATATGATAAATCAAGAATTATAAATTATTTTTTGCTATTTTATTAGAATTTATAAATATTTTCTAAATTTGATTATTTTATTCCCCGAGAAATATCTAATCAAAAAACTATATATAATAATTTCTCTAAATCGTAATTAAAGTTAATATTTGGAAATAATGAGGGTGTATTAGAATTAGACAACGACATAATGCATATTTCTATCAATTATATTATTATAACTAATATGTCTTTTATTTAGCTCATTACAATTATTTTTGTTGAATAAAAAACAGTATTTGTACATCATTTATAATATATATATGTCCATTATAGGATTAAGTTAATGTTTTTGATTTTTGTTTTAAACATCATACAATAAAAAAAAATTATATTATAATCAGGTGCAAGAAATGAAATATATGTATACAATATACAATATACATACATATAACTTTTAATATCTCTTATTAAAATATATACATACAAAACAAATATATACATTATACTTTAAATTTTTTAAACATTCATAACACATGAATTTGTCATCGCATATATGTTTGTATATATTTAGTTGATATATAAAAATAATAATAAAAAAATATTATCGCGTGAGTTAATATATCATACATATATACGCAGAATATATACAGATTTTACAGAATTTTACAGATATTAAAATATGTACATAAAAGTTTTCACATGTTATAAAACATAAATTACTAGTGGTTTCTTGAGGTATAGTATTAGAAATTGTAAAAGACATATATGCATAATTCCACGCCGATAGGGTATTTAATTTTTACAAATTGTATAAATATATAAGAAAAATTGAGACCAAATTTGACAAAAAAACAACCCCTATTTTAGCCCTTTCTGATATATATAAATGCTTTATAATCATAAGTTCAAGTCATCGTTACATAAAGATTTGGAGTTGAACCTACTCCTGATGGTTCTTGAGTTATGGGGCCAATAGAAGTTTCCATTGACCAAAATGCAAATCTTCAGAAAAATATACGAAATACAATAAAATTAACGAATGTCTAGCTTCGGAATGGGGATAATTGTTCAAAGAGAAACTTGAGTAATAGTTAATATAGAGCTGTTTAACTAAGGTTAGGCATAAGGTCAGACCTATAAGGCTGCTTTACTTAGTTTATTTTAATGCAAATTGTTTATGTTTTTTTTATAACGTTAAATATTTTTAAAAATTTGAAGAAAATATAAATAAATGTTAATCGTTCACGTTTTTCACCTTCACATGTTTTTGGTCTCGCTTGATAAACTATTATATGCTATTAGTTAAATGAATGGAAAAAAACTTTTTATATATAGTAAATGTTCAAAAAAAAAACTTTATGTTCTTAATCAAAATACTGAATTATTACTTTCTGGTGTATTATAATTTGTTATCATATCTAATATTTCTCGGTGTCTGTATTTGTATATCGACCTATCTATATACAGTTTATAGTAAAATATCATATATACAGATCAAAGATAATTTCCTTATTATTATTTTTATGCAGGTTTAAATTTCCCCATATAGAAATAGTTTACATTTTATGTATGTATAATAACATATAGATTTCTATATATAGAATATAACATATTTTTACCTTTTTATAAAGCAATCGTTCAATATAATTGAAGATGATATATAGAATATTTTTTACTATATACACAATTTTAATTATTTTTTAATATTCAAACACGCCGTGTATTATATTATAACCGCTCGGTATATGATGAAAAGATGTATCGTATATAAGGTATAAGGTAATTAAATGTTGTACGTCTATACATTCGCATTTTTATCATCATCACTCGCACATATCGCATGCATGCATATAAATATATATACTATGATGGTCTTGTTATATTGGTTAAATATAAAATGTGAATATATTTTTAACAATATAAATATTTTCTTACATATTGAATATAGTAAGAATATAGATATATATATAGATATATATTCAGTAATGTTATTCAATTATATATTTTATTCTTTATATTATATCAATCAGTTTCTATATTTATTATATGTTGTTATATATATTATTATGTGTGTTATTATTACATTATATTTTGTTGTGCATTGATATGATTACAATTTTTTATCGCATCAAAACAAAGCTATATATATATGTATTTATATAATATAAGAAAAAAATCTCTATTTTGTATAAGTATAAAATTTTATAAACTTTCATTTCACATCCATATCATATATATATATATATATATAAAATAATAAAACAATGTTATCATTATATGTATATATATATATAGATATATTTTGTACGATGTATCTATGATGAAATGTATTCATTATTATATATTGCATTGTATAATAACATCATAACACAACATTCAATATACCTTTAAATTGTATGCGTTTTATTTTTATCTATAAAATATAATACCTTTTTTGTATATATATATAAATGAATCTATAAATATGTTTTGTATATACTTTAAATAATTTCATAAATTTTAGTTATTTCTAAATTAAAATGGTAATAATAATAATAATAGCAAAACATCGATATGAATATATATAGATATTTTATTTTACTCTAGATATTGTTGGTTTTATCTGTTTGTTTCTTATATTATTCTATATATATATTTAAATATTGAATTTCTCTTTTGTGTATTTGTTGGTACAATTAACAATATAAATAACATATAAATAATTAAAAAATGTTCAGATAAATCAATTTTTTTATATTATATATAAATTGAAAATTTAATCAATTAATAATAAAGAGCTATTATATGATATTGTTAATATAATATTTTTGTTATAATGATTAATAATCTTAATTCATAAATATACAAGTCATGAAAATATAACATAATTGATAATTGGTGTTTTTAATAAATGCGGTTTTTAATAATAATTAACGACATTTTTACCGGCGCAGATAACCATTTTTGTAATATACATATCATGATAAATTATCTCTTAAAAATCGTATTTGTTTATGGGTAGATAAATCTAGATAAAAACTCACTATATTACGTACATCTATAATCTTATTTTGTTATACAATTCAGTTGTAAGACAATAAATAATAAATCCAGCAAAAACATATTTAATGCCTTGTGGGTGTAAATATATAAATAAATAAATAGTGTATATATATAAATGTCAATTTTATATATATGCAGATTGCAGCTAAATGTTATGTTATATTCAATCACCATATATAATGCATTTCTATTTTTAATTTTCATTATATAAATAATTAAAAAAATTTTTAATGGTTTATATCATGTTATGGATTTACGTCATTCTCATAACTTACCTCATATATATATATTACAAAAGGATATACTACAAATAAACTAAAACAATTTCTCTATTCACTGCGAATTTGTATATATATATTAAAAATTTTGCATTTCTTCTACACAATTTTTTTGTTAGAAATTATTATTAGGTTAAATTTTAAATAAGGACAAGGAAACACAAATTTCGCAATCAAGTGTAAAATACAAACGAAAGGGTTATAATTTATGACTGTTCTTTATCTGATTATATATTTAGCAACATTTTCAATACATTTAATATCTTGACATATTTTTTTAAAATAAAATTATATAAAAATTTGTTCTCAATTCAAACAATTTTGTGCCACTTTCATAGATCATAAGAATTGTTTATTTGTTTAATTCATTTATAATATAAATATACATATTTACAATTGTAGATATGATGAATATTGATAATATTATATAGATATTTATACTTATCCATAACAAAAATTTATTGTCCTAATTTTTACATTTGCCCTCATTTTATACTGCGACACACTTTTAAAGTGTTTCATAAATTTATGCGTATAGTCAAATATATAGGAATCTCATCTAACTAAATAAATATTTTTTAATATGACATATATATCGAATGCGAAAATATAATAAAATAGATTATTATATAACTTCTCAGATATATATAAATTATGATTTAATATATATAGGCTTTTGTAAGTAACGCCTCTGTAACAAAAAAAAACACTTGATGATTTATATCATACGACAAATAAAATAAAACATTAGAGATCCTGGAAAATATACTATATAACTATTTTTCCGAATCTATAAGGAATTGGTCATCAAATGGATAAAATGATACAAAAAAAAACGATTATTAAAAGTAATATTTGTCGCAAATACTAAAGATTCATATAGATTTGATTTCCACTTAACAAAATTCTTCTAAAATTGGATTTTTTGTTTGTTATAATATTTTGATTTAGTTAAAGTTTCATTTTTTAATGCGTTGTGTTATTTTACTACACGCATTTACAGAAGATAAAATCGTTTATATTTAATATAACATTTAAAATAAAATATTATGTAAAAAAATAAATATGAATGACGTCAAGATACGAATTTTTAAGACATTAATGCTATTTATTATAAATTATATACATACTATAAAAGTTAAGTATACTTAAAGTTTTATTAACACCAAAAATTAAAAAAAAAACTGTTTATTTTCTATTTCTTTTCTTTTTTTTTTTTATAGATTTTATTAATCCCGAAAGTATTTTTAAATAATTTTTAAATTACTTTTTTATTTATTCCCTAGTATAATATTTTAAACTATATATTTTTATATTGTATATAGGCAAAAAATATACGCACAGGACATTTTATATTGTGGGTATATATAAAACAATTCTATATATTATACGAACGAACGAGTATAGTAAAAATATAATTGTACATATCACTATATATATATATATAAGTTTATATAAAATTGTGATAAAATTTAGATAAAAAATAATATGTATTCATAGAATAGAAAGTTTTTATTTTAATGCATCACACATAAAAAAGTAAAGCTCATGTAATTCTATACATAAACTGTATAAATATATGCTAATATGCGATAGTATCACTAAAGATATTTCTATTGGGATTAAATGACATTTAAAAATGATTTTTTTTTTGTAAATTCCGTTTATGTATATATAATAAACGAAAAATTAATTGATTTTCATTATATATAGAGATAAACCGCATTTATTAGTTTAGAGTTTATTTATTTTTTTTGTCAACGTACGTAATTACTATCGTTTAATTTTATTATTTATTTTAAATGTAATTCAATTATATAGACGAAAAAAAATTAATGTACATATTTGTTTATTTTAATTAATTTAAGTACACGATATTTATATTAAATTATTTATTATTTTATCATTGGTATAAAATTGATAAAATATAATCCTTTTAAAATTATATATATTTTAAAATGTCATCACATGATATTTTATTATAATATACAATGAAAGTTGTATATATATATATAGGTATAAATGATTAGATTAAAAAATGATATTGATTGATTGGTGCGAGGATTCGATATTAAATTGATATAAAATTGTATTTCAATATGTAATTTATACCGTATATAGGATGTTAATGTTAAAGAACAATTGAATATTTTTAAAATTATTTGATTACATTCTGATAGTTATTTTATTTTAACCTGTTAAACTGAGGCAATCCGTATTCAGGATATATAAAGGACAAAGAATTAGGATTGTGTTTCGATGACTGCGTTGTAACAGTTAAGAAATACATTTTCCCTTATAAATGAATTAGTAAAATGTAATAATAGTCAAATATAAAATCCTTGTGGAACAGCGAATATATAGGGAGTGTATTTACCCTTATAAATAAGCTCTATATATATATTTATATTTATTCATAAATGCAAAAAATTGCCCCTGAAAAATGTTTATATATATACGAATATAATGAATAAGTATATAGATTTATATATATATATACTCACTTGTTGCAGCTGCATTTGTTGCAATTATAGCAATAATAAATATTAATGCTAAATATATAGAAGAAACTTGTTGCATTTTAGATGGTATATATATATGAATAAATGTATTATAATATGCGTTTTTTAAATAAAACTTTGACTGCACGAAACAAAATGTTGAAAATTTTTATCTGAAAATATACAAAAAAAAACATTTAAATTGTTATTACTTTTACCATTTACATATGCAATGCAGGTATATAAAACTATATATTTTATAATAAAACTTTAAGGATAAATTCACGTTTTTTGCGAAAAAATCTTTGTTTAAAAAAAAATACCAGATTACAATATTTGTTAAATATAACAATTCATTACACAAATATATTATAAATAAGACCGCGATAAATCTATAATAATTATTCAATTTAAATCGATGGTCTCACTAATTATCATGCTTAGGCGAATTAGATCACCTAGCCGATTTCAAATTAGAATATTAACTATTTTGTATGATTTTAATTAAAATTATGTTATTTTTTATAGATAAATGGGATATTGGGCCGGTCTGCCAGCGTTACGAATTTTAATTAATAGATTTCAACAGAAATGTGAGTAGAGAAATTGTTTTTAAATTATTTTAAATTTTGCACTTTAAATTAATTAAACTATATAACGTACAATTTTACATATATATATATAACGAGCTATCAAACACCTGTCTTTGTTTGTTTATTTTGCGAAAAAGTTGTATATATAGGAATTACAATAAGCATTATAATAATGTTGTTTAAGGATATATTTTGAATATTCAAAATTTATTTCAATTACGATATAATATATCTATAGGTAAATAAAATTTTATAATATAGATATGAATATATACAAATATAACCTAACCTATGAAGTTTAAAAAAACTTTACGCGTACAGGATAAATCTTATGAAAAATTAATGTATATAATGTATATAGTAAAAATTTAGTGTTATGTTTTTAAATATGCGATGTACCGGTAATTATTTTATAGAACATTTAAATTTTACCATTCTTTAAACAATTAAATAACTTCTAAAATTGTTTAAATATAAATATATATATATTTTATACTCAATAATTATTTTAATTATTGTTAATTTGTGGTCATTTCATTCACATATATTTTTTTTTCTCGTTATATGTTAAATCATGCATTAAAGAAATGTTCATTTAATATATATACATTCTCAACATTCAACAATTTACTTATGTAATAAACTTTTATATGTCCATTTTCTATAAAATAAATTTTACAAGATTATAAATGTGTACTGCGTATATATACAATATCCAAATATTCATGTATATATTTAATTAATTTAATAAAAATTATGCAAGTTTAAAATATACATATATGGATGTTAAAAGATCCTTTTTACATAAACGTATATATATGCAATAAATCTCATTCGTTTAATCTTTATACAAATAAAGTTTTGTAAATCCATCATCTTATATTTAAAAAATATATATACAGGTATATTATACATTTACAGCTTAAAGTTTATAATTTACCGTTTATACATAAGCGTATAATAATTATATGTATATATGTTTATACAAAATACATTAAACGGATTAAATATAAGTATACCTCTGCTGCTATATATGGTATATCCATATTTTATCACTACATTAATTTTTGTTTAACTATCATATAAATAACTATATATAAAGTGTATATACAAAAGGATTACAAAAAAAAAAAAAAATTGTTTAAATAAATATGTATACAGTATTATATATTACGTAGTATGATAAACAATTCATAATTTTTTATATATACGAATTTTCAACTTATTCCCATCAATATGATGGATTCATAAATATTACCATTATTCATACAAATTGTTTATATATTGATTATATGGGAAATCAATGCGAAATTATCACACGCTCTGTATATATAATTGGCTTTGAATTATATATATATATACTAATTTTTATAACACAATTTTGTATTTTTAATATGCGTGAGCGGTAATAAAATGAAATGGTAATTGTTTTATTATAATATATTATCATTATATCAAATTATTGTCGAGTCAAATTAAGGTATTAGAATTATATATATCATTGCAACAGATGTACTATGTCTAATGTATCGATCATTCGTAAAAATCAATATTAGATATTTCAAATTCGTTTAAGACCCGTATATAAAAAGATCGGCTTTTACTAAAAGGATATATCTGCGATATTTCGTCATTAAAAATATATAATAGGTATTAAATATAAAAAGTGAATGTCAAGTATTTTTTTTTCCTTAATATATTAGACATTAATTTTTATATATGTAACATTTACAAATTGCGTATATATGATATACGATGAATCTGTTTGTCTGTATAGCAGATAGATTTGGTTAAAATTATATGTATATATATATATATGATATACACTTTGCAATTATAATATATATTTTGGTAATCGTTGAAACCAGATAAAAAAAAAACTTTTACATGACTTATAAGTTATTATATATTGATTACATCAATTTGATATATTAAACGGCTAATGGCGTTGAACATTTAATCGTATATATGTATGTACAAATAAGTTTTATTCAAACCAATTATCAATAAAAAAAAACTAATATCCTATATTATGTTTTTTTTTCTTATATATATTTATATCGGTTTATGAATATATAATTAGGTATGTATTGTATATATATACTATAGTTATCAATTGGGAATATAATAGTTTTAATTCATTCATAAATAAATAAATACAATATTTTAAATTTGTTATATATGTGTTTTTTTTTAATTCTTTACCACCTTCGATACAGCAGATCATTGTTTTTATACATAAATATATATATATAAATGCAAATCTACTTAAATTTATATACATACGGTTCTAACTTGAATATTTATTATACACAAATGAGATTATATATTCTTATATTATAAAAATTATATAATCTATCTGAAGGATTTTACGGGATGTTTGCGGCGAACCCATTCATAAAAACTGATATTTATATAAGAGACTTGGATTTTTTTAAGGATTAATCGGTTTTTAAATACGAATATTAGAGTTTTAGATACATTTATAAATGCGAAAATTTTAAAGATCAAATCTAATTCAAATGATTTTTTATAATAATTAAAATTTTTTAACTGTATATAAGATGATTACCAAAAATTTATCTTTTATGAATAATTTATTCAATGTTTTGTATATATTGTTTAAATTTATATACATACCGGATAAGTTACATTACGTATAAATATATATAGTATGTATGTAGTATAAATTTTGTTTTTAATTGAAATATATTTAATATATTCGTTATACATACATCTATCCATATATATATATATAAAATAAATAAATATTGTATTCCCTTTGCCATATCAATGATAAATGTATTCGATGTGTGTGAACACCGCACACATATATTTTAGGAATTGCATATATTTATATATTGCAATGAACTTGCATATAACATCTAATTTTGCAAAATGCATTAATATTATAATAGTCAAGAGAATGAATGTGTTTATTTATATTCATATACATAACTGATATAACAAACACATCACTTAATATTAATGAAATAAGTTTCAATGTTTTGCGATTATATAAAAATAAATATACAATTTTTAACATATTCAACATATATATATATATTGTTTGTAAATTTTGTATATTATATGTTGTTAAAATAATTTGCTTTTATATATGTAATATATGATGACACCATGCATATGAATGGCCCAAAGGTAAATTTGACATTATTGTTATTTGAAAAGTTATTTAGAATTTTATTAATGAGCTATATATATATATAAATTTTTTTTTTTAATAAAATTTATTATATTTTTAAGTATATATATATAGATAATTAAATATATTTTACAGAAACTGCATTGAATAATTTATTACAATTGTAAAATTTAACAATACCGCAGCAAATTCTTTTTAATTTTATATACAATTCAATGTAAAATATGTTATATTATATTTTATATGCCTTGATTGATTTCTTTTATTTTTAATTCTTATAATATGATTACAAAAAATCTTCTTTAATGAGTGCAGGCAAACGAATAAAGATCGCCCTTATGTGATTTGAAATTAATTATGGAAATTACTTATGGAAACCTTCTAATACTTGCATGTCTTTGCAAATATTTATTTTATATTATACACTCAATATTGAATTAAAACTTATATATAATAACTTTAATATAGTTTCCGCAAAATAAAACTCTATTTTATATGTCCTTCCTTTGTATATATTTTAATTCTTATTATAAAATTCCTTTAAAATATTAAATACTGGAAGGTGCGACTTTGACAAATTAACATTATATTTCATCATTAATTTATAAGTTTATATATATATATATCTATTGACGATGTATATTTTATTTAAATACATTCATTAAATTAAATTATATTAAAATTTTCATTTATAGTATACATAAAAATATTCCGTATTAAAATATGTTATATAAGTAAACAGTAACTAAAAATCACATAGAATAATAATAATATTATCATATATATTTAATTGATTACTTTACATGAAAATATATACCATATATAAAAGAGGGGGGGTTCATATATAATTTACATATCATTATATTTATAAAGTAAAAATTTATATATATATAGCATATATGCTATTAAATGTCTATTCATATACAAATATATAATAATAATACAATAATATATTTGACATGAATAGATGTGTATTTAATATCTTTGAATAATAAACATTTCACTTAATTGATTTCACTTAATAATATATATATATATATATGAATTATATGTTACTTTAAAAGTAAATAACGATTTATGAATATATATCTCCGTTCACCTTTAATTCAGTTCATTTGAAATTTGAGAAAATTGAAAATGGTAATTTATAGGACAAAAGATAAAAAAAAAAAAATTCAAAAATATAAGAAAAAACACTTACATTTTTTATAGCTTTTAAAAGAATTCTTTACAATTCTTTTAATTAAGTATTTTAAGTTGTTTTTTATATTTAAAGAATAATGAACCAAATTTGTTTTTTATTTATGATTTATTGAAATTAATTTTCAAAAATTTATTTATAACATTCACAACACTATTTATTTCAATTTTAATTTTATATAATATTTGTTTTTATGTTTAACAAAAAAAGAAAAGAAACAAGAACACTTCTTACAACGTTCAGATCAACAAATTGAATGAAAGATTGAAACGTTCTGTTTTCACTTTATACCATTTCTTTGAGCATTTATGAAATTTTTGATTTTTATATACATATATTTTTTCAACATATACAATATATAGTAAATGGGGTGATGATATGTTGATATATATATAAACGTTGGTAAATTCTGCGTATATATATATATATAAATGAATTCGTTTTATATAATATAAAAGTAAAAAAAGGATGGCAAATCATATTTTTCATATACTGAATTTTCACAATTTTCACTATTGGTAATTGCTGTATGGTATATTAAAATATTTGTAAATATACAGAAAATCAGAATATTATGTAAATATTAAGGAGGAATATTTTTGGAATTGTATATCCTTAATAAATATCCTTTTTGTACGATTTCATATTTGAAGGACTTTTCCTATTTGAAGGATTAAAAAAAATTAAATTTTTTCTGATTTGAATTCATGAACTAAGTTACCATTTATTCATTGGGATCAAATTAATGAATATCTTTGATATATTGTGTCGGACACAGCCAAAGATTAACAAATTCTACACACACATACTATAGCAATTATATAATATATGAAAGTATATAACAATTAATACTCAACATCATTATTAAAATTACATTAATAATTAATATTAATGATTTCTAATTCCGGTAAAAGCCAAAGGCCCTGGCAGCCGCCCCATAGTGCTTATTAAAAACTAATGTTGGCATTTTACATACAGCATTAGTTTTTAAATAATAATAATAAATAATTGTTCTGAATTTCATTAATTGCAGTTAACCTATACATGATTTACTTAATTACGTATATTGATATAATATTTTTACTCACTGTATCATTTTAATTCAAAAGGTATAGTAGATTAAAAAAAAAATACCTGTGTAAATATTCGATTTTTTGTTTGTTTCAGTACATGTTGCTTTTCCATTAATATATACATACCACTGGAAATTAATTATAATAGATATATATACATATATGAATATTTAATAAACAGTTTATTATTAAATATAAATATGATTATTATCGTATATAAATATATATATATGATATAGATATTCGCGTATATCATAAAAAACACCACATAAAACAACAATCAATTAATTAATTTTACATATATGTATATATACATCAAGTGTTTCTATTTGATTTGAATATTTATATTAATTTAATGTATCTATATTTATATATATATATGTATATATATATATATATATAGATAATATTGTAATTTAATATAAATTACGCATTATTATGAAGTGGTTATATTCAGTTTGCGTATATATAACCAAATTTCTTTTTTTTAATTCTCGCATTTGTATCTTTGACATTTCATGTACAGTTTTTGTCAGATTCAACTAATATTGAATTCTAAAAAAAAAAAAAATTCATAATATCGATATATGCTTAATGAATATATTAGTATATTAATCTTATTCTTATTCTACACGACAGAATTGATAAAAATCCCATTCTTACAAAATTTTGGGGTCTTGGGTTCGGATTCTATATACTGAAGATATAAAATATGTTTTGTGTTTTACGAGATTAGACCACACTAATTGTGTCCATAAAAACATTTAATAATATCGAAATTAAAATAAAATTTTAAAATATACCAAAAAAAAAAACAAAATTATATTAAAAGATTTATCGATTATTATTTAATATTTATTTAAAATGCATTATTTAATCAATTATATTTTATTATATTATTTTATAGACTATTTTTTGTATTATATCATCAATATTCAAAGACATCATAACCTTTCAATTACATTTTTATTCTTCTTTTTTTTTATATGTCTCATATCATAACCAAAAACCATTCAATGAATGATCAATTGACTTTCAACCAATTTTCATTAAATACATATATTATTAAAGGTTTACAAAAGTTAAGGAGTATTACAAAAAGTTAAGGGTATTTATATATATGGTATAAATTTTATATGAAAAAAAAATTCTAAATATATCCATTATCCTTTATATTTTCCAACTCTATTTATATACATATATAAATTGTTTAACTTTAAAGATTTTATTTAGATTTTTTATAATTTATAAACATTGGTTCCAAGTATATTTTATAAAATATACTAAAATAGTCTTACGTATAATATGTAATATATGTATTAACTTATCAATATATAATTGAATACAAGTTTTTTTTTATTCAATCAAATGTATTCAATATATTTATATACATATATATAGAAAATATTTATATATATATATATGCAAATTTATGCATGCATTAAAGTATATATAGATATTTTATTAATTTAAAAAATAATCAACAAAAGGAATATGTCTTTTTAAAATTTCCTGCTATGCGGTAAAAAGAAGTCAATAGATTTCATAACATATGTATACAAACAAACTCTGTTTTATTGTGTATTTGCAGTATATGTAAGAAATTATTTTGCATTCAATGATTCAATTGAATATATATTTTGCTTAATATCGCATATACCATATAAAAAAAATATATCATCATAAGTATATATGTTAATTTTATTATCTATATACAAACAAGTATAAATATATAGATTTATATATATATATATATATATCTGTAACTCCTTCTCTGTCTAAAGGAATAAAATGAATAAATTCTGTATGATCCAGGTGTATTTTAAAGTTATGAATGAATGAAGCTATTTTTAAATCTAATAATTAACGCAATTTTGACTTGAAACAATAATAAAGTAATTATATTCTTAAAATTTTATATATATAGGTATGATAAATCTTATCATCCGATTAAGATCCAATTTGAAAAATTTTATAATTATTCAAATATACAAAAAGGTTAAATTCAATTCGGATATACCAAAACCAAATAATATGACTATATTTAATATATAAACATAAAGAGATAAAGATATATTGGTAAATTTATATAATATATTTTTTTCAAATATTATTATTAAATTATTATATATTCATGTTATATACATATATAAAAAAAATCAATTTTCTTCTTAAAAAAGAAAGCTCATCTTAATTTTTATATACACATGTTTTTCTCATTTATTGAATGTTTGTTTGAATAATAATAATAATAATATATACATGCAGATATTAACAATGTGTAACTCGAATATTATATAGCAGACATTGTATATACCATATATATGAAATACCCTTTTTTTTTCTTCGTAACCACAAATAACATTCATATATATACTTATATATTATATATAAATAAGTTGGTACATTGATGTATGTATATTTTATATACTTGAGATGATATCAATAAGGTAATATAATATATAAAAATAATATTATTTTTATTTTTTTTTTTTGTGATTTAATAATACCCCAAACAAAATGAACAATTGTAAGGTATTGAAAAACATATATATTTTTTTTTTCATTTTAGTTTTCATTTCGATTTGAATATGTATAAAAATATCCCCACATACAGTTTGTATTTATTCTATATTCTATATATATATATATATACACTAAGGGCAAAAAGTATTTATATATTTGAATATCCCTACATAAAAAATTGGTAAAAAGAAAATCCAAGTTATTTTTATTGTATTTATAAATAAATGTTTCACTTTTATTCTAGTTTTTATTATTTTGAACTGAAGGACCTTTTACCACCAGGAAAACTTCTTCTTAAACAATAATCTTTGGGTATTTATACTACAATATATATACTTCTCAATGTTTTATATATTTATATTTTTATTATTGTTATATAAAAATTCGGTGACCTTTCAAACAATATATGTATTTCCATAATAATGTGGTTTTTTTCTTCTCATCAATAATAGTATTTCGTAGAATTCTGTATACTTTTTCATTATAATATATATATTAATTTATTTTTTTGAATTATCGAGATTTCTTTGAAATTAATATTTTTTTTTCTGTATAGATGATGAATATTTTGTATATATATATTTAATAAAAAATCTTTATATATTATTCATTCGTTGAGTTTTTTTTCCTCTAAATTATTACTATATTTCATGCTATTACTTTATTTAAATGATATGCTCGATCATTACATGTATATATTTAATTTAAATTCTATATATAGTATGATATATGTTTGATATGATACGAATAATAAAATTTATTATAAATATAGAAATGCTTAATATACCATATATAAATCTTTAGAAATATATCTTTCATAAACTCATATATTATGTATATGTAACTATACGTAAACATACAATTTCTATATATGATATATGTATATACAATTATAATAAAGCAAAATTAATGATTATTTTTTTTAAAATTGATATTGTGATATAAAATCATACCATTTTTTAATTAATTAAAAAAAATTGTTTAAAATATTTCAAATGAATGTTTATAAAATAAGAACGAATGAATATTTTTTTATCTTCGTTTTATATCATCTTAAGATATGCGTGTTCAGTCAAATTGTATATATACAAAATTTTCGTTTATATACGATTTCTTTTTTTTTTTATTGATGATTAAAATATGTGTAATTATAAATATTTGTGTAAATGTAAAAGTATAAATATAAAAATTGGATGTGAATCTTATAAGCGGCTCAATGGTCTAGGGGTATGATTCTCGCTTTGGGTGCGAGAGGTCCCGGGTTCAAATCCCGGTTGAGCCCGGTATTTTTTGTTTGTTTGTGTATTTAGTTTTTTTTATCAATTTTCTATATATATGTAGTCAATCATATATATTTTACATATATGAAATTATTAATTATATTTTTAGCATTATTTATAAAGAAATATAGATTATAAAAAATTTTAATATACATATAAAAAACATATACACAAGAAACATCGCATAGATTTCAGGTGCATATATTAATTAATATTGTGAAAGTCAATATTTATTTTTGTTTAGTTATTATAGTAAATTATAAAAATATGTATATGAATACTATATAAAAAAAACGCTTTCTTATCTACACATATATTATTATATATATATATATACATTTTGATATAAATTTGTTATCGTTTTTCAATAAATATATAATTTTGAAATATATTTAATATAATATTTGTTTTAATATTCACTCCAAATATATACACATTTTTAATCATTATTGTATTATATTTTATTTATCCAATGTATATTAATTAATTGTTTTTTTTTGTTATAAATTTAATCAATCATTTATAATTTATAAAAAAAAAAAACTCCGATGACCCTTTGGAAATTGGTTATATACAATATTTGGATAATGATGATGTTCAAAAAATTTCATGATTCTATTGTTATTATATATATTTGTGATAACGAATTTTGGCAATTCATTTATTTGAACATTGAAATTAAAAGTGACCTCATTAAAACAAAAGAATAACTAATTTTTTGACCTAAATTAAAATTTCCTAATTATTGATCTTCTAATCATTGTTATCTAAATGGCCTTATTTATAAAATGTTTTATAGATACATCTATTTAATAAATACTTTAAAAAATTTTAAATCCATTTTAAAACTTTCATCTTCCATATATGTACTATATTTATACAACATTATACGCATATCCAAATATGAATTAAAATAGCATATTTTTATTTTTAAAGTTAAAAACAAAACATTCGCGTTTAACTTATGTATATGAGTGCGATATGATTACGATATGATTTATCGACTCGATCTATTTATATATGATTATTTTTCCTATTATTATACATTTTAGAACATTTATTGTATGCATATAGTTTAATAATTTTATTTTCAATATATATATGTATATATATAATGGAAAGTGTTTTTTTTATTTATATGCATTGCGGTTGAACTAATAAAATTTCATATATAACTTATTCAAAGTTATTCATCTAACGCAGAATAAAAAAAATAAATATCGTTCGCATTAAATAATATTATACTATATTTTTTATGAACGTTTAAGTAGCTTATAAATATAGATTTTTGCTGTAAGCAATAAAATATTTTTGGTATATTATACATCGCGAAACATTTATGTATACTTTTGCTTTTACCATTTCGCAGAAATATAAGTAAAAATGAAAATGAATTTTGGGTGGGTGTGGGATGCAAATATATATAAAGATGTTGATGAAGAAATCAATATTGTAATAATATATATATAGCATATGCATATATAAAATAATAACAATAATAATATTGAAATAAATATCAGAGTACATTTATAAAAGATTCAGTACTTAGTATTGTAAAAGAACTTGTAATAATTATTTTATAGACTATTTGAATTCTAAAAAAAACTGTAATATAGTCTTATTTATTATGAATTCATATTTTCTCATTAATGATTTTTATTTATTCATATATGTTTTTATCTGACAAATTGGGAGATTTCTATATCTTGAAATAAGTATGATACAAAGCAATACATTAGGAATGTGATTCACATCCCATATATGCCATATATAATTTCTTTTATTAACTATAATATCAGACCGTATTGTGAGTTGAATCGAAAAAAATACAGTTTTATTAAAAAACACCCCTTATTTATAATAATATTTTTAAGTTTATGAGTTGTTATTAAAAGGAAAATATTCACACAGGTAATATTATATATATAAATGATGGTATAATCATAAAATTATAAACTAATGTATATGCATATCCTGTATACCTATATATATATATATGTAACGTCTTTTCTTCCAATGAATTTTTCTAACACGAGTTAATTATAATTTGTAGATATCTATAAATATATATACGTGTTGCTCATGTTTTGATAAAAATACATAATATGTAAATTTTCCATATATATATTATATATATTTTATATTCCGATAATGAGGAAAACAATATATATATATATATATATATATATAAATGTATATTATATATATACAATACATGTATAACTAACTAAACATTTTAAAAACATTAAATGTAAAATTGTTAACATAATTTAAAATGAATATATATATTAAGCAAAAATATGTTATGAATGCATAAATTAATTGTTAGTTATATGCAATGTTTATATATAAATTTTCTTTTTTTGTTTATGAAAATAAATTAGCAGGTTTAATGTATTGAATGTGGGGCAATACTCGATTTAGTTTCAGATTTAAATATAATTTATATTAACACCGGAGTACTTCAATTTTTCTATTAAATTTTACATATATGGATTTTTTTTTTTTTTTTATATGTATATAAAGATTTTGTTCATTTACCTTTTTTTTTTTAAAATTTATTTATATAAACTTAAACATCAATCGTCTTTCTTTTTAATTCTATACACTATACAAATATATAAATGAATCGTTTTTTTATATATATTTATTTAACTATATATACTAAAACATAAATATATAGGAAACCCTTTCGTTCTTATATACATATATTTACTTAGAATTATTTAAAAGTGGTGTGTATTTGAATGTGAAATAATTTTCCTTTTTCACAAAATATGGTATATATAGATAGAATAACATATATGAATATAAGATCGCATTTAAAACACACAAAAATTCTATTTAAAATTACACATTCATATATGATTATATAATAATATATATAAATTTAATACATATAGCATATATATATATATACACTTTGGTGTAAGTGTTCATTCATGTTTTGTTTATGAAATTATACCTGTGGGAATTATGAAACTGTTTGTTTCAATTTTGAATAATTTTAATAATTATATTTGTCTTTTTTTTTTATACAAACTTATATGCATATACCAAAGAACATTAAAAAATATTATATTATATTATATATGCATAAACGCACAGGTATATATATAAATATAAATATTAAGTAGTGAACCTCTGCTGTTCATATATATATATATATATATGTTTATGAATTTATATATATATTATTACCATTAAATATAAGAACTTAACTACGTCATTTCAACTAATTCAAATACTTTCCTTAATTTTGAACATCATTATTATTTTTATTATTATTATTATTATACTTTGTGATGTGAAAAATACATGATTTATTGTAAAACATTTGTAAAGAATTTTAAATTATTATTCAAAATTATCATATTTATATATATATATATATAGTATATAATCCGGATGTTCTTATATATATTCATTCAAATACACCAATAAATGTATATATTCAATGGTATATTTTGGAAATTGTTTGTATATATATTCAAAACAAACAGTAAAAATCGTTAATGTTCCTTTTTATTTTTCAAAAATATACTATATAGAATGCATTTATTATTTTAGGACTAAAATTATAAGGTATATATAAAATACAAAACAATAATCATAGCAATTTCCTTAATTTTGTAACTTAATGTAAAAAATAATTTATAAAATGACAGAATGTCTTTTATATGAACTTTATTCTTAATATAAAGCAAAACCATAACAGATTGAAAAAAAAATTATTAACATCTTTATTATAAAAAGGTTAATTTTATATACCAAAATGACGCATATATACATAAAGATGAACAGAAGCACGTAATTTGGTAATGTCATATCTATTTTTATTTTGTATAATATAGAAAAAACAAATACACTATATATTAAGAACCAAATAACGCAGTTGTTGATTATTATTGATTCTACGAAAGACAAAAAAATTTAGATTCATATTGAAAGAGTCATTTTGTTTAACATTTAAAACAAAAATCTATACATGCAAATGATTTAAATTAGCATGAAATGTATTCCAAAATATATATATATATATATATATACATACTTCAAATCATTTGCGTCACTCTGTTTATGTTTATTTTATATTAATATATTTACCTTATATCAAAACTTCAATATATATATATATAAATTGTAAATGAAAAGAACTTATATAATATATATAGTAAATGTTGTATAGATCTTCTTGTAATAAAAATATAAGATAAGCTTATTATTATACGGTTGGGTTTTTCATCACATATAATACATATACGTACGTACATCATATATAGAAACGTTCAGGAAACCATTTGGGTTATTTTGATACATTTATCAAAAATCCTATAAAAGCAATTTGCATCCTAATTCTAAATAATAATAAAAATCTAAAAAATATAAAGTGCAATCTTTTTTTTTTTTTGTGCCTTATTGTCATAACAAATCTTATAATGTCGTCTTGTTATTATACATAACAATATCATTATGTATTTAGGATCTGTTTATTTTATTATTATTTGCGGTTTACCTTTGCTTTAAATTTCATATATTGATATTACAAAATTTTGTCAATTGTATTAAATATTTTAATAATATAGGGTAATATATATAGAGATCACATAACCAATCGTTTGATAAACAAAAAAAAAAACAGAGTACAAAATTCATTTGAAATGGTCGCTAAATAAACACTTTTTTTTAATTTAATGTGAAAATGACGAATGGTTTTCTTAATCTAATTTAATTATATGAAATATCCCACATTAAAAAATTCTATATAATTTACTAAGCCGATTAAATTTGTTATAAAAAAAACATACATCAAAAACTTTAGGAATATATGTAGGAAATTAATTAATTTATAATTTCCATATAAGAATTAAATTTAATAATATTATTTTTGC
This sequence comes from Dilophus febrilis, assembly GCA_958336335.1. Taxonomy (NCBI): domain Eukaryota; kingdom Metazoa; phylum Arthropoda; class Insecta; order Diptera; family Bibionidae; genus Dilophus; species Dilophus febrilis. The sequence goes on from OY284468.1 coordinate 41,949,199, forward strand.
ATAAACAAATACAATATGTTTTTGAAAATGTTTTTCCTCAAAAATTTATTCATTTTTATATATGAATATAAAAAGTTATAAAATCAATTTTATTATTTGAATTATTCATAAAATCTGAAAAACAATACATTGTATAATATTTACGGGCTAAAAAATTGAACGGGTTGTATTTGAATTCATAAAAATTTACACTGCCTTTGGAATTAATGTAATTGATTTCAATAGAGTTATAAATCGTCTCTAGTATTCTAAACCTTATAGCTGCGTGTTTACTATAAATAATCATTTTTCTATCCAAGTCATGATATTCCTATTTTTTATTAATTCACGTAGTTACTTTGCCAGGCAATTACTGATTTTACCCACTGTTTACTCGATAACATATCTGTACCAATAAGAAAAACAGTCATTTCACATTTCAAGACTCAAAGTTTTTATATTCTATAATATGGTAAAAAGAACAATTAACAAATATGATATATGATATATTTTTCCTTCATAAATTTTTGTTTTATAATATTTTTTTAATGAAATACAAAGATTACAAATCATTTTTAATAATTTAAACAACAAATATCTTTCTTTACATTATATATATAGAATAATCATAATAATTTCAATTTTCAAAAGTATATAATACCGGAATATATAATAATAAATACACGCATTAATTATGCATATTTTTTTTTCTTTTATTTTGTTTTTCATTTTATTATTGTTTCACATAATATATAAATATAATAGAATAAATTTCATTGAATCTTAAAATTTAAACAAAATTCTAAAAAAAAAAAAAGAAAAGAAAATCTAAAATTAACATTAAAATTGAAAAAAATAAAAAAAAAATTTGGACGGACAAAATTTATTCACCATTGAGAGACATGGAACTTTTATTTTTAAAATTTAAATAATATAACTTTTACAGCATTTTTGACTTTTCTCAAAAAAGATATATTTAAAATCTGAACGAAAGACGTTTTTCCTTTCTTGAATGCTGTAACATTAAAACAATTTTCTTTACTAATTACATTCTTGAAAACATAAATGCAATGCTTAATACAATTATTGACATAAAACCAGTATGCTTTTCAGCAGCATTTGGTAAATTTGTACATTCAATTGGTAGTGGTTGAGTTAATTTTTGACACAATGCACGTTGGAAATTAATGACGGCTAAAGCTTGTGATTCTGGTTCAAATTGCTGAAAAAAAATTAATAATTAGTTAAACAAATAATTAATTTAATAAAAAACAAAACAAAAAACAAAGATTTAAATTGAAATAATTACATGTCTGAACGTTATCGTTGGTACACTGACTAACATTGGATTTAATTGTTCTGTTAAATGACCATTTTCTTGTAAATATTTACTACCTTCTGTGGAATTTGCACAACTTTCAATAACATGCCAATTTTTTAAATCAACTGCTTCGGCACACTTTTTACCCGGGAATATTGAATCTGGGAAATTATTTGATGTTTTCATTAAACAATTAACGTATTCCAATGTTAGAGTTTCACGTGTATGTTCATCTTGATATGAGTTAACCTATATAAATTTGTGTAAAATTTTATGATGATTAATTTTTCAAATCAAATTTACATCAGTTCCGTAATATATTTACCTGGATATGTTCAATTGCACATGAATGTACTTTATTGCCATAACATTCATTTGGTCCATGATGACAAGTAAATATTACATCTGAACCCATTGTTGTGAACTATTTTTATATTTTAATGGAAATAAATTAATATCACACATTTTCAAACAAATATTTTTATTCAAATAAAACTTACATTTGATTTTCCATATGGTATAAATTTCAAATTAACAAAATGTCCCAAATTCGATTTCATTATTGGATACAATTGTTGAGTAATGAATTTTTGACTGTCTGGACATAATGATTCATAGTAAACGTTCACTGAGATCTGTAAATGTAATAATTATTAGTAAACGTACATTTTGTTGTATTATTGGTTATAAAAATACATTATTTAATTGTGTTAATTAAATTAAAAAACAAAAAAATGAAACCCATAATATGTAAATATAGTTTTATATAATATTTCTATTTAATTACTTTAAAACAATTTAATATCTTATCGAAATGGAAATGTCATCAAAGGGATCATTTATTTTTAAGCGTTTTATTTTAAATACTATACACACCTTAAAACTCAAATACATCTAAATTTGTATAGATTTTTAAGAGAGTTGAATGAACTACCATGACAAATTGTCTAAATATATGATACATTTGTATTTGTGCTTTTATAATACGATCAAATTTTGTCTGTCGTTAATTTCATTTTCATATAAAATATGATATCATAAATGAAATTAAATAGGTTAAAAATTGATATATTATTATACACATAGCATACGCGTATATAATTAATTATAAAGAATAAACAAAACATATAGATATGATCTGTAAATTGTAGAATTAAATTATGTAAATCGCTTATTTCGCATGACGTAAATATAATTTAACACAATTTACATTTTAATTATAATATGTGTTATATTCACAAAAAAACATATATGAATTTGTTAATGTGATGGTTTTGTAATGTAATGTTTTAGCCAATGATCCATTTAAAATATATAGACTTAAACAAATTTTTACTTTATTCAATATTTTTGTTTTTTTGATTATACTTTATCAAATGTATAGAGAATAGACGATTATTTTATAATTGAATATATTTTTTTTTAATTTGAAGACCATATGAAGTAATTACGTTTTTGCTGACTTTTACCTCTTATAATTAACGAAAATCCACTTATTATTTATTATATCTCTATCGATTATTATATATGAAAAATTTAAGATTCTAAAGTTTATAATTTTGTAAAGATATTGCAATTTAAAATAAATTATAATCATATATGAATATAATATTATTGGATGTATATAATGATAAAAAGTTTACAAAAAAAAAAAAAAAATACAAACAGCCTTATTCAATAACAAATTTTTTATGATTATACAAAAGAGTTTGAAATTAAGTGGAAAATTAAATTGTATTTATTATTAAAAAAAAAAATGTTTTTTTATATATACATATAACATACTTATAAAATGCATAATCATGCAGAATTAAAAAAGCGGCACAATTTAGCAAAAAAAAAACGTTAATAAAAATTGTGGGTATATTCGAGATTTTCAATAAACACGCAAATTTGATTGTATTATTATTATAGTATTCAAATTATTTGGTTTTAATTCCAATTGTCTATCAATAAAACATATATGTTTTATAATAATCAATATCAATTTGGATATAGAACGAAACCAGTAAAAAAAAATGAGAAGTATTGAGAAAAAATTAAGTATGAATTTTTCAGATTTGTTAAAAATCAATTAAATATACTATAATTTGCAATTCAAATAAAATGTCATTTGCATCTCATTCATAATACACAAAACTAAATTCCTTTGAAAATTAATTAATATAACATCGGTATGAATATATAGTTATAAAGATATATAATTTATTTACCGGTCACTTATCATATTAAACAAAAAAAACTGTTTACATATAAATGGAAAATAACAAGCTGTCCGCTCATCTTTATATAAGCAAAAATTGAATGTTAATGCAAAATACCATATATACATAAATTTTGTATATTTAATATAATAAACAAATGCGAAAATGTAAACAATATATTATTATTATTATAAAAATATAATGAATCAGCAAATTTTTTTTCGGGTTATATCATTAAATAATTATTATATATTCACCTTGACAAAATTAATTTTTTTTTACCTATATATATAATAAAAAAAATACACCGAATAAAAATGTGTATAATTAAACAATATATATAATAAATTGCATATATAAATGCGATAATTTATAAATTTATAGATACTCTTTTTATATTATTTTTACAACATATTACATTTACAAATACTTGTCGTTGTTGCATTATTTTGCATTTATACTTATAAATAATAAAGAGTATGTATTTCAAAATAAATTTTCTATTTACACCTCATAAAGTCATAATATTACATATATATGATGATAAATAATAAAAATAAAAAAAGCAATTTCTTTCAATACAATAAGTAAAAAATATATATCATTTTAATTATCATATAATTGTTAATGTTTTTTTATATATTTAAATTTTATGATGTCATTGTTGTAATGAAAAATATTATATTTGTATATAAACATTTTTAAATATATATGATAATAGAAATAAAAAAATATATTTTAAATTAACACAATTTTATTATAATATTATTATTATTGGGTGTGTATTAAGAAAATGAATTTAAAAATCTTAAAAATTGTAAAATTTCCATTCCATTAAATAAATATACATTATACATAGGTGAAATATGAAGTGAAAACTTTTTATTTTTTGATTGTTTGAAATGGAATTTCTATTTTATAATGAACATTTAAATGTGTGGCATGTATTTATTTTATATTAATAATAAATATATATAATAAGAATAATCAATCGTGTAAACTGTTTTTTGTAAAATTGTTTTTAAATTATAACATACATTCATATATTTTGTATACCTTTTTATTTGGCAATTAAACTGTGTATATATGTGATTCATTCACATATGTTTGCTTACCGCAAATGTAATTTTCCACGAGAATTATAAAAGTTTATAAACATTTTTTTGTTATGATAAAATCTTTTGACGAAAAAATTGTTAAAAAAAGTTGTCTGCCTTTGTAGTTTGATATTCATATTTTTTTAAAAGTTAAACCACTTCGAAATATTCTCCTAAATTATATAGATACGAAATTAAGAATATTTTTAAGTCTAATATTCCTGCGTATTCCTGTTTATTTAATTTTTTTCTTGCTGATTTAATTCGCTTAATTATTTATTCAGATTTCAATACATAAAAATGCAAATATTGAATTGAATGGTATCCGTTTTAGTACAGCTTATAGTCTGACTTAAACAAAAATTTAATAAACATATATTATATAAGTCTCATCAACAAGTACATATGTGTTTATTTTAAAACATTTCAACAAAAAACACAATTGACAATGTATCATCCATCAATATTATTAATACTCATATGTTATTGTTGATGGCAATGAGAATATAAAATTTTTTATATCAATATAAAGTTAATGGGGCGTAATTTATATATATATATATTTGATGATAATATGATTCATTTATTCAATGCAATTTTCTCGCTATATATATTAGGTTATCGAAAAAGTATTGATAATTTTTATAAATAGATGTCATTATAATTGAATATTTCAAGTAGTACTAATCTGATCAGGTAACACTAACATATGTTCGAAAGATGACATTTCGTAGATAAACAAAAACAAAAATTAAATTTGTTTAGTCATTTAAAAGTTGTAGTGCATTAAAGATGAGCGAAATTAGTGAAAAAATTCGATACATTTTACAATTTTATTATGAAAAAGGTGAAAATGCAACGCAGGCACATGAACCAATTTGTGCAGTTTACGGTGAAGGAACTTTATCAAAATTAACAGCCTATAGATGGTTTGCTCGATTTCGTTCCGGTAATTTTGATGTCAAAGATGCACCTCGTTCTGGTCGACCAATCACTGAAAAAGTCGATGAAATCATATCAAAAATTGAAGAAAATCGACACGTAAGCAGTCATGATATCGCTAAAGAACTAAACATCCATCACCAAACAGTTTTAAACCATTTGACAAAGGCTGGATACAAGAAAAAGCTCGATGTTTGGGTACCACATGAATTACCACAAAACAATTTAATGAACCGAATTTCCATTTGCGAAACGCTGTTTAAAAGGAACGAATTCGAGTCATTTTTAAAGCGAATGATTACAGGTGATGAAAAATGGATCACATACGATAATAATGTACGAAAAAGATCGTGGTCCAAGAAGGGTGAAGCTCCTAAAACAGTAGCAAAACCTGGATTAACACCAAGAAAGGTAATGCTGTCTGTTTGGTGGGATTGGAAAGGAATCGTTCATTATGAATTACTAGCACCCGGTCAAACCATTGATTCCGATCTCTATTGTCAACAATTAACAAGATTGAAGCACGAGATTAAAAAAAAACGTCCAGAATTAATCAATCGAAAGGGTGTTGTGTTCCATCATGACAACGCCAGACCACACACATCTTTGATGACTCGGCAGAAACTGAGAGAGTTTGGCTGGGAAGTTTTAATGCATCCACCATATAGCCCGGACCTTGCACCTTCAAATTATCATTTGTTCCGGTCTCTGCAGAACTCCCTTAATGGTTTAAAATTAAATTCCGCAGAGGACTGCAAAATGCACTTTGATCAGTTTTTTGCCCAGAAAACACAGAAGTTCTACAGTGATAGGATAATGTCTTTACCAGAAAAATGGCAAAAGGTCATCGATCAAAACGGCGCATATTTGGTTTAATAAAGTTCATTTGAAATATATAAAAAAATCGTTTGAATTTTGTAAAAAAAATTACCAATACTTTTTAGACAACCCAATATAATAATTTTTGCATTCATATTTGTGCAATATTTATGAATAAAAAAAGAAATATGATTAAAAAATTAACTTTTATTCAAATATTATATTCCACGATCAACAGATAGTATATATGTATATTTATTAAATCGTTTATTTTTACGAATATATTTTGAATATTAAATTGCAATTTATTTATATGTTCGCATATGGTATATATATTTTTCAATACAAATATTTATTTTTTTGTATATTATATCTGATTATATTTACGATACTTTATGAGGTTTTATCAATTGTATATATATGCATTATATACTATGAGAATTACAAAGAATATTATGATTATATTTATTTTGTAACCATCAATAAAATTACAAAATTAATATGCTATGGATGATGTATAAAAAATTGTTTTTACAATTTAGCTGTCTTCAACCCACAATGAATTTTTATGAAAGTATATAAGACATATTACTGTCACATATTACGATAAATTACTTAAAAAACGTTGATCGAAATTTATAAATAAATATAAATAATTGTATAGAAAGAAGACTTCAATTTAGACTGTAAGAATTTTTGAAAGTATAAGTGCTAAAAAAAATTGTGTGCAAAACATATATTTATATTACCATTTTTCAACTATTTAATTCGTTTAAATTGCCTTAAATTTTTCGTATATAAACCAAAAAAAAAATCACTTTATTTGACTGTGTATATCTTTTTTTTTTTTTTTTTTGTAAAATTATACATTGAAAGTATTAACTCAATTAATTAATAACGAATTTACTTACAATATGAATCATAAATTCTTTCTAAATGCGGCTTTTAGAAATATTTTTATAAATTTTTATTTATTCTATGTATAGAATTATAAATAAGAAGATATATTTTATTAGAAATTAATAATATAAAATAATTTGACATTAACGATGAACTTATATATATTTTTATATAAATATATATGTCTGATGTGGTTTAAATTATATTATTTAGTTTATAGATACAAAAGTCTTTTATGAATATTCGAAAATTTTAATATATAAGAATAAAAATAAGAATAATAAAATAAAAGAAAACACATCGTATAATAATTTTCCCTATATACATATATATAAGTATAATAATTTCAAAATATATTTGTGATAATTTTATTATACATTTTGTCTGCGATAATTAAATTGAATTATGTATATATATATAAATATTTTATTTATTTATTCATATATATATAGTTATGATGATATGCGATCATATGATGCATATATAATAATCGCATTTGTGTATAATAAATACATAAAAAAGTTAACAATAAAATAATTTTGGATTAAATACTTCTTTTTATTCAAATTTTTATACAGGTTTTATTTATTTTTTTTATTATATTATTGTTAAATTATTTTTTTTTAATGTCTCATCGCATTCTTTTAATGCATTTTATTGTTTTGTGGTGAGCTAACTTTATATATAGATTTTATCTTATAAAAATACAAAATGTAAATGTATTTTTATCATCTATAATACAAACTGAAATACTTTTTATATTATTTCTGATTGTAATTATAAATTATATTAAAATAATCATTAATTACGCATATTAGTTTTCATGAGGATTACGTTATAATTCTAGATCAATTTTTTGAATCATTAAGTACACAATGATCTTTTCCTTTTCTTTTTTTTTTTATAAATCTATAACCATTTAATCAAATATTTATTTATATATAAATAAGCTAAATATTTATAATAAAAATCGAATAATAAACAGTATTTATTTGTATTTGAATAATGAAACCTTTATATTTATATTTAAAAACGTTTATAATGTAAATATATATTATAATAATTATCATATATTTAGAGCAATTATATGTATCATATCATGATTCAATGACATCACATCATATATTTTTCAATTTGATTTGACTGTTGTATACATTACATTACAATTATTGAAATATATATCTATGTTAATTATAATATATGATGCGAGTTTAGAACGTTAACCTTTAACACTTTTTTTGTTTTGTTATATTTGTCATTGTGTGATTTAGATTTGAAACATTTTCATGTCTATCACGTATAAGTATTAAAAAAAAACACATAACTATCTACATATTAGAATATTATTCTGTGTAATCTAAATTCTAAATCATATGGCTATATATTTTATGTGAGATGAGCATTCATGACAGGTAAATGTAAAATACCTTAGGTTTTTGAATTTTATACTTTGTTATACTTTATATAAAATAAAATGAATTTGTATAATTTCTACTTAATATTCTGAATATAAGAATTAAAAAAAAATTTATATATCAAAATATTACCGAAAAAGCCTATACTAAAATTTAAATGTAAAACAACATATAATAAACCGTGATAAAAGTATTCAAAGTTTAAAGGTATTTATAATATAAACCGGATTTATATTTGTTAATAATAATAATAATAATAATAATAATAATAATATATATATATATATATATATATATATATATAGATTTTGAATGAAATTCACATACATTAAAAAAAAGGAAGGTATTATATTATACAGTATATATAGTAAAAGATGATTTTCAAATTAAAAAAAAATTCGCATTATTACATTGTTTGAATATGTGATGTGGCAAATATACTTACAATAAAAATAAAGGCATAAAAAGGTAAATATATTATACAAAAATTTAGAATTAAATATTATCATATCATGCCAAAAATTTGCTTGGCTTTGGTTTTTTTTATTATTCTACTAATTGCAAATAACTATATTATTGCGTGCATAAAAAAATAATAATATCACTAGATTGACAAACGAGATACAAATTTCATACTTTTTTTTTTTTCGATAACGCCCAACCCCAAATCACAATTGTTTTAAAAGATGTGATATCTTCAAAGACAATTTAGCATATATGACATAATAATAATAATAATTTTATATTTATTTTACATTACGTAATATACAGCGATGTTAAAAACGAGTACTCTTTTTATTAGTAAAAAAAAAATAAGTAATAATGCCTTGTTGTTCGCATAAATGCGATTGATTTCAAATATAATATATATGTTCTTCTTAAAAAAAAAAACTAAATATTCCACTATAATTTACTAACTGTGGTGTGTATATTCTGTTGTGGTTCATTAAAAAATAACATAACTATTTTTTTACTTATATTTTATGTATGTATATATATATTTATTATTACAAAATAAGAGATATTTATTATATGTATATAGTATTTCTTCTTTGGGCGTTAGTAAACATTTTTTTTTTCTTCCAAAAATGGTATCCATTTTATATATAAATTTCAAAAAATTAATTTTTTTTTAATTCTTACCTGTTGTGCATTAATTACATTGATTAACACAATAAGTAAAACAATTGATTTTAAATACATTTTGGATTTTGTTTTGTATATTTTTAGTTGCACAATTAAAAAAAAACTTTTGAATTTTTGTTAAAAAAAATATATGTATAGCAGGTACACACAAACTAAATAATAGATGTATAATGTATCAATTCCGGCATCAAACTGAAAAAAATAATACTTTTAATATAAAATAACTCTATATATACAGAATATAGTATATTATATGAATATATACTAACCGTGAAGCAAACGGTTATATTTGAAAAAACAATATTCAGATATGAATTTTTATGTGTATTATATTTATATACAGTACTAAACAATATAAATATATATCTATATAGTATAAAGTAGTGTGTTGTAGAAAAACTTTAATAACAATAATATATATATATATAATATAACAACCAGTTTATATATATTTTCTAAATATTTGTATATTTTATATATAATTAACATAATACAATCATAAAAAAAAACGTATTTATAATTCAGGGAATGTTAGATCAAAAGAAAAAATTAACGGGGTTATAATCGTAATTAATCGATATCATAACACGTAGATTTAAACGTAAAAACTATTCACTATTTATATGATTTTAAATAATTGAATTTTTAAAATTAGTTTTTTTGGGGTTGTTCGCGATCACGTACTTTACCTGTAAATAAACTTTGATAGGTGGATTTCACATATTTAATAATATTTACTAATAAAATACTATGTTTTTAGTTTTTGTTTCATATGTAACAGATGTGAATATGCGGGAGAATTGAGGTTTATTAAACAATTTGTTATTTATATATTTAACAGGTGTTTTACACGCAAAGGGTGCGACTACTGACTTTATATATATATATATAATTATATTGTATATGGTTTATTGCGAGGGTGCATTATTACATATTATATGTATATATAATATAAACAAAAAACATACTTAAAATTGTTGTCCCAATTTTTTATATAAGAATTTAGATTTTAGATTACATATATTCATATCAATGCGCGATGTATCTTTTTATTTTATCCTTATATTGAATCCTTATTATCACCTATACATAACATTCATTCACAGAAGTAATAATGATTTATATTTGAATTTTATAGTTTTCAGATTTACAGTACATATTTTTAATAAATATAAATGTTAAAATCCCAAATAATAATACGGAATATTCCAACTTATTAAATCAGTACTCATTATAGGTTCTCGCAAGACTAAAATGACCATATTTTTTCGATAAAATTAGTAAAACAAACTAAAGGGAATCTTAATTAGACTTAAATATTTTAGAAAAACACTTCAAACAACGAAAAGGAAATTTTTACCTAATATGATCTGTTCTAACTGCTTTGTTTTTGCGAAACAACTTACCCATATATATATATATTTACATCTATAAATATATGTACGTTTTTGTACTCTAATCAAATTTACCTCTTTTTTTTTTTGTACCTTTATAATATATTATATAAATATGTTAGATATTAAAGAACAAAAAAAAAGTAAATATTTTTCATTATTATTCTTTTTTTTTCTTCTATTAAATGCGCGTCTTCGTATTTTTTTATTGTATAACTGGTAAGAAACAAAACAAAAAAACCAGTTAAATATATTGTTTTGTTATATACAGATCATTATATTATTGATGGTATTTCTTTTTAAACCACAATCATCTTATTTAAAAGTCTAAAATACACATGATGTGATGATGGTATAAACAGAAATGGTGTGATAGCATATGTATATATTTTTTTTTTGTATATAAATATAATGGATAAAATAATTTTTTAAATGTAAAACTGGAAAATAGGAGAAAATTTATCAAAAAGAAATATGAAAATCAAATCTATAAGCATATATACAAAAAAATTAATATAATCATTTAACGGTTCTATTTGCAGGTGCGACGTCATTGATTACTTTTTTCTATTTTATATAATAAATTTTATAATTTTACCTGTTTTACATGATTTTCCTTTTATACGCAATCAATAAGATATTCTAATGCAATCGAATTTAATTAAGCTATAAAAAAATACATACATTATATTTATTATAACCGCGATTTTTTTATAGTTAAGGAAGTTAAAATCAAAAGAATATATACAAATATATTGAATCATCTATATGCAAAAATAAATAAATGAATAAAATAATTTCTTATTATTATTATACATATATATATTCAAACAACATTGTATTGATTCCGTAATAATAAATTATCTAAGATAATTGATTAATTTTATTATATAAAAAATTATATATAAAAGGAAATTGATTAAAACCCAAACAATTTGTATTGTTTTTTAGTTACAATGTCGATAAGTTTTAACGTGTTTTTAGCTAGATTAGCTTTTTAGATAGATTCTATTACATTTTTGATGATTTTCTCAAATTATAAGGATAAAATTAGATTATATATTGGCATCCAAATAGATTATAAATCGTATTAAATTATAAAATAACTAATACGAGATGCAATGAGAATATTTATAAAAAAATCGATACTGATGAATATTGTGATAAATTCCAATATTTCCACGCCCTTGTGTAAGATTTTACGATAAAAACACAGTGTTTCAATGGTTTCAAAATAGATTTATGGGGAATTTTTAGGGCAGTAGATACTTATCGGTAAACCTCTTCTTAGGTTTAGGATTATGAGCATCGATCCGGAAATCTCTAGATCAGAAAATCCTCAATTTCCTCTTATACGTTATACAATTATTGCTTTCTGTAATCTTTTGTTTACTTACTTCATAATTGTATATTAATCATTCTAATTGTATGAGGCTCGCAATTAAACCAAAAAATAAAAAATGCATAATTGATATTTTTTGTTTTGATATTATATTCTAATTAGATAAATGTCTCATTTGGAATCATATATGTCTTATAAATAGATAATAAAAAAATAGAAAAACACACGCATATATTCAATCAATAAATTCAAATCCTTTGGATTTTAAATCTGCCTTTGCTTCAATTATCTGTTTTTGTAATTCTTCGGCAGCCTGTGGACAATCGTTGACGTTTAATGTTCTGTATACAACTATAAACGCTGAATATGCCTACAAAAATGTCCAAACAAATGTATAAACACAATTTATTTAACTAATAATAAACTAATTTAAAAATTAATTAATAATTAGAATAATAATAATATATACTTACAGCGAAAAGGAAAAATAAAACGAATGGTAAAATTTCTATTTCATATAGCCAATTCTCAAAAACTGTTGATAGAATTACCTTCGAAATGATAGCCAAATATAATGATACACATATTATCATAATATTCAGACACTCTGATAATTTCGTCATTATTTCAATAGAATTATTTTTTATAATAATATAATATAATAGGAATTATTTAATTGGGATTTTTATTAAAACCAAAAATAGGATGATGGAAATTCAATGTTTTTTTACGAAATTAATTTTATAATAATAATAAATGACTTTTTTTTTTGTTTGTTTATATTTTTATTTTATTTTTTTCATCAGTTGACAGCTGATAACATATTTGGTATAAAAACAGCTATATATAATATAAATTTTATTATTTATAGCAGCACGAATTTGACTCAAAGATGGTCGAACCACAGAATTCATATAGTTTGTGTCTACGATTGATACTTTATATATTTCTAATTTTAAAAGTATATTTCTAATTTTAAGTTTATTTTTATGTTTAAAGTAATTATTTTTTTTTTAAATACCGATGAAGGAAAACTCTTTTTTGGAAAATATTAGTATTACAGTTAAATATATTATCATTTCGAAGTAATCGGAAAGGTTCTGTAAATTCATTAAAATTGTAAATGTTTTACTGGGAACTAATTTAATAAATTGATTATTATCTGTTTTATTAAAGTGAAAATATTTTATTTCTATAATTTTGGTTAAATTATGTAAAATAAATTTAAAACACAAAATAAATTTTTTTAATTTTATATCCATATAAATATAGATCATTTTTATTAATAATAATTTAAATAAATTACACTTACAACATAATTAAAACATAAAATAACGATTAAAAATGAAAACTATTGACTTAAAAAAATATACTATATAAATTCTATAAATTGATATACGATTTTGTATAAATTATCAAAATATTTTAATTAAAATCGTGGAAAATCAAAATACGATGGTGGTAATCCACCATCAAGACATTTTTTACCACCAAGTATTTCATCAATTTTTAATGCTTGAACACGAAATGTTACTTCATTTGGATCTTTTGTACCTGCTGCTATTTTCTATAATATACAAAAGAAACGCAGATTTAAAAAATCATTTTTTCTTTTATCTGAATTTTACGCAATTACAATTTTATTAACCTGAAATGCACTGCTAAGTGCCCATAATTCCTCGGCACCACGACGATTTTCAATAATTTTTAAACCACTAACAAATTGTAATGTTTTATCATCTTGTGCAACAATTCGCATATTTTTTAAACTATACGGTTTTGATGTATCCCAACAAGCGATTCCAATTGGATTGATTATACCGAAAAATAGATTTCCATTTTTATCTAATGCCTGTGATGTAGCTTGAGTTTCACGTGAACCAATTTCCTATATATATATATATATATATAATGATAATTTTAAATATATATACTATAAAAATTAAAAAAAATATATTTATACTTACAATAAACTGTCTTGGTAACGAATTCTTATCATTTTCCCATATTGTTGAGTTATCTAAAAGTGAAAGTGGTACAGTATTTTCGGTAATCGATGCTAATGCATGAAAATATAAAACTCTTCCATTATCGGAAACTCCATTATTATTATTATGATAATTATTATTATTATTATAATTATTATAATTGTTATGATTGTTATAATTATTATTATTATTATTATTGATATTTGTTCCAAAATATGAACCAAAACCTCTTGGAGTTGCCGTTTGTTTCGGTGACACTGCCATACCAAATAGGCCATCCATTAAATCAAATGATGTTCCGGCTATTGTAAATGTTCCATATTTTGGTACGGGATACATTAATTTATTTTCTGCACGCCACGATTTATCACGTTTATAATCATAAATAACAATACCAAAATTGTCAGTATCCCCCATATATACCATTGTATCGGCACAATTACCAGGCGGTGGATCTCTTACATCAACTACCTATATTTTTAATTTTTTTAAATGTTAAAATTCAAATTCCTAAATTTTCCCATTTTCCTATAAATAATGTAATAATTTATATATCCTTACAGGAGTGATAAATATAGAACCTCCTGATGTATATTGTGACGATGGAAATACATATCGATGAATTAATTTATCCGTATTTATATTAAATATTAAAAGTTGTGGTGGACATTTTTGTTCATCACCAATACGGCCAGCATCTAACACCCATAATCGATCACACTTGTCAAGCTATTTTAAAAAAAAAATGAATTGAATTTGTATATATACTGTATAATAATAAACATATAAATAAAAAATAATTATGTATAAACTGCACTTACAATTGTTCGAAATACTGATACGATACCAAAACAATCCTTTCGATTTTGCCAACTATAATCGGGATAACCTTGTATCAATGGATTACCATTTTCAAATTCACCCGTTAATGTTCCGAATGTTATTGGAATACCAGGCACAAATCGTGGTACTGTTATAAATACACGTGATCGACCTGCATCTTTATAGTGAACATTAACATCTATTGGAATCCCATTACCCGGTACATACTCTCCATTTGCAATTGCACGTTGTTTTATGGCATTCGATGGAAATTCATATTCTATATCTTTCCATTCGGCAACGATTTTCATTGATTTTATACCCCTATCATTCGCAGCTACTGTTACGCAAATAATTGATGCAAATGTTATTACGCATAACCACAGTAAACCCATATTTTTTATCATTTTCGATAATCTTTGAAAAGTTTCCTTTGTATAATTTAATTTAATTATACCTATGTGAAAAAGTGAATATATCTATATATATATAAAGAAAAAAAAATCACAAATGTTAATAATTAATATTTAAAAAGAATTACGATTCTAATTATTCAGTTGCTAATTAAAAAAAAAAAAACAATATTATTAACTTAAAATTTAGTAATAAATTTTTGTTAATTGATTAATTTAAACAACATTGATATATAGTATATTATATATATATATAATATTATTAAATATAAAAATTATTACTTTTTTATGGTTTATGGAAATCCAATTTCCATTTTTTATATATACATATATATATATGAGAAATTTATGAATCATATATATTTAGAATAATATAATACTATATAATTTGTGTTGGTTTAAATGAAGCCCCGATAAACTTTTTTATATATTACCTATATGTAAAATATTTTTAGCTTGGTAATTTTATTTACATATATAATTAAAAAAAAAAAAATAAAATTTATATTGTAAATTCACGCACGTATAAATGTGTTAATAGAAATGAAATATCGTATTTATAAATTATATATTATCAATTATTATTATTTTTTATTTCATAAACTATAGATCTGTCGGGGAATTCAACGTTATATTCGTAATATTATATTAATATATAAATTGTTAATTGATTTATTTTATATAGCAATTCATCATTTTCTATATGATTAAATTGATTAGAGTTACATTGAGAAAATTAACATTATCTAAAGAATGAATTTTTATATTATATTGACATGATAAGGTATATTCATAGATTTCATAGATCATTTAAAGGAGATTATTATTACAATAGGTAATAAAATATTTTTAATTTCAATCAAAGTATATAAAATTTGCTAGATTCATTTACAAGAACTTCCAGAAATAACCCAATATTTATATGTATGAATTGAGATAAACATATTTAAATATTTATTATAAAATTTTGCATATATGAAATTTTAATTTTCGTATAAGTAATAAAATTGTCTTTTTTAATGTGTATATAAAAAAAATAATAATAAACAATAAAAAACCCCAATTAAACAAAAAAATATACGAAATATTTTTTTTGTATATAAATATTTATTTATTTATTTTATTACAAATTTATATTATCTTAAATATATATGGGTGTAAATATGTAAATGATGTACACGGAAGGTTCAAGGACTGCGTGTATATTGATTATATAGTTAAATATACATTATTTTGTTACCACGAACAATAACAATATTTTACCTTGACAATGATAAAATATTTACATATAAGTATTGATATATAAACAAAACCGTATATTGACAATTTTACGAAAAAATAAGGTATATATACATTTATTTGTTAACTACAATATATGTGTATAAGAATAAGATATGGTGAATTACGATTTTTATAAATCATGATAATTAAATTAAATTTATGAATTTCTCTGTATATAGTAAAATTTAAAACTGTTAATATTTGGAAAAAGTGAAACTTATGTGAATGAAACTAGTATATTGTGTATTAAATTGAGTATAGATAAAAAAAAAATTAATGATATTGACCGTTTGAATTCTAATTAATTTGAATATCATAATTTTTATATATATATATTTTCATTCTAAAATATAACCCCACCCTGAAATCAATGAACGATAGGCAAAAAAAACATATACAGTTATAGATAAAGCTTCGGATTTTTTCTTAAGATAAGTTATGGTAAGATGGTTAACAAATATTTTCTTTTTTTTTAACTTAAATAAAGGCTATATAATTTTTAATTTATAAATATATTGTACTTTACACTTAAATATATTAAAATTTCACTTACATGATATTTTGAACACTTTTTGAATCACTATATATAAATATTAACGAACTATTCATCAGGTTTTTGTATAACTTGATCGGAAGTTACTTATACATATATATATATATATATTTATATATGAATTTATATATTATAGTAAAAACTTATTTATCGCATATATACGTTCCGATTGCGGTCAAACTTTGATGATTATTAAACATTGACTAAAAAACCTAATCTTATTTATTTAAAATATATATATTTTTCTTTAAAAATATACTGGTTAATATATGATTTTTTTTTTTTTAAAGTTTATTAAAATTTTACAAACACACATAGAATATATAAAAATTCAAAATTTATATGTTTATAATGACACACTTGTCTATATATATTTTATTTTATGCAAAACTATATCAAAACACTAAATAATTTATTGATTGTGGTAAAATGTTAATTAAGTTTCTTTTTCTTTTCCTTTATTTTTTTACGTTTTGTTTTTTTTAACCAAATATATTTATATTAATATGTTAAATGAATATGTAAATATAAAATTAAAAAAATATTGGTAAAATTAATTGAAACGTTTAGATGATTTGTGTTAGCAAATTGCAAGAATAACCAACTGTTACTAAACTGACTGAGATGTGATAAATGTTTAAATATATATAAACATATATAGAGGTATATATATATACAATAGTATATATATAGAAGTATTTAGTAAACAAATAATTATATACGCAGAGTACAATCGTATACATTTGTATATAAATTCTTAAGATACGTCTTATTTTTATACATAAAAAAATCTTCTATATACATATATTAAATTCTTGAAATAGAGAAAATGAAATGTCTTTTTGGAATGGGAAATAAGAAGATTTAATATATATATATACAGATTAAAAACAAGTTATGATTACATTTGTGCAAAAATTTATGAATTTTTCGATATATGTTGGTTTGGGTTTTTTTCTTTACGTATATATGCTGCAAGGTATAATCCATGCATTTCTTGTTATTGCACTGTACCCAAGTATAAACTATATTAATATGACTAATATCGGTTATGATATGCGTATGTGATATTGATTGTCATTATTCAAACAAATAAAAAATTGTAGATACTCGTCATATTATTTATTTTGATGGAAATAAAAAAGATTTATTCATTAACGTATATATACAATTTTCATCATATTTTTACAAAATGAATAGTTGCAGATGATTATATGTATATGATATATGATATATGACATACTCCCACATATATAACAAAAATTATAATATTTAAAAGAAATATTCTCAATTTGATCGTTAACTTATTACTTGACATTCATTCAATTGATTCAGATTATGTTCTTATACTATAATTACAAATGATCCTTCTTTAACTGATCTTTTGTTTTGTCTTCAACTGAATTTTTATGCAATAATAACAATTTTAAAATTTTATTATAATTAACAATAAGCTCAATGGTATTTTATGCAAATATTTACATTTATCAAATAAATATCAGACAAAAATAAAAATAATCAATACAAAAAAGTTATCAAATAAGTGTTTGTTTAAATACTAGTTTTTAACAATTTTTTTCGTTGGTTTTACTATCTATATATATAGATATTTTATTAAATAAACACAATATACCGAATACAAAAAAATAGGAATCGTTTATTAAGAATAATTCAGATATTTGAAAAAAAAAATGATGAGTCTCGTCTCGTTTTCACTATATGCGTTTGTGTCGTTCACCTGCATTTAAAAACTTTCTATATATGATAATCATATTTTTTTAACATGGATCCTATTTTCTATTATATGGATATTCGCATAAAAAATGAAATTTAATTATGAATTAAAGTGTATATAAAAGAAATTGTAGATATAGTAAAGATAAATGTAGATATAGTGGGGTATTTTTTAAAACTTTTATCAACTACCACATGATTTAGGGATATTAAAATAAAATAATATATCAATTCAGAGCAAATTATTTATTTCTACACACTATATATTTAACAAACCAATAACAAAATGGTAAATATTATTTTATTTAAAAATTGGAAAAACATAACTTGAAAATGGGGCACCATTACATTGCGTATATCCACTTAATAAATCATTAATAGTTATGGCTTGAATTCGATAATTAACTTCATTTGAATTTTTCGTTCCCGCCATAATTTTCTATATATAAATATCAAATCAAATAATAAATGTTTTAAGGATTCATTATTTTGGACATTCATTTGAAATAAAATAATAATTTACCTGGAATCTACACGATACCGCCCATAATTCTTCTTGATTGTAAATATTTTTTATAACTTTCATACCACTAGTAAATTGTAATGTTTGATAATTATATGCAGCTATTCTCATATTTTGTGTTATATATGATGTTCTTGAATCCCAACATGAAATGGCAGTCGGTGACGTTAATCCTTGATATAAATTTCCATAACAATCCATTGCTTGAGCAGAGCATTGTGTACCTCGTGATCCAATTTGCTATATATATGTCATTATAATTAAAATAATCGTTTATCATTTAAAAGTCGGCAAATAAAAAAAATTTTATAAAAATCAAATATACCACAAAATACGTTGGACAAGCATTAATATTTTTTTCCCAAGTTGCACAATCATCTAATATTGAAAGTGGTACTCTATTTTCGGTTATACTTGCCAATGCATGGAAATATAGATATCGATTTGGATAGGTTGCAACTGTTTTGGAAAACAAAACATTAATGATTGATTAAAGAAAATTATCAAAACAGATTGTCATCAATAAAAAAAAACTGATTAATATTTACGATTTTTAGGTGTTACTGCCATGCCAAAAATACCATCGGCTAATGTAAATGATTCACCAGCAATTGTAAAATTTGAATATTTTTGTTGGGCTTGTGTTAACGGATGTTGTACTCTCCATGATTTCATTTTATATAAATCAAATACAACTATGGCAAATCCTGTAACATCAGCAATATATACCATAGTATTTGCACATGTATCTCTAACGTCAACTACCTATATACATATATTTACGTTAAATAATTTTATGTTAAAAATATTTAAACTAAACCAATGAAAAAATTAATTAATTTACCGGAGTAATAAATAATGATAGAGCTGGTTTATATTGTGATAATGGAAATTGATAACGGAATAACAGAGCATCATTATTTAAATTAAATACCAACAATTGTGGAGGACACATTTGTTTGGAACCAATTGCACCGGTATCCAATACCCAAAGGCGACCACATTCATCAATCTATATATATATATATATATATATTCGGAAGTTTATAAAATTACAATATAATTAAATTTAATTATTATACTATATATAAAACAATAATGAATTGAAAAAAAAAATCTCTTACAGCAATACGAAATACAGAAATAATTCCACCACAATCATTTCGGTTTTGTGAATAATAATCTGGGTAACCATTTATAATTGGATTACCATTTTTATAATAACCTGATACAACACCCAATGTTATTGGAATTCCTGTTGTAAATCTAGGTGTTGTTACGAAATAACGAGGTGATCCGACACCTATATAAATTATTTTAAATATATGAAACAAATTTTATATAATGAGATTATATGTTTCAAAAAAATCAAATATTATATACAAACCTCTG
The DNA here is from genome assembly GCA_958336335.1 of Dilophus febrilis. Lineage (NCBI taxonomy): Eukaryota > Metazoa > Arthropoda > Insecta > Diptera > Bibionidae > Dilophus > Dilophus febrilis. Next base: position 41,970,464 of record OY284468.1, read on the forward strand.
TAATCAACATCGACATCAATAATTACTGCATTTCCACGAACATAATTTTTTGTGCTTATTGCCGTTTGTTCAATGGCAGTCGTTGGAAATCCAAATTCAGCTTCAGTCCATTGAAAAATTGGTTGTAAATTTTTTTGTGCGTTACTTCTTTCAATATTAATTGCAATAAAGCAATAATATAAAATGACCGTAAATATAATTTTCATTTGTTGATTGGTTCTTTCGCTTTAATCTTTAATAAGTTTGCAAAACAAAAAAACAACTTTAACTTTAATTTATTAAATAAAATCCTAAATAATTTTACGAAATATTTATCTCCTCTTATTTCTTTTTATATATATCTTATTAGTTAACAATAAAGAATTGTAATTACCTTTTAAAGCAATTAATTGGAATGATATCGATTTATAAAAATAATTATGAAGGTAACAAAAAGATATTTTATTTTTCTTTTAAAAAGAACAAATGGAAAAGTAATAATATTTTGAATAATATTAAATTAAGTTTTAATAATTATATTATTTGCATATTATGCTAATATATAATAAAATATCAATTTGGTACACAGATGTTAAATATTTATATTGTATAGAAGATATCAAAATATTTTATATCATCGTTTTCTCGTATATGGTATATGTTTATTTAGTTTGTATGTTGTTCCTCAATATTGATACAAATGAGATAATCATTATAATATTAAAAAAAAGAACGTTGTGACAAAATTAATATCAAAATCTATGCAAAACCGGCAATTAAAACGATATAATCGCAAGAAAACAAAAACTTTTATATTAATGATCCACAATATCTCGTGGGTACGAGCCAAAGGTATATGAGTATACACGTTTAACATCTATACAATTGTTATTTTACACAATTTGTGAACCCAAATAGAAAAACTTTAAACTTTTGATGTCCGTATTGTAAACGTCTTTCATGAACTTCATTCATTTATATCATGTGAATATACTGTGTTACATTTGTTTAAACAATGACAATAACAAATGTGTGTTATCAAAAAAATGTTTTGTATATTTAAATAATTTTTTGGGAAATATTTGAATTGGTAAAAATATAAAACAAGTTAATAAATAAATTTAATTAGTTATATGGTTTTTTTTTAAAAAGTCTGGTTTTTGCATTAAATTGTATATTATATTTAAATTTATGTATAATATATTTTGGATTATTGTCTGATATGTTATATAAACTTATATAACTTGTATATCTCCTTTTTCTTTAATTAATATTATATCATATCAAACCTGATAATGTGAATTTAATTATATAGATGAAAATTTCGTATGAACATTTTAGAATTTTATGAAGTACAAATAATATCCATCGTTGGATCTTCGTCTCACACTAGATCTTGTGTTATTATTACATTTTAGGAATTTTGCGTAAACAAATCCACTAAATTAAAAATCACTATACATTGCGAATAGAATTATTTTCAAATACTTTAAGGATAACATTCATTTATATATTTAATGATGATTTAATAGATATTATAAATAAATTATTTAAGATTAGCTTTTGTGGTCTGTGATAAATTTGTTAAAAACACAACATGACAATGCTTTTTTTCTTATTTTATAGATAATTCCAATATTCAAATTATATACCTAATATGATTCTCAATTAGCCATCATATTATAAAAAAAAAATTCCTAAATAAATCACAATAAAAAAAATATTTTTTTTATTACTTTGTTTATTCATTAAAATAACTTTTCTTAATATACACCTATTTATGATAAATTATACAAGAATGTATAAAAATAAATATTTATCTAAATATATATGTATATCTATAGTATAAGAATATGTAAATAAATAGGACGGCTCACCAATTCACAAATAAAAAATCATTCTATAGATTAAGTTAAATGTTCACAAAATATTTTCCATATAAAGTTGTAATAATATTTAATTTTTTTCTTTTTTAAACTTTACTATTGAACAACTAATTTTAATCTAATGTTAAAACTTTAAATTAAAAATTTTGTTAGAACCTAAACGTTTAATATATTTTTAGAAATTGTACATTTTTTTCTTCGAAATTTTAAACATTAGACTTAAGCCGCCTTTTATTAAGTAAATAAAAGTATATTTATCATATATATATAAATTAATAGAAATTTTTAATTATTAAAATAAATAATTTCGCTAAAAAAAATAAAATATAATTTAATATGTATTTATTGTTTATGCGTAATTCGCATTTTATAAAAATTTATGTCAATCATTCAAATTAATTTTATTTGATTAATTTTATATCTATTTAAATAAATATATTGATGAAATTATGAGTATTATTATTTGAAGAAAAAATCAAATCAAATACTACATTCTATTTTATCGCATAAAATTATATATAATTACTAACTATTTCAAATTATAATTTTATCTAAATTCCATCTATACATAATTTTAAATTAATTAGGATAAATTATGTTTGATGTCACATTATCTTTTGTTTTACATTTTTGACCTCCGTCTAGGAGTTCGGCAACCGGTGCCATTTGAATTCTAAAATTAACTTCAGATGTTGACATTGTACCAGTCATAGCTTTCTGTATTAAAAGATTTTAAAAAAAATAGAAACAAATTATATATCATTAATCATTAAATCGTTAAAGATGTATTTTAAATTACCTGAAATCTACAACTAACAGCCCATAAATTTTCTTCATCAGTTGGGCTATCGATTATTTTCAGTGAACTAACAAATTGTAATGTTTCATCATTTTGTAAAACAACTCGCATATTATCTCGATTATAGTTGGTCGTTGAATCCCAACATGCAATTGCTATTGGCTTTGTTAAACCAAAAAATAAATTACCATTTTTGTCCATACTCTGAGCCGTTGCATGGGTACCCCGATTACCCAACATCTAAATCGGTAATAATTATTATAAAATATTGCTTTGTTAATAACATAAAATATACTTCAGAAATTGTGATAAATTCACATGCTAAAGAAAAAAACTCATAGACCGGATTCTATTTAAAATTACCTTAAATTCTCTTGGTTCACTATCGGCATTACTTAACCAAAGTGTAGAATTTTCGAGTAAACTCAATGAAACACGATTTTCTGTAATAGCTGCCAATGAATGAAAATATAATTGCCTTTCTTGTGTTGATGCTGATGTTAATGTTGATCATTTGAATTTTATTAATTTATTATTAATTTATAAAAGGAGGTATAGGTTATCTTATAAAATAATGTATTCACACATACTTTGTGGTGTTAATGCCATTGAAAAAATTCCATCCATTAAATCAAAGGTTTCACCGGCTATTGTAAAAGTTCCAAAATTCGGATATGGATATGTTAATTTATTATTGACTCGCCACGAACGATTTTGCAATAAATCATACACAATAATACCGAAACCATTTACATCCGCAACATATACATTAGCATTATCACATGATGGTGGATTTAGTACATCTACCACCTGAATATACATATATATATTTTTTTATAAGTATATACAATACAATAATTTCTTTGAAATCATTCAGAAATCATTTAAGAAATTTATAAAACATTCTTCTACTAATATATCACTTACCGGCGTTATAAATAAGGACATTCTAGGAAAATATTGTGTTGATGGATATTCATAACTGTGTATTAATTGATCCGTTTTCAAATCAAATATGTATAAATATGGTGGACATGTTTGATCGCTACCAATTCTACCAGAATCCAATATCCATATACGATCGCATCTGTCAATCTATTTTGATTATAAAATAAATGAGAATTAGAAACACAAATAGATATATTGAAAAAGATATAATTTTATTGATTTTACTTCAACTCTAAATACGGATATCAAACTAGAACCACAATTTTGTGTGGTATGCCAATTCCAGTCTGGATACGGACGTATACGCGGACCACCAGGAGCTTGTTTATCCGTAATGGTACCCAATGAAGCAGGTATCCCCGTTGTAAATCTCGGTGTTGTAATAAATATACGCGAGTCACCTGTTATATATATATAATAAATGCGAATGTAATCAAATAAATAATTTATAATATCAATTGTATAAAACATCAATTATATAAATATAGTATATATACCATTATAAACATCAACATCAATTAATACAGCATTACCACGAACAAAATTTCCATTTGCTATGCTATTGGTCTCATCCGTTTCACTATCAAAATCATACTCAACAGCTTTCCATTCTGATACCAATCGTAAATTTGTTATATTACCATTTACATTTACATTTACATTTACAAATGTATATATAACAATTATAAATAATACTTTGTTGCACCACATCGTGAATATAAATTATATTTATTTATTTATTTTTTTTTTTAAATTATTTTATAAATTATTTTAAATGTTTATTTTATATAAATATACGCAAAAATGTTATTTTCTATATTTTGATATGTTATATAAAAATAAATTAAATCAAAATTTATGGTATATATTAATAAAAAATGTATCTTCTTTTTGTCTAAAATGTTTCTATATAAAAAAAGTTTTCCTGTAAAACATTTAATATGTTATGGTTTTTTTTTGGTCATTTAGTGATCTGTATACGGACATAAAAGCGTATCAAAAGGTTAAATGATTAAAACCGGTATTGTATATAGAATAAATATTATTCGCATTTCAATATACGTAATTAAAATTAATCTTTAAATTCTACCTTATAAAATATCCTTATTGTTTTAATTATATATATAACATGATATATTTTGATGGATCGCTTGTCTTAACAATTTGATCAATTGGTATAATGTTTAATTTTTGTTTTTTAATATAAATAAATGGCGTTTTCTTTAAGAACACTTTTAAAAGGAAATGTATTTTAATATTTTTCCCATTTATAAACGTTTCCGTTATTTTCATATTATCCTTTTGAATCCTTTACAAATAACTATAACATAATTTAATTGAAAGAAATTTATTCTTATATCAAAAATTGCACTTATAATAAAAATTGATGCTCATAAATTTCATGATTTAATTCAACCAACAAATGATGATGAATAACATAATTCTTAATTGTTGAATTAAACAGAAAAACAACACTTGTATAAATATTATAAATATACTAATATACCAAACACTATACAATAATTGTTACATACAAGAGTACTCATTTCATCTTGTATTAAATTGAAAAAAAAGTACTTCGTTAACTTTATTTTTTACATAGTCACTCACTATCGCATATTTGATATATTTGAATATATCAAAAAAAAATTATTGTAAAATAAATATTTGATTGTTTTCAATGTCATCAATCATCTGAACTCTATATTATATATATATATATATATATATTTGAATAATTTATTTTTTTTTGTATTATATATAATTTTCATTCAGACTATTTTATTTTATTTTTTGTTAAAAATTTATTATTTCAATATTTGCGATGTATTTTTGGATTTGTTTTTTTTTTATATTTGTTTTTTGTTTTGTTAGACTAAACCATTTTTATTTGTATCGAATCGATTAATTTTATTTATTTATATACGTTATTTTAAATGTCATTCACCACAATATATAATTACCATTTAATATATATAGATAATCTCTATTTAATAAATCCCTCATGCATATGAATAAATTTTATCAATTAAATCAATATTTCCGGCTTAATTTTATTGATAAAATTAACATTTACATATATAATCGATTGCATAATATCACTTTATTTAAATATATAATATATATATACAAATCATCTGTATAAAAAATACCTTTTTAATTTTATTAAAATATATTCAAAATATATCGAATTAATTTTTTTTCGTTTATTATAATAATATATTAAATATATGTTTAGTGTTTGGCAATATCGATAATTTTATTATCGTTTCATTTAAAATTCAAAATTATACTAAATGGGAATATCGAAAAAAAAAATTTGTGCAAAATAATCACCGTAAAGATTTGACCCCGCCGCGATGTCTAAACTCACTGATTGAGACATGTACAAATATACATATATACATACATTCAGGTTCAAAATTGTATACGAAAAAACAAAAGTATTTATCTTGAAATTGAAAAATTTATATGAGGATTATAAGGTAAAAAATTCTTAGTTGAAATGCTTATAGATTTTGATGTTAAAAAAAATGTTTTGGAATACCACTCGACCCATTTTTATCATTCTAAAAATGTATTGACTTTCAAAAGATAATTATTTATAAAATTTTCGCTAGACGACAGTTAATTATAATTTTCAATTAATTAAATATATTTTTAAACAATCGCTTTTATTATGTTCTTTACTGTATTTAACATTCTTTTTGACTCTATCTATATATAATATATCCGGGCAAATCTTTTTGATAATACAATATATTCAACAAGAATGTGTTTTGTTTGGATTTTTTTAAATAAAATATAGATTTTATACTTATCGACTTTGAATGTTAAATCATATATTTATTGTAAATTAAACAAAATATTTTATGTGACTTTATAGTACAAATTATCCGAAATTTATAGATTGATTAGTGAAATATACAATTATTGATAATAATAAAGAAAGACTAAATCTTTTCAGTTTTTAGAAGAATAATTACAAAAAAACGTTCTTCCTCGTTCATCTGTTGATGTGTAAAGGTATTTTATTTAATATATATAGAATATATAAAATTTTGTATGGACCAGTCTTGTTATTATAATAAATATACACATTTTTTTTTAGTTTTTTATCCATATTTAAATAAGAATATATTTTTGTGTTTTTAATTGTATTTGTATATGTATATGTTATAATATAAGGTACAAAATTATTAAATTCACAACGTAATATACTTATTTGTATCAACATTTCGAATATTGAATTTATATGTTAATTTATAATTGTTAAATATTAAAAATATGTTATTTAAACTTTAGACATTGATATTTATATATACTATATTTATATAAGTTAATAAAATGATTTTATATTAATAACTTTTTTGGTAGAGCTTTTCTTAAAGTTTTATTGGAACATTTTTTGTTTTTGTATATTATTGTAAATATTTTATTATTGTTTTAAAATGATAGAACTATAGATAATTTTATACATTTGATTATAAATTGAATGATCAGAAAGATGATTGTCCTTGAATATATGATTAAAATGTTTTAGCATGTATATATCTATATCTGAAATATAGAAAAACTATAATTCTGTCTATCATATATAATCCGTACTATCATATATAATCCGTTTACATCTTTACAAAACAAACACATTGTTATAATTTTTTGATTGGATAGATCCATATAATAAGATCGATCAGACTATAATTGACATTTGTATTCCATTTCAGCATTTTCTATACAATTATTTTGGATATCTTAAATAAATTTTCAGTCAATTTCAATAAAAAATTTGAGATAAAATAAAATATTTGAGATAAAATTTAATATGCAAGAATTAAAATAAATAATATTTACATGTGAAAATGATTTGCAATCAATATGGCTTTATGTGTATAGTATATATATACATTTGATTATTATATTATTTTCAATGAAATTTTGTATGTGTAAATATAATAAATCATCAATTTTCTTTACTCAATTTAAAATTCTAATGAATTCTATCATTTTTTCAAATAGTTACAATACAATGTAATAATTTATTACAAACAGTTAATTTATATTCAAAGTTATATTCAATGTAAATTTCATCTTGTATATATATAAATGATATTAAAATGATAATTATTTTATAAAATTACTACATTTATGTGTATTCTTCACGAACATATATGTATAATTAACGCAAACGAATTGGTTTTTATAGGTAATTATTATTATTATTATTATAACACGTATATATTTTAAATTTCACATAACTAATATTTTCATGTTATATATGTTTTTAATATATAATTGAAAATATTGATATATTTGACATTTGTATGTATAAATAGTCACCAAACATGTACCTTTTTAATTATTAAAGGCAACACAAATATCAAAAACTTTAATTAACAAATTAAACAAATTAAAACTTTCTTTACAGCACCAAATAAAATAAACAAAATATTATCTTATATAGTAAATTAAATATTAATTACAATATTTTAAAACAAACTAATTATAAATTTATTCTGTTTAATTGTACAAAAAACAACAAATCGAACTTTGATATTAAAACATCAATTATTTATATTTTATTTATTATGTTGTTCTTTTGCGATGTGCTCGCATGTTGTATATATGCGTCTATAAATTTAAGTACTTTATACAACAATGAATTAATATCATATATTAATTATTATTATATATGTATAAATATGATGTGAATATGCGTCCCGTATATATAATAGAATTTATTTTGTTGTTAATTTTATTTTTTTTATTTTTAATTAAATAATTTTTAGAATTATTTAAAATAAATAAAAAATAAAAACTCACGGGAATCACTGAAACGTATAACCCAAATTTAAAATATGCGGTACACGAAATATAATATGGATATTTTATCATTCAATATATATATCATTATTTATATGGATTTTCGGTATTTTTTATTTTTTTAAAACATATACTCATCTTTAAATTTAGTTTTATTAAAAATAATTTACATTACATATATAAAATAGGTTTTTTGAATTACTTTTGTTATTTATATAGCGATCCTTATAATGCGAAATTTGGATAACATATATTTTTATATTTACAATACATTAATAACAGATTTGATAATTTACACTATTTACATATTCAACTATTATTTATCAAATTCACAGAAAATCTGACCGATAAACTGACATTGGGAAATTTTCTAAATATCTTCTCTGTTAAAAAATATATATATTTAATATTTGAATAAACGTAATGCAAATAGAAATTTTTTTTTTAAAAATGATTACTAATTTGAACAAATAAATGTAAAAAAATATATATACAATATTTAAAAAATCAATAACATTATTGTTTATTTTTTTTGTTACTATAATATTTATCTATTTGACTTGCAGTTTTTGTTGTATATATAAATATTATAACCGCAATTGTCACCTTAATAATTTTATTTTACTAATGATTTGCAAAATATTTTAAACTGATATGTTTATATGTTTACATAGCATAGTTGTAATAAATTGATTGTTATATTAAAGCTGAAATAGACAAAAATTAAACTAATTCATATTTATCATTTTGGTATCGATCAGGAAAATATTTAATGAGCCTCTATAGGAGTAAAATTATAAATTTTTAGATTTTATATACTTGATCTTCAGTTCTGACATCGCTTTAATTGTATTGATAACAAATAACATAGAACAAAATAAAACCAAAACATTTTTTTTTTCAATTATCTTTAATTTTATTAAAAAAAAGAAAAAATTATTACATTGATTAACTATTATACAATAAATATATATAATATTTATATTATATTTTTTTTTTTTAAAAATACTAAATTGTATGTACATATTAAATAATGATATATGAGATTTAGTTAGATTATGAATTTTATATACATTTTCAATGTACAAAATGCAATATACATAAATAAATCTATATACGTATATATACATTTTTTAGTTTATAAATAACGCAAACAAATATACATTTTCGTTTCATTCGTTCTAAAAAATTGTTTCTCTCCTTTTAAAAATAATAATAATTATCAATTTTTTTTTATATTATTATATATCTAAACATAAAATTAATAATTTTATATGGCAAATTTAAAATGAATTAAATTCTGATTTTTTTCTTCTATATGGTTTTCTATTTTTCTTTGTATATTTTTATATTGAGTATTTTAATCATTATATGTTTTTATATTTTTTTTTTACAATATTTTTACTTTTCCGCAATTATTTGTAAACCGATTTATAGTAATTATTTATAAAAAAAAATATTATGTATGCGTGAATTAATCACAAAATGGTATATATTTCCTATATATAAATTCTTTAATTTGTATAATTATTTTATCTATATAATTTTTTTTAAATTTTTTTTATTTTGAACGAAAACAATGCCATTAATGAATAACCGTTGTATTATATGATACACTTTTAACATTTCGTAAACCATTAAAATCATTAAAATTATTATTAATTTTTGAATATTGATAATTATGACTTTGAGCCGGTAGAGCATTACCAATTTTAGGATAATATTGATTTGAATGATGATGTGGTGTTTCACCAATATTTAACGCTGTATATGGATTTATATTTTTATTATAAGTGTCTGATGTTGGATGAGGTGATTCAACTGTACCATCATGGAAATATGTATTATGATGTGAATATAAATATGGTTGTTTTTTTAGTGTAGTGGTTGTCGCCGGTGATGTATTAAATGGAAATATATTTGTTGATGGTTTTACGGTGTGATATTGTTGTTGGTGATAATTATGATGATAATTTCCATGTGTATCGTAATTCGTAGGTTGATCATCATCATTATTATAGAATGTTTTAAATGATTGTTTTGCTTGTGGATGAATATTAATACGTAATATACGTACATTTATATCGTGTGTATCTAAATTTTTTAAGAAATATCTATGAAATCTTGATGATAATATATAAAGTGATTCTGGTTCATTTAGCGGTACTCTTATATCGGCGACAAATTGTAATTGATCTGGATCATTAGCTAAAATTTTTTGATCATTTGTATGTGGATTCCATTTGGCTACAGCCGTTTCCGAAAATGGACTAAAGAATATTGAACCATCGTATTGTGATACAGCTAAACCAATACCTTGTGATGATTTTTTACCAACCAATTTTACGGGTAATTCTTCATTGAATTTTAATGGACCCGCCCGTAGTGCTTCCGTTGTTATCGAAAATAATCTGTAAATAATAATAATATTTAATCGGTATTGTGTCGAAAATCAAAAACATATTGTTATATTCTTTTATATGTTATATATGTTATAAAATAAAACTTCATATTTATATATACCTATCTGTAGCCAATGGTTGAAAATAAACCACTTGTGCTTTGTCGTCAAATGCTAAACCAACAATACCATCCATTAACGTAAAACGTTCATTTAAGATTTCCGATTGTGCAAAATTTGGATCTGGATACATTGATGGATGTGAAAGTCTCCAAGTTAAATCATTTCCACTGTCGTACACAACAATTGCTTAAAATTAACAAAAAAACAGAAAATATTATTTTCATAGATAATAATCGTATCATTTATAAGTATAAAAATTGGCGTATAATAACATAAATGTAAAATTATTATAGCTATTGATCTATTGTGTAGACTTTTAACAAAAATTTAAGATTTTTCATAAATACAATCTGATATACATATATATATATATATATATATATATATGTGTTGCTTGATTGATTTACCTGGTTCAACGGTATCCGATATATATACAAATGCATCATCACAATGATTTTCTGGACGTGATGTTGTTTCATCAATAACCATATTTGTATATAGAGTTTCACCACGAATTACCTCTTTTGGAAAATCAATTCTATCAATGACAAAAAATAAAAAAATAAATCAAATATTAAATTATCAAACGTTGTTTGAACTAAAATTACGTGTGAAAGATGAAATTATAAATGTTTGTTTGATATATACTTTTCTAATACGATAAATCATGTTTCTATATAATATATTCCATTCAAATGTATTGTTAAGATCACGAATTTTCAATTAAAATAAAGCTTTCTTAAAAAAAAAAATCATTAACTCACATTCACATTAATTAATTAAGACATATTATGTTAAATGGTATAGGTACATTCTAATACAATGTATTTTTGGTATTTTTTTTTTGTTAACATCAAATCAATATAGTAGTAGCTTTGATCTTGATCTTCTAATTTATAATTTAAATTATAACCTTTTTTTTGTTTTTATTTTATTAAAATAAATGTATTGTTTGTTATTTATACTTCATATATATAATTCAGTGTTTAAAATTGTTATTATGTTATTATTTAGTCTATATTGACTTTGAAAATGTGTTTATCAAAATTTTGTATATGGAAAAAAAAATTAAAATCTATTTATTACAATTATGCTATAAGCTATATATATACCATTCATTTATAATGTAACTTATTAAAAAGTAATTAACATAATTATATATACATAAATAAGATGTTAAATAATTTAATTATCTATATATATTATATTTTCTTATTAATTACCTTCTAACAACTTGATTTGTTTTACCATCGAATATTAATATTTTTGGTGGGCATGTTACTTCAAAATCTTCTAATGATCTTGACACACCTATAAAATTAAATAATATATTTGTTTTTAACAATTAACTTCAATTACAATTAGATTATGAATAAATTATGATTTGATAATTAAATTATTTTTATGTATTTATTTTTTATATGAATAATTTTACCTGCATCTAATGCCCAAATTCTATTACATGAATCAATGCGTAATCGATATACTGATACTAAACCAAGATCACTGCAATTATATCTCTTTTGACCGGCTTCATGAAATGACCAATCTGGATAAGCCTATATATAAATGTATATATATATATTTAAAGAAATTATTAAAAATAAATTTCTTAAATAATACTAAAATTTCTTATTACCTCAAGTATTGGTGAATCGCCTATTGATTTTCTCGAAACGGTACTTAATGTTGCCGGAACACCAGACAGTAGACGTGGTGTTGCAATAAAAATTCTATCATAATCTACAGCAATACCGGTCACAACAATATTTTCTGGTATATTAAATTTTTGTGGAAAACCCCAAGGTAAATTATATCTTATAACATTCCATTGTTTATCTATTTGTAAATCATCATTGAATGAATGCAATTGACCGATACTCGACGATATTATGATTGTTAATGATAGTAAAATTCCCACTAGTAGTACATGAAATTCTAACATTTTGTCGTATTATTGTACAGCGTACTGCTTTTTTATATCTGTATTTTAGAATTTTTTAGAGCAAAAAAAAAATTGAATTTAATGTTATATATAAATTAATGATGATATAATTTATAAATTTATCGAAAATATTTGTAGATTATTTTTAACTCTTGCAATTTATTATGTGATATTTTGTTTTTTATTATTTTAATTATATAGTATTTGATTTTATTATATATTTATTTATATATATAACGAAAGTGATAAACATATTAGATAATGATTTATAAATAAAAAAAAAATCATATCGTATTTCACAACTTGTATTTATCTTGATCGAATCTCGCATCTCATATACATTTAGTTATTATAAATAAATATTTAAAAAAAAAAATATTTTTTTGTGAGTCTATTTAATAAATTGAAAATAAATATATATTTTTTTTTTGTGGTTTGTTAATGATGCGGTTATAATCATATAAAATTGAATAATCTTTTATTGATCATCTTTTCATTTTTTTAATATTTGTTATTGAAATATTTTATAAATAGATACATTATTATACATGAGTATTTTGGATTAATTCATTTTGGAATAATAAGAATGCTGTATTTTTTGAATTTATTTTATATTTAAGTAATTACTTAAGGCTTAGTTGAATTATAAAAATTATTCAATTATAAATCTATAAATAAAGCGATTATCTTATATTATAATATTTACCTATCATATTAATAAAAATGTTAAGAGATTTAATTTTTAATGTTCATCTAAATATGTACTTTGTTTTTTTTTTATATAAATGATATGATAAATAAATAATTTTAAATAATTAATATTTTAATGAGAAATTTTACTGTAAAACGAAAGACAATGCTTCGAATAAAATCATGTGAATTGTAGAAATGCAATATAACACTTCGTTCAATAATGTGTGTGACTAATTAATTAAAACACATTTTTTTGCCAAAATTCGTTTTTATTCATCAAGATAGTCCCCTTTTAGGGAGATACAATCATTCCAACGCTTTTCCAATCTTTCGATACCGCCTTTGTAAAACGATTTTTCTTTGCCTTCAAAATAGGCGTTAGTTTCGGCGATTACTTCATCATTTGAGCCAAATCTCTTACCACGGAGCATCCTTTTGAGGTCTGCGAAGAGCCAGTAGTCGCTGGGGGCTAAATCTGGAGAATACGGTGGATGGGGAAGCAATTCAAAGCCCAATTCGTTCAATTTTGCCATCGTTTTCATTGATTTGTGACACGGTGCATTGTCTTGGTGGAACAACACTTTTTTCTTCGCCATATGAGGCCGTTTCTTTGCGATTTCGACTTTCAAACGCTCCAATAACGCTATATAATAGTCGCTGTTGATGGTCTGCCCCTTCTGGAGATAGTCGATGAATATTATTCCATGCGCATCCCAAAATACAGACGCCATAACCTTGCCAGCCAACTGCTGCGTCTTTGGTCGCTTTGGGCGGCTTTCGCCGGCTGCATGCCACTCAGCAGACTGCCGATTTGACTCTGGAGTGAAATGGTGGATCCATGTTTCATCCATTGTGATGTACCGTCGCAAAAACTCCGACTTATTGCGCGTCAACATGTCCAAACAGCTCTTTGAATCATCGGTTCGTTGTTGTTTTTGCTCCGGTGTGAGCAAACGCGGCACCCATTTGGAACACACCTTTTTCATACCCAAATGTTCGTGTATTATGGTTTGTACACTGCCTGCTGATATCTTCAGAATGTCAGCAATCTCCCTCACTTTCACTTTACGGTTGGACATAATGATTTTCAGTGTTTTTTCAACGTTTTCCGGAATAACAGCGTCATTTGGCCTTCCAGTAGATGGAATGTCATCGGTGTCTGTACGACCACGTTTGAATTCGGCATACCAATAACAAATGCTTCTTTTTGATGGAGCAGAGTCCGAGTAATGTTTTTCAAGCCATTCCTGGCATTGAACAGTATTTTTTTTCATTAAAAAACAATGATAAATCAGCACACGGAATTGCTTTGAATTCATTTTTTTTTAAAACACAAAAATAGCGTCACTTATAGCACTGTAACTTGTAAACAAATGATCTGATTAACATATGATGTTGACAGTAAGCCTAAAAAGGTTGCCAAATGCGAAAAAAAATATTGATTTAGTTCTAGGGACGCCATCTATGTGTCAGTCACACACATTATTGAACGAAGTGTTACAATTTATAATTAAAAATTGTCTGTGGTAAATCACTTATACGAAGTTTAAAAAAAAATTTGTTAAGTACCATTCATAAAATTTTATCTCATTAATATATGTATAGTAGACACGCGTCAAACCACAAACCAGACTTTTTTTGTTTTCTTTAAATGAAAATATATAGAAATTTAGTGAGAGCTTGTGTAATTACGCAGGTTAAAAAAAAGTTACATGACACATTTTATTACATATATAAATACATTGTACTTATATTATATTAATCTTATATTATATATTGATCTTTAAATTGATATTAAATATATATATGCGTGTTGTTCGTAAATGATAAATTACTATTTATATCTACACTATATATATGTATATAAACAATTATTTTTTTTTTGCTTTAAAATATATATAAATAAAATTACATCATATATAGACATCGAAAAATGTTAAACTTTTATATATGGTTTATATAAATAAAGTACAAATACACCTTTTGTTGTTTTTTTTTTGTAAACCTTTCATTAATAAATTTAATTAATAGAATTAATTAAAAAAATCTAACATGATATATATATAACATAAAAAAAATAAATACCTTCAAAGTTTATAATATATGAGCGATATGCGAAAGAAAAGAAACCTAGAGATTGCTTAACAATTTCACATTATATAATTTGTTTGTTTTAATTTTTATTATATTTATATGCGGGATAGTAAAAAACCTTTTATAAATATATTTAAATTTTTTTTTTTTAATTAATCTAATGACATAAATTAAACGTATATTGCAATATTTTCTTGATATGTATAAATTGTTTTAATTTTATCTATTGTGTATTAAAAATGATCATGTACTCTAATGAAAAGGTATATTATACATTTATATATAATTTTATAACATATTATATACATTTTAATTGGTCATAAAACATTGTAAATTGTTAGATTTCTTTTTTTTTTCTTCTCTATTTGTGTAAGATGTAATAAAAAAAATTGTACAAACAATTAGATATAAAATTGCGTTAATCTGAATTCATTTCCAAAATTGTCTTATATGAATTTTAATTTCAATTATTTTTATAAATTATATTTTTGTTACGATAAAATATTCTAATTTTTATGCCGTAAATTTGATCATATATGCATTTTTAATGGATTTTCATTGTTAAGTTAAATAAAATTGTTTACCTGCATATAAAATACTTTCTGAAACATCCGATATCATATTTCATGTAAATTTGGGTAAATATAGATTGATTTTGAAAGGGAAAATGAATTTCAATAAATTACTTTCACAATTTTAACATCTTCAAAGTTTTACCATCTTAAAAAATATTTATTAATGTAATATATATATATATGATATTGTGTTATTGAGAAATCAAAATCATATTGGTATAAATATGTAATAATAATTTTCTTCATTTACGTATAAACATATACTGAAAGTAAATTTTATACATAAAATATGAATTGAAATGAAATGTATTCTTTGTGATATAATCATTCAATATATAATATAACATTTAAATTTTCCTATATTTAATATATTTAAGATGATGTATATCGGAAATATTACCGCATATTTTTTATACATATACAAAGTTAAAATGTAATTTAAAATAATAATTAATGATCATTTTTTATAAATATATAAATTAACAATAATTATATTATATAATGCCTTAAAAATTAATCATTTTTTTTTATTCACATTATTTATTTTGAAGTCCCACATTTTAAATAAATTTTTCGTTATTCTAATATATATAATCGTATTTGTATATATTCGATGCTATTAAACTGATATTAATTTTATAAAATCACAAAATATAAACACATAGTTCTATTATTGTTTACTATATATACAGTGATGTTCGGTAAAATAGGTGTAAACCAATTTTAATGCATTTTGATTAATTTCAAATACCAATATCTATTTGTGAATCATGCCATCCATACGACAATTTAGTACTTTGTTTACCTTTATTTATCACATGAAAAGAAAGAGATAAAAAATGTTGTCCTTCGTATTTCTGGGAAATTAGCTAGGAACATGCTGTTCGGTAAAATAGGTGCGGACTATGTTAATTGTGGTTTATTTAGTTTTTGCGAATAAATTACATTTATTGGTGGTGAGTTTGTGAATTTTTAAATAAATTTTAGGTAAAGTAGTGATTTAAATTTAATTTTTGAAACATTCCGGATTAAATAAAACATATTTCTAAGTCACAATGGGTAGAAGTACACATTGTACGGTATTTGAATGGCAACGTATAAAGGATCTAAGAGCATCCGGGCTAACATATAAAAATATTTCTGAAATTATGAAATGCTCCCAAAATATGATTACCAACGCATTAAAATTCAAATATACCACAGAAAGAAGGGGTAACAAACGTAAAACTAAAAGCAATGACGATCGTAGAGTGGTTGTTGCCACAAAAAAGAGCCCTTTTTATCATCCAGGTCAGTTGTAAGAGAGCTTGATCTAAGCATTTCATCAAGCACGGTATGAAAAAGGTTAATAGCATCAAATGTATAGGGGCGAATAGCTAGACAAGCACCAATGCATACAGCCAAAACACATTAAACACCGTTTAAAATTCGCACATGCACATCGTGATTGGTCAGGTGATAATGATATTAAAAAGTGACGACATATTCTTTATTCTGATGAAACCAATATAAATTTGCATGGATCAGATGGCAAATTACATGTTAGACAAAGACCAAATTCAGAATTTTTACCGCAAAACACAAAAAAAAACCATTAAGCATGTAGGTGGTAGTTTAATGATATGTTTTGGTATCATCATGGTATGGAGTTGGTCCAATATATTTAGGTCAAAAATATCCAATGGATGAACTATAAGGAATATATAAGGATACTTTCAATCGAAATGTTGCCATACGCAAAAGAAAACATGCCTATTATATGGTCATATCAGCAAGATAACGACCCAAAACATACGGCTAACAAAGCATCGGTTTGGTTTCCACAAAATAATGTGAACAAAATAGAATGGCCAACACAATCACCCGACTTGAATCCGATTAAAAACTTGTGGAAGCACGTATAAACATCAGTTGCAACAAAACGGCTCAAAAAACAAAGTAGAACGGGGGAAA
Organism: Dilophus febrilis; assembly: GCA_958336335.1. NCBI lineage: Eukaryota > Metazoa > Arthropoda > Insecta > Diptera > Bibionidae > Dilophus > Dilophus febrilis. Next base: position 41,988,684 of record OY284468.1, read on the forward strand.
GAAATTGTAAAAGTTTGGAAGCGATTTCTATAGAAAGGTGCCACAAAATTGGTGCAGTTCATGCTAAATCGATGTGAGGCAGTAATTTAAAATAAGGGACATGCGACAAAATATTAAATCATAAATGGTATGTACGCGAAATACTTAGATTTTATTTAATATTGAGGACATTAATACTTTTTCTTGTGTTTTTGGTAGAACAAAATATATCGCACCTATTTTACCGAACAGCATATTCCTAGCTAATTTCCCAGAAATACGAATGACAACATTTTTTATCTCTTTCTTTTCATGTGATAAATAAAGGTAAACAAAGTACTAAATTGTCGTATGGATGGCATGATTCACAAATAGATATTGGTATTTGAAATTAATCAAAATACATTAAAATTGGTTTACACCTATTTTACCGAACATCACTGTATATGATATGCAATGGTATATTATATGCTTTATGTAAATGTAGGTCAATGGTATAAATTTATGTATTATAAAGAAAGTATTAATTAATAATAAAATAATATAATAAATTATATAGTATCTATCTCTATATATAATAATAATAATAATGGTACTTCACTATATATATGCAGACGCGTAGTATTACACATCAAAATGATATAACGCCTCTATATTAAAATAAAATTTAGTTTTATTTTTATTTTTTTTTTGGAGGTTCATTAGACCATACCGTCAATTTGATTCATTTGCTTTGAATATATAACAACAATGTATGTACAGGATAAATATATATAATTAAAAATACATCATATACAAAAAAAAAATTGGTATCAAGATATGTTGTATTGTGTGCAAATCTAAACACTAACAATTGCATATCGCAAATATTTTATTTTATTTATTTATTTGTTTTTTTTTTTTGTGATACAACATTTTTCAAGATTAACCACTTATTATGTAAAATGTAGTATGTAATAATAAAAAAAAAATAGTTAATAAAACAATTAACCAGTCTATGGTTATAATGTTTTTTTTTTTTACATATATTTATTTAACTCTTTTGTGCCTTTTAAATAATTTTACCATATATGAAGTTTAAGTACAAAATACATAATGAATTTCATATATCTATCTATCTATATATATAAAAAAAATTATGTATCTATTTTTTTTAATTTAAACATTTATTTTTGTTTAAATTATGTTAATCTACATATTTTGAAAAAAATTATCATCAAATAACAAAAAATAAAAAAAATAGAAAATGAATTTTATAAATTAAATTGTGTTATAAGTATATATAAAAAATTTTATGAATTATGTATTAATTATTCGTATAAATATATAATGCAATAAATTGATTGTTTATTTATAAAGGATTACAATAATATTTATTATATCATCATCATATTTATATTTATAAACTCTATTATTGGTTTATTCATGAAATAATTTATTTTATATAAAACATTATATTTTATTTATACTTATATCCATATAGTGTAAACAAAAAAAAATAAAACAATATATCATTTTTGGTTACAAAATCAATTTTATATTTAGTTTAAATCATTGTTATATCATTGTTTTTTTTATGCCCAATGTGCATTAAAATGAATAATGTAAGTAATATTAATAAGTAATTTTAAAAAATGCATTTGAATTGATTTTACAATTTTTAGCATTTATATTATTTGTTATAATATAAGTTCTATAAAATCGAAAGTTTCTAATGATATAGAATTTGAATGATATGTGAGGAGTTCGATAACTATAGTATATAGAATAGATCAGGATAGCCTAGAAGAGAAATGCTCCCATAGAACGGTATATTTTTTTAATTAAAAAAAAACCCACGCAATGATCTATTTTATATATTGTAATATGTTTTCAAATCTATGCAAAATATTAAAATAAAATTGAAAGTGTTTTAATTATTCAATAATTAAATAGAATATTTATTTATTTTATTTTTTAAACAAAGTAAGTTTATAAATGCATTTCATAAATCAACTATATATATAAATGCATTTTTATATATACGTTAATTAAATTTAATTGTTATTAAATTATAAATAAAAAATAAAAATAATTCATTTAATTATGCCAATTTTTTTTTCTTTTTTTTTGCAAACCCCATTTAATTATTATTAAAAAAAACAATATACTATAGTGTTTTTGTAATCGTTTATTTTACCACCTCTATTGCATACAATTTTTATGCAATTTAATATAAATATGTATTATAAATTGCGTGCATTAAACACATATAACATATATATATAGTAATATAATAAATTATATATTTTTAATACCTTATATCAACGTATTTATTTATATACTCGATGCCGATTAAATTATACAAGTTCATGACTATATATATAAATTATGCGTTCGCATTATATACAAATGGATAGAAATACATATATGTATTTTATATAAAAAAAAAAAGTGAATATTTATATAAATATTTTTTATGTAAACTGTATCAAAAAATATAGCTATAAATCTACATTTCATTATATAATATATGTATTTGTAAACTATTTATATATGTATATTGATACGGTTAAAATTTAATTTTTTATTAATTACATTTATAAATTTTTCCTGTAAATATATGCTCACTAAAAAATTGCACTCTAAAATGGTAAAATTGCTGTAAACTAAATATATATTATTTGGAAAGTATTTCCATGTAAGGTAAAATATAGTTGTTGTGTGCATATCGTTTGGATTAATTAAACTATACTCATTAATCTCTAAGTCCCTAGCATCATATGCGTTAAATGTTTTTATCATGAAAAATTAGTGTAATTGATTTCATATATATAAATAGAATACCTTATTTAGTATACTATTTAATGTATACATTTTTTTTTGTGTATATGTACAAGTACAATTCGCAAATTCATGAAAAATTAGAAATCCATGTATTTATATAATATATTTCAATTATTTATTATTGTTGATAAATTTATATGGAGAATTTAATTGGGAAAATAAAATATTTTTAATATATACCATAAATTTTCTAAAGTTATAAAAATGAAATTAAAAAATAGTTTGCAAATTGGCAAACGCATATTTTTTTTACCATTTATAAAAATTAACATTATCAAACTTATATAGATTAATTTATATACAATTCAACAATTTCAAATAACAGTTTAAACCTCCATTAAAAAAAACATTCAGATTTGAATTTGTTGAATTTCCCGGCACTTTTATAAAGATCTATTTAATTAATATATGAAAAGGAAAATTAATACCTTATATTTATTTCTTACCATATATCAAATTAAATCATAACGAAATGAATATAAAAATGTGCAAGACACTGGAAACAATGAAATTAAAATAAATAAGAAAATATATTCTTTATACATGTATTATAAATCTATATTTAATTATTTATCAGATTTATTAAAATTTAATAATTTAATAAATAAAAGATGACCTTGTTCTATTATTTTTTTTTGGTTCATTATGTATTGTCTAGAAAATATAAAATATTGATCTGTTATCTAAATATATATAATATTTAAACTTTAAAGTCTATATAAGATCAATGATATGTGTGAATTGAATTCCATATTTAATTAAAAATTATTTAAAAAAATACTTTAATAAATTTAATTAAAATGAATGCATATGGTATATAGTTGAAGAATGTGCGCGTATACTTTTAATATGCGTATAGATTTTATATTGTGCGTGACTTTCTTAATATTATTATTATACATATAATAAATAATATAATAAGAATAATTTAAAATAAAATAAAACAAATTTCCTGTGTTTTGATTATATTATAATTATATTTGTATCTCTTATGTAATTATATATAGTATATTTATAAATAGACAATACAAAAAAAAACGCCATTGATACTTTAAAAAAGTAATTTTAACGCACATAAAAGTATAACGCAATATTTTGAATATATCCTGATATATTTAATTTTGATTTATATTATGCCACAAGTGATTTGACCATAAAATACCTGTAGCTTAAGGGACGCTGACTCCGAATATCTTGGTTACAGATCCATTGGTTTTTGATCCATTAGCCAAAACACAAAAACAAAAGATATTCGAATTCAGCGCCTCGTAATCTATAAGTATGCAAATTTTCAGCCAGATTCGTCCGTTAAGCGAACTTAACCGTCTTCAATAGATTTGTAAATCCTTGTGATGTTCAAAATACAAAAAAAAAACTCCATCTTATATGCAAATGCAAACACCAATGTTTATAAAGTGCATAAAATAACATCTTTTTATTCTTTTATTTTTTAATTTACCAAACGAAATGGGGGAATGTACACACAAAAAAACATGTACATAATTTCTTATTGTAAAAGAAAAATGCATTTTTCTTTTATAGCAAGATCCATTATTAAACACATAATTATATAATTATGAATAACATTGTAACATAAAAAAAAATAATATAATTTATAAAAGAGTATTTATATACATTAAAATTTATTAATTCTAATTGCATTCACGAAAGTTATATATGGTGAATATGTATAGTAATTATTAAAGCTTGAAGATAAATACATATGAATTGTGTTTGTATATATGGTAGCATATATGATTATAAAAAAAAAATAAGGAAATGTTATACATATTCAAAAAAATGTATAATTACAAAAAAATTATTATAAGATATGAAAAAAAAAGAATAATATAAACCAATTTGCCCGACAATCGAGATATCCACCACACATATATAATGAAGTATATATAGTTTATTATTTATTCATTCAATAAATGTTATATATTAAATTCTCTATTAACATAATATTAAGCTTTAAAATATTTTAGTAAAAAAAAATAGTAGTTGACATTCAACATGTGGTTTATATTATACGTATTATTACTTACCACAATGTATAGACGTATATATATTCATAAAATATTTTTAAAGTATAATAAAAATTTAAATTTAATAGAACTACATATAGTTTATTTAAATATATTCACACAGAAAGTTAAAAAATTTCTTTTAAATTCATTCAATATATATATTGTGCGCACTTTACATAAACAAATATTGCTTTATAATGTGCATATCATAAAAATTGTATTTTGCAAAAAATTTGCATAGTTTTCAAATAAATTGAAAATTCCTTATTACTGCATTACCAAATTTTTTAAGCCATTTTATTGTATATGGTTGTTATATATATTATCAATTTTTTATATATATTTGCGATCCATTGGATTCATTTTATACATATATATTATATATATATATATATATAGGTATTTAAAATACTTATATATCCATAATGGATATAAAATTCAAGGTTGAGTATATATTGGCGTGTATTTGTGAATTAAAAATATATATATATAATAATTGTTTTATAACTTTTAATAAAAATTAACAATAACAATAAAGTAGTACAAATATTTAATAAAACAATAATTTTAATAAAACCTTTCGCTTTTATTTTTTAATTTTTTTTTTTGTATAAGTAGAACACCACACCAAAAAAAAATACCTATTGATTCATAAACGAAATTAAATGGTAAAAAAAAAACAATAAAATCATCCAATTTTTTTTTATATAGTCATATGTAAAATAAAAAAAAATTTATATATGCATTTATTTTCACTAAAAATGTTATGTATTTTTATATATATATTTCAGTTTTAAATTTTATTAATATCTTAATCATATTTATATTTTTTTATATACTTATACGCATATATAGAAATATTATTACCATGATTTTGTTTTATTAATAAAAAAAAAATTCGCACATATCTGTAATAATAATAATAATAATCGGGTATTATATAATGTATACACCATAAATGACAATTAAGAAAATTATTAATTTCGTGGGTTGTAACAATAATGCCATTAATCATAAAGAAAAAAATTTAAAAAAAAAATTCGTACAATAATAACCTTATATATTTATATATGAATATATTATTCTATATGTATATACACATTTAATAATTAATTTGATTGCATTTATTTTTTGGTGTAAATTTTTTATGTAACTATCATAAGAAATACATTATAATATAGATCGTGGGAAATGGAAGTGATCACATTTTATGCTCTAATAATTTTTTTGTATAAATATATGATATAAATAAAAATGAATGGATGGTGACCTGTTGGTCAATGTAAAGATTGTGGGATTATATATTTCTGAAAGTTATGTTGTGAAATTTTAATTTTATATAATCTTATATATAAAAGTTCAATTTGTTTAATTTTTACCGGATGAATTTAAAATGAGTATTTAAGAAGTTTTATTTTTTATTTATAGGAATTAATTCAGTTATGTACAGATTTAATAAAAAAAATAGAAACACTAAAATATCTTAATAGGTTTTTAATTAATTCAATTTTATAATCGCCATATACCTACATATATATGTAAATATAATAACCTTATTTATTATTCTTATATAATTTCATGATATATATATGACAATAACAAATATATATATTTAACATTCCATCACTTCATCAACTTAAATTACTAATACTATATAATAAAATATTTGAAATAATTAATTTTTTATAGGCCTAAATGATATTGTAAAATTTTTCTATTTAATTGAAACAAAATATGATATATAATATACCAATATCAAAATAACAATAACATATTTTTTATTTAGTTTATTCACCAAATATTGATTGTTATAATTATAAATATATAAATATATAGCGTTCGTGATTTAATTGAATACCACCCGTTGATGTATTGACAATTCCATTTAAAATAAAAGAAAAATTATGATAAATTTCAAGAACACTCTATAAATATATAAAAATAATTTTTTAACTATTAACCAAATCACGTTAACAAATAGATTATGATTATATGAACATTAAAAAAAAAACAAATGAAATAAATGTTTACAATTAACAATATTAACATAAATCAAAAATGTACTATTTCATTTTTCTTTATATTAATCAAAAATTTAAAAATTATGAATTTTTATATGGCAATCAAATATATTGATCGGATTTTTGTGAATTGTGTATTGTTTGTTTTTTATATAGACAAGACTTAAAAATTAAAATAATACCTTGGTGAATTTTTATTAATACACATAAATTTAAAACAAAAATGTTTATTATATTAAGTTGTTTTAAAAGTGCGCGTTTTTAGTTTAGAAATACATACAATACAATATTTTCGATTTTTATAATTTTATGCAGACATTTTCTATATATTTAAAGAAACAATCATATACTATTTTGTATTCAAAACTATAACAATATATAACCGTCTCTTTAGGAATCATTTGTATATGCCGGGTCAATGAAACAATTATTATCAACATTTTTCATATTCATCATATATACTATATATATATACATTTCAAACAAACACAATGGATCTATAAAAAAATGCATTGCACATTTATATATTATTTTATTTTTAACAATATATTAAAAATATATGTAAAATACGTTAATAAATGGAAATCTTATAAATTTTAACACATATAACCTATTACACAACTGTTTTTGTTTATGAAATTCCATTGAATTTTGTAAGGTAATGTTTTTGTTTAAAAAAAAAAAAGAAAAAAAAAAGGGTGTACGAGATAATAATTGAAAGGCATTTTAAAATTAAGTGCATTTATATATTAAATAAATGCATTTTATACTTTTTAATGGAAAAAAATTAAATAAAATTTACACCTTTATATTTTTGCATGCATTTTTTTTAATAATGCATTATTTTATTATTTTAAAAATCATATTTTTAAATTACAGAAAATAGTTATAATAAATAAACATTTCGGAAGATTATTTCAAAGCACTATTACGATAAATGTAAATTTTTATTATTATAGGAAGATAAAAAATAAAAAAAATAAATTTTTCGCTATACAACCAACAATCTGGTTTTAGCGTCCAACAGCCTTCTGTTGTTAGGTTCTTAATTTGTGCCTTTTACGGTGTCGGTAATTAGCCGTACGACCAACCGCAAACGGAAAATACAACTCTGTGTTAAAATTCAGATTCGAAAAATAACCGAAAACACAAAACATATTTTATGCATTCAGTAGGATTCGAACCCACGACCCCAAAACTTAGTTAGAATTTTAGGTTGGCATTTTTAACACTTACACCACAGAGTTATATAATAGGAAGATAGTTTTCTAAATATATAGAAGTTTTATAATTAATGACATTTTTGAGGCTGTTAAAATTTACATAAACTATATCTTAAATAAATTTTTTGTTGTAATAGGAAATGTATATTTAAATATCAATTTGTTTAATTTTTTTAATTAATCAAATTTAATTTAATTCTAATTTGATATTCTATCCATAAATAAAAATTATTATTGTGTTGACATTATTGTTTTTTTTTAACGACAACATTTCACTGTCATGCATCATCGCGCAAATGTACAAATTATAAGATATATTTAATTAACATTTTATTAAATTAAGATATTTTATATTTGTATATATACACTTAAAAACCAGTATATTTATGTGTTTAAACTAACCAGGAAACATTAAATATGTATATTATATATCATATTTATCATCCGCATACTTTAATAAAGAATCTTTAAAGAGTTAAAGACTATTGGGTTTTAGAGTATAGATTATAAAATCAATCATGGTTTGAATTTAAATAATTAATTTTTCCGTAACATAATAATACAATTTATTATTAACGGAATTAAAGTTTTTTAATTGTCTGTATTAAAATTTAAATTAATCAAAACAAAAAGGCAATACGAAGTGTATATATACACTGATTTTTTCCTGATAAATAAAACGAAAGTTGGAGTCAAGAATGTGAGAATGCAATTTAAGTAAAGTTAATTTTATTTTCTTTTTTAAAAAAAACTATTTTTGTTAGTATATATATATATGCATAATCCCGGTAATCTGATTAACTCTATGCCACTAAAATATTATAAACTAAACTATATTATATATAGATATAGAGTGACATTTTGATGTAATACTTTGTATATTAATATATACATAAATCATTCTGCATGTATAATAATAATACACATATGGTATATAGTAATCAGAATCAGTATATATATTTTTAATCTATTTTTATATATTCACAATAATATGCAAATATTATTATTTTCTAAATTTTAAAATAAATATAATATTATTTTTTACATTGGAACCTATATACATTGCATGTTCCACATAATATCTTGCAATTGCAATCTATATATATATAGAATAAATTTAAATAAAACTTAAACATTATATTTATTTTAAAGTACACTTATGAGAATAGTATATCAATAAATAAATTTAAATTAGAAATTATTAAATTATGTCAAAAAATTATTGGTACATACAAATTTTTTTATTATTTTTTAAAATTATTATGCTTTAGGGAATATTTTATGGCTCGCAATAGGTGGTGAATTATAATATATATATATAACACTTCGTTCAATAATGTGTGTGACTGACACATAGATGGCGTCCCTAGAACTAAATCAATATTTTTTTTCGCATTTGGCAACCTTTTTAGGCTTACTGTCAACATCATATGTTAATCAGATCATTTGTTTACAAGTTACAGTGCTATAAGTGACGCTATTTTTGTGTTTTAAAAAAAAATGAATTCAAAGCAATTCCGTGTGCTGATTTATCATTGTTTTTTAATGAAAAAAATATACTGTTCAATGCCAGGAATGGCTTGAAAAACATTACTCGGACTCTGCTCCATCAAAAAGAAGCATTTGTTATTGGTATGCCGAATTCAAACGTGGTCGTACAGACACCGATGACATTCCATCTACTGGAAGGCCAAATGACGCTGTTATTCCGGAAAACGTTGAAAAAACACTGAAAATCATTATGTCCAACCGTAAAGTGAAAGTGAGGGAGATTGCTGACATTCTGAAGATATCAGCAGGCAGTGTACAAACCATAATACACGAACATTTGGGTATGAAAAAGGTGTGTTCCAAATGGGTGCCGCGTTTGCTCACACCGGAGCAAAAACAACAACGAACCGATGATTCAAAGAGCTGTTTGGACATGTTTACGCGCAATAAGTCGGAGTTTTTGCGACGGTACATCACAATGGATGAAACATGGATCCACCATTTCACTCCAGAGTCAAATCGGCAGTCTGCTGAGTGGCATGCAGCCGGCGAAAGCCGCCCAAAGCGACCAAAGACGCAGCAGTTGGCTGGCAAGGTTATGGCGTCTGTATTTTGGGATGCGCATGGAATAATATTCATCGACTATCTCCAGAAGGGGCAGACCATCAACAGCGACTATTATATAGCGTTATTGGAGCGTTTGAAAGTCGAAATCGCAAAGAAACGGCCTCATATGGCGAAGAAAAAAGTGTTGTTCCACCAAGACAATGCACCGTGTCACAAATCAATGAAAACGATGGCAAAATTGAACGAATTGGGCTTTGAATTGCTTCCCCATCCACCGTATTCTCCAGATTTAGCCCCCAGCGACTACTGGCTCTTCGCAGACCTCAAAAGGATGCTCCGTGGTAAGAGATTTGGCTCAAATGATGAAGTAATCGCCGAAACTAACGCCTATTTTGAAGGCAAAGAAAAATCGTTTTACAAAGGCGGTATCGAAAGATTGGAAAAGCGTTGGAATGATTGTATCTCCCTAAAAGGGGACTATCTTGATGAATAAAAACGAATTTTGGCAAAAAAATGTGTTTTAATTAATTAGTCACACACATTATTGAACGAAGTGTTATATATATAATTAACATAGCATAAGTTACCAAAAATGTTATAATATAAATAAATAGATAATCTTATTAAAATATGATTTTTTAATATATATTTATTTCATTATAAAACTCGATATGGAAAAATTTAATTTTTATATTCAGAAATCGTATTAAATTTTTGAAATACTGTTGTATATAGTGTAGTGTCTTATAGTGTTTAATAAATATATATAAAATAATATTATACACGATTTTGTTTGATTTTATATATTTATATTTATTTTATTTTTAAATACAAACGATTTATATAGTTAATATCATTCGATATAATATTATATATAATTGACATTAAAATCTTGTTAACAAGAATTATCTATAATTTTTTTTTATACTATATATTTATATAACAATGTTTTTTATATAATATGTATTAAGAATAGTTAATTTTTTTAACATTCACTTATTTTAAAAGAAATCTATAAGTTTCAAATTATAAAATTATTTGTATTAGTTTGATATAACATATAATAAAATGGAATTATGTAATATGAGGATTAAATCATAACATTTACAAAAATTATATAAATAAATATACACGTTTTGGTGTATGATTATTTTAATAAAATAATTGTAAATCCTTTATCTATATATATATTATATTTATATAAACTATATATATTATTGGTAAATCAATTAAATTTAATTTAATTTTTCGAAATCAATAACCTCCATACATATAATATACATTAAATATTCGCGTAACATCCGATAATATATCAATTAATTTGCTATGTTAAATGTTAACCTATATATTTTCAATTTACAAAATTATCATAATTTTTACAATATCAATAATGTAAACATTTTATAATTATTTCAATTTCATTAATTTAGTATAATATTACCTTCACATTTACTATAATTTATTAATTGTATTAAAAGCGTAAAAAAAACAAAAATTTTATATTAACACGGATATTGATTGATGCAGAACATATACATATGTGTATATATGAATATAATGTGTATTTATTAGGAGAAGGTTCATCATTTCAAAAAAAAAAACAAAAAAGCATTAATATTGTAATGAAAACTTTTATTTATTATTTAAAACTATAACTATATGTAACTATATATATATCTCTATATAACGAACTGCGTGGATGTTTAAATATGTATATGAAATATTCAATTGGATTTTAATATAAATAAATAAGAAATTTTACCAAAAATCACAATGTTTTATTCATAATTTTGTTTTTTTTTATCTTATTTTCGCTGTGCTTTATATTAAAATATCATAAAAACCATAAAAATTATGACTGTACAATATTAATTGAAAGTAATTGTGAAACAAATATATATATTTTGAATTTTTTTTTTTTTTATAAATATGAATTATTTATTACAATATTATTAATTGTAAAATAACAAGAAATATTTATTATAAATTAAAATGTTTCAAATTGTATTTACAGTATGTAAAACAATTGTATAGAATTTATTCTTAAAATTCGTATATATTATCGTTGCGTTGTAAAATGTCTTGTCTAATTTATTATCTATAACCATTTATTAATTTTAAATATAACATATGTGCATATTTTTTACATATACAAATAGCCAAGCCCTTTTTCTTATTATATACCTAGTTTAATTTTGCTAAATTAATGCTGTAAAATACTGCTGTTTTATTTTACTATAAACATACTAACTAAAATTGTTTTCATTAATTATATATATGAGAGTTGAAAAAAACTAAGGTGTATGTTAGCGGCGCCGCGTAGCCAAAAATTATGGTTGTCAAAATTTTTGAAAAGAACAATAATTCGTTAAACTAAAATAATTTATGTGTTTTTAATTTTTTCAAAAAGTCAACTAAAGTTCTTTTGAAATTTCAATTTAGAAATGCTCAACCGGATTCAATTCACAAATAAATTATTATTTTTAATTTGCACTAAATATCATTAAAATGCAATATGAAATCTCCAAGTTGTTCAAAAACTAAATTAGCAACATGAATAAATAAAAATAAATGCTCGTATTGCAAAAATACTTTGTTAATTTTAAATGAGAATTATTTTATTACATATTTTCTTCTTTTACACACACTACTAATTTCTCATACTTTACCTCATTTGTTTTTGTATTGTATCTACATGTAGAATACATTACCGCATGTGCGATATATGAAAATGTTAGTTTACCATGTGAATGGAAGGTTGCTAAAAAAAAATATTGACAACATTCTTCTAAACACAACATATAAATAAATCAAAAGCCCATATATTTTAAGCTTAACTACAATTTTATTTAGAACAAATTTAACCATTGAGTTGTTACAACAAAGCTTTCACAACTTAAATTCAAATACATATGCATATAGTTGAATTTGTATATAATATAGCATAATAGGATAATAGGTAAATAAGACAATATGAATGGAATGGAAGTTGTTAGTATTTTATTGTAACAACCTACTGATTAAGTGTGTTGGTGTTCTAAATGAAATTGTAGTTAATTTTAAAATATATGGCCTTTTTGATTTTTTATATGATGTGTTAAGAAGAATGTTGTCAACATTTATTTTTAACAAAACTATTTAAAATCAATTCTATATCGAATAGTACTTGAAGTTAAAAAAACTTTTCGCAAATTTTCAGGACACATTTTTTTTTTAAATATTGAATTTTTATATGATTTTTTCGCAAAAATCAAGTTGTCATATGACAACTAGGACATTACCAGGATACGCCACTAGTGTATGTCTATTTTTTTCTATATATTTCTTGTTTTTTAAATAATATCAAATATAATAATTTATTGTACAAGTAAAAAACAAGTATATCAGTCGTTCTAAAGTAATTCTATTTATAAAAACAATTTTTATATAAATATACATAAAATACCTTATATCTGCTTATATATATATATATGATTGTGTAGTTAATTTAAAGTTTATTAACTTGAATCTGTTTGTAATAAAATTGAATTCAAATGTCATTTATTAACTTGGAACGATATAAACTTTAATTTAATTCTATATCTATATAAAATATATGCGCATTTTTGATTATTCTATTTATATTAATTGATTTAATTATATATATATATATGTTAATTTCATAGTATAAAATAATAAATTAAATTTTGCGCCAATATTTGTATGTAATTTTATAAATAACTATTTGTATTGAATCTAATACATTTTTTCGAGTTTCTATATAATACACAATAATAATACATAATAAAATTATAAAAAAAAAATAACAATCCATAAAAATACGATTTAATTTTACTGCATATTCAAAAGTTTTTATTCTGTTCATCAAATGTTATACAATCAATCAAAATATATACACATATTTATATATATAATATAATTTATAAACATCTGTAAAATCATTTTTAAATTATAATATATCTATCTGTATATTAGCAAGATGAAATAAAACACGGAACCGCATTATTATATTATTTTATAATATATTTATGAAACATTATTATTAAGAAGATGATGGAAAAAAATATAAAAATCTTATATATCACAATACTAACAAATAATAAAAATTATAAAAAAAAATACAAAACAATTTTTACGCACGTACCAAAAAAAAAAAAATATGATACAAATATTTAAACGAATAATAATAAAAAAAAATACATTATATAATATAAAATAATTAAACTTTCACGCTTATTTCATTACGTATATATATATATATCTCACATAATATATAAACGCGTTCAATTCGAATATATACATTCATTAATTTATTACAATGCATTCGTATATTTTATTCCAATTCGAATATTCAAATATAGAAATATGTATAATTATTGTTGTATATAGATTCAGATGTACATGTACAAAATGAATTTAAGTAATGAAAATGTAAAATAAATCAAGTGAAAATAAAGTCAAGTTCAAATTATTCAATTTTATATAATGCACACACAAAAACAATAAATATATATAAAAACAATTATTTAATTTATAATAATATATAGTTTGCTTATTTTATCTCGCTTAATTATGGGTCTAAATATTATAAAAAAACAAATAAATGATATGGTTATAAAAAAATATAGAAATTGATATGAACGCAAAATAAATTAAATACAGAAAATGTTTTATAATTTATAATATATGCATATATAATATGATTAAATGTATGTATAGTATATATATAAAAAACAAAAAATTGGCATTATACCTATTATATATATATACATAGTTTTTGTTTGTTGATTTCAAATCACATTATTGCGTATATGTAAACACATATATAATCATTTTTGATTCAATTTATAATATTATTTTATGTTTTTAAAAAATAACTTAAAATATAATGTCGTTATATGCATGGTATGGTATATATAAAAAACATGATTTTGAATTGAATAATTTATCTCAAAATTTTATCTGAAAAATGCATATTCATTATTAAATAATAATATCGTCAATGGAATAGTTTTTTTACGAAATCAATTTTCTCTTATTTGTTATTATTATATTATACTTTTTGTTTATATTGGAATTCGTAAAAATTTAGTCTATACATTATTTGTTTAAAATATATGTGATGATTATGATACAAATATAAAGACTTCATATTTTATACTCAATATATAAAGAACAATAAGTGTAATATAGAAGAGCAAAACATTATTGTCTTAATAATTTGTTGTTATTTTCAAAAATTGTTTATTATACAAATGTATATCAAATAAACTATAAAAATGTATGCATATTCATTGTTGATAATTATATAAAAACGATAATTGATTATGACAAGAATAGTGTAATTAATCATTTTAGTTTTTGTTTATGTAAAACAATTTTTTTACTTGTTTACAAAAGAAATTAATATACAATTGTGTATATGCTGATTTGTATATATAATTTAGACAATAAATAATATATATATGTATATACAGTTTATGTTGTAAAATTGTCTGTTATTTCGTTTTACATTGAACAATATTTGCGCATAATTACATTCGTAATAAATTAAATAACCAATTTTTAGATATTTTATAATATAATATATCTTAATTATATATAATGATATAGTTTTAATAATATGTTCTATGAAATTCATTTGAATATCTGTGCGGTTTTTTCATATATATAATAAATAGTTTTTAATTGACGTTAATTAGATCTATGTATATATGAATTTATGGGGATAGTAATTGAATAGTACAATATGATTTCAAATTAAATGAAATATAATGAATCATAAATTTTCTATAAATCAATCATCTCTATAATCTGATAAAAATCATTTAAATATTTCTCTATATATAAAATTCAAATATGATATCTTACCCTATTTTATGTTTAGTTCAAATATGCGTTATGTGTGTTAATGTGATATTAAATTTTTATATAACAATATATTTCTATTAATAAAATAACCATAAAAATTGAATTAATTGCCGTATTTTTTTTTTTTTTAATTAGTTATAAACAATTTATTCATATTCAATTTATATTTTATAAACAAAAATAATAATCATATTAATCTTAAATCCATATTCATATACATATATATATACTAGTATAATAAATATTTAAAATTTTTTTACACAAGAATAAAAGTAAAGCAAGGTGTTTTTGTTGATCGAATTTCATTTTGTAAGTGAAATTCAATTATACACAATATACATAATTAAAAAAATATGCTACGTGAGTCTCTACCAGATACATAATAATATATATATATATAATATTATTCTTATTTGTTTTTTTTTTCATATATTAATATAGTGTATCATTTTTGAAGAGATCATATGCATATATATATTATTTTAACCAGTTTTGAATTGTATTTTTATTTTATTTTTTTCGTTACACTATATATTTGTATTCTGCGATTGTAAATCGAAAATATGTATAAAAAGTGAAAACATAATATATATATTTATTGTTGTACTATTTACATATATTTATATATATGCGAAACAAGTATTATTTATTACACATTATTAATAACAATAATAATATTTACAACAATAATAAAAATATTCGTATATATATATGAGATATGTCAAAAAAAAAATGATCTTAATTTTCTCGGTAAAATTTAATTTCACTTATGCTGATTTATATATTACAAAATTTTATATATTGAGAATGTTATTTACTGTACGACTGTACACAGGTAATATTCATTATTGTTGTTAATATATAAATACATTTTATATATATATATTAGGGTGGTTTTTTTTTATAAATTCTGGAATTTGGCTGGTCGCACCCCCCAATTTTTTTTATTTGGTAAAATCATGAATATTGGTAAAATTTGGGGTAGGTAAGTTGAGGGGAAGTGGACCCACCGAGGGGTTAAAGTTGAAAAATTCAGTGTTTTTAAGCAGATTTTCGCGCTTAAAGCGTTAACGGATGACATTAGCGGGTTAACATGTATGGTGGACTTAACTAAAATGAAACAGGGAAACTTGTTCTCATAGACACTTACCCCCTAAATCACCCCCTTAATACCCCTCCCATACAAAATTCATTCACATAATTTGCAATATATTTGTAACATTATAAGGGTTAAAAATTGACATTAAAGGGTTAACATGTATGAAGAGCCCCCACTATTATTGAATGCCTAAACTTTTCTTAGAACATACTATGGACCTAAATCATCCCCTTAAGGCATCCCCCATACGAATTTCCGATTTTTCACACAAAATTAGTATATTTTGGTGTATTATATGAAAATACATTAAGAAACACCTAAATCTCATATGATATTTAAACAATGCACATTTATCATATAAAAATTTAAATAATTATGAAATGAAATACTATTAGTATTTAATTTTGTTATTTATTTATTTCAAAGACATAAAATACTAATGTACAATAATTTAATAATTATTGCAATAAGCAATTCACATGAAAAGTGGTTAAGGATTACGAAGCAAAATATCCAACTAGCAAACAAAAATGACTTACTATTATATATAGGCTTAAAAATATATTAATTTAATTACATTAATTATGGCCGATTCAATCCACTTGATGTTTTAATCATGACTTATAATTCTTGTTATAGCTTTTTGTTAGACAACAATGTTAAAAGAGTAACATTTAAAGATAAACATTAGTTTTTAATAAGCACTATGCTTTAAAATTTCATTATAGCATTCATGGTAATAATACCTATAAAATGTGCACAATGAAGCTACTGATCGGCTATGATCCAATGGTTCAATGGAATTTGTTATTGTTTCATTTTTGATCAGCGAAATTGCGTGTATTTTTTGGATCCTGTCACTAAACTGCAGTGTAGTAATTGGTGCACAAGCCCATATGTAGGAATTTTACTCTAGAAGTGGTCTTATAGAAGACCTATAAACTAATGCTAAATTTTCAGAATTGAGAAATTCTTTCGATCTTCTGAAAAATCCAATGCGACTAGCCGCTTTTTTAGCTGCAATTATTATATTATTACTCCATGAAAAGTTGTTTGACAAAGACATTCCCAAATTTAATAGGTCATTAGATTGTGGAATAATTGTATTATGCATAAGTATTGGGTCAACATTTATGGATCGTTTGTTTGAGAACAAACATGCCTTTGTTTTAGATGGACTAAATTCTACTAAGTTTATCCTTCCCCAATTAGATATTGAATCTAAATCTTTGTTAATTGAAGAAATCATCTTCTGGCGAGACTGAATCATTTGATTCGCATTATGATTACGATGTAGTTCATGCGCAGAATAAAAATCAGATACCAGATATTAATTATTAATGTAATTTTAATAATGATGACGAGTATTTGTTATATACTTTCATATATAATTGCGAGTATGTGTGTGTAGACTTTGTTAATCTTTGGCTGCGTCCGACACAATATACCAAAGATATTCATTAATTTGATCCCAATGAATAAATGGTGACTTATTTGATGAATTCAAATCATAAAAAGCACAGAAAAAATTTCCCGGCTAGGATTTGAACTCGTGACCACCCGCAATTGGGTTGGATGCTTTATCAACGGCACCACCAAGTCGTCTTATAATTATTAAATTATTGTATATTAGTATTTTATGTCTTTGAAATAAATAAATAACAAAATTAAATACTAATAGTATTTCATTTCATAATTATTTAAATTTTTATATGATAAATGTGCATTGTTTAAATATCATATGAGATGTAGGTGTTTCTTAATGTATTTTCATATAATACACCAAAATATACTAATTTTGTGTGAAAAATCGGAAATTCGTATGGGGGATGCCTTAAGGGGATGATTTAGGTCCATAGTATGTTCTAAGAAAAGTTTAGGCATTCAATAATAGTGGGGGCTCTTCATACATGTTAACCCTTTAATGTCAATTTTTAACCCTTATAATGTTACAAATATATTGCAAATTATGTGAATGAATTTTGTATGGGAGGGGTATTAAGGGGATGATTTAGGGGGTAAGTGTCTATGAGAAAAAGTTTTCCTGTTTCATTCTAGTTAAGTCCACCATACATGTTAACCCGCTAATGTCATCCGTTAACGCTTTAAGCGCGAAAATCTGCTTAAAAACACTGAATTTTTCAACTTTAACCCCTCGGTGGGTCCACTTCCCCTCAACTTACCTACCCCAAATTTTACCAATATTCATGATTTTACCAAATAAAAAAAATTGGGGGGTGCGGCCGATGATACAAAGCGATTTAAAATCTTCGAACAAAAAAAAACCACTCTAATATATATATATATACTGTATATATACACGGGATATTATAAAAGGAGAAAGGTTTAAACGGAGCTTCACAATTAGAAAGGAATTTAATCCAATTAAAAGTCATTCGACAAAACAAAAAAAAATATTGAAATTCACTTTTTGTTTTAAATATATATATATATATATGTAGGAGTGTGATGTATCAAAATTAAACTGTTTAGTAGTTTTTTTTTATAATCATTGACAAAATAATAGCTATATATCAAATATATGATAAAGAAATTTTAATAATACCGGTGCATTTTAATTTCTAATAAAAAAATGTATACTTATTTTTTAGGTTTTACCATGATTTGTTTAAATTAGTTTTCTTTATAAAAAAAATCAATATTTGAGATATTGAATATAAAGACAAAAGTATATTTCCTTCACGTAAATATTTTTATATCGATAATCAATGTGATAAAAATTTAGATTTACATTTACTGTCTATAGGTTTTTGAACTTCATAAATGAATTGCCACCATAATCTTTATAGTATATAATATAAAATAATTAAAAAAATGTTTTTCGAATTAACGTAAATAAAAATTATTCAAGTTTAAATTGCCATATGGAAAAAAATAAGTGTTAAATTCATTTTTTTTTCTGAAGGTCTTTTCTTTATAGTGTATAATAACATATATAATAACATGGTAAATTATTGAATTTTTATTTTTGTATAAGAATTATATGTCTATTCATTACGTATTTTTTGATACACAATGACAAAAAATCAGTTTTATTTTAAAAAAAAACAATATACATATCAATACCGCCACCATAAATGCCCATAAAACAGAAAAAAGATTCCGTGTTTAATTTGTATATAGTTATATGATATTCATTTATAAATTTATATATGTTTAAACAATTTTTTTTGTATATTTTCTATATCCTTTTCAATAAAGTTAATTTATAGTTTAACTTAAATTTATTTTTGCTCTTTTTCATATTTTATATATATAAATATATATATGGCATTCCACAATAATATAATTAAACGAATTATTACCACATTTTTTAACTTATTTTTATAAAACAATAAAATATTGCAAAATAATCACAAAATCACAACCATATATATATAACATATACAATTTTATAACATATACAAAAATTGCATTTTCTTCACTATATATATATACATAACTATAAAAACAATAAATAATAAATCAATTGAATTGCAATTATATATACCTTTAATTTTTATATAAACACAAAACTTTTATTAAAACAACGCGTAATCAAAAAAAATAACTATGTATAAATAATTAAATATTTATATATATATATACAAATAAAAATTTTAACATATATATAAAACAGAAATAAACAAACAAATAAAAAAATTAAAATACCGCGCTCCAAAAATGTTTTTGTTTTCAATGATTTTGAAACGAAATATTATAACAATAATAATAATACATATATTAAATTATATATCTACAAACATTCACCTTAACAATATATAATGTATTAACCGTTCAAAATCCACGACCATACTAACCAGACTTTTGTGAATGGTACATGGCTATATATTATTATTATTATAAATATGCAACTCGATATCGCGATATACATACATATGATATACAGCATAACAATTATATAAATTATAATATATATATTTTTGTTTGTACAAAAAATATATATATATATCTATATAAAAAATATCTTTTTAATAAATATATTTAAATCATAATTAATTAAATATATTATAAAAAAAAAAAAAATTCTATATATTAATAATTCATATTTTTTTGCAATTATAAGTTTCGCACTAATTTTTATATTGTCCGCATATGCATATATTAAATGATTGATTGGTTATATCGAATAATTTCAAAATATGTATACGCATATAGTGCAATTTTACACTATAATTTAATTATTCATACATATATGTGAAATTTAATATTTTAATAATAATTTGTAAAAAATTAAAATTAATTTATGAAATTTAGATTAATATTTTTGTAATAATAATAAAAAAAATCGGGTTAATATAATATATATATATATATAGTTTTTCTTCAATCACATTATAATAATCTAATCAATGAAAAGTAAGTATTAATATAAAAATTACTTATAATAAGATTACCGTAGGCAAGATATCTGTAATCTCTCATGCATGAAAACAATTAAATTCGTATATTTATTATATATATATATATGATTATGCCGCTATTGTGTATTCAAACAACTATGTATATATATATAAAGGGTCTTTTATTTATACTTTGTGTATACAAAAGTATATATAGGCATATATATGCATAATAAAATCAGTGAATGTTGATATTTTTATAGTTATTAACATGTACGACGCATTGACATTATATAAATTATATATATACAATCATATTAATTATTAACTTTCTTTTTATACAAAATGTCATTTATATATTGTATACTATAGACGAATATGTTTATGAGAGAGCGAAATATAAAAGAATTACATCAATTATCAATCAAAATTAATTAATTAATTTAAAGGGACCATTTTTAGAAATTACCATATTAGTTTTTCTTTTATATGTATTATTAGTATTATTTATTTTCGGTAAAGAAGAGAGTCATTTAAAACCAATTTAGGTAATGATATTATGGACAATTTTTATTATTTAAAATTTTATATATGTATATTACATTCACCGTATATTTGTTTTAATGTCTCATTTTTAAAGTGTATCGAATCAAAAATGTATAAGCGTGTTAAGAAAAATCGGATTGAATGAATGTAACGAATAATTAAAAAAAAAGATTTGCAAATTACAAATTATCCTTTTATTTAAAAAGAACCCTATATATTATAATATTCTAAATCAGATAAAAATGAATTTTTTTAATAGTATTATTGTAATGTATATATTGAATTTACATTTTTAAAATATTCATTCGAAGTAAAACAAACACAAAAGAGGATGGTCTAGGATATTTAAGCCATTTAAGAAAAGAAAAATAAAACGGATGTATTTATTAGGTTCAATGATAGTAGGTTTATTAATAAATTGTCAATATAACATTTTTTGTCATATATAGTTAAGCAGTAAAGGTTGAAACTTGAATAGTAAAAGCAATAAAGATGATTAAATTTCGATTTTTTTGCCCCTTTTTTTATGTAGTATAATCAAAGATTAAAATATATATATATAGTGATTTAATTTAAAATAGGAAATGATTTAAAATTGAATGATTTTGTATGGTCAATTCATTGGAACATTTTATTTATACTAATAATTTAATTTACTATATATGTATTTATATGCGCTATATGCAAATCAATTTATATATTTGACTTGCAAATTTCTATGATGACCAAAATGTTGATGCATCTAAACTATTAGCATAAACATTACGTTATATATACAGACAGATATATATATATAATAAAAATATATTTAAATTTATAAAAAGAATTGAAATTATAAAAAAAAATATCAAATCGTGTGTTTTGATTTTTTTATAAAATTTCAAAATATATTAAATTTTTATTTTTTCCAAATAGATAAAAATTTAATGCATTTGATTTGTTTAAATAACTTTTAAAACCATTTAAAATTTTTATTTTATTTTGGTTTTCATTATTTTATTTATTTATTTTATAAATTTTCCATTTTATATAATTTTGGTTTAATGAATCAGTTTTTGTTTTATTAACATTTTATCTAATTTAAATATATATATATATATTGTGGATGTGAATGAGTGATCGATATCGAATATTATTATTATTTTTTTTATTTTGTCAAATTTTTCATTAATTAATATATAGGAGAAATATCATATATGAAAGCGAATCAATGCAAAACGATGATAAAGATCTATTTCGAACAGCAAATACTATATGCAATATTTGTTAAATTATTAAAAAACACATTCAGATGAGGTTAAAAATACAAAAAAAACGTTTTGTGTTTAATATATTTTTTTAATGAAATCATTAACTTTATAGAATATATGACGTATAAACAAAGAAATATGAAATATGGATATTTTGAAATACTATATTAACTATAATTATGTGTTTTCAAATACCAATTTTCTAATTACCAGTTCACTTATATATTAATATTTATATATTAATAATTCTATTAATTTGCTAATTCCATTATATTATATAACATAATCAGAATTCATATTAAAAAAAAAATTAAAAAATTAGCGATTCATCAAATCAATCAAATATATCAAACAAATTTTAACCAATCTTTATTATTAATAATGTGAACAATAAATTCAATTAAACATTATATCAATATATAACAGAATAATCTATTCTTAATCTATATATGTAGCCGCTGTATATAACAATGATTCATTAATTTTAAAACGCATTAATTTTAATGCATATATATTGTATTAATTTTTTATTATTATAATTGTAATTTTTTTTTTGATTTTTTGCAAAAAAATCTAAATTTAATAATTCGATTAATTAACCGATATATTAATAAATGTATTTTTTTTTTTGCATTAAATTGATAATTTAAAAATAAAAGTAAAAGTATACTATAAAAATAGATATGTATTTATAGGGTTCGTACTTTTAATTGGACATATATAAAATTATACCTATATATAACTAATAATATGTGTCCAAAATATATTTTATAAAAAATGATGAATGATTTATATAGCCACAAACTATATAAAATTTAATAAAAAAAAATCTTATATGCGATTCTCGGCATAATTGAGTATGATGAAATTATATAATAATGTAAGTAATAAGTATATATATAGATTTCACATATAACAGCAAATTGGATACATGTAATCGTAATCCATTTAATTTTTTTTTTTCTATTTTTGCTTTATATTAAGTTACCGAATGAAATTGTAAACCACGATACATCTATATCCATTTACATATCTACATATATAAACATACATTGTTGAATGAAAAATGAAAAAAAATAACGTTTACATATGTCAAGGTAAAATATTTGTAAATAATATTATATACAATACATATACAGCATAAAAAATCTTAATAATATTTATTTTTTTGTTCTTGACTTAATGGTAATAATTCGTATTAACTAAAAAATGTATACATTATTAGGATATTGATGACAAATTTAATTTAATTAGAATTCAATTATATTTATTACATTAAATTCGTGTATTGCATAATATTTTAAATTTCACTTAATAATATATAGAAGTGTAATTTTATATTCTCATAATTTTTAATTAATTTTTTCGCAGTATCAATGGAATATATAACCACCTGTAACTTTATATACTACAAATATTCATTACCGAATATATATACATATTTAATATTTGCAAATTATATTATTTATATCTTATATATCATTGTTGCCCTTCTAATTATGTTGAAGGTAATTCAGAAATTTTGTTGTTGTATTATTTATTATCAATTGAAAAACATTTTTTTTGCTTTTTATTTCTATTTTCACTATATACATTTTGTGTTCAACAAATAATAAATATTTACATATTTTGTTTCAACCGATATAGTAACAAATACTATAGGCATATTAATTTTTTTTTGTATATATATATGAATAAATTATAATATTATATATAGTTGATTTTTTAGGTTTATAGTGTCCAAAATAAATTAATAATAAATCCTCGTATATATATTAATTTAAATATATATGCACTAAATATAATATTAAATATCATGCAAAGACAATTTTTCGGATATTTTTTATACATATATATATATATATAATGGAAAAATGTTAATTTTAATTTGATTTTCAATTATCGTGAGTCACAATTTTGTTAAAATTATTTTAAATGATTTGTATAACATAAATAAATATAACAAAAAAATATGCGATAGAAATGATAGATTTTATTTAATCTGTATATATGATTACGCAAAATTGTACCAAATATATATATATATAGTAGATTATCTACTATATATACATATATTTAAATATGAAAAGACAGCTGCAAATAGAAAAAAAAAACACTGCAGGAAGTTGCAAAATTTAAATTAAAAATGTATACAATACTCTGGTATTATATTTTCATTTATTCTTATATAATTTATACAATTGTTTTTTTTTTATTTTTGCAATTCAATCCGTGATCGCCCAATATCTTATTATATATTTATATATATATATATATATATATAGTAAACATGAGATATGCATAAAATTTATAGTGCAAAGAAAAATATCAAATCATATAATAACAAAATAATATTTTTAATTAAATATTATTTTTCATTAAAAGCATATTTGAAATGATATATATGGTATTTATTTAAACAAAAAAATGTGATATGCATTTTTTTCTCTTCTATTTAGTATTATATCGCGAGACCAATAAAACTATATAAACCATATATCAGATATCAACTACTTTTCTAAATATGTTAAATATAATTTTCGTTAGGTTACAATTTCAGTGATAAATACTTAAGTATTAATTTACGTAAAACAATTACGCAATATATATATATATATATAAGAATTATTAGGTTGTAAACCATTGACACGCAGTGTTATATAAATTCTTCAATAATAATGTTTAAATTTTGACTATCAGCCATCGTAAATTATAATAAAAATAGTACGTTCTACGTTGATTATTATCCGATTTGTCGTGTATAGAAATATATATTCTAAATACTATTTGAGCAAAAAGATGTTAAAATAAACCATTCCTTACAATTTCCTTCAATCATCTAAATAGTAATTCTATCTGTATGTTAAAGAAGAAATTTGCTCTTTAGTCATTCCTATATATATAATTGATTTGATTTAATATATACTTAAGTTTCTCCGAACAATTGAACTTTCATCATTTAAATAAACATGTCTTTTTTAATATGCAAAAGTTTGATTTTAAATTTTAGAAAATAAAGTTAAAAGTGTTAAAATAAAAGTACTCTATTTTTTATTTATTTATTTGTTTTTTTTTTTACCATTTATTGCATTATTTATACGATTCATTTGTTTTCACATATAATTTTACCATTAATTCAAAAGAAAAATTTCAATATATTAAAAATAATATTTTTTTATATAATATATATTTTATTTTGGTGTGTAATTCAATTAAATTTCGGAATATTTTTTGGTTAAATAAAATCTCAAGATCGGTATTATTTACTTTTCTGGTAAATATTGCTTAATTTTTCCTTATATTACTTTATAAATTTTTCAAACATTGAATTTTTTGGTATATATCAAAATAATATACATAATATTTGTTTTTATTATTATTTAAATTGATTAATGATAAAACATAATTATAATTTATATAATATAATAAATATTATATAATGTCTTATTTTTAATACCAGATATTACCTTGTACTTTGTGGTGTTAATAAAATACCAATATGATATATTAATATCAAGTTTATATAATAAACATATCATTTGGGATATTATTTGTCTTTTATGATTTATGCGCTCACAATCACAATAAATACAAAAAAAAAAAGTTGATGATATATTGAAAATTAATATAATAAATTATATTTTTGAAAAATTATTGTAGCTTTTCGTTAATATTCTTGATTTCTTTATTTTGTTTTGATTAATTGTATATATAATATACAGATATGCGATAACATTTATTATATTTCATGAATTGAAATATTTTTAAAAATTAATTCTATATCCGTTGTTGGAAAAATGTTGTATTTTAAAAATATACTAAATCTTAAACAGAGGATAATAGGAATTTAAAATTCTGTTAACGAACTTTATATATCATTGGTTTTAACTTGTATTCATTAAAATAAATTTAAGATCGCAATTTTTATTAATAAATTAATTTATTGATTAGATGATATGCTTAAATGTCTCCTATATAAAAGAATCGGTTGGTCATTAAACTATTTTTTTAAATTACACTGTAAATATCGTTTATTTTTAATCATAAAAATAACGTCTAAATATTATGATAATTATTCTTAATTTTTGTTTCATTACCTTTATCCATCGATAATCATAATAATATAAGTACATATAATAATTTATAAAGAAAATTATTGTTATAACTACCTCATTTTAATTATATTTATGTATATAATCTACCTACCTACCTTTTATTCCAATAATAATAATACCAATCTATTTATTATAAATCCGATATACGATTATTAATTTTTACAATATTAATTATATTTTATTCAATAAATATTATATTGCTGAATTGTATAAAAATTTGAAATGTATACACATATATTTACCGCATATTTTTAATAAAAAAAAATAAAACATTATTATTAATAGAATTTATATACAAAAACTTTTATAAAAAAAACAGACACCCGTAAATGAAAAGATTTTTAGATTGAAATGTTAGATTAGGAATTCGTTTTGTTACACAAAGAGATTTATTTTGTATACGATATTTGTATAACATTAAAAAAATAATATTCCATTATATCTTAAAAAAAAAAATAAAATAAAAAGTTTTGACGAGACATTTAATAAAAAATCGCAAATTACAAAAATATTTATGATAATTAAAAACGTAAGTTTTGTATATAAACTAAAGATATTTCATAAAAATTTCACAAACAAAATCCATTTGAGAAGAGCGATAAAACAAAATGTTGATTATATTTTAATATAAAACGGATGTATTTATAATAATTTATAATAGGTTACACTTCTTTTTCTTCTTTAAATTCAATTTACATTACGGTAACGTTTTACTTTAAAGAAAAATTATATATATTTATGGCCATAATTATTATAAATGCGAATTTCCAAAAAAAATAAAAAACACCATGTGAAATACTATACGTATTATATTTTAAATATTTCAATTGTTTAAATTTTTTGTTTTATGAAATAATTAAGTTATAATTTGTAGGTAATTGGCACAATATTAAGTAATGATTATAAATGTATGTATAGCAAGGTTATTTTTATTATTATTAATAATATAATAACTTTATATGCAATATTTTCGATTGTCTCTATATATTATAAATATTTATAATTAATAACACCACACACCTTTTAAACTAAATATATATACAGATCCCATATATATAATTAATAATATGTTGCCAATTATTTTTTTATCCTTTTGTTATTTTTAAATATATTCTATATATATAATTAATTTCCTTGTATATTATATAAATATATATATTTAAATAAAATAATTAATTTTATTTTACACACATAAATTCAACCATACATAGTTGATAAAAGAAAAATTGGATTTCTTATATATATTTCGTATATATAATTACATAATTTTAAAGATTTTATCTGTTTAAAAATATTTTAATTATTGAAATCGAAACCAAAAAAATATATGTTTATGTAATATTTATTGTTAAAAATGTCATTGTTAAAAACTGAAATATTATAATAAAGTTGTTAAATAAATAAAATACACTATATGTAATAATTTCCGAATGCAATATGTTATATAGTGCATTTTCTGTGCTACAAAATATTAAATTTGGGAAAAATATTTTAATTCTCCCATGCACAATTGCATATATAATGTCATTCCATTGCAATTGCCTTTATTTATATATATATGTATATATTATGTGTTTAGATTGATATAATATAAAAATTATATAAATATTGTTCTTATTTTTTGCCATCCAAATACCTGCTTAGAGATTATGGGAAATTTTATTCACAATATATATAAAACAAACAAAAAAGTTTTTTTTTAATTAAAACAAACAAATTTAATAATAATATATTACACCACACTACTGTATAATTATAATATATATATATTTCATTTATATATATCCATTATTATATATGTATATGCTAAAACACATTGTGGTCCAAATATTTTGTTGAAATGATATTATAGATTTTATTTTTAATTACAATGATGTGGGTATATTTAAATATAATGAACTCTTGTTTTGAAAAAAAAAATATATATATATAATAAAAAAGTATATTTACCTGCAACACGCAGAATGTTGAAATGGATATCATATCCGTAATTAATAATTATTATATATAGTGATGTATTTTAAAAAAACAAAAATATGTGTTTTAACCAATTCATTAATATATGGGTAAATCCGTTAATGATTAAAATGAATTTATTTTGCGATATAGACAATATTATAATGTATATTATATCTATATATACATAGTATCCCTTAATAAATTTAATTCAATTAACATTTAAATCGTTTATCACAAATCCCAAAGCTATATAACAATAATTGAATCAATTTTATTATTTTCTATGACTTATTAGAAAACGATAACATTTTTCTAATAAATCATTTGAAACTGCTTTAAAAACACCTAAATATAAATCAATTATAACGATATGTATCACTATCATATATATATAAATAAATCCAATAAAATTCAAAAGCGTTGAACATTTTTGAGAAATGTTACATTTTTTATGTTTTGTCGTCATAAAATATAATATGTATTATAAAGTGATTTTATGTTTGGGTAAATAAATTGAATTATTTTTTTTAATATACATATATATGAATGATTTATAGAAAATATTAATTAATTTCAATAGCTATATATATATATTTGTGACTATATATATCTTTGATCCAACATATATATAAATAATTTGATAGCCTGCAGGTCTTTATACTATATAACTAACGATATATATATACTAATATATAAATTATATTTTACATGGTTTAATTTGCTATATGGTATTCAACAATTGCATATCAACAACCACAATATAAAAATGTATATATAAAGATAAAAATTAATTTTATACAAAATTTTATAATAAAACAACCTTTATTTTATAGTATTTTCTATATAGACGTACATATAAAATATATTATATGTAGATCCAAATGTATAAAATTCCTTTGTAATGAATCTATACATTAAAATATGTACATAGTTTTTGATCGAGTTTATTATATTTATTCAAACATATATTAAACAAACGCTGCCGTTAAAAAAAATGTATATTTTGTGATTGTGTCTATATATAGGAAAGTGTGTTTTCAAGGCTGTATATATAAATATATATATATAAATAAACTAAATTCCTGCCAACCAATTTATATACCTATATCTAATTGTAAATAAAATAAAATTTAATTAATAAAATATAAAACATATAAGATATACATATAAGATAGACAATTAAATAACATGATAATTTTGTGAAGTTTTTTTTTTTTTTTTGAAATATAAGTACACATTAAATATAAAAATTATTGTTGTGAATTGTGTGATCGTATTGTGTTTTATTTTTTCTAACAAATAAATCATAAACTAAAAAAAATTTTATAGTTTTAAACAAATATATGCGTTAACGCATAATTAAAAAATAAAAAAAAACAATTAACATTAAAAATGTAATATTATTCTTTTTTTTTTATATATATATTTATATAAACATTTATGATTTTTTTTTTATTATCGCTTTCCTTTTTATAATTAAAACAAACGATTTGTTGCAAAATTAATAAAAAAAATTGTATAATTTTCTTTTGTATAATGGGTGTCTGTTCCAAGCAGCCACTTGTAAATTACTAAAAATTATATAACAAAATAGAGCTTTTAACGAAAATATTCTGCTTTTTATTTATTTTAAAATTTTACATTTTTAGATTATGTATATAAATACCTATAACTAAAAACATTTAGTTAAACATTTAAAGATCATTATCAACATTTTGATGTTAACGCACCTTGAATGCATTATATAGTAGATGTTTTCCTATATCTAATTTTACCAGAATTTTTTCCGGATTCATTTTATATGCAAAATATTCATAAACCATATAGAGTTTAATAACACCGTCAATATATACAGAAAAATTCTGAATTATTCATTCATATATTTTTTATAAATAATCAAAACAAATTATTTTTTTTTTCAATGTTATTATAACAATTCAATGAATAAACTTAAAAAAAATAAAGAAGAGTATAATATTTTGAAAATATGGTAAAAAAAAATAACAATTCATCATCTTGCCGTAAATACATGAAAAGAGAAATTATTTACCATATGGATTATTATTTTGTATATATATATTTATATAAATATAATATTTTATTGAAAGCGTAAATAATAAGTTCATATTTTAATAATTATATATTTACTTTTGTATACTAAATACGTAACTATATATATATATATATATGTTTACACATTTTGCATATATCTATATTGCGTACGAATATCAAGATTTGTTGATACCGGAAATTTATAAATAATTTGAGAAAAACAAAATTATACAAATTTTTATACATTTATATGAATATAATAAAGGATAAATCTATATTTATTAACCTGCAAATATATATATATATATATATATTCATGAATGACGATATAACATCAAATATATTTATGTTAATGTTAAAGGAAATCCCGCGGTAACATTTTGTTATATTTAATCAAAATGAATAAATATATGATTTTTTGTGTAGTAATTGCTATATATGTATACTTGCAATATCCATTGCTGTCGTCCTCGTATTTAAAACGAATAATTTGTTGTATTTGTATTTGATTATATCTTTCATTTGTGTAATGATTTTATTTTAATATATTTTATTTTTGTACAAAATTGAGTTGTTAAAGAGGTAAAAATGCATGTATTGAAACAAAAATATTAAATACATTTATAAATATATATAAGTTCATGAAAAAATGTTAACGATATCAATAAACTATATATATAGTGAGAATAATAAAAATATTTTACTTTTATTGTATTGCGTGTATATGTGATATTATAATACCTAATATCCATATTATATAACAATTAATAAAATATTCATTATAATTTTATGATTTAAGTGTTATATATACCGTATTATACATATTTAAATACTCTGTTTATTAATACCTTTTATTACTAATTAATTCATATCCCTAAATAATATTTAAAATTGTTATACTGTAATGAAAAATATGATGTTCAAAGGAATTCATTTAGTTGTCATCTTCTGAACGAAACTTATATAGCATAATCAAAAAAACGAAAAAAAACATGAAATTAATTTTATCAATTTTATTAATATTTTCAACAATAAAATTATCGAAAAATGAAGTGTTACCATTTGAGGTGTCCGCATTTAATGAAAATAAATTAAAATGCATACGGATAATGTATACAAAATTATTCCAACGTCAACAGGAAATTAAAGGATCTCTAGTGATAATTGCTGCTGAATCAAATCATTCCGATGAACAAGATGCCATTTTACATAATATAATGAATGATAAATTATATCGATTTAGTGTAATGGTAAAAAGTGCAAAATTTGAACATCCAAATCGATCACGTATCAATGCAAAAACTAAAAATTATCTAATTTTATTGCGAAATTCAAGTGATGTACTTGCAACGGTAACCCAATGGAAATCGTTACCCACCTGGAATTCAATGGCACAAGTATTAATTATTTTTATGAAAGAAATGTATCAATTGTATGATGATTTATCACTTGAAATACGTAAAATTTTTCAAATATTATTACATCATGATATGTTAAATGTACATGTATTGTGTGAAAATGAAAATTTAACAGCATTCAATATTTTAACATGGTATCCATATGAAAATGATTCTTGTGCCGATCACATTAATGGATTGCATACAATAATGGAATGTAAATTCGATAATGATGAAATTGTTAATGATACAAGACAATTAATGGTATTCGATAGGTATCGTAATATATCGAAAATACCTAGATCATTACATCAATGTCCGTTAAAAACAACGGTCATAGAATGGAAACCATTTTCATCGTATATTGATAATAAAGGATTTCATGGTATTGAAATTGCCCTGGTCGATATTATTGCACAAAAATTACAATTAAATCCTAAATTTGAATTATATGATTTGACCGATAATATAAGTGTTTATTATTCAACTATAGTTAATAGGTAAATGTATATATATATATATAGTTGATAATTAATCAATTGAAATAATCAATTCTTATATGATCATTATTAATGTATATCGTCTATGTATATATATATATAAATATTTAGAAAATCACATATTATGATTGGAGGTATAGATGAAAATCCTGAAATGCGTTTATTGGTGTCGTCAACGAAACCATACTATCAGGATGATTTAACGTGGTGTGTGACAAAATCAAAACCGATTCCTGTTTGGAAAAATTTATTTAATTTGTTTACGTATCAGGTGTGGTCTGCTCTATTTGTTGTACTTTTTGTATTTGCTTCAATAATATTTTTCGTTGCAAAGATTGAAAATATTCATCAAAATTATTGTTGGGCATTTTTAATAAGTTTTACGACAACATTATCACTATCAGCCGGTTATTTTAAACCGAATTTTCTATCGATACGTACAATTTATATGTGGGTTATGATTTACGGAATTGTTGTCAGTATTTTAATACAAGGTTTATTAATAAGTGTTTTAACAACACCACAAACAGAAATGCAAATCGGTACAATACGTGAAACTCTGACGATGAATTTTGAATTTGCTGGCAGAAAATCAGTTTTAACACACTATGAACGAAATGATGAGGTCAGTTTTATATATACATGTATATATGAATGTGTTTTATTTTATTTTTAAATAAAATATATTTTCATAAGCACCAAAATTGACGAATCATACAGCGCACCAATTATTTGAACTAAATATATTTCTAATTTTTTTTTTTAATATCTATCTATCTATCCAATACAAATTTTCTTCACACATATATTATTTATTATATGTATGTACTTTTTCGTATAAATATCTACGCAGATATCGAGTATTATACAACATGAATATCATATATGTAAAGATATTGATATGTGCCTAAAACAATTGGAAACAAATAATAGATTAGCAATAGCCGTATCACGAATGCATGCAATTAATAATCCATTAATACCAAGTACAAAAATATTTTGTTTTTCAAAAGCTGAACATATTTTTACGTATCCAGTGTCAATTTTAACACAACATCATTATCATCTATTACCGAAATTCAATCATATCATTCAACAGGTTATTGAATTTGGTTTAATTGAACATTGGGTTCATATTTATCGTACTCGATTAACGTCAATAAAAAAAAATAATTTTGCATTAGCAACGGCGAGTAATAGCAATAATAATAATATTTTTGAAGATGGTGATCATATCGATTTGAATGGTGATGGGGAATACTCTGACGATGAAATCTTTAGTGATAATAGTAATGTATTAATTATTTTAACACTTGAACATATGCGTGCAGCTGTTTATGTATTAGCCATTGGATATACCTTGTCAATTGTTATTTTCATATTGGAATACGTATCACATTTTCATGTGAAATTCAATTATTCATCAAATCGAATTTTTCATTTTATCGATAAATGTTTTAAAATACTACATAAATCAAAATAATATGGAAATAAAACCTTTTAAAAGAGATTGAAACGTTTTAATAATCTGGGAAACTGGGAAATTTATTACTAAATATGTAAAAATTCTATATATTATTTTTATCCTTTGGAATTATAATCCGGAATTTGTGTATTATTCGAATCACCCTATATATCATTATATTATGTATATATATATTATTTGTGATATTCCCTTGAGATTTAGTTTATTAAACAAAAAATATTAAATAAGGAATATTAATAATAAAAAAATATTTATGGTACAAAAGTAAATAATCCATATGGAAAGTGTATTTATTTTTTCATATATATATGACGTAAACCAATACTAAATTGTTTTAAATGTTATTCACATTAAATATATAAAATGTATCAAATAATATACTTATTAGACTAATTTATTTTCATCATATACCATTTATTTATTAATTTATCTAATAAAAAACAAACATTGGGAAAATCAATAAGACAAAAAAATTCAATTCAATTGTGTTATTTTTTTAATCAATAAATTTATAGAATATCAGTGCAATTTAATATCTTTATATATGCATATAAATATTATATATATAATTTAATTATGTTTCTTATGATAAGAAATATACCAAATAGTCGTAGGATTATTAAGAAACTCTACAAATCTAACAAATAGATTCGGATTCGGTTGCTTGCACTTCCTCCAAACATAGTTTTCCGATAACAATACAACAAAAGTCACCGAAATTGAAAAGATTAGAAATACAACGACTCCAATAAAATATTGTGATGTTATACGTATTGTATATTTTTTATGCAATTGTTGAATCTATGTGTTTTTTCGATACGTTCTTCAAAATATAATCGATTTTCCTGTTCCCATTTATCAAATAAACCTGATTCAATGTATCTTCGAATTTGTATATTCATATCGGATAAATGTGGAAAATCATTTCTTGTTACAGCACTGACCGGATAACTTAATATATTATTTGATTTTTCCAAACAATATAATTTATTATCAATTATAAATGGATTATTTAAAGCATGCTTTCGTGATATTCCAATGGCTAAATTATCATCATACAGTAATTGCTTTAAACAATAATCAATGTCATCACATTGATTAATATTTTTTAATATTTCATGCTTTCTCTGAAATTTAAATTTGAAAAACATATTATTATCGAATTTCGTATTTTTTTAATTGACTATAAAGAAATAATACCTCATAGTTTTCCAATAAATGCGGATGAATAGAATATTTATAATTATTATCAATCATCTCGGTAACTGTATTTATTTGTGAGTAAAGATTATTTGTAGTTAATACATTAACAAAGTAACTACAAAACATTATCGGAAATACGGCTCCTACAAACAAGAATAAAGCAAATACGATTCTACAATAGGAACTTTTTGGTTTGTAATTTGATACCGAACCGGTCAGCGTACTAAAAGATGCATGAAAACAATAATGAATATTGGGATTCAATCCATTTGTTCGCACTAGAAAATACATTAGTAGAGTGAATGATAGCACAATCACAATAATAAATATCCAAATCTCGGGTGAAAAAACATTTAAATACAACCAAGTCACAGATTTTGGTTTGGCCTTTGCAATACACCAAGTTATATCATCTTCTGTATAATATGCCGTTGATGTTAAAAAATTATTCTTGGGAAAACTTTTAAAAAATGGATCAACCCCGCCACCAATGATAATATCATATTTTCTATAATTTTTTTCGAGAAAACGAAATTAAAATAAACGAATATATATATACCGCGATGCAATTTTGCGGATTTAATTTATATATATATATATATAGTTTATACTTTTGTAATAATTGATAATAAATGTTTGTGGTATTTTTTGAGGATGATATAAAATTACCATGAAAACCTCCATCATATGAACCATATTGAATGTTCAAATGTAAATACTGTGCTAATGTATCGAATATATTTATTTCAATGCCATGATATTGATTGGTATTATTATATTGATGATACGTATATGGCGACCAATTTGTTGTGAGAATTT
Source organism: Dilophus febrilis (assembly GCA_958336335.1). NCBI lineage: Eukaryota > Metazoa > Arthropoda > Insecta > Diptera > Bibionidae > Dilophus > Dilophus febrilis. The sequence goes on from OY284468.1 coordinate 42,025,482, forward strand.
TAACATTTGAAAATTCATTTAGGACGTTTTTACTATCACGTAATTTCAATTTGTTTAACCATTCCTTTTGGATATCACTTATATTACATGAAATCGTTAAATTTGACAAAATAACTTCTTTATTTTTACCTATTGTTGATGTACCATACCAATAAAGGGTAATTTGATTATTATTATTATTACAATACAATATATAAAAAAAGTTATTATACACATAATAATTTTGAATAAAAACATTTTGGTTAACGTTTTTTAAGTAGGCACTACCAGTACATAAAATATAGATATTTGCCATTGTATTCCAATTATCTATGTTTTCAAATTTCTCCATAACCATTTTTATATTCTTAAAATCATCAACTATTAAAATATAACTTTGTATTTGAATTTGTTTAATTTTTTCCGATATAAAACCACTACGTTTTTTTGTCATCAAATCAATTATCATTATTGTATAATTCCAAGATAAATATTCATTAATTGAATTTATTATTTGATTTTGTATTACATTTTGTTTTGACATTGTTATGACAGCTAAAATGTTTGCCACACGATTATTCTTGGAAATCACATCCATTTCATTAATGTTTTTTATTATATTTATGCTACACATTGAATTATATTCATTTTCCATTGATTCCAATTTATAAATTGAAAAATCTTCGCTGGCGATTACATTTTTCAAAATTATTACAAATATTTCAAAATATACAATCAAAATTCTTTGTCGAATCATAGTCGTGTAATGAACTCTATCAGTTAAATATGTAAAATGAATAATGATTTGATTATTTTATATATTGTTGAGCTATATATGATGTATTGATAATTTTTAATATATGTCATTAATACATCATGATAACATTCTTTCTGTTGTTTGCATTGCGGCATAATATCCTAATTACTTTATAGTATTTCTCTTGGGTAAAATTAAGTAAATATTATACCGATATATTTTTTTATTCGTAATAAATAATATTTGATTGTGTTTATGATCAACAAAATATTATCAGTTTCAATCGAAATATTATTAATTTTAATCTATTTGTTGAAGAATGGAAATCTGTAAAGATTGATATATAAATATAAAACAATTCAATATTTTATATGTTACAAAGCCATCGATACTTATACCACTTTAGATTTGATTGAAAATTGAATAGGTTAGGTTTCTAATCCCATATCTGACTGTAATTCCAAAAAGACAGAACACCTTAAAGTTTAAAGCGAAATGAAGGAAATATAAAAAATATTATCTCTCTATATTATACAACTCTTAGATAGGTTTCCCGATCCTGTGCGATAGGAATTGAGATGTTCAAATAATATTTCATACAAATCAGTATGCATAACTGTGCATACAATAAATAAAATAATGAATTGAATTGAAGGAAAAGAAATGTATTTTTACAAAATATTTTAATTAAAAGATATGAAAATCCTTTAGAAAAGTTATTGTTGCTTTTAAAGGTAATGATTAGGTAATTTTGCCTTTGTCGATTTAAGAAAAAAAAACAATAATATTTAATTCAGAATGATATTTAATATAATATTTAAGATAATATTTAATAAAGCATTAGATGGTTTACAATCAAAATTTATATATATATATATATATATATATATATATATATATATATATTAATTTCGTTTGTATAAAGTAAATGTTGGATTAAGTACATGTTCCATTATAATAAAAAACAAATTTGGATTTGGATTTTGTCGTATCTTTTGGAGATAAAAACATTCAGACACATAAATTGTAAATGAAATAAACGAAGTAAAGGCTAATAATATAAATGCACCAGTAAATCGATCGGTTTCTAAGACCATAGGTCTTGGCACGTAACTTTTTATTCGATATTTTAAAGTATCATCAATTTCATTAATTTTATTTTCACGTTCCCATTTGTCGACCATTCCAGTTTCCATAAAACGTCGAATTAACATATTTACATGTGGTAATGGTAAAAAATCTTTTCTGGTTAGCATAACAATTGGATTTGGATAAATGCAATGTTCAAAACATAAAATATTTGATTTTAACATATTTAAATGATTTAATGCATGCGTTCGTGATGTGGCCACTGCCAAATATTCATTTTCCTTTAATTGTAGAAAACATTTTTCATCGATATCATCACATGCCATAACCATTGTCCATAATGCATTTGAATTCTGCGTATATAAAAATAAAGATTTGATTTGTATAACATAGATATAGTTTCATAAAAATTAAAGAAATTTCTTTCATTTTTGTTGCGGTGAGTTGAGTTTTAAAACACAAATCATTTATATAATTATAATACCTCATAGATATCGTGGAAATGTTGAAGTACATTTTTTTCCGCAACCAATGTATAATATTGAGCTACTGCGTGATCGAGTGTTTCCGTTTGTTCTCGATAATGTGGTGCAGTGAGTGCATACAACCAAAAACAACAAAATAATGATGAAAACCAAAATCCGGTCAGTAAATAGAATGCATACAAAAATCTAGTTATTGCGCTTTTCGGTTTATATAATGATATGGATCCAGTTAATGTAGCAAAATTAACTGCCATTGGCCAAAAACAATTATGATTTAATCTATCCAAACGAATGATAAAATATAGCACAAACCATCCAATAAATAATGGTCCCCAAATCATACACCATATATCAATGCTAAACACTTGTAAACTTGTCCACATTAACGGTTTTGGTTTTGATCGAGGAATACACCAAGTAACGTAATCTTGAACATACGGTATTGTTGTTGTGTATTGGCTATCATTCAAATATTGATAAAAATATACATCTAAACCGCCAATTACAAATTGTGAAGTACTACAATGTACCAAAAAAAACATGATTTATAACAAAAAAGTGTTCATGATCCTCCTTTTGGACTTACCCCATTTGGAGTTCCGAATATATTTCCGAAATATTATTAACATTATAATTATGTATCGTTTCATTTTGTAATTTATAATTTAATGCTGTTTGCATAACTTCTTGAATTGTTTGTAAAATATTAATTTCAATACCTTTTAAAATGTGTTCATCATTCAAATCTGTTTCATAATAAACGTACGGTGACCAAATGCCAGTGGTGATATTCAAATGACAATTGTTTAATAATTTTGGAATTTTCTCTATTCGATCACCAATAATATGTGATTTAAATGTATCAAAACAAATCATATTTTGATTATAGTTGCATTCACATAATAGTGTTAGATCGGTAATGTTATTCGCACAATTACCATTGATATACGGAAACCATGTAACAACATTCAATTCATTTTCATTCAAATTTATTATATAAATATTAAATAGGTTATATTTATAAAAAATACGTATAATATATTCCGTTGATGTATTAATCACATTCGAATTCAGAACTATATCATTATTCGATTCCATTAAAATCACACAAATTGAAATGGTTGCCGTTGGATTCTTCCACTTGTACATTTTGATCCATTGTAAAATGATATATTCAATATTTAGGTAATTATCGATTAACAATAAATAATTTTTTATATCAAGTTTATTCAATTGTGATCGATGTTGACTTATTCCACCAATATCATTTATTATAAATGAATATTTTAAATTGAAATTATTAATATGGTTATTATAAAACATATTCATAATTTCATATTGTAAATGACTGGCATTTGAATATGTATCTATTTGAATTGCATTTGAATGGTCAATTGTTAACGTTATAAAATATTGTTCAAAAAATGTATATAAACATTCTATTGATTTATAATTTTTTATTAATTGAATGGATGATACATTAAATTTTGAATGTTCCTCAATTGTTGTTGATGTTGATGCTGTTATATCACCACTACATGATGATTGTTGAATATGATTTGTGATCACCAAAACAATTATTAAGAGCAGTATCCACCAAGCCATTGTTAGTTATGAAATAACCAAAAAATTGATATCAAAATGTATAAAGTTTATATATTTGTAATATATGTATATAACCACTTTATTCATTGCATGATAAGATAAGATCATTCAATATATAAAATCAGAATATTTTTCTAGCCCAATAATGCATATAATATATTACAAAGGAAATTAGAGTGAATGTATACATCTACTATATAGCTCTTGAGTATATATTGACTGATTAAAATATTTATAACAAATATAGATAGATAGATAAACATAATTATATATATATAAATAATTTATATGTAACATAATATTTGGGGGGATGCTCTGTTCAATTTAGTATAATCATTTTCACCCGAGACCCTACATAATTTATATTGAATAGAACTGCGAATATAGACATATAGCAATTATGATCAATTAAAATTAATTAATGCCCTGGAATGTTTAAACGTTTTTTTATTCATATTTTTGCATATTTCCGCATTTTGATTTAATATTATCATTACGTTGAATATTTGAAGAAAAAAAAAATGTGTAAACACTAAACACTCAACGTTGTTTATATATCACATATAATATTTTATGAAAATGACATTGTGACCAGAGATAAATTGCATATATATTAAACACGATTATAAATACATATTCAAATTTTAATCCACAAAAAAAACGAATCAAGTGTGGGTTTTCAAAAATATTTCAATTGTATATATGGTTGTGATGACACGAAATCATCATATCATATATATGATATACATATAAATGAGAAAATATTTATATATTCATTCCTATATATATGTATATTATGTTATTGACATATAGAATAAAATTTTACGTGGGAAAATATTTTTGTGATTACGAGCATTTATTTATAATATAATAAAATACACACACATTAATTTTTTCACTTAATTCGACGTGTTATATACATATGTCTGCGTAGGAAAATTAAGAAAATTCAAATAAAAATCGTATGCATATATGAACAAGAATTGAAATGGCAGACAATGCGCTATGGAGGTTCTATCAGTGAAGGAAAATTTATACTAACGGAAATATTCTAAAGGCATCGGATTTTGATATGTGATTCTGAAGATAATAATACATAATAAATTTATATATGCTTTAGAATATTCTAAATTAAAGTATTGACATCTTTTTTGTGCCCATTTTCGGCTGCGACATTATCTTATCTGATTATTGTATCCGCAAAGAATATTAAAACTAATTTAAAAATCAGGATTAAACATTTAAAAAATATAATTTATGATTGAATTATGAAAATAGACACACACACAAAAAAACATGCGACCAGTCCATAACACGTTCGTGTCTATAAATTCTATATCATTTTATTTTTATGTTTTTTTTATAACAATTGTAAATATACAATTTGCTTTATTCTGAATTTTCAAAATATATTAACATATATATAATTATTAATATATGTGGATAATAAAATGAAAATGTTATATCAGTTTTATTTAATATTCTATATATATCATCTATATATATATGTTTATTAATATAATGTTCACATGGATTTTTTTAACTAAATTTTTTTTGTTTTGAACATGTATCTAAAAATAAAGTGTGTAAAATATAAACAATTTGCATTATATTCTGAATCGAAATTTCACGATTTCACTGAAAAAAAATCATTTTTTTTTTAGAATGTTTAACATCATAAATGTATTTTGGATGCTTGTATTAGTATATAATATACAGAAAAATAGAACATAATTAATTTTTTCATCATATATACATATTTTTATGAATATCAATGTGTTATGTGTATATGAGATTCTCATCATTTAATGATCTATTATGGATGTGCAAAAGTTTTTCCTATAATATATTTTTGATGTTCCTCATTGGAAGATTTTATATCTAAAGAAATTTATACATTTTATATATTTATATAAATCATTTTTCCTTTTTTTAAAATATTATTTTGAGATTAGGTTAATTTTCCAAATCAAAATTGGATAATTTTAACATTATATAGTTCAAATGATTGGATTAAAATTGTCTATAATTCCCACAATGAAATTGTAAATTTGTTAATGAAGGAATTTATATGAAAGACTAAATTTAAAATTTTTTGCTATATACTTAACATATTGCCTATTTATTTATTTAACTAATGACATTTTTCAATTACAATATATGAATATTTTAGCAAATGAAAAACTTTTGCATGTCATTTCTAAATTATCTTCACAACATCTTTTTTTTTTTATATACAATATAAAATACATTTATAAAACCTGGTTAGTTATATATATTATGTATACTTAACGCTTACATATACGCGTATTACATTTATTAAGAAAAATATTTGTTCTATATGAATAAAATTTATAATAACAATTTTCCAAATGTATAAATAGGCTATATACATTTATAGTAGCACTCACAGCGATTCATTTCATGATTTAAAATATATATATTTTAGAGATAGATCTTTCATATATATATATATATATATTTAAAACATACGTCGTCTATACATAAATATGTATTTATCTCTACTATACCCGAGTTTAATATATATATATATATGTATATTCGTAAATATAACCATCATCATGGTATATATACATATAAGTGCACATACAGAAAATATTAAAATAATAAGAAAAGAAAAGAAGAATAAGCGTGGTGCGGTGCATATGAATATTTAGTTTATGATCCATTTAATTTATTAATAGAATCCAGATTAATTTTAAAGAAGTTATAAATGATTTTTTTCTTTATTATACAAATTTTCTATATATATATATGGTTTTTTTTTTTTATAAATTGAACCAAATTAAAATTTTTTTTTTATTAATTATATACCAATACTCTGTGATTAATTCACATTTCTAATGAATTATAAACGTTGTATAAAAAATTGATAAATTTAAAATCGAATTGGAAACCTAAATATATAAAAATTCAATAAAATAAAATATATATAAATACATCATGAGCTTATATACAAAAATTCATTTAATCCACATCACACTAAAATTGTTTACTTTTCAATTACTATTTTTTTTTATATATAGAATAAAAAAAAATCAGAGAGTTATCGTTATATATATATATATATGAGAAAGCGTAAAACATCGTTTCTTTTTACCATATATGTGCATAGAAAAAATTCACAAAAATTAAATTTGTTTTTTTTTTTTTAAAAACGATTCTATTTTTGTATCTCTCTATCTCTATGCCATGTAAATATATATGCATTGCCAGCAATTTTCTTTTAATTTTATATCATCCTTTGAACATCAGAGAATGCCAACAAAATAGAAATGATATATATTTTAATTACTAAATTAGAAAACACAAATTTATCTTAATAATATAGTATATATAAAAATATTCATTCATAAAATTTTCTAAATATATTATATGAAATAAATCTTAATCATAAATCTTTCTGTTATGGTGATTTCGACAAACAAACGCTGTTAACTTTCAATTAATTTCAATTTAATTTATAAAACGTTGACAAAAATATATATCCTTTTTTAAACATATTAATATTATTACAATTACAATTTTATATGCTATTAATTTATTACCGAAAAAACTAAATTTATAATGACATAAATTATTTGTAAAGCAAGCGCACACGATAATAAAATTCACAAAAATTTTTTCTACATATATAGATAACAAAATAAAATAGAATATTAATAATGAGTCATATATAATTATATGTATACGGGCAGGTAACAATTGCAAAAAAAAAAAAAATTCAATAATTAACATTTTTTTTTACGGTTTTGATGCTAACGAGAACAACTTATATTTAAAATTTTTTTTTTTTGAAGTATTAGCGTAACATATATGCTTGCTTGAGCACCACCACCGCATATTTCAAAAAAATATTGGAAATTATAATAGACAACATAGACACTAGCTAGCTACACACAAAACAGGAAAAATTTGAAAAATTTTCTATTTATTTTAATTTACACGAAGATTTGATTACCGATGTTAAATATACATACATATAAATATTTCGTGTCTATATGTTCGATTCATCTTATTAATCGTCATATATATATATATATATGTTTTATGTACCTGGAACATTGCCAATCAATATATGTATATATAATTATATACGAGTCAAGAAAACTTTTATTATATATTAAAAAATAATCTTGTAACATATCTTTATAATAATTTGGATGAATGTAAAAAAAAATAATAAATTAAACAGTGTACGAATTATTTCTCTAATCATTTTTTTTTTTTTACATGACTTGAATCTTGAATGTATATGGATGAATGCTATTTTAGGAAATCTTGTATATACAAATAATAAAAAAAAAACATAATGTTTACAATATCTCACATATAGATATATATATATACGATATTGAAAATAATTAATTTCAAACGCATATGGAGGAATGTCGCTTTTTTTCGTCGTTTTTATAAAAAAATACGCACCTATAAGGTGATTGATTTAATTGATTTAAATATATATATAGAAAGTAGATTTTCATGGTTCTGCGATATATAATATGAAAATGGATAAGAAAAAACTATATCTTTCTTAACAATACATATAAATAACTTTATAATAAATAGTTTACCTGGGCGATGGTTAATTTTTCTGTGTTTGGAAATTGGCAAAAATAATAAATGTATTAAATTTATTTATTTACTGTAAATATAAATCTAAATCACCTTATATGTAGAATTATTATTCATTTATACTTAAATTAATATACATGCACAAAATACAAAATTTCATACATTAGACTTATTTTCAGAATGATTTTTTCGAATTTAAAAATTTGTATATAGATTAATTTTAGATGTCAATTCAAAAATCCATAAAATGTCCATCCCTCACGAAAGATAAATTCAATTATTTTCTTTTATTATCACTTTAAAAAAAAACCATTTCATTTCCGAATACACAATCTTATGATAATTAATTATTATTATTCTGAACATAATTAATCATTTATTTATAATAACAATGATCATATATACCTTTTAATTGCGATTCTATAATATATATATATATATATATATATATATATATGAATTTATCTGATACATGCATGAGAGATGAATTTATTTATAATTTATATAAATATATAAATAAATACATTGTTTAATTCAATTTATTTTAGATTTATTTATAAATATATATACAGATTCTATATATTCAATTCAAGTTACTATATAATTATGTAAAGTTCAAGATATGTAATCAATTATTTTGAGAATTTTAATTGATAAAAATTTAACAATGTATTTATATATATATATAAATACACGTGTGTGTAACTTTACTTTGTCCCTATAAATTCTTTGGCAAATGATCATACATAAATTTGATGTATATATAGTTTATATTTATATGAAAATACATTAATATATAATTATGTATATATATATAGGAAGAATATATTATACACATATGATTTAATTAATTAAAAATAAACATTATAATTATTGTATATTGTATAGTCATAATTCATTTAATTAAAAAATAATCATATTTTGTCATTTAACACATCGCAATTCAATCGTTTTATGTACCATATATAATTTTGATTATCTGAATGTAAAATTGAATTATTTTTTAACAAACATATAATTTCAATGCTCCGTAATAATCAGTTATGGGATTGGATTTGGCTATTTTGTGGTTAAGATGAAGATGAATGTTAATACTTAATTGAAATCAAATCTTTGTTTCTTTGTTATTATTGAAATAAAATTTTGTTGTCTTTTACGATACAAAGGTAAAATAATAATTCTATGATTAATAATAGATAATTTAAGAAATGTGAACTTTACCTTATTTGGTAATCCCTTTTAAATATACATTTTGATATGAATTTATTTTACCTCAGATTATTTTGATTATAATATATTATTGTCTGCTCAGATTTGATTAATATTATAACAATCATTTATTGATGAATGATTATATGATTATTAATAGATCAATTTTTTTATTGGTTTTTCATATCCATATATACATTCTTTGTATATAAATGACACATCGCTACTCTTCTATAAATGATTATTATGATTATTATACATATATATTGTTAAAATGAATCACACAATTATATTTGTTTTAATTAAAAAGAAATCCCTAAGAATAAAAAAAAATAAAATGCAAGAACTAATAAAATTGTATTAACAATATTAGAAAAATAATTAAAAAAAATATGTATGTATACAATAAAATACCAAACGTCTTTATATGTATATGATGTAAAAATATAAACGCATATGATGACTATATCCGGAAAATTTAATGTAAATAAAGTGTGATGTAAAAGAAAAAAAAAATAAAATAATCATCAGAAAATTACCATTATTCTGTGATTCCATATTAAATATACAATTTTTAATTATAAATAAATAAATACTATTTGATAATAAACATATTTGTTCTATATATGTGTGTTAGTTTTCCCTATATATATATATATAATATTTATGGAGAAAAAATGCTTGAGAAAAACACTAAAAAATGATCAAATTTTCTTTTTTTAGTATCTGTAACCAATATACAAATATATATGTGTGTAAAAAAAATTAAAATGAATTTGTATTAAATATTTTATTATTGAATGCAGGGTTGCCTTCCAAAAAAAAAAAAAAATCTACAACTTCTAAATATATACTTATAATTGATGATACATTTAATGCAATATATATATACATTATAAATCACAATGATTATTGTTTTTTTTTCATTATTAATATTTTAGGATAATTATAAATTTGCAAAAAAAAAACGGATAATTAAAAATAATAAAATCAAATACGATCATTATAAAATGTTTTGATATATAATTTTCCTTCTTTCCTTTTATATACATGTGTGTTTAAATATATTGAATAAATAATAAAAAAAAACGTTTTGCATTCACATTGCATTTGTCACAAAGTGAATGTTATTATATATGTTTATTTATAAAATGCATAACATTTCTATATAAATATACAAATACAAAAAAAAAAATGCATCTAAATATTAAAAACAAGTATATGTAGTACGATCATATATGGTATTGTAACGAACATAATTTTTGTTTCAAACAAAAAACGTCTCGATCCATGTATGGGATGCCTCATCCGTTGTGTTTAATGTGTATATATATTATATATATTTATATATATGATCATAATATATATAAATTTTTTTTTTTGTATTTTCTATTTCGGTCGTGTTAAACCGTCGGGATTCGGATAAAACATATTTAATATTTTTGTTTTCTATATTAAATATGTATATGAATATATTCTATTTTGAATGAGGGAATTAAATGAATTTGAATGTGTGTGCGTGTAACTAACCGCCGACGCAAGAGTATAAATATTAGATCAACAATGTCCAGCATTCACTCGCAGTTCGACAAGCAAGGACTGAGAAGTGTCAGATCATTAAATTACTTTGTTGTAGACGGTTAGTGAAAATATTAGTGAAATTTTTTAAAATAAATATAATTTTTTTAATTTTTCTTTATTATTACTGTGATTTAATGTTGAAAATTTAAATTTCGATTCAATGTGCAACTTCTAATTTTTTTTTGTATTTTTTTTTTATTTAAATTGCAATCAAAATTGGTTTTTACCTGAAAAATTATTCTGAAAAACAATTGGATTATTTCAAATTTGATAGAAACACAAAAAATATTCAAATAAGTTACTTATTTTTTATTTTTTTTAATTAAGTTTCAATTCAAATATTCAAATATTGGATTAAATTTAATTATTTTCAATTTTTCAAGTTTCAATCATATATATATTAAAAAAATATATTAAGTTTGTGAGAATTTTATTTCATAATTTGTATTTCAAAATAGTGAAACTATCCTATTGAAGTTTAGACAAAAAAAAATAAAATTTAATTAATTTCAATTGAACTAAATTAATTTTTCATAAATGGTTTCATTTTAAATTTATATACATACAAACGAATTTCCATATATTATATGTATATATCCTAAATTTGTATTATTCAAATATTTAAATTCATATTCAATTCAGTTAATTTGTGATGCAAAGCTTAAAAAATACAAAAAAAAAAAAAAAACTAAAAGCTAATATTACAAAAATTATTCGTGTGTCGTGTTTTTAATAAAACGATTTTTTTAAATATCAAATTTTTCCAATTCATATATAATTTAAAATTTCTAAATATTTCTATATAATAATTTTACTTTGATATAACAAAAAATATTCAAAATCTATTAATTGTATGAAAAATATCAAAATATTAAAATATCAAAACAGGAAAATATATAACAAAATTATACATTTCATTTAAAGAAATACGGGAAATATTTTCAAAAAAGATAAAAAATTCATTAATTTTCCTATAAAAAGCATCAATTAAAAAAAATAAATATTAATCACAACGATTAACGATTATTTTGCGTTACGTTTTGTTTCATTTTATTTTTATATTCAAATTCACTTACCGAATTCATTTTCCTAAAATTTTCTTCTCGCACAAAATCGTAAATTTTCACATTTAAACAAAACAGTAAATCGTTAGAAGAAAATTAAAAGCAAAAAATAAACGGTTGAAAAAAAACAACTATTTATATATATATCAATTTTTCACCGATATAATTACAGAATAATATAAAAACAGCCTAAAAATGTGTGATGATGAAGTTGCTGCTTTAGTCGTAGACAATGGATCCGGTATGTGCAAAGCCGGTTTCGCTGGTGATGATGCACCACGTGCCGTATTTCCATCAATTGTCGGTCGCCCAAGACATCAAGGTGTCATGGTCGGTATGGGTCAAAAAGATTCATATGTAGGCGATGAAGCCCAAAGCAAAAGAGGTGGATATTAAAATTATATTATAGATTTTTCTTATACGAATATTTTGATACAAGTAATTTGAATTCTATATAAACGGGAAATTGAAAAATACATGATATAGAAAAAATATATATATATAAAGTAAAAACGAAAATGTTTATAAAATAATAACCATATGGTTAATATATTTATGTTATGTTAAACATTTTCTGATTTTCTTATATATTTATATATATATATATATATATTATAATCATGTATGTTTTATATTTCAAATTTACGCAATAAAATTCAAATTATGAGTGATAAAATTGTGCGGTATATGAGAAAAAAAAACTAATATATAATTCCGTTGAATTTGAATAGGTATCTTAACCCTTAAATACCCAATTGAACACGGTATCATTACAAATTGGGATGATATGGAAAAGATTTGGCATCACACATTCTACAATGAATTGCGTGTCGCACCAGAAGAACATCCAGTTCTTTTAACAGAAGCTCCACTTAACCCAAAAGCCAACAGAGAGAAGATGACACAAATTATGTTTGAAACATTCAATGCTCCAGCCATGTATGTTGCCATCCAAGCCGTACTTTCTTTATACGCATCCGGTCGTACCACCGGTATTGTATTGGACTCTGGTGATGGTGTATCACACACAGTACCAATCTATGAAGGTTATGCACTCCCACATGCTATCCTCCGTTTAGATTTAGCCGGTCGTGATTTAACCGATTACCTCATGAAAATCCTCACAGAACGTGGTTATTCATTCACAACCACCGCTGAACGGGAAATCGTTCGTGACATCAAGGAAAAATTGTGCTATGTTGCATTAGACTTTGAACAAGAAATGGCCACAGCCGCTGCTTCAACATCCCTCGAAAAATCCTATGAATTACCTGATGGTCAAGTAATCACCATTGGTAACGAACGTTTCCGTTGTCCAGAATCACTTTTCCAACCATCATTCTTGGGTATGGAATCCTGTGGTATTCATGAAACAGTATACAATTCAATCATGAAGTGCGACGTTGATATCAGGAAAGACTTATACGCCAACATTGTAATGTCCGGTGGTACCACAATGTACCCAGGTATTGCTGATCGTATGCAAAAAGAAATCACCGCATTGGCCCCATCAACAATTAAAATTAAAATTATCGCACCACCAGAACGTAAATACTCCGTATGGATCGGTGGTTCCATCTTGGCTTCATTGTCTACTTTCCAACAAATGTGGATCTCGAAACAAGAATACGACGAATCCGGCCCAGGAATCGTCCACCGCAAGTGCTTCTAAGTTATTTACTTTTAATTCTAATAATTATAATAATATAATAATAATAATAATAATAATAATAAATAATAATAATAATAATAATAATAATAATGGAAAAGAACATCAACTCTATATATAATATAGACAAAAAATAAAAACATCAAAAAAACAACGATACAAAAAAATTTAAGATAAGGAATAAAAACAACAAACGCTTAAACAAGAACAATTTTTTTTTTTTTTGGAAATTATATAATTTCATCATTTATTTTTTTATATTGAAAAAAACACCATCCCACATCGTAACAACACACACACTCACGCAGATATATATATAGATTATCCTTTTAGAACAAAGTGTGTAATTTCCAAAAATTAAAAATAAACAAACAAACAAAAAATCGATGAATTTTTGAAACAGAAAAAAAAACAAAGGATATAAATATAATATAAATAATTAAGAAGAAGAAATAAGATGTGCCATATAAATTTCAATCTAAAATGGAACAAAAAAAATGGATGTAAACAACACCAAATAATCAACATCATGAACATCAACAAGAACAAGAACAACAACAGCAAAAACACCAAAGAACAATAATGTAATATAATTTTAGCAAAAAAAAAAAAAACAATAATAATTATTTGTAAAAAAAAAATTTTCACAAAAATGTTGTGCATCTCATCTCTGTTATTTTTATGTGATTGGTATTAAGTAAAAAAAAAGAAATAATTAAAAACAAATATTATCATAAAAAAAAACAAAAAATAGTTACTTTTATTTATTTTTTAATATTATTTTATTTGATAAAATCATTTTTATTTTTTTTTTTTAAATGTGGTGTGCTTTTACAAAAATTCATAAACATCAGCGCGTATATGTCATAAATATTTTTTTTCATATTTATTTGTTAAATTTAAATTAAATAAAAAAGGAAAAAAAAAACATCTAGTCAAAAACATATGTATGTATATTGAGAAATTTCTAAAAAAATTCTTTCATAATATTGATGAAAATTATCTAAAAATAATTTTTTAATCAAAATCCATCCTCATATATTCAATTTCATTAAAATATCTCTCGGTTTGGCTTGGCTCGTATATTAGAACCTATATGAAGAAAAATTAAAATAAAATTCGTCTTATAAAACGCAAAAGAAAAAAAACTAAACACATCACCGAGTTGGTCCAGCCAAGAAATCTATTTTTATTTTGAATTTATATATAATACACTTTTGGTAATTTGATAATCGCATCGTCGTCGTTTCAAACAACAAACTAACTAAAAAAATTCCATATTTCTAAATACACGAAGAATATACATATACATTTTTCTTTTAAATTATTATTAGGAAACAAAAAAAAAACAAATAATAATAATAATAATAATAAAAAAAAGAATGTTTTTCTTCATCTCTTAAAAATATATGTATATATATTCATAAAATAAATAAATATTCTTAATAAATGATGATGGCATAGTGCCAACATTATTTTTTTTTTTTTTTAACTTTTTTAGAATAGCATATACATAAGTTTGTGTTTGTACGGTGTATATAGTGAATTTAACCGCATGAGTCCTTACACATGTTTTTTAAATTTGTATATTATATATATGATTTTATAAAATATCCACATATGGAGCACTTACAGTTTTTAAATTTTATATATATGCTTTCTTTTCTTTCATATATATATTAATTTTTTGTAATACTGTTAATATATTAACAGAGATACTATATACATAGATATTATTATTATTATTATTTTAGGTATATTCAGTTCAGATAGATTAAAAAAAAAAGAAATAAAAATTACATAATCTCCTCTCCACCGCCGCAATTCTTTATTTATTTTTAAAAGATCCAAAAATAAATTCTTTTTTAAAAAGTATATATGCGTTATTGTGCGTGTGTGGATTTTGAGATTATAATAATTTTTTTTTTTTTTTTATATTCAATATAAGATTTTACGTGTTTATATTTTACATGTTTTATAAGTAAATATCATCTTAATCTGTCTTTATATAGAGTGATTTGCTGTAGTAAATTCCTCAAAATTTCCTCTATTTAAATTTTTATATAAAATGTTAAGATCGTTGGGATTTTATCCGTTTGAAGACATGAAACATTTTCTTATATTTTCGAATCTGTGATGTTTTAAGGATATAATTACATATTTTTCCATCCATTTGTCTGGTCATCAGTTGACTATATACGATTACCTTAATCTTAAAAACCAACACAATAGATTAACTCTATTACATACTATAAATCCAATTCTCAGTTGTAAAGAACATATTTTACACGACCATACGATTAACGCGTAACAATTCCGTCCATCTCCGTATAAGTATATATATTTTCATTCTATATTAATCATTCTATATCATTTTCTAGAAAATGATTCTATATATTCTTCAAGATTTTGTGTTTTTGTATTATAATAGAAAAATGGTTTCGTTTCGAAAGCATATATAGTAACAAAATAAAAAAATAACGATAAAATTCTCCTGCTACGTTTTTACTTAAAAAAAAAAAAAAATTAAAAATATATTTCAAAAAAATCTTATACGCGATTAGATTAGAATAAAATTGTATATGATATTCAAAATGATGATGTACAAAATAGTATCGATACTCGATATACAAAATATATAAAAATGTGAGATGCGAAGACAAAACAAATTTATTTTTGTGGGTCATAAATATATATACATAAGTTTTTCTTTTTTTTTTTTATACTTTTTTCTTATAATTTTCCATATATCCAATATATGAATATATACGATTGATATTCTATTATAGGAGCGTGCTCGCACACGGTGATGGAAAATTATGTGTATTAGCCTTATTCTTATACACGTACATTCCCTCATATAATAAATGGAATGGAAACTATTAATAGATTATTACTTTATTTATTTTTTTTTATCGTCTTTTGATAGCGTGTTTATTCGATGTTTGTGTGTTTTTTTTTTGATACACACGCATTATATATTTAAAGAAGATTCTAAAATGTTATTATATATACGCGATAAATTCACCCAATTCAATGCGTGTATATAATAAACATATATATACGTTATAAATTGTGGAGAAACGGAAATGTGTTTAGTTTATTTTTAATTCAATATATATACACTCAGAAAATTTGTTTTATATTTTTAACGAAAAAATTTCGTAAACCATATTTTTTACATTTTTTATTAAATTAAAGTAAATTTTAGTATGACTAACAATAATTTCGTTGTATTTAAAGAATTTATCGTATTAAATTAATGTGATCTTTCTAGTTTTAACAAAACAATTTTCGTTAATATTTATATTTATGATTAAGAAAACATTTTGTTAAACGTACAACGAATTTCTTAAATATTACACTGCCCTTCGTATAACTAACGAATACTTTTCATGATTTTACAAAATATTTCATGTAAATTATTCGCTCTGTAACATCTTTAATTTAACAAAAAAATTCGTAAAAGTATTTTGTAAATAGTACGATATTACGTATTAAATTAACAAAAATTTCGTTAAACTGTATATGTGGTACATAATAAATTGAATTGGCTGATGCAATAATTTTATTTATTGAATTTAGTAGGTAAAGAACTTTCAACGTGTAAATTACTAAAAATAAAATATGACTGAATATATATATGAATCCAATTTATTGGAATCCGATTTATTGAATTTCAATGTTATTGAATGTGAAGAAGTGAACTCATTAACAGAAAATGTTAATGAAAATAATAATGAAGTGATATTTGCAGTGATACCAGCAGAAGATAAATTATTAAATTTGTTAAATGAATGGGGATGTGGGGAGTTGCATCAAAAATTTATCGGTAAGTTGATTTTAGTTTTATTTAATTAATGTTATCAAACATTTACCAGTGAGTTAAATCTCTTATTATTTGTGTAACATACATTTTTCTATATATGATTTTATGCAATAACGTAACACAATTTGATTGATAACTCGAATCGAATGTATGTATATAATCGTACATCTAATGTGTATATGTTAATGCATAATTAGTACCTAAATAATAAGAAAAAAAATCATTATATTATAAAATCTAAAACGAAATACGTTTCATTGAATTTGTGGAATATGCTGTAAAGAATGCTGTAGAAACATGTATATACGATAGAAGTCATAATTTTAGTATTTTAAACAAATTATTTTATTATTTCAATAAAATGTTTTTATTTTTCTAACCTTTTGTTGTGTTTAACGAAGAATGTTATCACTATTACGAAATTTTTTTAAATTAATCAATAATATTAATAATATTTTTTTATAATTTTTGAAAATTTTCAGGGCCTCCGAAATATTTATGGACATTTAGATTTCGCCTCGCCTATAATGAAGTGAAAACCTATGCCAGAAATATCAACTCCAGAATCAATATATCAAAAACATTGGAAATTCGCTTATAAAATATTATGTAAAGAAACGTTCCCCTGTACTAAACTAGACAACAATTTCGATGCATTAATAAACTGTGAGCAATATCAAGAAATCAAAACTTTACTAAATATAGATGACGATATATGTATAACATTGTCATTATTATATTATTAAAAGATAATTATTAAAATACGACAAAATTTTTAGATATAATCATAGTAATGTAATTTTTTTATAATCATTTATATTTTATAATTTTATAATTAATAAAAATTTGAATTAATGTAAATCATAGTTTTTTTGATTTTATAAAGGAAATAAAATTGTTTTTATAAATGTTTATTTATAAAAACAATAAAGATACTTTCTTGATTTTACAAAAACCCATCATTAATTTTACAAAATAGTATGTGTTATTTTAACAAATATATTTGTTAATTTTATAAATGTATATCTTAAACGAGTTAAATTCTTTCATGATTTAACAAAAACTCATTATTAATTTTACAAAACTGTATGTTATTTTGACAAATATATTTGTTAAATTTACAATTGAATATATTACAATCAATAAAAAATATTCCTTGATGTTACGAAAACCATCGATAAATTTACAACATTTAGTTGTAATTTTAACAAACATAAACTTTAATTTTATAAATATCTTAACAAAAATGATGAGAAATTAATAATAACATTTTAGTAAATTTAACAAAAAATATTTTGTTAAAATAACGAAGTGTTTCCTTGGAGCCAAAATAACGAAATTTTTCATTAAATTATAGTGTTTTTTTCATTAATTTTATTGAAATTTTTGCTGAGTGTAGACGAAAAAGAAAAAAGAAAAATAATGGTAATTTATTTAAAAATATATAAATGTAAGAAAAGAACAGTTTTTTTTTTTTTTTTGGAGGTACAAAAATTTAAAAATAAATATTTGATGTGTGCGCCCGCTGAATATCGCTGAATTAAAAAGTTTAATTAAAATTATGATTGAGAATTTTGTTTTTTATTATTTTAATTTAATATATACTGAATATTGTTTATTGTTGCCGTTTATATAACAACAAAAAAATTATGAAATATTATATGAATTTAATCAAAAACATATATAATTAAAATGGAAAATCTTCTTTTGAATTATTTTATTTGATGACTAATTTTTTAGAATTTTCAGAATTTTCAGAATATGATTCAGAAAAATATTTAATTTTTCCATTGAATTCAATTTAAAAGAAATGTATTTATATATGTAATATTTAAAAATGCCATGACGCCTTCTAAAAATGTTATAATTTTTGTTTTATTTACATTTTTATTTCGTTTTGTTCTTTAATCAAACATATCCTAATATGGGTATAAATCTATTTATTTAAGATATTTTGAGTTTATTTTCAATGCAAACATATGTGTGAAGTGAATTCAGTAGTTCGATAGTTTTTCACCAAAATTATCCAAGCAATTTTCCATTAATAGTATGATTAAACAAAAACAGATATTTACTTTCGATTCAATGACTTTTCATGAACTGTTTCACGAAATTAATAAATTCAACATACAGTTATAGGCAATAGTAAACAAATCATCTTCGTATCTTTTTTACTAAACCTAAAAATGAAGAAAAAATATATTATGAAAATCCAGAAAATATGCCATAAGTATTTTTTGATTTTTGTTTTAAATAAAGTTGGATTTATTTATTAATTATAATTATTATGTAATAATATAAAATTTCTGTCTTGCTGTCTTGATACAAAAACCATACATACAACTTATCTATATAAATAATAATTATTTATTTTTTTATACTTTCATTTGAAACGCAATATAATAATATTGCTATATTAAATAAAATATATTAATAATACATATGTAAAATGGCAAATTTCATCGTTTGTTCCTCTTTAAAATAACAATTGTTAATAAAATATTTAAATAAAAAAAAAATCTTTTTATATATAAATTATATATGATTTTATAAAAATTAAAATAAGAATATATAAATAACGATGAAATGTAGATGATAATGACATTTAATTTAATATTTCTTATATTTTCCATTTAATTTAATTCAAAAAAAAAAAAAAATATTTACTTTATTATTATATCTATACATTTAATTCTAAAATGAAATTTAAAAAAAGAAAAAAAAATCTATATGAAATGAAAACCGATTTATCAAATAATATCATCAAATAATGAGCTTGTGTTTTTTTTTTAATTCATATTAATTAATTAATAAGTACCTAAAAATGTTTAGATCACACATCATATCATATATATATAATTTTCTCAATTAAAAAAATTAAGTACTTAATTTTCCAAACGATAAAAAAAAACAAAAAAATATTCGCATCATCAAAAATACTGTTTTGTTTTGGATTTCATAACAATTTTCATTCAAAACGGACGGAAAATCTTAGCTTTTTATTTTTTATTTTTTTTTCTTTCATGTATTGGAAGGAATTAAAATATGTTAAAGAAATGTTTTTTTGTTTAATTGATTGTCGTAAATTAGAGTTATATTATTATTGTTATATAAAAAAAAATTATCTTTATATTTATCTAAAAATTTCACCGGAAAACAATTATTTTAATAATTGATTATTAATTGATGTAACAAATAAAAAAAGGTGAATGATAAAAGGAAGGATTTTTTATTTTTTAGCATGAATGAACATTTTAATAATCAGTCGTAATTTCTTATAAAATGAATATGATGATTTAAAATGAATGAAAATATTTATATTTTTCATATGGATATATAAGATTTGTGCTTCTCTCGTTCTCCTCTATATTTTCATTATTTCGATTTTTATATCAGAATGATAATTAAAATAATAATAATAATAATAATTACAAAATAAATGGATATTTGATTAAATATTAAAATAAATATATAATAGAATGTTTATATTTAAATAATCGTATACTATTTATATGTTAGAATGTTAGAATGTTATTTGTTTTGTATATTGTTTTTATCAATTGATATTTTTTGTAATACATTCAGTTTAATTTCGGTTATAAAATATTAAATGTTTTAAAAATTTTTAAATGCAATTGAATTCATTCTAAAAATTATAATTATA
The DNA here is from genome assembly GCA_958336335.1 of Dilophus febrilis. Lineage (NCBI taxonomy): Eukaryota > Metazoa > Arthropoda > Insecta > Diptera > Bibionidae > Dilophus > Dilophus febrilis. The sequence goes on from OY284468.1 coordinate 42,047,009, forward strand.
AATTGAATAAATATTTCATCAGGTTAAATTAGCTTTTTATAAATCGAGCACACATCAAGAAACGTATTTTTTTAACGTTTTCACTGAAACAATTCTTTTATAAATCAAAAATAATCTACAACTAATTTAATGTTGTTGTAAAAATAAAAATACAACTCCTGCATAATTGTTTATATTTTATACGATATGTTAATGCACCTTAAAACACTAATAATGAATAATTAATTACTATTCATTAATCATCGAATTTGCTTAAACGTGATAAATGATAAAAAATTTAATCAGTACAATATACAATTTAATTAATTTAAACAATATATTCAATATATTTGTGTGTGGGTTGTGTTTGTTTATTTTACCCACATCATTATTAAAGATATTGTTCTTTTGTTTTCCAATAATAATATATTTTTTTAAATTTATTGATTTTTTTGTCACAAAATTTTTTAAATATATTTTATAATATAAAAATTTAAATATTTCTTCTTTTTTTTTTTTTTGTAAAATCTAAAAATATATTACAAAATATTTAATTAATAATAAAGAATGTATTAGACTTAATAATAATGTTGGAATTTAATTGATAAACCAAAAAAAAATAATAAAATGGAATGTTAAATTATTTTGAACATTCAGTCCATATATTTTGAATGTGTTTTAGACGATTGCATATTTTTAATTAGAGTTTTTTTTTTGTTTTTGAAAAATATATTATAATTATGAGATTTTTATATAAGTATTTTTTATATATATTTAAAAAAGAATTTAATTTATCTTAAATTAATGTCGTCTTTCGTCTTTTTTTTTTTTTTTGTGACATAAAACACAATTTCTCTAATTAATAAATATATTAATATTTTTTTTTATTTTGTATCATAGATGATTTATATTTAGTTGCCTTTTCTTTTTTTTTTTGCTGCACCAAAATTTATCATTTTTGACTTATTAATTGTTTTTTTATTGATAATTTTCTTAATAAAATTAAATTGTTTTTTTTTTGTGTATTTAATACTAAAAAATATTTATATATTGTAAAATGGTTAGCACATTTAGAGTTGTGTGGTTATAACGGATTTTCTAATAATTGCTGGTTCTTTTGATTTTGGCGTTGAAACAACTTCGGACGATACAAGCCATGGTGATACCATTGGTTGTGTATTTTCCTATATTACACACGTACATCATAGCGAAAGTTACAAAATTTCTTTATTATTATATTTAAATAGTAAAAAGTTTTAATTATTTAATTGTGTTATGATGAGGACATGGACAAGTAATTAATAAAAAAAAAAAATCATTCATTTTTTTTTGTACTGTGATAAAAAAGTCCAAGATATCCTATCCTAAATTATTATTATTAAATTATTAATAATTTTTTTCAATTGATTACGTGTTATTACAAAATTAGTTATAATTTAAAATTTCAAGTGCATATTACAAATTCCGTAGTCTTTCCTATATACGCAGTTAAAAGTTTAATTTAAATTTAAAATGTTTTAATGAATGAATTTTAATGTAAGATAATATTAAACAAAACGTACACAAATATAATAATTATTATTACACAAAAAGTTTTATGAACTTTAAAATATATAAAAGAAAGGCATAAATATATTGGGTAAATTATATATATATACATACATATACAGATCTCATATAATGAATTTAATATCATCAAATATACTACATGTGAATATCGTCCATGTGCTCGACGACATTAATTGTATTGTAACCGATTAGGAAATTTCATCTGTAATATCCTAATGTAGTATATATTTTAAGACTCGACTAAATTCAGTTAACTTACATTCCATTACATGAGATCTATAATATATTCTGAGTTTTACACTACATGGAAAGAAAAACATTTTAACAAGACTTTTTTTTTGATAGGGTTATATTACTATTATACATTTAAAAGCATAAAATAGCTGTATATATTTATATAAAAAAACAAAAAATAATTAATTACACATATTTAAAAGTATCACTTACCGTTTTATTATTCATATCGAAAAATTTCATTTTACTATTATAATTCGTTGATGTCGAGAGTACAGCAGCAGCAGCAGCAGGAACATTTGTTTGTACATTATCTAATGTATTATTGTTGGTGGTATTACTAGTAGCAACAGGAGTAGTAATAGTAGTAGTGGTAGTAATAGCAGAATTATTTGTAGTAGAAGAAGAAATAATAGTAGGTTTTGCAGTTGCGATACAATTTTCTAGCTTACTACTATTACTTGAGTCAATAACATCAGCATCTCTAAATGGATTATTAGTAATGGCAGTACTAGTTGTTAGTATAGAAGAAGAATTATTCATAAATGATAATTTGGAGTTATTGACGGGCGTATTCACTGTTACACAATTCGTTGTTGAATTCACATTATTATTATTATTAGCAGCATTCGATGTCATTGGATGATATAAATTATTAGAAATATATGAAGTTGGAAGAATGGTAGTATTATTAGGAGTAGTAGAAGAAGAAGAAGAAGAAGACGGTGTAATTGTTTGATTTGTTAATCGACTATTTGTCAATGTATCGTTAACATTTGAAAATGATTCTAATGTTTTGCTGGCATTCATAATATTCGTTGTATTATTATTATTATGATTGTTATTCAGATTTATTAATTTTATAAAACTATCTTCATTTATTTCAATGGAACTTGTGGGTGAACAAAATGGATTCGTTGTCGATGATGATAAAAATATTGATGGTGGTAATGATGTGGCGGTGGTCGGTGATGACATATTTAAAAATGGATTATTTGAATAACGTTCAGTTTCAAATGTTTTGAAATTGGAATTATTAACGTTATTGTAAGAAGAAACAGCCGCAGCCCGATCAATATTATCAACTTTTGGTGATGCAATTGAATTTAATTCAGTGTTAAATAGATTTGTTGTTGTCGATGTTGGTACACTAATTTTTTCCACAACACCACCACGTTGTTCAGAAAAATGTGTTACGGTAACACTATCCGATGAAAGTAAACCATTTATTAGAGAATTCGGTTGTGATTCGAAAGCATTCGAAGATGATGATAGATTTTTTATTGGCGTTGATGGTGATGTTGGAAATTTCAAATTTTGTTTTGTAGTGGTGGTGGTGGCGGCGGCCGCCGTAGGAGTTGTTGAAACAATTGTTGGCGTTAAGGTTTGAACGCAATTTAATGGAGATGATATACCTGTCAAATTTAATGTTAGCTTATCACCGCCCTATTTTTTTTTTTTATTTTGGGTTTGTTTTTGATTCATATAAATAACATATAAACGTATTGTGTACACACGAGAATATAGGATGGATTGTTTTTGGGAGCAAGGATATAAAAATAGGTAATTACAAACAAAAAAAAAAGATAACGAAGGAAAAAATAAAATAAAAATAAAATACAAAAAAGCAATGAGACAAAAAAATTGCCACAAAACAATAAATTAATAACTTATAAATAATAATAATAATATAATAAATCTAAAGACAAACAAATATAAAACAAAAACAAAACAATTTTTGCTAGTTTTTGATTTCTGATCTAAATAATGATGATATTGGAATGTTTATATGATTTTTATTTGATTTGATTTGATTTGATGATTGTTTAAAAACAAATTAAAAATTCAATAAAATTATAATAACTTACCACTGATACGAATGTGGCAGCATTTAATGAATCAGGTCCATCGTGTGATTGTGATGATTGAGCCGAAACAAATAATTGATTTGTTAATTTATTTGGATTATGTAAAATGTATTCTTCTTCAGCACGAGCTATGGATGAATAATTAAAATATTGTTTTTGTTTTAATAAACTTACTAAAAAATCAACAACACTAATTTTTATTCACAAAATGTACCTTTTAAAATGTTACATTTTATTTGTCCAGGTTGTAATTGAGTTACACCGACATTTGCCAATTTTATTTGATTATTCGGTTTATCATTTGATGACAATTTTTTCAATGTATCTGTATTATGTTCAATGTCCGATGTTTTATTGATGGTTACCCTATAAAATTAGATTTCATTCAATTACTATAATTTATAAAAGGTACTACTTTAATTTGCGAATCAGTAAAAAAATATTTACCTTATACTATTCGCATCATTTAAAGATTCTTGTACATTCATTGATGTTGACGGATCCTTAGCAATTGATTTCAGCAAATTATCTAAATTTTCTTTGTCCGACGAGCCACTCTTACCGCTGCTAAACAAAAAAAAACTTAATTAGTTTATATGTTTTGTTGATTGAATAATCATAAGCAAATATTATTTTAGTAATCTTACACTCACCTAAAATTTGAACTAATCGATGCTTTTCCAAATGATCCATGATGAATTTTATTAAATGATGAAACATCATCAATGTATTTTGCACCATTTTGATCAACATTCATTCTAAAATAAGATTAAAAAAAAACAATTAATATAAATCATAGAAATATAATACTATATGTGAATAGGTTACTTTGCATTAACACCAGCCTTTCCAAATGATCCAACTTTTGTATAATTAACATCTTCATTTGATGATATCGATTTATTTGAATTTCGATTAAATGGAACATTAAACGTTGCATTTTCACTGGCAATATTTCCATTTGTTGTAATTTGCTCAGTCGTTGGTGTCGTTACTGTGGATGAAGCAGAATTTTGGCCATGCTTTTGTATTATCGTTTGTATTGACGGTGATGACGTAACGGACGTTGATGTTTGTGTATCTTCTGGTGATTGTTCAGCACTACCAGGCAAAGATGCAGATCTATAGTGTTTTGAAATAGGAAACAGACAAATATAAGTATATAATAATAAAAATGTTGAATAGAAAACAGTATATTTACTTAATTTCACGATCACGAATTACATGTGATTGTCGCCTTGGATGGCGTTGTGATGGACGTCGTTCAAATTGTACGGTACGTCGTGCACGACTCTGTTGTGTAGTTTGAAATTCAGTTTTTCCTGAATATCGAAAACGTGAACCCATACGAAAGAAATTCTGTCTTGCTGATGGACCTTTAACGGGTGCTCGTAATCGAAAAAATGTATGATGTTCAACGGCACATTTCCATAAATGTTTACATGCTTTTTCATTATATAATCTAAATTTTAGATATAAAACATAACATCAACAAAATCCCATATCAATGAACTTTAAAAAACATTATCATTACCTAAAAACAAATGTATGCTCTTGTTCACGACCTTCATCATCGTCTTCCACCACCACTAACGTTAATTTTTTACGTTTAAAATCTAATTTACCAATTTTTGGCCAAAAGAATAGACCAATTTTATTGACACCTTCAAATACAAGAATTCCCGTTGGTGTTAATCCCAAATGATATTCACAGCCATCTTTACCCTATTGAAAACATTTTTGATTCAGTCATGATTCAGTTCATAATAAAATTTGGCTATTGAAAATTCTATAATTACCAAAACTGTATGCATATCGACACCGTACATATCCAACCATTTTGCTTTATTTAAAAATGCTGTTTCCGCTTCGGCCGGTGTTAATCCACGACATTTTTTAAATTCTTCTAATATAGCAAATTCAATATCTTCACTTTGATTAGGTACAAAACGAAATTCAGATATTGTAGCCGCCGTATGTTTATTATCCTCAAAATCTCCAAGTTCAGCTGTAAATAATAACAATAAGGTATAATTTTTTTTATTATCAATTATTAACTTCAATTTCAAAACATTGAATCGTAACAGATAAAAGTATAGGCTTACATTGTACTGCTAATGCACATAATTCAGCTGCCTTTGCATCGGTACATTCAAGCCGACCTTCAAAAATATCCAATTTTAATTGTAAGAAAAATTGATATCTTGTAAGCTCTTCACGAAGTGTATTTGGTTCCGATGAATAGAATTTAACCTTTAACCTTAATGTGTATGGTGGTCCAACTATAATTGTTTTTTAAAAAGAAAATGCAATATGTTAAAATATTATAAAAAGTAAAAACAGTCGTTCTTATACTGATATGAACTGATTATTGGTGTTATAACTATAAAATATAATTAAAAAATTACTTACTTTTAACTTGTTTTTTAATAGCTTTCGTTGGATCTAACCAATGCTTTACATGATTTGCATCGGTAAATTGTAAACCAAAATAATCTTTTTCAATAAGGTCAAGTGAATAAAAAACTTGTTCATATAAATCACTTCCCATTGCTTTTTTCTGTGTAATGTTTTTTTTTTTTTTTTGAATAAATAACAAAATAATAATAAATAATGTTTATGCAATTAAATAAATATACAATTTTATAATAAAATGATCAATAAACTATAAACTATGCTATGCTAAAAATAGCTATAATCAAATTCTATTATTATTTTTATGCAAATATGTACATAGATAATACATTTCAAATGTATTATACATATTTTCTTATTACTACTAGTATATTCGAAAGAAAAAAAAACCTGTCTTTTTCAATAATGGATTAAAAAGAATTTTTATGAACACTGATAACATTTCTATATATATTATTTTCGTTTCAACTATTTTCGTATATATATAGGGGCGGGCGGATAAGGTATTTTTCCACAATTACCTCAGCAAGGAATAACAACAAAAAAAAAAATAAATAGAAAATATTTGCTTACTGATAAATCCACGGCCAAATCGGTTCCATCCAATAAAATCACTCGACATTGTATTATATTTTTATTCACTTGAATTCTTTGTGATTTAATTTGTGATGCCGTATTATTATTTTCTGATGGAGGTGTATTTCTTGCTCGTCGGCGACTTAAAAATCGTAACATTTTTAATTGTTATTTATTTATTTTTTTTTATCTTAAATATTAAATATTATTATTAGTATTTTCGTCAAATGTAAATATGATGTTAACTTTCTTATATATTGAAAATAAGAAAGCAAAAAATATTAATGCTTTTTTAATTGGAAACTGTTTAACATGAAAAAAAAAAAAAAAACTCCTCCACCACCACACCATCAAACGCCACTTCACTATGCCACAAATTTTATTTTATTTTTTTTTTATCGCACTTCTTTCTTTTGTAATTTTTCTTATCGCTTTTGGATATTTAACATTTTTTTTATACATTAAATATTGAAAATAAATCACATTTCGTTTATGTAATAATATAATTATAATGTAAATGATAAATTAATTAAAAAAAAAATAAATTAGATAAATAACAAAAAAAACTGAATAAAAAAAATAACAAATAAAAATTCTGTCTGTCACATTTCGAAAAAAAAAAGAAATAGCAAAAAGAAAAGAAAATGAAAAAATATGGCGGTGATTTTTGGTTCGCTCATTTTTGCTCAAATTCTCCGATGATTTGACCAACACAATAAAAAATAAAAGAGCAATTATCGGGATGTGTTCAAAAATAATTTAATTTATTAGCTTTATCAGTCGGGTTTTTATTTATTTTGTCCCAAGAATTACTTTATTTCTTAATTTAAGTAGTTTTATTTTAATAGATTTAATTCAACACTGACTCGAGTTAAAATATTAATTATTTTTTAATATTATTAATATTGAAATAAAAAAAAAACAGAAAATGAAATGTTAACTATCCCAATTTGGTCTCCCTATGTTTTTCTCTTCATCCTTGTTTTTGTTTTTTTTTTATAATTGCGGTATATGAAAAATAATTCGAATACAAAATCAATTATCAATTGACAAACAATTATTTAATTATAATATAAATTCTTATTTAATAATAACCAAAAAAAAAAAGATAATGAAATATAAATTACATTTTTGGAATGGTTAATGGTTTTATTTTTTCTTTTTCTTATTTTCATCAGTTTTTTCATTAGGATCACTAACTGCTTTTTGCCATTTTAATGGTTTTTTGCGATAAATTGGCCATGGCGGAACGGTAAACTGAAAATAAATGAAATTTATAATACAAACTAGAATTAAACTAGAATGGTTATGAAAGTCTATAAAGGTTTAACATACCAAAGTGGCCAGTAGAAACCCGGCGCCTAATATATAAACTGTTTGAGAAAATTGTTGTATATATCCACCCCAAAGGATACCGACCAATGCAAATAATGTAATTATACATCTGGATAGTTTTTCAGCGCGTGCCTGTCCATCGAAATCCTGCATTACGAAAAAAGTAGAAAAGTGATATAATTATTGTTCCATTATAACCATTTATATTTAACTTGAATTCAATTATTGATAAAATATGCATTCCGCATTATTAATCTTACCATATGAGTTTGTATATTAAACATTTTTAATAATATAATTTAATTTTTTTATTATTTATTAATTTATAAACAAAAACACGTCACCAAGCAAATGAAATTATTTATTTTTTGTTTTTTTTTTTCATCAAAATAAAAAAAAAATAGATGAAAAGTCAACAAATATATTTGGAATGCGTTCGTATATGGCTCGATTACAATAAAATACGTTCATCAATCGAAAAATAGTAGTAGAGGTGTTATGCACTTTGTATTTCGAATTAAATTTTATATTTGCAAATTATATTCGTACTTATTAATTTTTAATTGATTTATTAAATAATTTCTATATTATACATTGTTTTTTTATCGATAAATAACAAAAAAAATCTAAATAATAATTAATTAATATTATTTGAAAATCAATAAAAATATCGACATCGATTTCAAATTTTCGAACGGAATCAATTAAATGCATTGAAAATTTCCCCTTTATCAACTAAAAAAAATATAAATGCAATGATGATTGTTTGTGTTGATTATAAAAATGCATTTCTTTCACATTTCTTCACAAAATAAAATCAAATAATTTTTTTTACAAATGAAATAAAAGAAACAGGAAGATAATTGAAGTGAATGCGGTTCAATTATTTAAAAATAATAAAGTTTATAAATAAATGTAATTAAAATTATTTTGATCTAAAGTTTGTGTAATGTTCATAAATAAAGTGTGTACAAAAAAAATACAAAAAAATGAATTTAATTGATTCTAATTCATATGCTAATGGATTACATTATGTTGGATTTAATCAAGATCATGGTAAATTTATTGAATTTCTTTATTTTAAATTACATGTTGATGAAATTGTTTTTGTTGTTGTTGTTGCGTTCGAATGCATTACATATTGCATATAGCAGGATTCATATTTTCATATTATCAATAAAGCAAAAAAAAAAAAACATGTATTTTTTTTTCTGCTGTAGAAAAAGATTATATATATTTGTTTTTATCAATATATTCTATTAAAAGAAAACAATTCATTTTTGATTAACTAAAAATAATATATACCACATATAAAAATGCAATCTGTTGTTGTTTGGGTTTAACAAACAAAAAAAAAAGATGAGTCTATTGTTGTTGGGTGTTTTGTTGTTGTTGTTCTACAAATCCAACCCAAAAACACCTAAAAAAAATTACTTGAATACATTTGGCATAATGCCCGCCCAAAGAAAGCCCGCAAAATTCTCGCGATGGGTATTTATAATTTGTAATACTTTGTTCAAATACATGTTTAATTTGGGTATTTACCCAAAGCAAAATGTCATTAAATATTTATAAAATAAAATATCATTAATGCATTAATGCATAAAGATAATGGCAGGACTAATTATGATTATGGTAACGTCACGGTACGCAATTAATGATCATTATTCTTTTGTCATTTTCTGTTTGTTTTTTTTTTTGCATTTTTGTATGAGTGGTGGTTGATTAGCAAATTTTTATTACTCATAATTGATTTATTATTTTGATGTTTACTATTTCTATTTAGAATGTTTTGCTTGTGCAACAGATAATGGATTTCGTGTATACAATTGTGATCCATTGCGGTTAAAGGAAACGCACAGTTTCACTGATCGAACGCCAACATTAGGTTTAGGTTTTGTTGAAATGCTATTTAGATGTAATTATTTGGCATTGGTTGGCGGTGGTACAAATCCATTGTATCCACCGAATAAAGTGATTATTTGGGATGATTTAAAGAAATTACGTTCGATATTAATTGAATGTAATTCACCGGTGAAAGGTGTTCGATTGCGAAGAGATCGTATTGTCGTAATATTGGAAGGTTTGATTAAGGTCTATACATTTACAACACAACCCAAAGAATTGCATATATTTGAGACACACAGAAATCCATTAGGATTATGTGTATTATGTCCAAATAGTAATAAATCATTATTGGCATTTCCCGGTCGACGTATTGGACAAGTTGAGGTATTTATATAAATATTTTGTAATAATATAATTTTAAACTGTTAATCTATTTTGATTCTAATAACATTTCAAAATGTAATTATATATATATATATAGATTGTTGATTTAGCAAATACAGAACGAACATTAAAAGTGTGTGCTCATGAGGCTGCATTAAGTTGCATTGCATTAAATTTACAAGGTACCCGATTGGCTACGGCCAGTGAACGTGGTACATTAATTCGAATATTTGATACATCAAATGGTAATAAAGTGGCAGAATTACGAAGGGGTACCCATCAAGTAAGTTCATTGAAATCAATTTTAATTAATACGTGATTCTATTTGACATAGTTCTTTTAAAAAATAAAATCTACCGCTTAATATCTTTAGGCTACAATATTTTGTATTAATTTTGATCGTGAATCAACAAAAATTGTTGTGTCATCTGATCATGGTACAATTCATGTATTTAACATTGAAGAAGAACCAGCATCATCAAAAAAGGCAACGGCCATACCAATGTTAACAAAATATTTTGCAAGCCAATGGTCATTTTGTAAATTTTCTGTACCCCAAGGACCATCATGTATTTGTGCATTTGGTGCTGATAGTAATTCAGTCGTTGGTAAGAATCATAACTGTAAAATTGTGAAAAAAAGATTCAAAATATAAAAATGTTAATACGTTGTTTTTTTTTTTGTTGTTTCTATTTCAGTAATTTGTAGTGATGGAAATTATTATAAATTTGTGTTTGATAAAAAAGGAGAGTATAGTCGAGTAAGTGATTGTATACAATTTTTAGAATTAACCGATGATCAAACACCATTTAAATTCTAAGGTTATCACAGAAAAAATTTTATGAACATGAATTTTTTTATATATATTATTATTATTGATTGCTTTCTTATTTATAGTTCTTTATCAATAATTTACATTTATATTTTTTTTTTAGAATCACACATTAAAATATGTATGTTTTATCTTTATTCATTTTATTACTTTTAAGGTATCATTAGAAAATTAAATATATAAAAATATCAATTAAATGAACGCAATTTAAATATCTTTAACTTTTTTTTTTTTTGAAAATAATTGCATATTAAAAAGAATTTTATCATATTATAAATTTTTTGGTTAGATAAATAAAATAAAAGATTATTTTTTTATTCAAAAAATCAAGTAGAGAATTAAAAAAAAAAATAAAAATATTGTTAATGAAAATAGAAACAAAAAAAAAACAAATTAAATATTTTGATATAAAGTTTTTGTTGGTGTTATTAGGCGATGTTCGTTCGTTTTTATGTTTACCAGAAAAGAAAGAAGAATTTTTTCATTTTGTGATTTATATCCTCGTAGTATTTATCATAGAATTTAAACGAGATACACATTTTAACATTTTTAAATTTTATATATAATTTAGGATATTAAGATTAAAACTTTAAAAATTCTTCAGTATAAAAAAAATGATGATAGCAATGAATTTAAATTGCATTATATTAAAATAAATTTTACAAAAAAATATATTTAGAAAATTATAAATTGGATTAAATTTTTATTACTATATCATCATTTGAGATTATGTTTATCATTTTGGAAATTGTTCTCATTTTAAATTATGTTAAAAAAATAGAGTTTATTTTACATAAAAAAAGGAATTGTATAATTTTTGTAATTTCCTATATATACTATTATTAATGTTAAAATATATATATATATATATTATGCAGATTATTATTATTATTATTATTATAATAACGACAGCTATAAAGTGTATATAAATATATATATAAAAAAAATTATAATAAATATTTTAATTATAGTAATCAGAAACAAAATGTTTACAATAAAATTATTGATCAACTGATACTGATTATTTTACTAACGAATACTACCCAAAATCATCCCAAAATTTAGATTAAAATTTTATTATCAGAATTAAAACAGAATCACTGGTCAGGGCAGTTAACGAATAAGATAAGTTGTAAGTAAATAATATATAAATTAATATTTATTCAGAGTTTGTAAAGTTTTTTTTTCTTATTTCTTACAGCAGTAAATAAATAATGTATTTTAATTTTTATTCTAATAAATATCATGTTATGTTATAGGACGACGATATGCTTTTAATAGTTCATGATCATAAACGGTATGTATTAGTCCATACATATGTTTAAAGAAAAATAATAAATTATCATATTCACCATTATACGGTTGTGCTATTGATGATCTGTTTTTTTCATTCTTTATTATCGCTTTGTCATCATAATTCTTCATTATTCTAGTACAACACATATCATTTAAATCAATTTCAAGATTATCTAAACCTTTATAGGTCTCATTAAGACCCCATGCATTTATATGGATTTCTAAGAGTAATTGATGTACGGCTTCAATTGTTGCTAAATACCATCGTGGACTACCTTTTTGATAACGCCAAAATTGTGATAAACGATTTTGTAATACAACTGTTTTTAACATTTTAATTCTAGGATCTTTATAAATGCCACGACTTTGATTCCATGTACTATCTATAAATACAGCACGTTTTATTGGTAATTCATTTATTGTTGTATAAACACGTGATTTGAATTTTTGGTGTTCCGCGTGGAGATTCTCTTTATGTAATGCCGACGTCACTGATGCCATTTGTTGATTCTGCTTTAATTTCATTCGTAATAATGTACCCATTCGATGTCCTTTTGGTAAACCATAATTATCATCAATGTTATTGTCGTCATCTACTTTATCACCACCATCATTATCATTATTATCATCGATGGTATTCACTGGATTTGTGAAAAAACTTTTTACCGTTACACATTTTGCACTTGGAAATACTAATACTACACCATCATCCCTTTCACTATAATCTGGTATATTTGGATAGGTATATACAGAAACATCATCGTTAGCCAATAGGGCAGCATGTGCTGCTGTACTTTTACCATCAATTTCTTGTTTATGTTTAATTATATCGATTTTAATTGGAAGCTAAATACAATACAATCATATATAGTTTTTTTCATAAAATGCGGTACAAAATAATAAATTCAATACGAAAACTTACCTTAACACTTGGAAATTTACCAATTAATTCCAATACAGGAATATAACATGTATAACAAAAATATTTTCTTGATTTTGAACATTTTAAACATGGGCTACGTCCAGTGATTTTATTTAAAAATTCACTATTATCAATATTCATATTATCAAATGGATTTTTTCTTTTGAATTCAATTTTTGTGGTTTTATTCATTTTATTTAATGTTTTTTTTTTTATTTTATAATTTATTTTAATTACTTTTTTATAAATACATTTCTTTTTCAATGATGGGATAATTAAATCCTCTAAAATATTATATATTTATTAATTTTTATTTTTCTAAAATTAATAACAAACGGGAAAAACTAGGCTGTTGTAGTGTTGTTATCCAACGATGTCCAGCAAAAGTATGAAATGAAAGTATGCAGAAACAATAATAATAATAAAATTTTGTTTATGAAAATGATAAGGTAAATGAGGTTATGTAAGGTGACAAATATTTTATAAAACATTTCAAATGTTACAGTATAAATAATCGATTTTTAAATATTTGTTTAACTACTCGACGGAAGATGTCAGTATCAATGTTTAAAAGATAATTTTTTTAAATTCAAATTTTTAAATTCTATCTATTTTATACTATAAAATTTGAATTTAAATTTGAATTCAAATTTATCTATATATAATATGACAATAAAAAGGTATATGATCATAAAATTACTTTATAATTGAATACGGACGGAATAACATAAATTGTAAGAATGAAAAAATATTTTAGATTGGAAAACGTTAATATTTCTGTAACTTCTCTTAATTTTTATTTATTTGAATTTAAATTTTTATCTTCGACGTAATCCCAATTTTGTTGGTATATTAATACACTTAACTTACGATTAGAACTCAATTTTCAGTATACAGAAAATGTATATAGCAAATGTGACTCCAATGATTTTAGTTCCCCATCGCTTTATCCGTATCAAAACGTTTCCATATACTAACTTATTTATTATTACACACATTATAAAATTTTTAAATGCACATATCTTTAAAATAATAAGATAAATATTTTAAAATAAAATGTTTACAATTTATAAATTGAAAGTTTTATTATATATCATGCGAGTATAAACGCAAAAATTTTCGCATTTCTTCAAAATAATATAAAAATTTTCGTGGAATGTGTGAAATTTTATTATAATGATTTATATAAATGTTTTATAGAAAAAAAATAATAATATAATCGAAAAATTACCGGCCAATTCTAAACATATATATGTATAATAAAAAAAATACAAAATACATTCATTATATTATCATAACAAAAAATATTATAAAAAATTGTGTTTATTCAAAAAAAAGTTTGTTATAAAGTAGAAAGTAATTTTCTATAAAATTTACTAAAGTTAAGGAAATGTTGATTTAAGGAAAACTCTTTTTTAACATTTTCTATATATAGGAATTTTTTACCCATTTAATAATTTTTTAGAAAATGAATTTTCTAATTCATTAAGAAATGAAAAATCTCCGGTACCAAAAATCAAGTGTAGAAAGTAATTTTCTATAAAATTTACTAAGAGTATAAAGAAATTTTCCTCAAAGGAAAACTCTTTAACATTTTCTATAAATTTCTTATAATTTTGAGATTAGAAAATTCCTCAAATATTTTTACAAGCTAATATATGATTCAAAAGAATTTAAAATAAATATATATGCTTCAATTATTTCAAAACCTTTTATATTTATCTTATAATTACGTTTACCCACACGGGTCAAATTACTTTATATATATTGAATGATGGCGAGCTATACCACATGTAATACACTATATATAAATATAGAATAATTTCCTTTGAAAATTTAATACTTTTTGAAATTTTTTTTGAAATAAATAATAAATACTGAACATAAAAATCAATAAATAAAAAAAAAACCGGAAAAATATTAAAAGGAAAATCATTTTTATTTATACAAAGACTACATATTTTTAACTATATATTTAATAACAATAATAAAACAAAATAAAATCCAATCTTATTTTGTTCATTTTTACTTAAAACATGTTTTAAGAAAAAAAAAACATTTTTGCAGCTATAATTTGCAAATATATTATATATATTGTATATATACAATATACAATCTGTGAATTTACACGCAGCAGTGATGTTATATTCGCATGTTAACATTATTTTTTTTACTGTTTATTATAAATTATTATATATTGAGTGCGAATTGTGTGTGATGTTGTGTGTAGTGCGGTTGATGTGTCGTGTTTTTTTTTCTTTTATAAAATTTCCTAAAATTTTCATTTAGAGAAAATAATACAAAAGAAAAACCAAAAGTTAATAAAATTTGTGTTGTGTGACTTGTTTTTTTTTTTTCAATTGTTATTTGAATAGCATCGCTATATTCTATACATATATTTTGAATTTGAATTTGTTCTATTATATATATTGTACGCGATATATTTGTTATATATGTTAAAAAATAATACATATTAAAATGCGATGTCTCAAAAATTGTACAATATCGGACGAATGAATGAATTATATATATATATATGTGTGATGTCTTTATAGTATAACAATTTAGCAAATTCAAATCATTATATATATTTATATATGCGAGTAGATGTAGAAAGAAAATGCAAATATATATTGCGTTTCACCCGGCAAATCTTTTTATAGTTATTTTAAATTATAATAACAACATTAACAAAAAATTGTGTTTTATTTATTGTTCATGGCATAGCACATTTCAAAAAAAAAAAAACACTCTGTTTTATTATACGCCAACACCTAGAATAAATAGCATCGACGTATTGCCAGGAGTTTAAGTTTCCCTTCATCGTTTTTAATCAAT
Organism: Dilophus febrilis; assembly: GCA_958336335.1. Lineage (NCBI taxonomy): Eukaryota > Metazoa > Arthropoda > Insecta > Diptera > Bibionidae > Dilophus > Dilophus febrilis. The sequence goes on from OY284468.1 coordinate 42,063,105, forward strand.
TATAATTCATTTTTCCACAATATTATTAATAATTGATGCGTTTGGCGTGATTCTTAAAAACACTTCTCTATAATGGATTTGTATGAGAAAATGCGGGTAAAATCGGTCGAAATTAGAAGAAAACTCAACAAACTCCTACGGATGTCTCATTAAATTAAGATTATAGAAACAGAACCAATTATCATTGTTGATAATATACCTTATTGGATTTGTATGGGAGTGATGGGTGGTAAAAGCAATGAAAACAGTTCATATTCGTTGAGATCTAAAAAAAATTCGGAAAATTTTGCAAGGGATGAAGTGTAGAACGGATGTTCTATCACATTTTTGTATAATTTCCCAGAATATTTCCATAGTTTCCCAGAGGAAATTATTTAAAAACCCAAATAAAACCTGTTCAATTTTTCAAAACCCAAACAAAACTAATAAATCACATAAAAACTATATATATAGTTATAAGATACATATATAATGAGATTTTCAATTCGAGATGAAATGTACATTTATTTAAATAATAATAATATACAAAATTTTTTAATAAAAATTCATTCCTCTCATAGTTTTTGTGTTGTTTTAGTGCGAAATTCTGCAAAGGGATTCCCTCGCGTTTCTAATTAAATATATGCAGCGGTTGCATAAAAAAAAAAAATTAAAAATATGTGTTTATTTTTTTTTTAAATAATATATTTTATTATTATATTGTATTATTTTTATTATTTTGTACACATATTTTATTCAGTGAGAATGTAAATTTTGAACGTGCAGTTTCTAATTGCAAAATATAAATAATTTAGAATAAAATATTTTTAAAAAAATCGTGCATTATTTATATAATTATATTGTTATAAGTAAGTTTTTAAATTTTTATATTGTATAATATAATATAAATAATTATTTGAAAATGTATTTGAACAAAATGTTCAAAATATTAGTGAAAGTGTGAATAAAAAATGATCATTTTGTTAAATGTTATTATGTTTTTTTTTTTTTTGGGAAAAAATTACATATGGAAAATTTTTAATAAAATTTCCTTCCATATAAAAATATAGTTTAATTTTTTTTTTTATATAGAAATTTTCTAATATTTCTTGATTTGTATATATGCATTTTGTAGATATATTATTATATGACGTTCGCGAATATACGTATTTTATTTGCCAAAAATGTTTGGTATAAATTTATATAGACTTTTATATAAAATATATATATGGATGGCGATGAATGTATGTATAAATTAAAAAAAGCAGCATTTTGTATTTAAGCCAAATTTATAATTACAAGTGTAAATAAAATAATATATATATATATATATAAAATGTGTAATGTGTATATAAGAAATTTGTGTTTGTTACAGAATAATTATGTTGATTTAAATGTATATAATATAATACGATATATGAAACCAATGAAACTTATATATAAATTCATTTTCTATACAATGTCAATTATATTTAATTATTCAGATACGAAAGGAAACCATCATTTGTTAAAATGTTAACCTAAAACTCTAACGAAATTTTGGGGTCGTGGGTTCGAATCCTACTGAATGCATAAAATATGTTTGGTGTTTTCGGTTATTTTTCGAATCTGAATTTTAACAGAGCTGTATTTTCCGCTTGCGGTTGGTCGTACGGCTAATTACCGACACCGTAATAGACACAAATTAAGAAACTAACAACAGAAGGCTGTTGTTGGACGCTAAAACCAGATTGTTGGTTGTATAGCGAAAAATTAATCAAAAAAATTTAATTAATATACAAAATATTGAAATTGCTTTTTGAAAGTGAATAATGCGATTATTCATGTTCATATTATAATTTCTAATCAAATTTCAAATGTGAATCAATTGATCTGTATGTATATCAAGTCATCAAGCTCATATCATTTCTACTCAGATCATCACAAAAATAAAAAATGAATAAATGAAAATGGAAAATGGATAAAATGCAATAAAATACAATTAAAAGGCACTTGGAAATGTTCAAATCATTATAAATTTAAATAAAGATCATAATTTTTTTAAATTGATCTTTTAATAATCCATATATTGCTCAAATCTTTACATTTTCTTATTTGGTTATATCAACTCTATATTATTATTATTAATATTATTGTGTTAAATTCATGTGTTATAATAACGCAAGAACACAATAAAAATGTAGATGTAATTTTTCTTTTATATTAATGCCATATTTTCTATTAAATTCATTTTTAAATGAAAAATTATTTGTTTAATTGATTGTGATTTTGGACAATGTAAACAATATATAATAAATATAACACATAATAATAATATGAACATTTAACTTATATAAAACTGCGTGCGTGTTGTTAAAATTGATCTATATAAATATAAGTATATTTATATAGGATTTAAAACTATACAGAAAGAAAATGTATACAAATAAAATTTATTAGTATTTATATTGTGTTTGTGATATATTTCGAATAATATATTTTTGTTTATTCATAAACATATATAATTTTGTTTATAATATATAACGATATGTATGTTGCCATTTGGTCCGTATATATTCATATTCATATAGTTAATTGGTTGTGGTTTAACTATAATGTCTTTAGGAAGTTCACGTTATATAGATTTATATATGTTAATGTTATAGATACAGCCGGGTACATAGGAATTTTCACGATTTTTTATCGAAACTTAAAAGTTTACAATTGATTTCAATAACCTCTTAAAACTCTCCTGATAACCATCCAAATTCAAATATTCCTCTGCCTAGATACATAGTTACATTCATTATAAATTAGATTATCTTTCAGATGTTTTATCTATATAGACTAAAAAAAAAAAAAAAAAAAACTCAATGACATTTTACCCTTTGAAAAAAATTTTTCATTTTTGAAAAAATAGTGTATTAGGGATACTGTAGGACGAAGTTGTAGATCAATTTTTTTAATAGATAGAAATTTATAACTGAATCCTCATACGATATGCCAATATAATGATTTTCCATTGGTTTCCTCAGTTTCATTTCATCATCCATCACAGTATATATACTAACAAAAAACAAATCGATATCAATAATTTATTCTTAATTATAATCTTCTTAATTTTTTAACTTAAATAAATAAATTCTATTTTAATAAAACCCCGCGCTTATCTTATCTATATATATAATTAATTTATATACGTATATAATTATTTTTCAGAATATAATATTAAATATAAAATACCAATAAGCACATATTTATTTAAGGAATTTACCAAAAAAAAAAAAAATAAAATCATTTGTAAAAATGGATACATGGGGAATGCTGTCAAATGCTACAAATGTTATATCACGAGATGATATGGGTAGCTTTCGAAGAAAAACCCAAATGGTAAGTGTAATTTATAACTCCATGATTTTTTTTTTTTATTGTTTGTGTTTTGCAAAATGATATATTCATTCGGGGAAGGAAGCGGATATACAAAAAAAAAATAACTATTATATAAAAATTTCGATTATAAATGCGGATAAGAATTCTTTAACTACAATATATGACTGTGAGGATCATTTTTATTTTGATTGATTTAAATTTCGGATTGATATAAACTCTGTTAAAATAATTAATACATTTATTAGTTATTATTGTAATGTGTAAAAGCAGAGTAAAAAAAAGATACAAAAAAATGTTGGTTTTTAAATTTGAAAATATGATAAGGAAATCGGAAAATAACATAATTTTATAAAGGTATATAATAATCTTCTATTACAAATTATTATATGGTCATAACAAATAGATCATTATTTAGAATCCATATATAAATTGTTGATCCCGACAACATCTTCGTAAATACCCCACAACATCTTCGTATAGTTTATTAGAATATTTTATAATTTACAATTGATCATTTACATTTCCTTCATTTATATTTCAATCAATATAAAATATATATGGAAAAATGTTGAAAATTAAACATCAATTCATATAATGGCCATTAACGAAATTGAAATGGATTAATATATCTATATTTTTTTTTTTTGTTGGATATATCCCAATAAAATATATGTCGATTTTATTTTTTTAATTGCTATTTAAATATAATATATGTAATTTTGTTTACATATACAAAATTATATATTTAAATATTTTCAAGAACACGATCATATATCTATCATATGTTTATTCGTTTGTATTACTGCTATTTCTTTAGATGTGTATTTTCAAATTTGCAGTATATAATTATTAGTAAAAATTAGATATTAAACTTATAACTATATACAAATATAACATATAATATATTAAATGTATGTCACTACATTGTTAAGTCCTGCTTTGAAATTTGAATATTAAATTTATGGTTTTTTCCATAGAAGATTATAATAAGTTTTTCCTCCATATATATATAGCATATAATGACAATTTTCCAAACAATCAAACACACACACACACACACAAATTTAAAGGTATTTAATAATGATCAATTGCATATTAACTATCCTATAGCTATAGAAATACTTAATAAAAAACTGCGTTTTTGAACTGTAAAAATGAAATGAATTTTTAAATTAATTTAAAACAAATAAAAAACAAGTAAACAATCAAACAAAACAATAATTTTGTAAACAAAAAGAAAATCACCTACACCCACACACACAGACACAGAAATATTAGAAAATTAAATTAAAATAAATATAATTAATTTTCTTATATTTTCTCTGCACAAAATTATTTAACAGAAGATGCTGGGTCTTATTTAAGTACTTAATACAGCAATATATTATAAATTCAAAACAATTGAAGTGCAATTGAAGTGTTAACACCACCGATCATTCAATTGTAAAATGAAAAATTCAAATGAGAAAATTTAACAAAATTCTGTACTTGATATATACGATTTATTCATATACATAATAATAATATAAGGTGATTTGAACGCTTATATATCATGTATAAAAGAAAATCGTTGAATCGACTGTTTGCGCGATCGGTCTCGCTGTTCCGTTTATATACGATATATATATATATATATACATTTTATAATAAATGTCCGAGGAAAATCTATTTTTCTAAAAATAAAAAAGTTATTTTGGAATTTGTACGAAAAGTTATAAAGAATAAAAAGAAAAACACTAATTTTTTTCGTATTATCTCAATATATATTTTATTTTTTTTTTAAGAATATGATGATGAGAATACGCGAATAGAGATATTATAGACTAGACTTTTTTTTTATTTAATTTTGTTAATATATTTATTTATTTACATAAGAATAACAGCGCGAGAATTTTGTGGAAAATAGGAAAATTTAGTGTTTTTTTATTATTTAATAATTTGGTATTTTTTCCATATTAATTTTTTTGGCAAAAACCAAAACCAAAACATAATATAATAAAATAATATAATAAAATAATAATATGGAAACAGACATCTGGGGACAACTTGCTTTAGAAGCATCTCAAGTGTATTTAACTGATGGTGTAAAACGAAGTCCATTTGCTGATACGGTATAGAAAAACAAAAAAAAATAAAATTTTTTTTTATTGTATTTCATATATAATAATTATGTATAATGAAAATACAAAAGAAAAACTCTTTTTCATTCATTTTTTATTTTAAAATTTTCAATTTTTTTTCTCTATTATTAATATAAATGTTTTCACGTTAACGTAATTTGATAAATGTTTTCTTTTTTTATTTTAATAGACAATTGAAAAACTACCCGATAAAGTATTATTAAATATATTTTCATATTTATCACATTTGGAAATATGTCGTATGGCAAGGGTATGTCGACGTTGGCGACAAGTTGCTTATGATACACGATTATGGCGTAATGTTTCGTTACGTCCAGAGGTATCCGGTTTACATGTTGGTTCATTAGAATCACTATTAGCATTGATTTCCGTACGTTTTGGTCCATCATTACGTTACATCGAATTACCCATTGAATTAATAACACATACTGTTTTACATGAATTGGCGGCCAAATGTCCAAATTTAACATATATGCTATTGGATTTTTCAACTGGTATGTATATTAAAATTAAATTTGTATTTAGTATAGTTAAAAAAGAAAAACAAAAAATGTGTATGAAAATTAATTTTGTGTGTTTTTTTTTTGATTTTTGTAGCGATGCAGTTACACGATTTCAGTGAAATGCAATCGTTTCCAGCAAAATTACGTTATATGTGTATTTGTTTATCAGAAGTTATTTTCATGGAAGGTTTTATGAGAAAAATTTATAATTTCATTAATGGTTTAGAGGTGAGCGTGCCCACAAATACGAGAATATAAATGCAATTATGAAACTATATGTTAATATAAAACCGTCGTTTTGTATATTTTAAAGGTATTACATTTAATTGGAACATATGAAAAAGTGGAAGAGGAAGAAGAAGAAATCTATGAGGTTATAAATGTACATAAATTAAAATCAGCTACACCAAATTTACGTGTTATTAATTTATATGGAATAAACTTTATCGATGATTCACATATCGATGCATTTAGTTCAAATTGTATTCAGGTAATGAAATGAAATTAAATGAAATGAAATTGATTCATTCATTTTTCAATATTAACGATTATTATTTTAGTTGGAATGTTTAGCTGTTAACTATTGTAATAAAGTAACTGGTTCAACGTTGAAAATGTTAATACAAAGATCAAAACGATTAACGTGTTTATTAATGAATGGAACTAGTAAGTATATATATATACAGATAAAAGCATTATGAATATATTTTTAATTAGAATTTATTTTCAAATAATACTATATATATATATATATATTAATGTAATATATAGGTTTAAAATCTGAATATATAATGCAAGTGGAATGGGATAAATGTGCATTAGCAGAGTTAAATATTACCGCAACGGATTTATCAACTGAAAGTCTTATTGATTTATTAACAAGAATACCAAGTTTAAGGTATATATGCGGTATATTGTTTTATCGTATATCGATATTAATATAATTGGCATGAGTTTATTTATTTTTTTTCAAAAACATATATAGATTTTTATCGGCTGGTCAAAATAATGGTTTTAATGATAGCGTATTAAAAGCATGGATGGAGATGGGTAATGCTAGAACACTAATTGCTTTAGATTTAGACTCATCGGATAATTTAAATGATGAAGCATTACATAAATTCTTATCCAGACACGGTGCACAATTGCATGCCTGTGTACTGTCCGGTATGCCACATATAACCGATCAATTATGGATGAGTGTTTTACCAATTTTAATAAATGCCAAGTATAAATCATTTGAAATTTTCATCTGAATAACAAAACCATGCATAGATTGTTTTGAATTTTTCATTCATATAGAATTTTAGTAATGGGAACCAATGAAAAATTAGGTGTAAACATTCATGTGGATCAACTGATGGATGCTATTGCTTCAAATTGTTCGAATTTAGAACGATTAGAATTGAGGTATATTAATTAATAATAATGTATATATTAATCAAAGAGATACTTAAATTTGTTTTACATTTTGAAATAGATGGGATCCTGAAAATTTACGATTTTCTGATAAAAGTCAAAAGGCAATTGATTTGTTACGTGTTAAATGTTTAAAATTAAGATGTATGGTTTTAAGGTAAAGGTTTTTATAATTGTAAAATTAAGGTTTTTATAATATCAATTTTCTTTTAATTTGTTTATTCAGTGATGGACGATATTATGAAACTGTAAAGGCTAATTTTGAACGTGCCGATCGTGTAACTGTTGTAAGAACAACAACTTGTTGTCGGGTATCAGCATATCATTTATTGAAAAATTATAATGATCTTGTGTTTAATTAAAATTGTATGAAAAAAAATTAATTAATTAATTAATTATGTCTACTGTAAAACCTTAGTATTCGATCTCCCAATAAATTTCTACTTACGCGAGTGAGTCTAAAATAATTTCTTATTGATGATTCTACTTAAACGTGTGTCTGGAAATGGGTATAAAAACTACTAAAATTTTAATTATGTAGTTCAAAATGAAGAAAGAAATGTTATTATAATAAAAAATAATAATTAAAATCGAATTTATTTTATTGCGACTCCTAAAATTATATTTATTTATTTTTATTTTTTTAATTATTATTCAAAAACTAAAATTATTTCACTTTAATTTTTTTGTTCTTAACTTGGGGCTTCGATTTACCGTTTTTGTTTATTTTTTAGTTTTATTTTAATATATTTCTCGTTAGGATTTTTGTTAAGTAACCAAATTTTAACTTATACAACATTTACAAAATCAAAAATGACCAGGGTTTCTTTCATTGAATTATTAAATTACATATTCAATTTTAAACCAAGATCAAATAATATTAGAAAAATCACAATTGTATTTACAAATAAAATAAAAATATATATAAACAATATTATTATTATTAAATAAATATGAAAAAAAAAAAACAAAAAACAAATTATATTTTGCTTTAAATCATTTTAAATCACCTTTAAATGTTTTTACTTAAACATATTAAACATACCAAAAATTTAATATTTATTTTTTCTTAATTAACTTTTTATTTTAAAATAATTCTTTAAATATTTTGCACCTCTTTTTTTTTCATTTGGGTATTTTAAAAACTAATAATATCATTTCTAGTTCATGAATCCTCATTTGTTCGAATTCAAGGATATATAAAGCCGGGTCGTATGATCGTACACTTGTGCTTTTTTTCTGTTAAAACCCAAATTTTTAATTATTAAACATTATCGTATACAATTTTTTATAAATTACATTCTTGGTCAATTATTCTGCGTGATATTTATAAAAACAATGTTAAAATTGACGTAAAAGTCGACATAAGAGGGTTTTGGGTGGTTTTTTCGTTTTTTTCGTTTTGTTCATATTCATATTTTATTATTTTTTTTTTTGTCTTTATTAAATTTCCCTTTTAGTATAGATTTTCGAGATTAAATTTGCACTTGCATATATAAGAGCACTTAAAAATAAAACCATCACCAAATTAATCAAAAATTTGTTTTAAAAAAAATATTTTATTCCATTTTCATTTGTTTTTATTTTTATATATCACTAGGAATAGTTTTTGCACAAACGATTATATGGTATTATAATTTAAATAATATTTTGTGTGTTTAAAGTTCGTAGAGAACAATATTTTGTTTCGTTTTTTTTTTGTTTAGCAAAATAAATATAAGAAAAGTAATAAAATAAAAGGAATTTTATGTGGCAGATGTTTTAAATAAAAAAAAAATTATAATAATCATTTAGAAAATTTATGTATTTGGAATATTTGGCATTCGTACTTGTTGTTGTCATTCGATAATCTGTGGATGTGAAAATAAAAGTTATTTATTTTTTTTCTCATATTATATTATTATATTATTTTGTCAATTGATAATTGTAATAAAATTTTTACATTTCTTTGAGCTACATTCTCCGCATTAACATCTGGTGATTGTGTTGTTGAGTCTGTTGGTTTTGTATCTGGTAACATAATAATTTCATGACACAATGGACATCTATCTTGGACGTATAACCATTTACGTAAACATACACCATGGAAAAAGTGTTTACATCTGGTCATTTTGGCTGAAGTCATTTCCTATAAACATAAATGTGGAGAAAATTAAAAGTAAAAACTGACAATATTTAACGCATTCGATTACGTTAGGTTATGTGTTTAAAACTACGATAAAAGAATCGAATATTTGTCACACACAGAGATACTTACTTGATAACATATGGAACAAACATCATCGAATATCCGTAATTGTTGCTCGGTGGCTTCGGGCAATGCCGATATTTTATGTACAGCCGTACGACGTTTCATAAATACAGCCCAACCGGCACGTGCTTCACACCAAATATTAAAATATGCATGTATGCACATCATTAAGGCACGAATTGCACCACCTGCACAACACAAATTTATAATTATATTTCATTTCATCATGACAAACAGCACACTTAATAATAAGTAAATAATGTATTCCATAAATAAAACTCACCTGATTCAAAGATTAATATATAAGCACCATTAAAGAATAAAAATATACCAAAGAAAAATTCAACTGAATTGCCAAAAGCTCGAATATAATAAACATAATCATCTAACTTTTCCCAAAATACTTGACGACGAGCATCTAATAAAAATAATGTGTATGTTGCAAGACTTACAAGCACCTGTGAGTGAAACAAATCAAAAACAAATATTTTAGACAAATCCACAACAATAACGATTAATTCCTCCTTTCTTTTCTATATATATATATATATACCTTAACTATGACTTCAATCGAAAAAGCCGTTACAGCTAATAACCACGTTGACGGTGTATGATGTGACCACAATACACATAATAAACAAGTTGGTGTTACAATTAAAAATAAACACATGAGTAACGCACGAGCATGTCGTTTTCTATATATTTTTGGGAATAAATATTTAATTGTGAAATGATTAAATGATATGATAATTTAATTTATATTTACTTGGATGGATTTCTAGCGGCACTCAAGGACATCAATACAGGTGTTACAATATTATGTAAAAAATGTAATACAGCCGTTAATAGTAGACAAAAATTTCGACATAATCTTATAAAACGTTTTTCCGGTTGTAATGTTGTTAAACCCGTTTGTAGTGCTAATATATAGAATAAAATAGCGGATACGGTGCCAATCGATCGATCATCATCATACTCATCGGCTAATAAAAATATTTGAAATAATTTTCCAATGTAATGACATATTATCGATACAATGCTGGTCATTCCCAATACAGCCGTTAATGTTTCACAACCGTTAACCATTAATGTTTGGACCGTTGCCAATACGGGGATATTTTCCTGGGTCCACATTATCGTTAACATTTGTTCGATTAAACGAATGGCCCAAAATGCACGTAAAACACATGGTACATTTAATCGTTGCCATTCATTTTCGACCAACGCCGAAAGTCCATAATTTGTTCCAAACGAACGTATATAATCAAATCCATTATAGATTGCACGAACAATTTCACAAGATGATCGCCATAGTCCAATTTTTGATAATGCCAATGGTAGGATAGCGGCAAACGCAGGCGAATGTTCGTGTACACCATTGGGTAACGGTAAAGTTGCCAATAACAATGGCATTAGAAAACTAAATGGCAACATTTTCTGTATTACAATATTACGTGGTCCTAAATGAATGTATGCAAATAGCAAACCCATTATCCATTGGGCCAATACATGGGGAAATATTGCAAATGCAACTCCTCCCGGATCCAATAGACGATTCATATTCAATAATAATAGATCTTCTAATATACTCGGACTATCATGGATCAGTACCATTGCCGATACATTACTCCAATATGATAGAAATATTAACGCTACCGATATGATGTACATATAAACTATTACTAAATGTCTAGTCCATAAAATAAATACGAAAATAGATGCCAAAATAGCTAAATATGGGAAAAATTAAAAGAAGAAAATATCAGTAAATCATAAAACAATATTAATTATTTTAATATAAATCAACATTCAACAACAATTTATGATTTTTATTCGTTTATTAGAAACTTGAACTTCAAATTTGAAAAATATAAAAAATTTTTAATTTTATCGTGAAAGTTAAATTTATATGTAATCATATATTTGTTCATACAGAATAAAGAAAAACCTTGATATTATAACAATGTTTAATTTAAATATCTTCAAATCACAACATTTGAATGCTGAATATAAACAAATGACAATAAGTACATATATGATGGTATATAGATAACAACTTGATTTTGATTATATATACCGGTTATCTGATTCCAATAAGAATGCGAATATATAAAAGGTTTAAAATAGTGTACAGCAAATTTACTTAATCATACTATTAATTATACCGAATCAATGTGTATTATACATTATCATATATAATATATGCTTCATACATTTTGGCTATGTATGTGAAGGGCATTTTTCGTCATTTTAATCGTTACATTTTTGTTTTTTATCCACTTTTTGTTTTGTTCTAAATTATTAGAAATTTAAAATTTAGACTTTGTATTATAAAATTATGTATATATAGTACATTGTAGTTTATTTAAATATATCGTATTTAGCGATTCATCGTTCAAATATAAATAAAATTGAATATCATCGATAATATTATAATAATTAGCATTTTCCAGTACATTTCATGTACAATCTAACTGTATATGATTCGAAAAATATCAAACATATTGCAATTATTTATATTATACATTAATAAAAAAAAACAGAAATACAATAAAAAAAAAGGTGTGATGCATAACAACAAGATGAAACGCATAAATTTAATGCAAATAACATATTAAAATATAATTACCTAAAGCACATAATGCAAAATTAAAGAAATCCATTGAATAATAAGCACGCATTGTTATCAATTCGGTAAAATTGAGTTGGACATCAACACCGTCATTTTCAAGTCTTGGACCCTCCTCTAACAACACCGCTGAATTATTTTTAATCACATCATTTTGTTCAGCTGGTTCCATACCCGACAGGCTATTTATTCCCATACTTATTTTTAAAACTTCGTCAATAACAAATATCGGTGGTACTCGCATTAAAACATCCACCAAACCCAAAACTTTTGTTCTTACCGACATTGTTCTAATTATTTATTTTTTTACAATAATTTAATTTAAAACAAAAAACAAAACAAAAAACCCAAAACACAATAAATAATAAAATAATTAATAATTTATTATCACATATTTTTATATTTTATTATTTCATCGCATTAACTAATTTTTAGCTCGTCTAACCTTTTTTGATAACCAACCACGCACAAAACACAAAACAAATAAATTTGTTTGTTCTTTCTAAAAAATAATATATCGAAAATAAATTATTATTAATATTAATAATAATAATATATTTAAATTTATATACAATTCAATAAAATTAGAAAGATTTTCACAAAATGTATATAGAGTAGAAGATTTTAATGTTATATTATTAATGAAAATTAAGAAAATAGTTGATAGTTTTTTATTCTTTAATATTTTTTTACCAATAATAATAATAACAAATAAATAATAAAATTTGAAGAAAAGAAAAGATGACATAAAATCGAGAGTCGCAAATAAACTTCATTTTCATTTCTTTTTTTTTGGTAAAAATGTCATTTGTTGTTGGAATATGGTATAAAATCGACTTTTCTTTTACCGTTTTATACGAAAATGAAATAATGTTTTGGTTGTGATACGGAATTATCTATAAATGTATATTGAAAAAAAAAAGATTGTTTTTTTTTTAAATAAAAAAATAGATAATTGAAAAAGGAAAATTCTTATAAAAATAATGAAAAAGAAAAATTCTTATCGGGAAATTGAACAATATTTAGATATATATATATGGAAAGGGGAGGTAAAGATATAAGCGGTTCCATATCTCAATATCACATAGCGTTTAATCATTTATTAATTAATTTTTTTTTTTAATTAAAATAGAATACTTAAGAACGGTTTAAAACATATATAGATAGAGATGATAAAGAAATCATATATTACAAAATTTATTGCTTTACATTTTTATTAATAGGATTTTAGGTTACAGTTCTAAATGATTTTATACGAAGTTACCTGAGGATAGGATTTTAAATAAATATCTATTAAATGTTATTTAAATCAACAATATATATTACAGTATTTTCCCACAAAAAGACCAAAGTCACTTAAAATGTGAAAAATCAAACGAAAAAATATTTATAGCTATTTTTCAATTTTCAATGTAGGTGATTTATTATTCAATAATTGGATATCAAATATATAGAAATGCGATAAACATCAATTGATATATATTTTTTGCTTATAATTGAATATACATACACAAAATTAGAGGTATTATTCAATTCAGTATAGACGTTTTCATTTCTTTAATTACAGAATATCTATCAGATTTATATTCATAATATATTTTAGTTAATATTATAATATAGCTATAACGCTAGTTATGTCTATATATACATATTTATATATTATATTATAATCACACACAGTTTTAAATATAAATTTATAATAAAGACCACAAAAAAACTATATAAAAATAAAGATTTTCAAAACAAATTCCATTATTATATTAAATATATATACAATCATACTTACACAAACATTGTTTTTATACATATATATGTAATGTATATAAATAAATAAATATATAAAAATAAATGAAATAAAATTCAACCCAAAAACTAATTGACTTGATATATAATATAATAATATATATATTGGAATGGTGTATATATATGTTTTTTTTTTATTCATTGACAAGAAATCTATATATAAACATAATATAGCCAACACACAATACAGGCAGAGATACCTGCTATACGTCAATTAGTGTAATTTATGATTATTTTAATACCGCACGAAACATACCTGTAAAATGGAAAATAAAAATAAAAGGAAGGAGGTTTTTATAATATAATATACACAATTTATATATATTTAAAATATATATACCTATATAGTAAAAATTTTTTGTTTCTCTCTTCTTATTTTCTATATAGTGTCGTTATTGTATGTGATTTTTTTTATTATTATTATTTGTTTTTCATATCAAAGTTTAACAAAAAACAAAAAATACTAAAATGATTATAAATACTATATCTAATATATATAAAAGAATAAATAAATAAAATACGAATGAGATAAATATACAACATCTTTATTGAACTTTAAAACAATACCTCTATATATAGTATATATATATATACAGATATATTGGTAATATCTTTGTGAACGCCATCGTATCTATTTAGATAAATTCAAAAATTGCTATATATATATGTATATTATATAATCTAACGATATAGAGGAAAACATTTTATGCGGTTTAAAATTCCCCAATATTTATATTAATTTTTTTAATTCTTGTTCAAACTTATACAAAATTTCAAGTCGATCACGGTTTGAAACGGAAAAAGATATCCATAGCTTCAGATTGAAATTGTTTTTGAGATATTTTTTTTCTGTTTCATGCCAATTCATTTGAAAGTTTGAATATGTGTTTATTAATAACATTTTGTGTGCAATTTTGTTTAGTTACATTTCTAAATTGAATTATGTGTTTGTGCTCTAGGGTTATTAAAATTTTAATGAAAAATTAAAATATAGTAATTCATTATTTATTCTTCTATGCTTTGCATTATTGTTAAAATTGAGAATGAGGCTTTAGAGATCTGTATAAATGAAAATATATGTACATATATCCATTTAATATACATTCTGAACCACAGAAATTTTAATGCATTATTACCTTTAAAAGTGTTTCCCTTGTGCAATTTACAAAATATAAACCTCTTAAATATCGTACTTGTTGAGCATTCCGCATTATCATTAAATAATATTTTCTTTCAATTGGTGTTCTTTCATACCATCGACTATTATAAGCTACATCGGCAATATCTAAACCGTCTGTTATTAATCTGTGTCCAATATGTGTAATTATCACCAGAACGAAATATGAGAATAAAAAGCACATACCCATTATAACTCTATAATTAATATCTGCATCCATGTGCTACAATTGATGAATGTTATTGCAATTTACAATTTATTTAATTTAATTTTATCTTATTAAATGAAATTACCAATTTTGATAGTTGGAAAGAAGAACCACACAACATACAAATGGCTTGGAATATTGATATGAATATTATTTCATCAAACATTAATTGAAAATCATTTTGACATCTACAATTCAATAATATACCACATAATTAATCACAATTAGTAATTTTTAATAATATTTATATATATTCTTACTGAATAACTTTATTATGAAATTGAATGCATTTTTTAATTTCATTTACAAATGAATATTCAGTAGGAATGTTGTCATTTATCTGTGATTTATTTTTCGATTGGTTAAATACATTTAATGGAAATTTTATTTTACTATTATTTTGCTTAAGTATATGAGGTGGAATATTTTCATCTACTTTTAATAGCAATCGTTGCATATTTTTATAACTGACGGCAATTTCCAATCCCAATTTAAAATATAACAATAGTGGAGGTATCGAACATATTATCGATCCAATAATAGTTAAAATCATTATAAAATATGTAATTTGATAATATGGTGTTTCATTCCAATTTGGAAATACCCTTAAATCACGCAAAAAATTAATGATAACATTTATTATTTAAGCGTTAATTTATATAAATATTAAATACAAAAATGTTGTTACATTATGGAAAATGGTAGTTTCCAATCGTCATTCTTCAAAATACCTTGTTGATATTTATACAAAACAATAATTAATGGAGACGCATCCAATATTACTGCTCCGAAGCAAATCAAACGCAGATTTGTTTTGAAAATTATGTTAACGAAATCATTCACATTTTCATATGATTTAAGATGCTCATTTGTTGAATCTATTTTATTGATTATATATAACGATTGGATATATATAAACAGTTATTATAATCATAATTTGTTTTATTTCTTAAATATTATAAGTAAATAAAATTATGTAATTACTAAATTCCTTTAATTCATGAATTTGATTTAAAATTTTCAAAATAAGCTTTTGTCGACTTTTAAATATTATAATATTTAACAAAACGGTAAGCATAGTTGGTAAGAATAAGAACTCCTTGAAAAATACCGACATATCACTTAAATTGTGTAAAAGAAAATTAGCCTAAAAGAAAAAAATTTGATAAAGCAGATAAATAATAATATGTATTATATTTTTATTGTTGACTTGCCAATCCTACAATAGTAAATATTTGACACATAATCAAACATTTAAAAATTTTTGTTTGATGTTTTAATGGTTCAGTACCATAAATAGGTAAACCACAAACCCTAAAAATTAATTTCATTGATAAAGGTATGTCTGAATTTGAATTCATATTAGGTGTGAATAAAAAAAAATTGATTTTAATATGCTCTGTATAATAGTTTACAAAATACAAAAAAACTAAATAACAACACAATAACAACGTTGTACTGCGTTGTCCGCGTCTATATACCAAACTAAACCAATATTTTATACTTTGAAAGTTATGTAAAAATATTATATAATTTGCATTTATTCATATTGTTTCAATTGAACACATTTTACTTTCTCATCATGATACATTTCAAATATTAATGCAATTAATAACGTATAATAAGAATTGCATTACAATGTCTTTTGCATTTCAAATTGATATATAAATTAATAAATATAAAATTTGATTCTGAATAAATCATTAAGGCATACTAACGTATACATTGAAATTAACTATATATTCAGTTAAAATATTGAATATGTTCATTAATAACATTTTGTGTGCAATTTTGTTTAGTTACATTTCTAACTTGAATTATGTGTTTGTGTTCTTGGGTTATTAAAATTTTAATGAAAAATTAAAATATAGTAATTCATTATTTATCCTTCTATGCTTTGCATTATTGTTAAAATTGAGAATGAGGCTTTAGAGATCTGTATAGATGAAAATATATATGTACATATTAATATACATTCTGAACCACAGAAATTTTAATGCATTATTACCTTTAAAAATGTTTCCCTTGTGCAATTTACAAAGTATAAACCTATTAAATATCGTACTTGTTGAGCATTCCGCATTATCATTAAATAATAATTTCTTTCGATTGGTGTCCTTTCATACCATCGACTATTATAATAGTCGACACACATGTCCAATATGTGTAATTATCACCAGAACGAAATATGAGAATAAAAAGCACATACCCATTATAACTCTATAATTAATATCTGCATCCATGTGCTACAATTGATGAATGTTATTGCAATTTACAATTTATTTAATTTAATTTTATCTTATTAAATGAAATTACCAATTTTGATAGTTGGAAAGAAGAACCACACAACATACAAATGGCTTGGAATATTGATATGAATATTATTTCATCAAACATTAATTGAAAATCATTTTGACATCTACAATTCAATAATATACCACATAATTAATCACAATTAGTAATTTTTAATAATATTTATATATATTCTTACTGAATAACTTTATTATGAAATTGAATGCATTTTTTAATTTCATTTACAAATGAATATTCAGTAGGAATGTTGTCATTTATCTGTGATTTATTTTTCGATTGGTTAAATACATTTAATGGAAATTTTATTTTACTATTATTTTGCTTAAGTATATGAGGTGGAATATTTTCATCTACTTTTAATAGCAATCGTTGCATATTTTTATAACTGACGGCAATTTCCAATCCCAATTTAAAATATAACAATAGTGGAGGTATCGAACATATTATCGATCCAATAAAACTTAAAATCATTATAAAATATGTAATTTGATAATATGGTGTTTCATTCCAATTTAGAAATACCCTTAAATCACGCAAAAAATTAATGATAACATTTATTATTTAAGTGCTAATTTATATAAATATTAAATACAAAATGTTGTTACATTATGGAAAATGGTAGGTTCCAATCGTCATTCTTCAAAATACCTTGTTGATATTTATACAAAACAATAATTAATGGAGACATACCCAGCAATATTCCTCCGCCGAAGCACATCAAACCCAGATTTATTTTGAAAATTATGTTAACAAAATCATTCACATTTTCATATGATTTAAGATGCTCATTTGTTGAATCTATTTTATTGATTAAATATTGTGATTGGATGTATATAAACAGTTATTATAATCATAATTTGTTTTATTTCTTAAATATAATAAGTAAATAAAATTATATAATTACTAAATTCCTTTAATTCATGAATTTGATTTAAAATTTTCAACATTGGCTTTTGTCGACTGTCAAATATTATAATATTTAACAAAATGGTAAGCATCGCTGGTAGGAATAAGAACTCCTTGAGAAATACCGACATATCACTTAAATTGTGTAAAAGAAAATTAGCCTAAAAGAAAAAAAAATTGATAAAGCACATAAATAATAATATGTATTATATTTTTATTGTTGACTTGCCAATCCTACAATAGTAAATATTTGACACATAATCAAACATTTAAAAATTTCTGCTTGAAATTTTAATGGTTCAGTACCATAAATAGGTAAACCACAAACCCTAAAAATTAATTTCATTGATGAAGGTATGTCTGAATTTGAATTCATATTAGGCGTGAATAAAAAAAAATTGATTTTAATATGCTCTGTATAATAGTTTACAAAATACAAAAAACTAAATAACAACACAATCACAATGTTGTTTTACTTCGTTGTCCGCGTATACACCAAACTAAACTAATATTTTATATTTTAAAAGTTATGTAAAAATATTATATAATTTGGATTTATTCATATTACTTCAATTGAACACATTTTACTTTCTCATCATGATACATTTCAAATATTTAATGCGATTAATAACGTATAATAAGAATTGTATTGCAATGTCTTTTGCATTTCAAATTGATATATAAATTAATAAATGTAAAATTTGATTCTGAATAAATCATTAAATATACTAACGTGTACTTTAAAATTAACTATATATAGCTTTGATTTTAAAATCATAAAACATTTTTTTCATCTCACCTTCAACTTCAAAATTTTTAGTAAATTCTCTAGAAACTAAATAAGATATGTCAAACAATCCATTTGGCAAAATTTGGGAGGTGTGGTAGGACTTTGGAATCAGAAAGAAAATAATAATAATTTTCATTAACATCATTTCGATACAATAAAAAAATACATTTAAAAATGTAGTTTTAAATTCCCCAATATTTATATTAATTTTTTTAATTCTTGGTCAAACTTATACAAAATTTCAAGTTGTTCACCGTTTGAAACAGAAAACGATATCTGGCTTCACGTAGAAATTATTTCAGATATCTTATTTTGTTTCAAACCAATCCACTTGAAATATTGAATAAGTTCATTATAATAACATTTTGTGTGTAATTTTGTTTAGTTACATTTCTAACTGATGTAATTTTGTTTAGTTACATTTCTAATCTGAATGATGTGTTTGAATTCTTGGGTTATTAAAATTTTAATGAAAAATTAAAATATAGTAATTCATTATTTATCCTTCCATGCTTTGCATTATTGTTAAAATTGAGAATGAGGCTTTAGAGATCTGTATAAATGAAAATATATGTACATATATCCAATTACTATACATTCTGAACCACAGAAATTTTAATGCATTATTACCTTTAAAAGTGTTTCCCTTGTGCAATTTACAAAATATAAACCTCTTAAATATCGTACTTGTTGAGCATTCCGCATTATCATTAAATAATATTTTCTTTCAATTGGTGTTCTTTCATACCATCGACTATTATAAGCTACATCGGCAATATCTAAACCGTCTGTTATTAATCTGTGTCCAATATGTGTAATTATCACCAGAACGAAATATGAGAATAAAAAGCACATACCCATTATAACTCTATAATTAATATCTGCATCCATGTGCTACAATTGATGAATGTTATTGCAATTTACAATTTATTTAATTTAATTTTATCTTATTAAATGAAATTACCAATTTTGATAGTTGGAAAGTAGAACCACACAACATACAAATGGCTTGGAATATTGATATGAATATTATTTCATCAAACATTAATTGAAAATCATTTTGACATCTACAATTCAATAATATACCACATAATTAATCACAATTAGTAATTTTTAATAATATTTATATATATTCTTACTGAATAACTTTATTATGAAATTGAATGCATTTTTTAATTTCATTTACAAATGAATATTCAGTAGGAATGTTGTCATTTATCTGTGATTTATTTTTCGATTGGTTAAATACATTTAATGGAAATTTTATTTTACTATTATTTTGCTTAAGTATATGAGGTGGAATATTTTCATCTACTTTTAATAGCAATCGTTGCATATTTTTATAACTGACGGCAATTTCCAATCCCAATTTAAAATATAACAATAGTGGAGGTATCGAACATATTATCGATCCAATAATAGTTAAAATCATTATAAAATATGTAATTTGATAATATGGTGTTTCATTCCAATTTGGAAATACCCTTAAATCACACAAAAAATTAATGATACCATTTATATTATTTAAGCGTTAATTTATGTAAATATTAAATACAAAAATTGTTGTTACATTATGGAAAATGGTAGTTTCCAATCGTCATTCTGCAAAATACCTTGTTGATATTTATACAAAACAATAATTAATGGAGACACACTCAATATTGCTCCTCCGAAGCACATCAAACCCAGATTGGTTTTGAAAATTATGTTAACAAAATCATTCACATTTTCATATGATTTAAGATGCTCATTTGTTGAATCTATTTTATTGATTAAATATTGTGATTGGATGTATATAAATATGTATGTAAATATTGGATGTATATAAACAGTTATTATAATCATAATTTGTTTTATTTCTTAAATATAATAAGTAAATAAAATTATATAATTACTAAATTCCTTTAATTCATGAATTTGATTAAAAATTTTCAATTTAAGCTTTTGTCGACTCTTAAATGTTATAATATTTAACAAAATGGTAGACATAGCTGGTAAGAATATGAACTCCTTGAAAAATACCGACATATCATTTAAATTGTGTAAAAGAAAATTAGCCTAAAAGAAAAAAAAATTGATAAAGCACATAAATTATGTATTATATTTTTATTGTTGACTTGCCAATCCTACGATATTAAATATTTGACACATAATCAAACATTTAAAAATTTCTGCTTGAAATTTTAATGGTTCAGTACCATAAATAGGTAAACCACAAACCCTAAAAATTAATTTCATTGATGAAGGTATGTCTGAATTTGAATTCATATTAGGCGTGAATAAAAAAAATTGATTTTAATATGCTCTGTATAATAGTTTACAAAATACAAAAAAACTAAATAACAACACAATAACAACGTTGTACTGCGTTGTCCGCGTCTATATACCAAACTAAACCAATATTTTATACTTTGAAAGTTATGTAAAAATATTATATAATTTGCATTTATTCATATTGTTTCAATTGAACACATTTTACTTTCTCATCATGATACATTTCAAATATTAATGCGATTAATACCGTATAATAACAATTGCATTGCAATGTCTTTTGCATTTCAAATTGATATATAAATAAATAAATTTAAAATTTGATTCTGAATAAATCATTAAATATACTAACGTGTACTTTGAAACTAACTATATGGCTTTGATTTTAAAATCATAAAACATTTTTTTCATCTCACCTTCAACTTCAAAATTTTTAGTAAATTTTCTAGAAACTAAATAAGATATGTCTAACAATCCATTTGGCAAAATTTGGGAGGTGTGGTAGGACTTTGGAATCAGAAAGTCAATAATAATAATTTTCATTAACATCATTTCGATACAATAAAAAAAATGGTTATAATAAATTATAAACCAGATATATGATTGTTTATTAATTACATTTCTATATATGCGTATTTAATTCTATGTAGTTTTAAATTCCCCAATATTTATATTAATTTTTTTAATTCTTGGTCAAACTTATACAAAATTTCAAGTTGACCACTGTTTGAAACAGAAAACGATATCTGGCTTCACATAGAAATTATTTAAGATATCTTATTTTGTTTCAAACCAATCCACTTGAAATATTGAATAAGTTCATTATAATAACATTTTGTGTGTAATTTTGTTTAGTTACATTTCTAACTTGAATGACGTGTTTGTGTTCTTGGGTTATTAAAATTTTAATGAAAAATTAAAATATAGTAATTCATTATTTATCCTTCCATGCTTTGCATTATTGTTAAAATGGAGAATGAGGCTTTAGAGATCTGTAGAGATCAGAATATATATGTAAATTTATTCAATTAATATACATTCTGAACCACAGAATTGTCAATGCATTATTACCTTTAAAAGTGTTTCCCTTGTGCAATTTACAAAATATAAACCTCTTAAATATCGTACTTGTTGAGCATTCCTCATTATCATTAAGTAATATTTTCTTTCAATTGGTATTCTTTCATACCATCGACTATTATAAGCTACATCGGCAATATCTAAACCGTCTGTTGTTAATCTGTGTCCAATATGTGTAATGATGAATAGAATCAAATATGATAATGTATAACACATGCACATTATAAATTTAAAATTAATATCTGCATCCATGTGCTACAATTGATCAACGTTATATTGCAATATACAATTTATTTAATTTAAACTTATATCGTATATTCAATGAAATTACCAATTTTGATAGTTGGAAAGTAGAACCACACAACATACAAATGGCTTGGAATATTGATATGAATATTATTTCATCAAACATTAATTGAAAATCATTTTGACATCTACAATTCAATAATATACCATATAATTAATCACAATTAGTAATTTTTAATAATATTTATATATTCTTACTGTATAACTTTATTATGAAATAGAATGCATTTTTTAATTTCATTTACAAATGAATATTCAGTAGGAATATTGTCATTTATCTGTGATTTATTTTTCAATTGGTTCAATACATTTAATTTAAATTTACTTTTATTATTATTTTGTTTAAGTATATGAGGTGCAATATTTTCATCTACTTTTAATAACATTCGTTGCACATTTTTATAACTGACTGCTATCTCCAATCCCCATTTAAAATATAACAATTGTGGAGGTATCGAACATATTATTGATCCAATAAAACTTAAAATCATTATAAAATATGTAATTTGATAATATGGTGTTTCATTCCAATTTGGAAATACCCTTAAATCACGCAAAAAATTAATGATAACATTTATTATTTAAGTGTTAATTTATATAAATATTAAATACAAAATGTTGTTACATTATGGAAAATGGTAGGTTCCAATCGTCATTCTTCAAAATACCTTGTTGATATTTATACAAAACAATAATTAATGGAGACATACCCAGCAATATTCCTCCGCCGAAGCAAATCAAACCCAGATTTATTTTTAAAATTATGTTAACATAATCATTCACATTTTCATATGATTTAAGATGCTCATTTGTTGAATCTATTTTATTGATTATATATAACGATTGGATATATATAAACAGTTATTATAATCATAATTTGTTTTATTTCTTGAATATAATAAGTAAATAAAATTATATAATTACTAAATTCCTTTAATTCATGAATTTGATTTAAAATTTTCAACATTGGCTTTTGTCGACTGTTAAATATTATAATATTTAACAAAATGGTAAGCATCGCTGGTAGGAATAAGAACTCCTTGAGAAATACCGACATATCACTTAAATTGTGTAAAAGAAAATTAGCCTAAAAGAAAAAAAAATTGATAAAGCACATAAATAATAATATGTATTATATTTTTATTGTTGACTTGCCAATCCTACAATAGTAAATATTTGACACATAATCAAACATTTAAAAATTTCTGCTTGAAATTTTAATGGTTCAGTACCATAAATAGGTAAACCACAAACCCTAAAAATTAATTTCATAGATAAAGGTATGTCTGAATTTGAATTCATATTAGGTGGGAATAAAAAAAATATTGATTTTAATATACTCTGTATAATAGTTTACAAAATACAAAAAAACTAAATAACAACACAATAACAACGTTGTACTTTGTTGACCGCGTCTCTATACCAAACTAAACGAATATTTTATACTTTGAAAGTTATGTAAAAATATTATATAATTTGCATTTATTCATATTGTTTCAATTGAACACATTTTACTTTCTCATCATGATACATTTCAAATATTAATGCAATTAATAACGTATAATAAGAATTGCATTACAATGTCTTTTGCATTTCAAATTGATATATAAATTAATAAATATAAAATTTGATTCTGAATAAATCATTAAATATACTAACATGTACTTGGAAATTAACTATATATAGCTTTGATTTTAAAATCATAAAACATGTTTGTAATACATTCTTTCTTCTTTCAACGAACTCTGAATGTCATCACAAATTTTAAGGTGCGGTGTTTGGTGTTACATACTCCTACACCCTTGTTCCTAGGTAATGCTCAGTGGTTGTCCAAAGTTCTTTTCTCATAGATCCCATAAAAAAAATGATTTTTAAAACATATTTTTATTTTTCATTTAATATTCTTTATTGTTACATTTCTCCTTCCAAAATATTCAGGTACATCCCAATTTTACAATACAATACAATCTTATATTATTTTTATTACTACGGTGAACGGCGTTGTCGATATTTTAATTATTTTTTTTGACGGATTTATTATTCGTTATCCTAGTGCACAGTAACCAAATCTTTAGTAAATAATTACTATGATTTATCAGTTACCCACATTGGATACGGTTTATCGTATGCGGTATCATACGGTTTATTTCTACTTTATTTTTTTATACAGATTTATTATTCGTTATCCTAGTGCACAGTAACCAAATCTTTAGTAAATAATTACTATGATTTATCAGTTACCCACATTGGATACGGTTATCGTATGCGGTATCATACGGTTTTTTTCTACTTTAGTCGACAATCTTCTGCTGACCCTTAGTAAATGAATTACCATTGGAGTCCTGGCAGTTATTTGCTGTCGACCCGAGTATGGAATTTTATCCTAGTGCACAGTAACCAAATCTTTAGTAAATAATTACTATGATTTATCAGTTACCCACATTGGATACGGTTAATACAGATTATCTTAATTCTAGTGCTCAGCAACCAAATCTTTGGTAAATAATTACCATGATTTATCAGTTGCCCACATTGAATGGATATCTCTATATGTACGGGATTATTCTAGTTAACGATAATTGGAACCCTTTAGTATATAATACTACGGCTCTTAAATTATCAACATGAATATTTTTGGATGGGAAAGGATAGTGTGTTATGTTAATGAACGTATACATTAGTTCATCACTTGGGTTTTTCTTCCATTTGGGTTTTTCTTCCTTTTCGGTTTACTTCCATTTGGGTATTACTTAATTTTTACTTGCAATATTTTCTAGTATATCAGCGACTATACTATGTATTGCGCTTACGAAATATAATGTTTTTTACATATTTTCTTATTTTTTTTATTATTATTACATACCATGTCTACCTACTTATATACTTATATATATATTTACGCTACTATGCGTTTTTTTTGTTTGTATCTGTTTTTTTGTTTTATACCTATTTCGTCATATCTATATTTTCATTTTTATTATTTTTATTTTAATAGTATATAGTTATATTGTTTTTGTAATGAGTGATGTATATCACCTCGTTACATGTTTTTCATCTCACTTTCAACTTAAAAATTTTTAGTAAATTTTCTAGAAACTAAATATCAGATATGTCTAACAAACCATTTGGCAAAATTTGGGAGGTGTGGTAGGGCTTTGGAATCAGAAAGACAATAATAATAATTTTCATTAACATCATTTCGATACAATAAAAAAATGGTTATAATAAATTATAAACCAGATATATGATTGTTTATTAATTACATTTCTATATATGCGTATTTAATTCTATGTAGTTTTAAATTCCCCAATATTTATATTAATTTTTTTAATTCTTGGTCAAACTTATACAAAATTTCAAGTCGATCACGGTTTGAAACGGAAAAAGATATCCATAGCTTCACATTGAAATTATTTAAGATATCTTATTTTGTTTCAAACCAATCCACTTGAAATATTGAATATGTTCATTATAATAACATTTTGTGTGTAATTTTGTTTAGCTACATTTCTAACTTGAATTATGTGTTTGTGTTCTTGGGTTATTAAAATTTTAATGAAAAATTAAAATATAGTAATTTATTATTCATCCTTCCATGCTTTGCATTATTGTTAAAATTGAGAATGAGGCTTTAGAGATCTGTATAGATCAGAATATATATGTAAATATATCCAATTAATATACATTCTGAACCGCAGAATTGTCAATGCATAATTACCTTTAAAAATGTTTCTCTTGTGCAATTTACAAAGTATAAACCTCTTAAATATCGTACTTGTTGAGCATTCCGCATTATCATTAAATAATATTTTCTTTCGATTGGTGTCCTTTCATACCATCGACTATTATAAGCTACATCGGCAATATCTAATCCGTCTGTTGTTAATCTGTGTCCAATATGTGTAATGATGAATAGAATCAAATATGATAATACATAACACATGCACATTGCAACTTTAAAATTAATATCTGCATCCATGTGCTACAGTTGATCAACGTTATTGCAATACACAATTTATTTAATTTAAACTTATATCGTATTCCATGAAATTACCAATTTTGATAGTTGGAACGTAGAGCAGCACAACATACAAATGGATTCAAATATTGATATGAATATTATTTCATCAAACATCAATTGAAAATCATTTTGACATCTACAATTCAATAATATACCACATAATTAATCACATTTAATTAGTAATTTTTAATAATATTTATATATTCTTACTGTATAACTTTATTATGAAATTGAATGCATTTTTTAATTTCATTTATAAATGAATATTCAGTAGGAATATTGTCATTTATCTGTGATTTATTTTTCGATTTGTTCAATACATTTAATTTAAATTTACTTTTATTATTATTTTGCTTAAGTATTTGAGGTGGAATATTTTCATCTACTTTTAATAACATTCGTTGTACATTTTGATAACTGACTGCTATCTCCAATCCCCATTTAAAATATAACAATTGTGGAGTTATCGAACTTATTATCGATCCAATAAAACTTAAAATCATTATAAAATATGTAATTTGATAATATGGTGTTTCATTCCAATTTGGAAATACCCTTAAATCGCGCAAAAAATTAATGGTTACATTTATTATTTAAGCGTTTATTTATTAATATATTAAAAAACTTCCTACATTATGGAAAATGGTAGGTTCCGATCGTCATTCATCAAAATGCCTTGTTGATGTTTATAAAAAGAAATAAGTAATGGTGACAAACCAGTTATTCCTGCCGCTATGCACATCAAATACAGATTTATTTTGAAAATTATGTTAACAAAATCATTTACATTCTCATATGATTTAAGATGTTCATTTGTTGTATCTATATTTTATTGATTATATACGCATATATAACGATTGGATAAACATCTATTTTAATCATAATTTATTTCATTTCTTTAATATTATAAAAGAAAATAAAACTAATTACTAAATTCCTTTAATTCATGAATTTGATTTAAAATTTTAAACATAAGCTTTTGTTGGGTCTTAAATATTATAATATTTAATAAAACGGAAATCATAGATGGTAAGAATACGAACTCCTTGAAAATTACCGGCATATCATTTAAATTGTGTAAAAG
Organism: Dilophus febrilis; assembly: GCA_958336335.1. Lineage (NCBI taxonomy): Eukaryota > Metazoa > Arthropoda > Insecta > Diptera > Bibionidae > Dilophus > Dilophus febrilis. The sequence continues at coordinate 42,091,355 of OY284468.1, forward strand.
AAAATTAGTCTATAAGAAAAAAAAATTTGATAAAGAACATAAATAATAATATGTATTATATTTTTAGTGTTGACTTGCCAATCCTACAATAGTAAATATTTGACACATAATCAAACATTTAAAAATTTTTGTTTGATGTTTTAATGGTTCAGTACCATAAATAGGTAAACCACAAACCCTAAAAATTAATTTCATTGATAAAGGTATGTCTGAATTTGAATTCATATTAGGCGTGAATAAAAAAAAATTGATTTTAATATACTCTGTATAATAGTTTACAAAATACAAAAAAACTAAATAACAACACAATCACAACGTTTTACTTTGTTGTCCGCGTCTATATACCGAACTAAACTAATATTTTATATTTTAAAAGTTATGTAAAAATATTATATAATTTGCATTTATTCATATTGCTTCAATTGAACACATTTTACTTTCTCATCATGATACATTTCAAATATTAATGCGATTAATACCGTATAATAACAATTGCATTGCAATGTCTTTTGCATTTCAAATTGATATATAAATAAATAAATTTAAAATTTGATTCTGAATAAATCATTAAATATACTAACGTGTACTTTGAAATTAACTATATGGCTTTGATTTTAAAATCATAAAACATTTTTTTCATCTCACCTTCAACTTCAAAATTTTTAGTAAATTTTCTAGAAACTAAATAAGATATGTCTAACAATCCATTTGGCAAAATTTGGGAGGTGTGGTAGGACTTTGGAATCAGAAAGACAATAATAATAATTTTCATTAACATCATTTCGATACAATAAAAAAAATTGTTATAATAAATTATAAACCAGATATATGATTGTTTATTAATTACATTTCTATATATGCGTATTTAATTCTATGTAGTTTTAAATTCCCCAATATTTATATTAATTTTTTTAATTCTTAGTAAAACTTATACAAAATTTCAAGTTGATCACTGTTTGAAACAGAAAACGATATCTGGCTTCACATAGAAATTATTTAAGATATCTTATTTTGTTTCAAACCAATCCACTTGAAATATTGAATAAGTTCATTATAATAACATTTTGTGTGTAATTTTGTTTAGTTACATTTCTAACTTGAATGATGTGTTTGTGTTCTAGGGTCATTAAAATTTTAATGAAAAATTAAAATATAGTAATTCATTATTTATCCTTCCATGCTTTGCATTATTGTTAAAATGGAGAATGAGGCTTTAGAGATCTGTATAGATCAGAATATGTATGTAAATATATCCAATTAATATACATTCTGAACCGCAGAATCGTCAATGCATAATTACCTTTAAAAATGTTTCCCTTGTGCAATTTACAAAGTATAAACCTCTTAAATATCGTACTTGTTGAGCATTCCGCATTATCATTAAATAATATTTTCTTTCGATTGGTGTCCTTTCATACCATCGACTATTATAAGCTACATCGGCAATATCTAATCCGTCTGTTATTAATCTGTGTCCAATATGTGTAATGATGAATAGAATCAAATATGCTAATACATAACACATGCACATTGTAACTTTAAAATTAATATCTGCATCCATGTGCTACAGTTGATCAACGTTATTGCAATACACAATTTATTTAATTTAAACTAAAATCGTATTCAATGAAATTACCAATTTAGATAGTTGGAAAGTAGAGCAGCACAAAATACAAATGGATTCAAATACTGATATGAATATTATTGCATCAAACATCAATTGAAAATCATTTTGACATCTACAATTCAATAATATACCACATAATTAATCACATTTAATTAGTAATTTTTAATAATATTTATATATTCTTACTGTATAACTTTATTATGAAATTGAATGCATTTTTTAATTTCATTTATAAATGAATATTCAGTAGGAATATTGTCATTTATCTGTGATTTATTTTTCAATTGGTTCAATACATTTAATTTAAATTTAATTTTATTATTATTTTGCTTAAGTATATGAGGTGGAATATTTTCATCTACTTTTAATAACATTCGTTGCACATTTTTATAACTGACTGCTATCTCCAATCCCCATTTAAAATATAACATTTGTGGAGGTATCGAACATATTATCGATCCAATAAAACTTAAAATCATTATAAAATATGTAAATTGATAATATGGTGTTTCATTCGAATTCGAAAATACCCTTAAATCACGCAAAAAATTAATGATAACATTTATTATTTAAGCGTTAATTTATATAAATATTAAATACAAAAATGTTGTTACATTATGGAAAATGGTAGTTTCCAATCGTCATTCTTCAAAATACCTTGTTGATATTTATACAAAACAATAATTAATGGAGACGCACCCAATATTACTGCTCCGAAGCAAATCAAACCCAGATTTGTTTTGAAAATTATGTTAACAAAATCATTCACATTTTCATATGATTTAAGATGCTCATTTGTTGAATCTATTTTATTGATTATATATAACGATTGGATATATATAAACAGTTATTATAATCATAATTTGTTTTATTTCTTAAATATTATAAGTAAATAAAATTATGTAATTACTAAATTCCTTTAATTCATGAATTTGATTTAAAATTTTCAAAATAAGCTTTTGTCGACTTTTAAATATTATAATATTTAACAAAACGGTAAGCATAGTTGGTAAGAATAAGAACTCCTTGAAAAATACCGACATATCACTTAAATTGTGTAAAAGAAAATTAGCCTAAAAGAAAAAAATTTGATAAAGCAGATAAATAATAATATGTATTATATTTTTATTGTTGACTTGCCAATCCTACGATATTAAATATTTGACATATAATCAAACATTTAAAAATTTCTGCTTGATATTTTAATGGTTCAGTACCATAAATAGGTAAACCACAAACCCTAAAAATTAATTTCATTGATAAAGGTATGTCTGAATTTGAATTCATATTAGGCGCGAATAAAAGAAATATTGATTATAATAGATAATAGTTTAAAAATACAAAAAACTAAATAACAACACAATCACAACGCTGTACTTGGTTGTCCGCGTATATACCAAACTAAACTAATATTTTATATTTTAAAAGTTATGTAAAAATATCATTTTATTTGCATTTATTCATAGTACTTCAATTGAACACATTTTACTTTCTCATCATGATACATTTCAAATATTTAATGCGATTAATAACGTATAATAAGAATTGTATTGCAATGTCTTTTGCATTTCAAATTGATATATAAATAAATAAATATAAACTTTGATTCTGAATCAATTCTGACATGTACATGTACTTTGACTTTGACTTTGAAATCAGAAATACATTATTTGACGATATTTGCAACAAAATATTTATCAAATCTGGTGTTTGAATTATGTTATCGAAATTATATTATATATATGTTTAACAAATCAACAATAATAATAATTTTCATTAACATCATTTCGATACAATAAAAAAATGGTTATAATAAATTAAAAAAAAAACCAGATATATGATAGTTTATTAATTACATTTCTATATATGCGTATTTAATTCGCTTGCATATATCATATATTAAAAATTATATAATACATTTTTTAAAATTGTTTCTTTATCATTATAACAATATTATTGTATAATAAAAACATTATAATTTTTTCTGTTATTCTGGAAAGAAAAAAAATCTAGTTTGTTAAGATATATATACAAAAAATACCTTGCACATTCTATTTGGTATATGAATTCATCCGATATATGAATACAAATATTTATTAAAGTGAATTTATCAGTAAGTGAGATAATGTTACATTTTATTTCTATATGTTTTTATATTATATAGCATTATAGTTATATCATAGAGTTCATATATCTATAGATCATAATAATTATAGATATGTCCATACTCCATATAACGTTGAAATAAAACAGTTTTGGAGGACGAGCAAAGAAAAAAGAAATAATAAGACAATGTGTTAATTTCAAATATTTGATTAATGCCAAACCATTTTATTACAAAAATCCTATTCTGGTATAAATAAGTTTCAATTATATAGTAAAAACGATTGGTGTTCGCGGGTATTTAAAGGAAAATACCCCAATATGCAGAACAGAAATATAAATTAATACCCATTACGCATATAGTAAGTTTTGTTTTCTTTTTTCAAAAAATAATATTCATGAACTTTTTTTTTATATGTATTTTTATATATATATTTTTAACTACTGTATTTTTTTCAAATTATATATATATATATGGGTGGTGTATAAATGGCGAGAGTGTGTATATAAAATCAATAAAACTTTGTATATATGGATTTTAAAAAATTTAGTGTTGTATCCCTAGAGAACACTATAAAAATACAGCATTTTCATAATATATTAATGTAAACCATTAAATATATATATATATAAACCGTGGTCGTGTATATATACATTTTCTATTTTATACATGAGTATATACGTTTGTTTATATATTCTGCAATGCATATATATAAACGATAACTTGTATTTTTATGCATCCTGAATTATAAATTAAAGAAAAATCATATATAGTAAATAGCAATTTATTAGGAATCTAGTTAATACAACAAGGCACCCGTCTATTTACAAATAATATAATGACTAATTAATGGCGTAAAACATATCAGTCTCCCATAGATTGATTTGAAAGAGCGGGTTTTTTTTCTTCCTATATTATACCAATAGATTATATATTATTTTATATCAAGTATTATATGTGTATTATATTCTTTTAATTTCTTGTTTTATTTTTATTATTTCTTTTCTTTTCTTTTTTTAATATGGTTTAAATATACATAAAATATAATGTATAAAATCAATTTTATTTATATTCGATTACGATTGCTTTATGTACACAAGTTTTTATATATACATATAAAATACTGCAATGTAAACATCTGTACATACTTACATATATATATGCTTTATGAATATGCGAATTACGAATCTCAATCGTTAACATTTTTATGTATATCTTACATGATAAACTATTAATTGTATTATTTTTATTATCATTATTATTATTATTATTATTATTATTATTATTATATTAGTGGTGATTGGGGTTTAATGTTTAATTCATTATTAATTTAAGGTTTTTTTTAGATTTCATTTTATGAGGTTTTACTATACAAAATAAAATGAGATAATATACGTCATCGTAGTGAATTTCCCATAATTGCAATTGGACCATTATAGATAAAATCATATAAATTTATTTAATAAATATAGTCTCATATGAACCCTAGTCTACCTCAATGTATATATATATATATACTTAAAATATAATTCATAAAATATACAAATCTCGTATATATAATTAAAAAAAAAAAATTATATTATATATATATATTTTAAATCGTATATAGGTTTATATTTTTATTTTTTTTTTGCATTCTTTATTTATTTTTAAGAAAAATATTTTAAATTGTTTTATAACAATTTTCCACTACTATGGTTAATTGGAGAATTTTCCCAAGAATTTCAGAAATACATTTATAATATAGAAAATAATTGCAATTATACATATATTTGTTTTAGATCAAATACGTATTTTTATAATAAACTTATCATGTATAATATTGTAATAAAAAAAATTTTTATTTACATTTAATTGAAATACGATATTATTATACAATATATATGTATGTATATTATAAAAACTATAATGAAAAAAAAAAACAAATCTATACAGTATTGTATTTTATAATATAAAATAACTTTAACTTTATACTCATATATACGAAGAAAAGTTAATTATTATTATATATAGATACAATCATGCTATGAAATTGTGAATTGATTGCTTCCAAATTTTAAACTAACGCAGTTATCCAGCCGATGGTTATAAATTATGGGAAATTGTTAGCCAGATTTCCAAATGGATAGGATATTCTGAAAGGCACAAATCTCTAATTCGATAATTATACACCCATTTTTTGTATAAAAAATTTGCATCCAAACATTCGAAGACCATGCCAAATTCTGCAGTGATAATTTCATAAAAGAATATTCACACACATTTTATTTTAATTTATATTACAAAACAAAAATAAAAAATTGATAATTTTTAAATATGATTAATAATTTATTTATATGCGTTGAAATTTAAGTTTTTCTATATATAGAATAAGAATATTCATATATATTATTATTATAAGATGTCAATAAGTCAACAAATATGAACAATATATAAATGAAATTAAAAGGTAATCTCGCAAAAAATCAAAAGAAAATATATATATATATTACATCAAATCATAATCATAATAAAAATATAATAATTCATATAATAAATACATAAGTATAATAAAAGAAATAATTTCTATTCATATTTTTATTTTTTCTTTTCTAAAGTATATATAGACTTTTAGATATATTTTGCTATTCATCATCACATCAGAAACATCACAAGAAGTTAATGATTTGCAATTTTATTCACTATATATATATTGATATATGTTTTCTATTATTTGTTATATGTTACGACGACTATAAGTATATGAATATTATTTTTTCTTCCTTTATTCGCATCATCAATCAATACGCAAAAATATATAAATATATTTTTTCATTCATAAAAAATATTAATTGTAAAATATATTTTCATTCATATTTTATTATGAAATAAAAAATAATATATATATGTTATATATGAATAGTTCAATACATCTTCAAAGGTGAATAAAAATATGGTTATATGATAAATATATATGTATATAAAAAAAAACATTTTTATGCAAATGTAATTTTTATTGAAAATAAATATTTATTGAATTGAATTTTATTTATTAAATATATATATATATATATATAGAAATTAGTTTATCACCTACTTTTTATCACCTAGAGAATATTCAATTTGAAAAAAAAGGCTGAAGAAAATGAATAGAAATTTACGTTTCATTTCTATTGAAATTTTGTAAAAAGAATAAATATATATAATAAGTAAAAAATCATTTAAAAAAGAAAAGTATATATACAAAATTGAACAGTCATGGTTAGATTTCATATTTCATATTTTCTTCAATTTTTATTTCTCTATATATATTTATTGTACAATATAATAATTGAACGTAAATGTATAATAAAAAAAAAAGCTGTATATATTAAAAAAAATCCTTTACACATTTGCGTTTATACAGAACATACAAAATGTGATTTTTTTTAATGATGTTGAAATGTGTAAACTAATAATAATAATAATGTCGTTAAGTTATTTATGTTCTCATTTATCATTTTTTTTTCCATTTTAATTCATAAAATTAATATACCGATGCATATCCAATGAATTGTTATTTTATATATATAAAAAAAAAAGAAGTTTTAAAGAATGGATATAAAAATTAATTTCTATATATCTATATATAAATTTATTTAATTTTTATTTAATAACTCAATGAATTTGTATATATTTATAAGTATATTAAAAGCATAATATTATATATATATATATATATATATATATATTAATAAAAGGATATTCTATACTTATTTATTTCTTTTGTGAAAGATTTGAACACACGATGTTTTTTTTTATTTGAAAAAATTTCAAGTTCTCATAGTATTCCATATACGTTGAATGAGGTTAAATATAGTCTCATAGTCTCGAACATTTAATAATGTTCATGTTATGTTAATATATCTATAAATTATATTTTTACCATATTTTTATCCTATAAATAAAAAGGATATGAAAATAATGTATGTAAATGTATATATATAATAAATCTCAATATGGTACAGTTCTTTTATTCCATATATATAGATGTGTACAATAATAAAATCTTAATTTTTACGCTATTTTGACTTTAAAATAAATGTATAGATATGTCACCACCTCTATATATGATATATTTATATAAAATATGGCTTAATAAATTATTTATTATTTATTATTTGTATTGTATTGGAAAAAATAGAAAAGTTATTGTATTGATCGAATAGAATATAGAATAAGTGCTTGAATGAACTACTTATTTTTTTTATTAAAATATATATTCATAAATATACATAGACTATTCATATATATGAATATAGAAGTATATTTTAAGATATATGGCTTTTAAAATGCCATATTCAATTTTTTTCAATTTTAAAACATATTTAACTGAGATTTTATCCAGCTTTTTACTAGTTTATGCTTGGAAAATTCGATCTTGAATCATTTAAAAGTGAAAAATCTTTCATATGAAATCAATTTTGAATGACAATTGTTAATGATATGAACAGAGTGAAAATAGATATTACAGATTATTATATATATAAATAGAATAAAATTGTGTTCAATAAAATAAACAAATACATATATTAATGTAGATATTTTTTTAATGGTTTATATTTTTTTATTGTTTAGTTATAGTTAACCATATGTAAAATGCTTGTAATTGAATAAATAAAACAATTTCTAACACATAACCCATTTAAATGATACATTTTAAAACATTTTGTATATGAAGTTTTATATATAGAACAATTTATCATAATAATATATAGTTAAAGTTAAATTGTTATTATTACCATATTTTATATGCATAAATATATACATAACTATCAACATTTAAATTTTAAAATATGCAAACATTGAATACATTGAATATAATAAAATAATTATTATTTATATAAATGAAATAAACTTTTTACTTATATACATGAAACATAGCCCGTCCCGTCACAAATTTATAATGGAATTTTTAAATTTGAATTATATAGTTTTATTTGATTTGCAATATTACAATTTCTCGTTTTCGATTTTTCGGTGTCGATAATAGGGTGTACGAATTACGGTATGCGAATGATAGGTAAATCAATGTGAAATTCACATTCGAAAATAGAGATAAACAGGAAAATACGTTTCTTGTCTTCCTTTGAAATCTTATGCATTTATAATTATTATGCTTTCCATATATTAAATGAAATAATAAACGATTTATAAAATATGAATTTTTAAATATAATTTTATAAATCTATTAAAATATTTTAATTTGAAAAATATAAAAAAAATATGAATTATGGAAAATTTTCTAGTAATAGTATATATTGTTTTGTGTGAATCAAACATGTTTTACTTAAAGTCCCACAGTATTTCAATTATTAATGACATTGTTTGAATATTAAATATAAATATTTGCCATGGCCATGGGGCGCAAGTTGCCGGTAGTATAATAAATAAATATATAAATACAAAATTAATATGAGTAATATATGGACTATTATTTTGCATATAAAAAGATTTTTTTTTTAAATAAATGCGATTTGTGAATTTTTTAAGGTTTTATAATATACAAAATAATATAATATAAATTTAATTAGTTATTCATAAAATAATTACCTCATTACTTAAATTATAAACCTATTTTTTTTTATATCCATTATTTTTATTTAAATATGGATAAAAATAAAAGAACATTTTATATATTTTAATTTGTATTTTAACTTTCACCAATTTTATTTTTGGTATATGTCTATATATATATCTATATATAGCAAACAAGAAGTTTAAAATAAAAATTAAAATAATAATAAAAAAAGAAATAAATATACTTATTCTGTATATTGAAAAGGATCAAAGGTTCATAAATGCATTTAAAAAAAAAAATGCAGAAAATACAATAGCAGAAATTTAAATAATAAATCGATTTATTTATCACGTTTTTAATTTGAATTTTATAATGTATATATATATATATATATGTATATTGTATATATATATATGTATTTAAAATGTAAATTAAAAACAAAACAATGTTTACAATGTTAATTTTTATTTTTTATTAATATTATTTTTAACATGCTACTGATTATACTAATTTATACGCATTTATATGTTGTGATTATAAGACATTTAACAAATAAAAACAAAAAAATTATAATAATCATAATACGGTATATATAGATAAAGAATAGTAAAATATATTACTTTAAGTTAAAATTAATACATTTCCATACTCAATATATAATATATTAAGTGCATAATATATTTATTATTATTCCCTTTTTTTATTGACCACTTCCTTCCATCCATATGAATGTATATATATATATAAAGTATTTAATTATATTAAAAAATCAATTATTTTATTCGATTTTCAAACTCCAATTTTTGTTTTTAAATTATATATATAATATTATATTTCCTGTTACCATATATTTATTCACACAGTGTACAGACATATTATAATATTATAATACATACCCATGTAACATTAAGCCCTATATAAAGGCTGTATATCAGCATTATATCGGTATTTGTATTCTTTAACCTTATATCAAACCTATATTAGCATTTTAATTCTATTTGATACCCTATATCAGCAATCTTAGGTTTATATAATGCGTACGTCCTATATTGGCCCTATTTTGGCATTTATATTCTAACACATATTTAAGAGCCTTATATCGGAATTTATAGATTGTATTAGGGCTTGAGACCAATAATATCCTATTATGACCAATATACGACAATACACCAACACACAATTGGCGTATATTAGCCTGATATTAAACTTATATTACCAAAGCATTATATATCTTATTTTATTCAAATATAGGGCTTAATTCAGCCCTATATAAGATTATTTATATACGATATAAGGTATGTTAAATATAAGCCCTATATTATTATTTAAATCGTTATATACAGCTTTTAAAACTTATTAAAGTTTACGAATTCCAATATACAGCTAAAACATGATAGAATTTATTTAATGCTATTATACGGCTATAATTATATTTAGATAATTATATCTATTATTATAATTAAATGATTTTCAATTATAAAAGATAACACATGTTTTTATTATTGAATTATAAATAAAATGCAAATAAAGCATTCTCTCTAAATCGATTTATAATAATATCAGTAAAACACAACAATATAAACATATCACGCGTAGGTAAATGTTAACATCACACACTCCAAGGTTGCGGTTCACGGTTCATATCTCGGTGCGGTCAAGTAAGTAAACTTTAACATTAAATTTAACTGATAAGGCAATTGTAATGTAATAAAATAAATTAATTAATGGATTCAAAAAAATAAGATAACATCATAAAATAAAATCTGGTTATAAAAAAAAATGTTTTTTTTATTATTCTTGGGCAAATCTTAAGCTTTATAGTGGTTTTCTTTTTCTTATCTAGACTTATATAAGTTTTATCAGCATTATATGAGAATATATAAGTATTTTATAGTTTTTATATAGTACTATTTCCAAAATAAGACTCACGACGTAAACTACCTTAATAATGCTGATATAGGTTCTTCACCCTATAACTAAATAAATATTCTTATATATGACCTAAACAAGCCCTATATAATAATGGAAATTCTGATATAGAGCCTTTTTAAGCCCTATAGACCGTCCACTTCTTATGGAAAAAATACCAATATAGGTCCGATATAGGACCTTTGATTAGCATTATATCGTATCACAGAATGCTAAAATTGCTACATGGGTATTGATATATATATAATAAAAAATCCTTTATAATTTTATTCTTTTAATTTACATAAAATATTTTTTAATATAGTGATTTTAATTTTAGTTAATTTTTTTCAAGAAAACGTTAATGTTCGGTTTATTTGTTGATAGGTTAATGGATTGATTGTTGTATAGGTTAATAGATTATATGATTTTTATAAAATTATTCAAAATACTTATTACGTATTTTATGTTAATATTATTCAAGTTATATTAATGGTTTTTTTTTATGCAAAAAATGTACTAGTGTCTGGAATTGAATTGATGGTCATGGGATCAGTAAATTAAATTATAATTGTTAATAATTGTTCAACTTTACTTGTCCACCTTCTAATCTTATTTCTGTAGAAAAATTCCTTAATCTTAAAATCCATTTTAAATTATATATTTCCTTATGAATACATGCATTTTTATTTTACACAAACTCTAACATATTATATTGGCTAAAATTGGGAAAATTGTCAACGCTGTTGAATATATTAAATATAAATGTTAAAACATTAAGTACCTGTTTAAAATGTATTAAAAAAAATGTTATCTATAAAAATTATAATTGAATAGATATATGGGAATAATTTTTCATAATATAACTGTATGAAATTAATATATTATATAAATACCAATCCGATAATAATTGCTATATTTTTGTTAACATTAAAACTATTATTATTATGATTATTACAGTTATTATAAGACATACAGCACCCTAGGTATGAATAAGAATATGTTTTTTTTTTCAATCCAATATTATAAAACACATATTTTCTTAAAACACGTGATTTTTTTAAAGGTGGTCAAACACAATAACATAAATCATATAAAATGAACAATAAACGAATTCTAAAAATTATTTATTTTCTTTTTGTATACAAAGAATCATCCTCATTAACATTACATAACATTAACAAAAAAATGATATCTTTATTATGGATATATTAGTTCATTTAACAAAAGAATATTAAAAAAGAATTCCTGTAAATAATATAATAAATAGATATATCTATATATACATAGAATTGTATCTAAATAATATACAATAATAATAATAACAATAATAATAATAATAATAGTTTGTAATATAAATTCATACTATATGTTTATTTATAAAGATACTAATAAGTAGAACATATAAATATAGATTTATTATTGATATTATTATATCGAATAAATACAATAAACTTTAAAATATTACTATTTATATAGTATATGTTGGTTTTATGGTTCTATATATATATATATTTATGTCTAGTCTGCTATATATAAGAAATGGATGACTAAAATAAGAAAGATATGTAATGAAATTGTCCATTTTTGGGTCAAATATAAAATTGAATAAAACTTGCGTGTGAAATTTTACACGATTTTTAAAAAAGGATAATATCTTTTTGGATGGTATATTATAATAAAAAAAAATATATTTGTTCATTTTATTGTTCACGCTTTTCAAATTATATTTATTGTATTAATTTTTTTTTCATTTGACATAATATCATTTTCGTTTTTTTTTTTTTTTGGGATATTTTAACCTGTATGTAAAAATGTATGAGTGTTGTGTGTGGTGCAATTTAATGGTTCTTTTTCTTAATGCTCTGAAGACGACAGTATGTGTGTATGAAAGGCAAATAAAAAAAATTTGAATCAACGTGACCCGTCTTCAATGTGTTAATATACACCTTCCATCAAATCGTATATGTTATATATAAAAAAATAAAAAGAATTTAAGATATTATTATTATATGAGAATTTATCAATTTTATGAAACCGATTTATACATATAATAACAATAATAATAATAATAATAATAACAACATTTTTTTTATTAAACGAGTGAACTACCGCGTATAATAATATATATAGAAAAAAATAAACTTTATATACATATAACAAATAAATTACTTAATTATTCGATATGGTGGTCATTGACCATTTCATTTATATATATATACTTTATATAATCATATAGGTGTATCCATATAGACATAATTTATTTAAAAATATATAAATTATCGATGACATTATATAGTATTGATATAAACATAACGTATTAGTATAATAATAAATTCACATTTTAAATTAAATTATATACTATATATTATTATATGTACATGTAGTAGATATAATAATAAATTCAAAAGTGTGTATGTATAAAATAGAGAAAAAAAATAGTAATTGTTTAATTATTTCGTAATTCCATTATATATTATTATAAATTCTAATTTAAAAATAAGTAAACAATTTGCTTTGTAATGAATCGTATTATTGAATAACATTTTTATTATATTTGCACATCGCAAATATATATATATATATATATGTAGAAGAGGTTACATTTTACTATAAATTGTTTCTTATTTGATATAGTTTAGTGTATATATTATTTTTTGGAAAATTGTTTGTTTATATACCTTTAATTTACATAATTTTATTCTAGAGATATATCGAAGGAATTATACTTACAATAGAATAATCAATTTGATGGAAAAAATCAATAAAATTTATCATGTAAAAATATTTTGGGTTGATAATAAACAAATTAAAATGAATTCAATAAAGTACTCTTAATTACCATTATAAATAATATAGCGGCTATACAAATTTGTCATTAATTATAAAAAATCACAAAATTTGCTGAAATACGTTGATTAATGTAAATAGAGGTGGATGCTGGTGAAGGATATGTTTAAACTTTAAAATATTATTTATCATATATGTGGTTAACCAAAAAATGTGATAACGCACCAATGGAACAATATATATACACTTTAAAATCATTGTGATTCCAATTGATTAACGTTTTTTTTTTTTTTTGGAACATAATTTTCCAAATTTTGAAGTTTTTCCGTATCGTGAACCAATAATGATGCCATTTCATAACTTTCTTCTATGAAAAATCAGAACGTAAATATCATCAGAACGAATTTCTTCACGTCGCATATACCACACTGATTATTTTCCATTGAACGATTTAACTCTTAAAAAAAATTAATGCATTTCACACATTTATTTAATTGAATAATAAATCTTTTTTTATCCGAAAACATAATATAGCAATTTTCTTCAATGCTTTTCCTATATACTATATATATACAAAAATTAATATGTGTATTTAATATATACTTTTATTTGTTAAAAGAAAGAGAGTAATTTATGATATGTGGGCAATAACATTATTAGACTATATACATAACATTCGTGTTTCATTCATCATTTTTAATGTATGTATCATCTTATTATTTGAAATATATATATATATATATAATAAATCTAATATCTTCCATATAGATGAAATTCAAATTTATATTTTAATGCTATAAATAACTAGTAACTAGATTAAATATTAATGCATTAAAAAAAATAAACATGTAAATATTTTGAACTATATAGATAAATGTAGTATATAGTTATTCATCTCACTCAATGAATTAAAATTAAATAACAAAAACGAAAGTATTAAATTGATTAAAATAAAAAAAATATATATGAATATATACATATGTTAAAATGATCGTATAGTAAAAATTAAGTTGTATATATGTGTTGTTAATGAAGGAGGGTGCGATGATATATACGTTAATCCCGGCCGGGTATAATAAATACCAATAAATAATAAATCTATATAAATAACTGCGTACGTTTTCTTTGATAAAATTTTTTCTTTTATAGATTAAATTTATGTTATTGTTACTTTTTTTAAAAGGTATAATAATTTAATTTTATTATTATTATTATTATTATTTGGTAAAATTAATTAAATTATTCATTTAAAATTATATACTTAACCTATAAAAAGTGACCACAAAACGTCTCTATATTAGTCAAACATTTATCAAATTAATAAATACAAAACGATTATCACCACATATATTGTATAGATATGTATATATAGAGACAAAGAGATACGCACTATTTAATAAATGTTGCTCTAATAGAATAGTCTTATAAACATATAAAATAATTGGGGTTTTTTTTAAATATTTTGAATGTTATAAGTATATTATAGTTAAAGTTGAAACTTGAACATACGATTGTGGATATATTTTGATGACGAATTTAAAATTTATATACAATTTTAAATGTATATATAAATTGTTAAAATTAGATTTTATAATCTAAAATGACCTTATTTATATTATAATTAATTAATTTTAAAGTATATATATATATGATTGTTAAATATATGCCTTAAATTAAATTTATACGCGCATATGTTGAATATATTTATATATAGTCTATTCAGATAGTCCATCCAATCGAATTATAATTAAAAACAAAAAAAAACAACAATTCACAATTAATTATAGATTTGGTAAACAATAAGAATAATTAGCAAACATTTTATTTTTATTTTTATTTATTTTTTTTATATAAGTTGATAATATAAAATTTACATTAAGTGTCAATCAAGTTTATGAATTGTATTGTCATTTAAACTTCAATTATTTAATTTAATTATATTATTTTTTTCAATATATATGAGATATGGCCCCAATTTATTAATATACAATTTATTGTGTAATAATTTAGTAAAAAAAATTATTTCAGACAACATCCTGCTTAGAAAATTATCACTTGTCCGGAAGCAATGAGAACTTATTTCAATTCACTATATGTTATATATAATACATAGCATTATATTATAAAGTTTAAATAAGATTTAACCTAATTAAAATCAATAAATATATAATGAACCGCTTTAGTTATTTAATACCGTTTTTTTTTTCTTTTTTTTATAAACATAAGATAATTAAATATTTTAATTATATATTACCAAATAAAATTGTGGATTTATAATTATATAAAGAATATACAGATGTATTATTTAATTTATATTCGCACGTAATTTAAAAGAAGCATATTTCATAATATTTATGCAGCATTGCAGTATATTTATTTATTTTTACATTTTATTTATTTAGTATTACAACGATATAATATATAAATATTATTAAACTTTTTCTATATATATAATATTCCATATATAAATAAAAATACATGATATGGAGAAATATTTATATACAATACATGCATATATATATCATCATGCATAAAGATGATCTTGCACAGTTTGATAAATAAAAAAAAAAAAAAGAGGCAATAATAAGTTAAAAAAAAAAAAGAATCATATTATATAAAGGCTAACTTTCAATTAACCATATATATATATTATTAATATATGTTTATATATTATGTACGTACATAAAAACAAACAGCTTGTTAAAATTCCACATTTTTATATAAATTTAAACAGCCATTTTGATGATGAAACGTTGGCCCAATTAAGTAAATGACAAATTACGGTAAAAATAAAAATTCAAGACAGAATATATATATGTTATATAATATGGAAAAAAAAATCAATTCGAATTGTTTTTTGAAAACAATAACAAAAACATTTAAGAATACACATTGTTGTTACATACTTATTTATATCACTTCTTCTGCATGCAGTTATATTCATATATATATGTTATAAGACCTCTATTAAGGCTATATATATATATACACGCAACAACGTAAGGAAAAACTTAATTTCTACATTTCTTTAATATTATATAGAATTCACAATTTAAAATATAAAATGTATATGACCACTTTGGTATACAAAGGCGAATATTTATTTTGAAATCATGTATATATAAATAATATGCTTTATAGCTATATGTATATAGTTACCCCTTTTGTTTTGATCAACGATCAACTCCATATTAACAATAATGCATTATAATATATATATATATATTGTAATACAAAATATATTCAATAAACACATATATGGAATTAAAAGTAGATTTGCGTAAATATATATATATATATATATATATATATATATATATATATATCCTTCATAAACAAATATAATATACCTGCGGTGCTGGGTAATTTTCAAAATGGAATTCTAAATTAGTTGTATGTTTTTATTGATGTGTGTGTGTGTGTATGTGTTCAACTTTAATTGTTTTATTGAATTAAAATTTTTCAATTGAGTTTTTTCAATTTTTTTTCATTATTATATACAATTTATTTTTTGTTTCTTATTTATATTTATTGTATAATTATACTTTTATTTTTATATATAATAAAAACATTGCATCCGTCAAACAATCACCTGAACCTGAATTGAATCGAAATTAAATTAATTTTATATAAAATGAAAAAAAAATAAAAAATATAATTATTATTTATTTAAAAAGGATATTGGACAGGAAGCGGATTCTTTGAATATCGCAAAGAGCAATCTATAATCATTCATGGGGAAATTAAATATGTATTATGGAATTTTTGAATTTATATACATTCCAGCCATTTCCTTAAATTATATTATATTATATATATCTATGTTTAAATCGGATTATGTTTAAATAAAAAAAACATTTAGAGATCTAAATGTATTTTATAGAATGATAAAGGAAAATTCACATTTATTGTAATTAAATTTATTTTGTTTTTAGTATAAGGATCTCGTATTAATAAATATGTAATATGCTTTTTCCTTGGCTACATATAATTTTTTACTCTTAATCTTTTCATTTTCATTAAAACATTATTTTCATATTTAGAAAAGAACTATTTAAAATCATTTATATTGCGTATGACAAAAAAAAGCTATTCATTTCCTTTAACAATATATTATATAAATAAATGATTTTTGAATATTATTAATGATTTATTTAAAATAAATTCCGCTTATTATTATCCATATATATATATAAATAAATGAAAATTATAATTTTACTAATAAGATGAATATATTTATTTTTAATTAGCTACATGATTTAGAAATTAATGATGCAAAATATTATATCCCATATCATATATATATATATATATATATATATATACGCGGCGATATTCATTCCAAATTATATATAGTTTAAACGCACTAAATATTTCAGATATATTTTTCTTTGTCATATAACACAATTCCATATATATATATAAATATTTAAAAAAAAAGAACCTTAAGAAATATTATATTGCTATAAATCTCTTATATAATAAATGTTTTGTTTCTGATCTTTTGTACAAAAACGAACGATATATACACATATGTAATTTAGTTAAATTTCCCACTTGTTTTATGCTTGTTAATTTACATAGTCTTAAACAAAATATTTAAACATCACATCACAAATATGTTAATAGGTTCAATATACATATAAACATACATTTTGTCTATAGATATATATAATATAATATATTGAATTTTTATAGTAATAATTTGATTTTTTTTCCTTTTAACCGCATATATTCTATAATATGGTTTAAAATTTAATATGAATATATTATAATTATAATAATAAAATTAAAAAAAAAATATGTTTCAAGTTTTTTTTTATTATTTCTAAAATAATCTTTTCAAATTTAAAGGTATTTGAAGAAGATTATTAGAATAAAAAATAAACATATCTCTATATATCTATTCTATATAGATATGGATATAGATTTATTTAATATATAATGAATAGAACATAACGAAATAACGACTATATTTTTTATTAATTTAAATAAATTATTCAATATACTTAGAGATGTATAATAAAAAAAAAACATATAACATATTTCTACTGTATTTCATTTTGTTTAACAAGCTGTGATTTAGATGATATGTCAAGATATTGATCGTTTGGTTCATATATATGTATATATTTATAGACGTATGTATATACAAATATACATATTTTTTTATTCAGAATTAGATTATTAATTTTATATATATATATATATAGAATTTGTTATTAATTAGAAGGTGCTCAGATATGTCTTTATAATTTTTAATAAAATATATATTTTTTATGTATCAAAAATAAAGGATAAATATTAAAAAAAAAAGAAAATGTAAAGATAGAAATTATAAATTATCAATATAAAATATATATATAAATTTTATTTTTTAAACTGGTAGCAATTTAATTTTAAAAAAGATTCGTATAAATAAAGAATTGATAAGTATCTTTTATATTTATTTATTTATTTTTTTTTTTTGCTGTTGAATCGAATTTGTCAATATATAAATGAATAAATGCGGTAAAGGTAAATTCTACGAATAATAACAATTTTTTAATTGTGCTTTATCATAAAGTTATAATTGGAATTTTTCAGTAAATGAAATCTAAAATATAATGAACCTTATAATAATAATAATAATATACATTTTGTTTTTCATTAATTACCTGATTTATTTCTTTACCATTTATAGGCTGTATATAATTAAATCGCATATACCGAAGGAGTTTATTATATATATAAAACAAAAAATGTATATGGAAAATTTAGGGAAAAAATTATGAAGTAATTCTAAAATTTTTGTATTCGGTTTTCGGTAATATACATTTCTTTATAAATATTAATACTTTTTAGGTATTTTTATCTAAAGTGCAGTCAAATAAGTTATTTTTTTTATAAATTACCTCTTTTTATTAACATATTAATAAACTGCTATTGCATATAAATTATAAAATAGTGCCTCGTGGATAATATAAATTTTTTTATGTATAAAAGATAAGATGCTCTATTTACCCTATAACTTTGTAATAAAAACTTTATAATATGAATTATACTTTCAAATATATATAGATATAGGATAGACATATTGACGACTTAAAAAATAAAAAATATGTAAGATTGGTTAAAATATATGTTCTAAGTAAATACAATGAAAGCATATATAAATATATAGGTAATATACAGAGCGCATTGTTTATATAGTGAATATACATAAAATATATAATGGTTAATAATAATATATAAAAACAATCTTCTTTTATTGCACATACGAGTATAAAAATCAGATCCTTATCATCATGGATTTCAATGTATCGGCAAAAATAAATATATGGCGTAAAATAAATATACAATTATTCTCAGATAATATAGCGACGTATATTTATATAGATATAATATGCAGCATAGATTTAGTTTTATTCGCTTTATAAATCATTCAATTTATTATTTGAAAAATTATATTTGTAATATGGGAAACAAAATTATGATACAATTGAAACAATTCCATTATATTATATATATTTATATTTAAATTAATAGAGGGTATTTGGTAAATACAAATATCAATTTTCTTTGATTGAGTCACAAATAAAAATAAATAATTGATGATGAAAAATCTATTATTTATATATAGTTAATATTTATTTGATAAACATATATAGTTATTCGTTTATAGTTAGATGGATATTCGAATCGGTTTGTTTTGATTTGTTGAATGTTTTATAATAATCGCCCCATTTGCCGTATTCAATCAAATACATTTTTTTTACATATATGATTCATATTGTATATATATATTTATGTTTTGCTTTATATATATAAAAAAAATTATGTTATTAATTTTAATAAAATCATTGAATTTTAATTTAATGGATATAATAATTTTTTTTATTTGATTTGATTTTACAAAAAACAAAAAGCAATAAAATATATAGCATATATACATCAAAAAATGATAAACAATCAACATCCTATTTGATATAATAACAACAAAATAAAAAGAAGAAAGAATATAAAAAGGAATAAAAAATACCTCGTGAATTCCCAAAAAAAAAAATGTTTATACATCTGTGATGTGTTAGTATTCGAAGCCAATTAGACATGTTTTTTGGTATATATATATATATATATATATCGTAAATATCGTAAAATACATACAGACTGGAATGATAAAATTTTTTGAATATCATCATGTATTACAGCCAATTAATTTTACTAAACGTAAATAAAAATATATATACAATCATGGGTGAAAACTTCCATACAACACAAATTTTAAAAAATCAACTAAAAATTGTATCGGTACTATCCCATGAAAATCGTATTATCCCATATATATTGAGAGTGAGTTTTAAAAGTATATGGCAATGGCAAGACAATAAAATAAACTCATTCATTATGACATCATTCATATACACAACATAACGCTATGCAATTCAATTCCATTAAACAATATGGTTCTTTAATTTTTTTCTTTCAGTTGTCGTCTGTCTGATCATTGAGTTGGTTGTATATGATTAATATTTCTTTACTTTATATATTGATTTCGATTGTTTTATTCCTATTTTCTTATTATAATTCTATATAATTTTTATTTTTTATATATTTAATAATATTATTGTTTTATTAATTTTCTTATTATTATTATTATTATATTTAATATTTTTTTATTTAATATTTTTTTCTTTTTATATTTTATATTTTTTATAAATTAATAATCATAATATTGTTATTATTATTATTATTATTATTATTATTATTATTATTATATTTAATATTTTTTTCTTTTTATATTTCATATTTTTATATATTAATAATCATAATTTTGTTATTAATATTGTTTTATTAATTTACTTTTATTATAATTATTATTTTTTTTATATCTGTATTAATATTGTTTTGTTTTTATATTTCATATTTTTTATAAATTAATAATCATAATATTGTTATTATTATTATTATTAATATTGTTTGATTAATTTTCTTATTATTATTATTATTTTTTATATATCTGGATTTATACTGTTTTCTTTTTATATTTCATATTTTAAAATAAATATTAATAATCATAATATTGTTATTAATATTATTTATTATTTTCCTTTTTATTATTATTATTATTGTTATTATTATTATTATTACAACACATACGCATTCCAACATGGAATTACATTTACACCAGCCCTTCGAAGAGGTAAAGGAAAATAAGAAAATTGTTGATAATAGGCCAATGGGTAATAAATGTTTGGTAAAGGATTGCAAAATTAACCGAAGGAAAGATACAAATTTAAAAATGTTTCTATTACCTAAAAACAGCGAAATTAGAAAATTATGGGTATCTAAATGCCAAATTGCTCCGGATTATTTAGAAATACACAAAACGGGGTTTGTTTGTTCACAACATTTTGAAAAAAAGTTTATTGGAAAAAGGAGACTTCTTAAAGGGGGTTATCCAAGTTTATATTTACCAACCTCAATTGAACAAGTATACCCTAAAATGGATAATGGAAATAATGATGTATATTCTTTTAATGAGAATACCGTAAGTACACATCCTTATTTGATATATGAAAATATAATTGATCCAGTGGTTCCCACAGTTAACTCGAAGAGTGATGATCGAAGTTCTTATCAAATGGAAATAGGATGCCAATATTGTGTAAAATCGGCAAAAAATGAAAGGTTTTATAACCAAAAATTTACAGAATATCGTAGTAAATATAATATCTCTATAAATAAATTAGACGCCTATATGAAAAGATGTAAAAACTTGTCAAAAAAATTAAAAGAAGCACAAGTTAAAATTATTAGTTTGCGTCGTCAAACTAACCAAACTTTAGAAAAAAAAATTAATTCATTACAAAACGTATCTGAGGAGACCAAGACATTTTGCAATATGTTATTGAAAACAACCCATACAACATACAATACCGATGAAAGAAACATATCCCAAAGTATATATTTCAGATCCCCGCGAGTATATAGGTATTTACGTGAAAATTTAAGCTTTAAATTGCCTTCTAAAACCTCACTCCAAAACTGGTCACCAATTAAATTTCTCAAGCCAGGGTTCCACCAGCAAGTAATAGACAACATCATAAAAGAAATTCGACATTTAAATGAAAAAGAACGTCGAGCAGTACTTATATTTGACGAAATGGACATCAAGCGAGACCTAAAATACAATTCTCATGAAGATGAGGTCCAAGGATTTGTGGATTTGGGGTTTGGAAAGGAACAAGCATTGGCCAAGCATATTTCCGTATTTATGATACGAGGGTTATACAAAAATTACAAATTTATAGTGTATTATGCTGCAACAGAAAATTGTATAACATCTGCCAATCTTTATTCTGTTATTAATTCAATATTAAAAATGACGGTCAATATAGGTATACACATTCGTGCAATAATATGTGATCAGGGATCAAACAATAGAAATCTTTTTTATAAACAATTAAACGTTAGTTCAGATCAACCGTTTTTCTTGTTCAATGATTCGAAAATATTCACCATGTTTGATACCCCGCATTTATTTAAAAGCGTTCGTAATTCCCTATTAAAATCTGATATTTCCACATCAGATGGAATAGTTTCCTGGGATATTATCAAAAAATTATATGCGATTGATTGTAAAAGTATTACGCGTATGTGTCCAAAGTTTACCAATTCTCATGTGTACCCAACAGATTTTGAAAAGATGCGGGTTAAATTAGCCACCCAGGTTTTCAGTCATACTACTGCTGCAGCTATTAAAACGTTAGTAAAACAAGATGTTTACAGTGATAATAAAGATAAAGCAACATCCACGGCTGAATTTATAATTAAAATGAATGATTTATTCGATGCCTTAAACAGCTACTTATTATATGATTCAAATCCAAACAAATCGGCTATCCAAGATAAAAATCACATATTTCTATTTATGGAAAACATGATTGAATATATTAAAAATATAAAAATTTGTTCTGGAATCACAGTTTATTGGATTAATGGTATGTTATTGACGTTAAGGAGTATTCTAGAGTTAGTTAATGAAGAATGTATGGCTGAAAATGACGTTTTTTTTATTCGCACTTCTCGTCTAAATCAAGACCCGGTTGAGAATTTATTTTCCCAAATACGAGCGAGAGGTGTAACAAACGTTAACCCTTCTTTATATGAAATAAATTTTATCATAGCTAAAATTATTTCATTAAATCTTGTGAATGTGCAATCCAATAATTCCAATTGCTTATCAGATAGCGATATTATGTTAAGTGCATCGTATAATTGTAACGAAACGCAGTTAGATTGCAATACAAACGAATTAATATCTGACTTAATATGGACTGATTGTGCGGAGTTAAACGACGAAGGTCAGGAAGATATTCAGCCTATATCAATCTTTAACAATAATGTGGAGAGAACAGTTGAATTAAATTCGATGAGATACTATTGTGGATACATATTATTTCGATTAATAAAAAAATATGACTGTAGCCAATGTAAAAATGATTTAATAAAAAAAATTGCTGTTGAGGCGGAATCAGAAGAATTTTTAATTAATAAAAATTTTAAGAATAAAAACAGTATGGCTATGCATTTACAAGCACCATCAGATGAATTCTTCGAGCTAACAGCTTTCCACATAGAAATTTTTAGAAATATTTTCTCAAAGAATCCACACCGCATAAATATAAAGCAAACTATAATTGATATGTGCTTGGCTGAAACAGAGAGTTCTGAAAAATTTTTTAATTGGTTTAATGAAGAAAACGAATGCATAGATCATCGCTTATTTTACTTGGATCAACTTATTTTAGTATTAATAAGAAAAAGCAGTACATGGTTAACATCTTCAATGGTTCTTGAAAAATCAAGAGGTATAATGCAAAGGCGGAAAAAACGTGCTTGTGATGCTCAAAAAATTGCGAAAGGTTTGAGTCGCAATAGATTGAAAATTGTTAGTGCATAATGGTTCCTAAATAAATAAATAAAGGAATATATTTTTGATTATTTGTGATTATTTTGTAGTGAAATACATTTTTTTCAAAAGATTGTTTCAAACTTTTGGATTTTTTCATGTTGGCATCTAATTTATTTATAAAGAAATTATATTTTCTATGCTATTCTGTAAAGTTTTTGTTTTAAAACTTTTTATTTTTTGCCGATTTTAGACAATATTGATATCTTGTTCCCCTTAGATTGGAACATTGATTTTATTATTGCATTTATAGAATGCTGTCAGATGAAAAGTATAGCCATCATTTGTAATATCTTCCGTGAACCCCTTTACATTATTCACATCTATCCATATAAGATCTAATATGTTTGTAATTAAAAAGTATAATTTTTTGGTAAATAAAAAAAAAACAAATCATAAAATAAAGTCGACCAAATATTAAAAAAACAACAAATCATATGGCCATGAATTTCATAAAAATATATCACAACACATTTTTTATTTTTTTCATTCTTCATTCAATATCGTCTATTGTCGTTTGTCGCATAACATACGTATTTGTATATAATATCGTCATATGAAATATTCTCTGTTCTCCACATTTTTTTTTATTTTTTTATATTCAAGCAAAACGAAAAAATATCAAAAAAATTAAGTTACGAAAATTTGTTAACTGCGTTGCCTCTATAAACTACCTCTTTATGATACAATATACATTATACATGCTTATATTATATTTGATAATACATATATATTTTATTTATACTTTAAAATATTTAGTAAACAATATAAATTGCGAATATAATAATGTTTTAATATACATTTTCTTAGGTTTATTTTTAAACAATTGATGTGTATATATATACAGTTGATTATTGTATAAAAAGAAAAACGAAAATGTTTATATATTAAGGAACAATGAATATATATAATAAATAAGTAACGCGCCATCAAATAAAATTCTTTTGCTCTTTTTTTTGATCATCATTCCACCATTCATTCCATTTTCACATAATATATATGTATTTGTAGTTTTAAGCGGTTTTAAAAAATTAACTTTTTATTGATTTTATATTAGTATATGTATATATTCATAAAAAGGTAATAATAATATGTGATAATTTCTATATAATTATTATAATTCATATTCAATAAAAAAAAAGTAAATTAATTAAAATTTACTTCAACACTTTTTACGCAGAGGACAAGGTTTAAACCGGACATTTGCCACATTCATTTCGTTTTCAGAATCAACTAACTTAAAAATGTTTAAATACGTCTGATTTTTTTCAGACATTTAAAAACACAAATATCTATATATATGAAATCAACCCAAACAAGTTTGAAGTAGAGATTTTGATTTTTTATGACCTATTGTTTTTTTGTTTTTTTTGCTAACGATTAAAATTATGAATTAAAATTCAATTTTATTATTATTAATATACAATAAAATAAATCAATATCCAAAACTATCGTCTATCAATTGATTGATGGATAAATAAATAATATTTTTAATTTATTTATTTATTTTAATTTTATATTATTAATTGACATTGTCAATCTTTTTTTTTTATTATTGTATAAATAATATTTTTATTTTATTTATTTATTTAAA
Organism: Dilophus febrilis; assembly: GCA_958336335.1. Lineage (NCBI taxonomy): Eukaryota > Metazoa > Arthropoda > Insecta > Diptera > Bibionidae > Dilophus > Dilophus febrilis. Next base: position 42,117,871 of record OY284468.1, read on the forward strand.
TTTAATCGTTAATGATTTATAACATCCATTTTGCTTCTTTTTTTTTTTTTTAAATTCACCACTAATTTCGATGGGGTAGTTTTTACTATAGTAATAAACGTTGGCTTATGTGTTTATATATACATATACAGTTATATATACTTTTCATTATGAATTTATATATTTCAAGAATTTTCACTATAAATATATAATTATTAATAAAAATATTAATTAAACAAATTTAATATGGCATATTTAAAAAATAATAAAAATCATTCAAAAAAATATATTAGAAAAATTACATTTTTGGTATAAAATTTATAAATTGTTTCCGTTTGATTATATACATTTTTTTTATTTATTAAACAATTCCTTTAATTCTTTACCTGTCAAATGATGACAATCGTTATTTTAATAATAAAACAAACGAAAAAAAAAACGAAGAAGAAGTTCGTTGATAATTTATTGTTCCAATTAGTTGTTGCGGTACATTCATTTGTTTTTATTTTTCTTCTGTTTTATAAATGATACACAAAATTTTATTGTACAAATTCACATATATATATATGTTACATATATTATATATCCAATTATACATATAACTTTAAAAATTTATAAGATGTAGGTAGGATGATATTATAGTGGATATTATTTCTCAATATATGTACATCATTATTTTGGGTTGTTGTGTTGTTCTAATAACGTATATACATATTTGTTTATAAAGATATATACAATATAAATGTTCAGGTATATTCTTTTTAAAACGTGTTCAAATAAAACACATATTATATATTTCTGCCACTTTACAATTTTTGTTCTTCTTCTTTTGTATATATATTAACCTTTTTTTTTTTATAAATACATTTCTTTGTTGTCCTTAGCTCCATATTTATTGGTTTTAAATACAAATATAATATTAATAAAAAAAAAAGAAATTAAAATACCAAATAATAATGAGAGTATACAAATTTTCTATATATTTTTTACTTATGCATAATTTAATTAAAATTATATATATATATATATATATTAAAAATGAATTGTTTTTGTTATTGATTTTAATTCAAATATATACATTCATTTTCTTTATATATATATTCGGGTTTTCATAAGCATAAAACAAGGTATAATATATAATAAAAACAAATAATTTCGCAAATATAAGTATATACAGTTTATACAATTTTAACATGCATCGTTTTTTTTATTTTATATATTTTCATATATAATTTGTTTACCGGCATCATGAATATAATTTTAAATAAAAATCAACATACATTTTAAATTTATACGGAGTTTGTATATAATATAAGAAGATTAAGCAATATATAAAAACGATGAATGTTATCGCAACCAAATTATGAACTTGATTGTTTGTTTCAGCTACTAAAATTTTAAATTTAAAATTCCAAATAATCACCTTGTTAAAATAACAAAAAAAAAAAAAGAAGGAATTAAATAAAATATAAATATAACCAGTAGCAGTTAAAACAAAAACGCGATGATGATGCTGATTATAATACTTGTATATATATATAGTGTGTATTGCAGTTAGCAAATTTTTTAAGTTTATTTTATTATGTGTTTTATAATATATATACTTAATTCGTTACGGGACATCAACACAAATATTCCATTTATATAGAAAATAAAATATATATATTTTTTTGTTTTATATTATGAATAAATGAAAATGAATGAACCACAAATTGCGATCGATCGATCGATCGATATATTATAGTAAATATACGGTCTGAAACATTTAAAAATAAGAACTTAATCTCAAATATAATATCAGATCATTATATATTCGTATATACATATTGGAGATACATATATATATATACCTATATTTATTTATAGGTTTGTGTATTACAAATTTAATAAGAATCGTAATATATAAACGAATTAACTATCTAATTTAAATAACAGATATAAAACAAAACATATCAGATACCACGCATAATACTTTGTGGAAGAATTAAAATGAAGGAAAAGTTTATGATAATATATAAACCATAGTCAAAAAATACAACAGGTAAACAACATGGGTAAAAAACCCCAAACTATGTGGAACAAATAAAATAATGTTCTGTATTTGATGGGAATCAGATTGCTATATATTACTCACAATATACTACTTAATTTTAATCGTGTTTTAATCGAAAAAAGACCAGACACGGAATGACAACGCATCGTTTTACAAATCAGAATGGTTAGAGAATACTTTGAATTTACTTGGACGGAAATTGTTACTCCACACGCTATATTCACGAAATCTGTCTAACTACAATAATATGATTAAATTTAAAATGGGATATATTCCTTAATAATTTATTACTATATATACATATTTAGAAGCTCCATAATATCATTTTTAATCATGTATATCTATATTTAATATATATTGATTCAATTGAATCGATTCTAAAAAAGGATGTTAATGTTTTTAATATATTTGTTGTATGGTAAATTCATATGTGAATTTTTTAAATAGAATAAAGAAATAAAATTGAGTTCGTGTAATAAAATAAATTGTGATTATATAAACATAAACATATAAATACATATAAGTTTATATAATTGAGTACTTGTCTTAAGCGGATATCAGACGACAGAATATATATTCTAAAATTTATGCTAAAACGAAAACGAGAAACCATTTATGTGTGAAATATACAGAACTATATATGAATGTAAAATTTACAATAAAAAGTTCTTTTTTTATTATATGTTATCACATATTATTTATTTTTCTTACCATCTACAATAAAAATGAGCAGGCAATTTTGAAAATAAAAATTTTGTAATGATAAAATTTGTTCTTAAAATGTAAGTGCAATAATTTAGAAATGATTTTCTAAATTTCAGAATGTATATTCTTAAGTGCAACAATTATTTCATCAGACATCCTCCTCATTTTTATTTATATCCATTCCGCTCTTACTTGTAAAAAATCCTATATTAAAATTTAAGCACAAAAATTTAGAATATATATTCTGTCGTCTGATATGCACTTTATATGCATTATTATATATACATTGATAATAAAATGCAAAATATATATAAGTTAGTATATATAATATAAATATATATAACAGACCAACTGGATATTGATAATATCATAATATGTTTGATGTACATGTAGGTATAGTTTATTTTTAATATATGTTTAATGTTAAAAGCGTTGCAACAAATCAGTAATCGATGCACGTTTTGAATATGTTTTCAAATGGCTAACGATCCAATCCAATTATATATATATACATATGAATATACTCTGTCCACATTGAAGTTGATCAATATTATGTTGGTTTTGTTTAAATTGTATATTATATGAAATAAATTACAATAATCTTTGCGTATTAGGCAATAATTACAAATTTATTGAATATAACCCTATATATGTATGTATATATTAATCATGCATATATTAAAGTGCATTTTATATGAGGATATAATGCATATACTATAATAAATATATAAATAATAAATATACATTTTAAATTCCATTCGTAAATTCATTTAGAATACGATAAGATCTAATATTTCTAAAACGGATTCATAATTATTGATTTTCGTTATTAAATTTTATGATTATTAATATTTAATAACTAATTAATTTGGAAGGATTTGTATAATATAAAAATCTCCCTTTTGAAGTTTTATAAAATTCCTTTTGTTTATATCTGAAATTTTCAATTAAATATGTAAGAAAATTATATTTAAACAAATCATAAATTAATTTATTTATACATGGAATTATAATATTGATATCCTTTTTAAATAAAACTAATAAAAATTATTTATAATTCTTTTCATTTTTCATCTGATTCTGTAAAATGTTTTTAGGAAATATTTTAAATAATAATTTTTTATATTTGTATATCTATGACAAAAACAAACGTTTATATAAAAGGTCATAATTAAAATTAAAAAAATGATTTAAAATATACATTCTTAAGTACAAGTATTCTAGATATATATGATTATTATTATTATTATTATCATATCATGTAAGGTAAACTAAAAACAAACAAGTGATCATTATGTAATTGAACCTCTGATTAAAATGAATTGTTAATATAGAAATTAATAAGGTATTTTATTTTCATTGATCAATATGGTTTATATAATCGGTAATGCTTAGATGCACTTAATTGAAAAAATCGTTTAAAAATGTAAGCAAATCAAATATATTGAACACTAATAAAATAAAAAAAATCACAGTTCAATAAATGCCTATGATTTTTTTAGTTACTTAAATAATTCATATGCTATTTCGGAACATTTCAACGTATACCATTCAATATAATTCAATAGTCACGATATATAGTGGAATTAATTGTTGGTGCGTCCTATAAACAACTATTTATCTATACTATATATCTATCTATCTATACTTATATAATAATATAAAGAAAATATTTTAATAAATATAAATTATTATAAATAATATAAATTATGGAATACCAAATCATCATTATTTTACAAATATATAATATATTGTGTTTTGTTTTACATCTATTTAAGTATATATATAATATTATGTGCATAAATAAAATCAATTGCATTGTTTTCCTTTAATAAATATTATAATAATCGTATAATTTAAAAAAAGTTCTTCTTCGTTATTGAAGATATAATATTTATATGTGAAAATATATATACCATATATATATTTTTGAACAAATGAAAACCAAAATTGTCGAGTATATTAACAAGTAATAAACAATACAAATATTTTTTTTTGAAAACATTTTGAGGTTAATTTAATTTTAGTTAAAAGTTAATGCTCTACATTTTTAATTAAAATCCATAACTTTTTAAGTTATAAATTTATCATTTTAAATTTGAAATTATTGATACATGAAAGTGCGTAATTAAGCTGTTCTTAACACATTAAAAGTCAAAAACAGCACATCAATTATTGTCACAAACTTCTAGTATATTAATAATATATGGTTAAATAATCGTTAAATCGTTTATGATTGCTATAACAATTCTTGTTTTCAAATTACTTCGGTAAAAAAAACGGATAACCACTCAGCTTAATGTTTCAATAACTATTTTGATGGGGATTTGACATTCGTATTTCAATGGGAAATTTTAATATTGTTTGAAACAATATCGTACGAAAAATATTAATATTTGTATATATGAGTTTTAAATGATATTTCCAACATAAATAAACATATTGCAATGCATTTGTAAGTATGTTGTTAAAAATCGAAGTTTGAATGACAGCAAATGTGTTTATTTTCACATGAATAAATATATAATCATAACAACAGTATTATTTTTACACAAGAATCATTTATATATTTTTATAAATGTAATATTACTTAGGTTTAGGATATGGACAATAAAGTACAAGAATTTTATATAGTTGATATAAATTGATTTTCAATATTGTGATTGTTTTACAATTAATTTTGTATGACCGCAGAATTTCTCTATTAAAATTAATATTTCTTTTATTCTTTAAAGCTATAATTTTTTAAATTTTCGCGTCTAATATGAATTCAAATTCAAACATATCATCATCATTGAAATTAATTTTTAAACTTTGTGATTTATCTATTTATTGTTCTGAACGACCACAATCTCAAAACAGGTTTTACAAATTCTTGGTTATTTGCATATTATTTAGTATCGTAGGATTGGTAAGTTAATATTAAATGCAGAGATAGCAGTTTATTATACTATTTAATGAAAAAATTTGTTTTAGATTAATTTTCTTTTAAACAATTTAAATGATATATCCGTAATATTCAAGGAAGTTGTATTCCTATTTGGGATCACTAGCACTTTATTAACGTTTTTTATATTTAAGGCTCGACTTGAAATTTTATTGAAAATCATAAAACAGATTCAAGGATTAATTGGACATAGTAATTGAATTTGAATATTTTTTATTTATTTAAAAAAACGAATGCAAATAAATAAGATGTTTATGTTTATGTTTTAATTTCATAATCGGTGAATAGATAACTCAGACGAACACTTGAAATCATATGAGATTGTAAATGATTCTTTTCGATGTGTCTATAAAATGTTCATATCCGTGGAGTGGGTAGGAGCAATAATATTAGTCATTTCACCATTTATTATTGTTTTGTATAAATATCAACAAGGTGTTTTGATCAATGACGATTGGGGTTTACCTTTTTCAATAATGTATTTAAGTTTGAAACAAAGAATTTAATATAATGCAAAATATATGAAATAAAACTTTTTTTATTAAATTATGTCGTTTTAGAATATTTCCAAAAAATGATCAAACACCTTATTATCAAATTACATATTTAATAGTGGCTTTTGGCTCATTTGGAACAGTATTGTTTTCGATACCTCCACAGTTATTATATTTTAAATTAGGATTGGAAATTGCAGTCAGTTATAAAAATATGCAACGAATGTTATTAAAAATTGATGAAAATATTCCACCACATCAACTTCATGTACTTAAGGAAAATAATAGAAAAAAAAAATTACATTTATGGAACCAATCGAATAATGAATCCCAGATAAATGAAAATATTGGTCCTAAATATTCATTTAAAAGTGAAATAAAAAAATGCATTGAATTTCACAATAAAGTTATACAGTAAGATATAATATATACATTTTTTTAAATGTGATTAATTTTGTGTAATGAATTAATTGTAGATGTCAAAATGATTTTCAATTAATGTTTGATGAAATAATATTCATATCAATATTTGAAGCTATTTGTTTGTTATGTTTTTCAGGTTTACAACTAACGAAATTGGTAATTTTAATAAAAAATAAAATTAATTAAATTACATTTTAATGTTGCTTTAATTTTAGAGCAATGAAGTTAATATTGATTTCCGAATGGTAATGCTAATGGGGTTTCTTATGTCATATTTAATTCTGTTCATCTTTACACATATTGGACACAGATTAACAACAGACGGTTTATATATTGCCGATGTAGCTTATAATAGTCTATGGTATGAAAGAACACCAATGGAAAGAAAATATTACTTAATGATTATGCAAAATGCTCAACAAGTACGATATTTAAGAGGACTATATTTTGTAAATTGCACAAGGGAAACTTTTTTAAAGGTAATACATTATATAAACAAGAGTTTTAGATATATGAATCGTGATTTTTTTATCCTACAGATCGCTAAAGCATCATTTTCTATTCTAACAATATTGCAAAGTCTTGAAGGATAAATGGTGAAGAAATGGTTTATTTGATGTTATGAGCACGATACTAAGAATTATTTACCCAATTTTAGATTTATTTATATTCAAATTATGTTAAAGTTACTTTATATTATAAAATTAGATCTATATACAATTAATCATAAAGCATACTTAAAATATGAGTTCTAATTTTAATGAAATCAGTATCATTATAAATGTTATTAAAAACAAATTTGTATAGTTTTATGATATATACCGACATTCTTGGTAATTAAATTAATTTAGCAATATTAGTTTCATCTGATATATTGGTGATGATTTGATTTTAAATTAAAAACACTTTATCATTTAATATATTTTCAATTTTCATTTATTCCTGTTTTTATGGATGATTTTAGTTGTGTTTGATATAATTTCGTTTATATTAGTGTTTAAAATAAAATTTACCATGAAGTCCCACGACTTTCATTCTTTTAAAATTTAAAGCTGGGTAACGTTATAAAAGCCACATCATAATTACTTGTATTATATATTAGTTTATTTCAGTTGCAATTATAAACATATTAAAGGAATGGTTGCTATTGTCATGTCATTAAAATTTGAACAGAAATATAACCTTATGGTGAAAATGTAAAATGTGTTTAATTTCACACGAATAAATATAAATAAATCCAAACAATATTATTTTTACACAACCATCATTTATATATTTTTATAAATATAATATCAGTTAAGTTTGGTATATGGTCAATAAAGTACAAGAATTATATATAGTTGATATAAATTCTTCTTCAATATTGTGATTGTTTAACAATTTATTGTGTATGATAGCATAATTTGTCTCTTAGATTCAATATTTCTTTTATTCTTTCAGAGCTATAATTTTTGAAATCCTCGCTTCTAATATGAATTCAAATTCAAACATACCTTCATCATTGAAATTAATTTTTAAACTTTGTGATTTATCTATTTATTGTTCTGAACGCTCACAATCTCAAAACAGATTTTACAAATTCTTGGTTATTTGCTTATTATTAAATATTATAGGATTGGTAAGTTAATAGTAAAGGCATAGATAACATTTTATTTGTCTATTTAATAAAAAATTTTGTTTTAGATTAATTTTCTTTTAAACAATTTAAATGATATATCCGTAATATTCAAGGAACTTATATTCCTATTTGGGATCACTAACACTTTATTAACGTTTTTAATATTTAAGGGTCGACTTGAATTTTTATTGAAAATTATAAAACAGATTCGTGAATTAATTGGACATAGTAATTAAATTTAAATATATTTTATTTCTTTTAAAAACCGATTGCAAATATATAAGATGTTTATGTTTTAATTTCATAATCGGTGAATAGATAACTCAGATGAACATCTTAAATCGTATGAGATTGTAAATGATTCTTTACGGTGTATCTATAAAATGTTTATATCCACGGAGTGGTCAGGAGCAATAATATTAGTCATTTCACCATTTATTATTGTTTTGTATAAATATCAACAAGGTATTTTGATCAATGACGATTGGGGTTTACCTTTTTCAATAATGTATTTAAGTTTGAAACAAAGAATTTAATATAATGCAAAATATATGAAATAAAACTTTTTTAATTAATTATGTCGTTTTAGTATATTTCCAAATAATGATCAAACACCTTATTATCAAATTACATATTTAATAATAACTTTCAGCTGTCTTGGAGCAGCATTGTTTTCGGTACCTTCACAGTTATTATATTTTAAATTAGGATTGGAAATTGCAATCAGTTATAAAAATATGCAACGAATGTTATTAAAAATTGATGAAAATATTCCACCACATCAACTTCATGTACTTAAGGAAAATAATAGAAAAAAAAAATTACATTTATGGAACCAATCGAATAATGAATCCCAGATAAATGAAAATATTGCTCCTAAATATTCATTTAAAAGTGAAATAAAAAAATGCATTGAATTTCACAATAAAGTTATACAGTAAGATATAATATATACATTTTTTTAAATGTGACTAATTTTGTGTAATGATTGAATTGTAGATGTCAAAATGATTTTCAATTAATGTTTGATGAAATAATATTTATATCAATATTTGAAGCTATCTGTGTGTTATGTTTTTCTGGTTTACAACTAACAAAATTGGTAATGTTATTAAATTATATAAAAATAGTTAAATCATATTTCATTGATTTTAATTAATTTTAGAACAATGAAGTTAACATTCATTTCCGAATGGCTATGCTAATGGGATTTTTATTGTCATATTTAATTCTGTTCATCTTTACACATATTGGACACAGATTAACAACAGACGGTTTAGATATTGCCGATGTAGCTTATAATAGTCTATGGTATGAAAGAACACCAATGGAAAGAAAATATTACTTAATGATTATACAAAATGCTCAACAAGTACGATATTTAAGAGGACTATATTTTGTAAATTGCACAAGGGAAACTTTTTTAAAGGTAATTCATTATATAAACAAGAGTTAAAGATATATGAATTGTGATTTTTTTATCCTACAGATCGCTAAAGCATCATTTTCTATTCTAACAATATTGCAAAGTCTTGAAGGATAAATTATGAATTAATCCAAAATATAACATAAGCACATGCTTTGTTTATTACACTTTTGATTTATTTATATGCAAACATTATTTAAATAGCTGTTAAAAATTTAAAAAAAATTTAATTATTTTGAATTAAAATTTTAATTACAATGGAATTTCTTTCCTATCAGTTCATATAATATCAATTTAAATAAATGTATAGTTTCTTTAGATCGAGTACAATATGTTTTGGAAAGTGAAGAGCTATTCCTGGATATGAATACTATGAATGCTCAACATGGGTATGAAATATTTTATTCATGTGAACTTATATATTATATAAACTGGTTTATCATGCACATGAATAATGTGAAATACAAGTACATATCGATAATACAAGATAAATTTAATGTACATAAACATTGAATGAAATAAATGAAACCGCAGTAATTAGAAATTGTTTTTCTTGAATATGTTATTAATACATATCTTATAATTTGTATTACATGTGAAAAAATCATCCGATTGCATTATTTTATATATATATATATATATAGTAATATGATTATATAGTTTTTATTATATTTTGTACATTTTAATATTTATTATTCACAATATATACTCATATATCGATAAATAAAAATATATATATGCGATAGAAATATTAAAAAAAAAAACTGTATAAAACACGCATTTAAGCGTTTGTGGTACTGTTAATAATCCCATAACATAAAAAGTACATGTTATTTAATTGAAATCAAAAGAGTATACATAGTTTTGATATAATAGAATGATATATTGAACATTAATTAAAACCAATTGCAACAATGTTGAATATCAAATCATTTGTAGTTTTAATTTTTATCTGACTGACTGATCTTATGACTGAATTTAGTGATTTGTTGATGAACCATCTATTACAACTCCTTTTTCAATTAATACATAATAATATGTAAATTATTTATTTCAATAATTGCGTCAAAAGCATTGTCACTAGACTATATATATTTGGGATGTGATATGTGATATGGATTTCAAAATTTATAATAATCGGATAATGAATTGTGTTTTTTGTTGTGTTAAATTTAATATTTTAATTTGAGATATATTGTCTAAAATGGTGGGATTTCTATCACTGTATAATAAAATAAACACCGAAGATACATTTATCAGATTTATTAGAGAATTCCATTTTTTATTGATTTTTTTAAATACATTTTAATAAAAACTCTTTTGCATTACAACAATAATTGTTAATAACATAAAAAAATTAAATTTTTATTAATATATATATTATTTAAAAAATTGTATTTCATGGACATTTTCTTATACACTTTAACACATGTATATATACGAGTTCTAATATATATATATATATATATATATATATTGTATTTTGCACGCGATATTAAACTATGTTATAACAAATAATACCAATATAAGTGTATAAATAACAAATATGACATTATAAGTTTTAACACGTCTTCGATATACCAACAAACATATTCGATATTATATAAACAAAAGTAAATAAAAAAATCAATAAACGATTTAAAAATTAATATTCACCACGTAGTTAAATATAAATAAATATATGTTTTACGTTCATACCTTATATAGCGAGTTTTATATGGATATATAAATGATACAAATTCTATTTGTGTAGCAAACCAATCTTTAATTCGTCTATGATATGAAATTTTATTACACAAATCATAAAAATATGATCTATTTGATTTTTTCCACTTTTAAGATAAAATAATAAATATAATAAGTAATACTTCGTATAATGTAAGATGTATGAGGAAATATCATACATATATTTATTTTGCAGGTATATTTATCAATTCCATTTTTATTTAATTTTTTTTACAAATCATTTCATTTATATACGTTCATTAAATACGATATTGTATTAAAAGAAGAAAAGAAATAATATTATTGACTATATACAATATACATATAGGGAGAACTATTTGCAAAAAAAAAATTAATTATTCCCATATTATTTCGGTAATAGGAAGGATTGAACAAATTTGAATGAGTTTAAACACTCTTATTATTACGTATATGACATTATGATATTATGAGATACAATAAGATGATGACGGTAAAGTTCAAACGAACGAAATTCATTCCCGGATTACCGGAAGTTGAAAATCATTAGAAAAATAATACTAAAATCTTTTACATTGTAGAATTAAGAAATTTTTAATTTTTTCTTTCCCCATAAAGGAATTATAACAGTTCATCTTATACAGTCTAATTTAATGTACATTATCTATCTAGAGAATTTAAAATAGATATTTTTTCTTTTAATAATTGTTAAATTATTACAGATGAATTGTTTCTATATTATAATTGAATTAATATTTACAAATATATATTTCGTGATATTTGAAGAATGAAATTTATATTAATATGTATGTATTTTATTGTTATAATTTATATCAGAATAAAACGAAAACGAGAAATAAAAGATTCAAAAATATTTTGTTAATACTTTTTTTTTCTATATTGATTTGTATATTCAAACATTCTGTTGGTATTAAAAGATTTTGATGCCAATTAGACTGAATTTTTTTTTATACTAATGAGCCACTGCTGTACGCGCTATATCTATAATATCACATCTTTTTTAATTTAATTGGTTTCAAAGAGTTTTTTTTGTTTGTGTGTTTATATATACATATTTGGTATTTATTTATTCAAGGCTTTTTTTTTTGTTAGTTTTTTTGAGAATTTATTATCAATACATCTTTTTCTGGTTTCTGTTGTTGTTATATATTTCTTCAATTTTTACAAATGTTGTTGTTAACCGATGATATTATTACTGATGAAGATACTGAATTTTATTAGTTTAAATAAATCTTTGTTTTATTCGTGTTCATTTACCCATCATATATATAAAATAAAAATAAAAATAAATATACATATAATAAAATTCGTACATACATAAGGTGTGTGTATATAAAAAGATTCACAGGTAGCTATATATAATATATATAATGAACGTTTATTATGTGTGGTGCTACGGTGCTACCGAAATACCATTTGATTATATAGATATTTATTCATATACTTATAACTTAAGGTATGTATATACAACGGGAAATATTAGTACGTGCGTCCATTTATACTTGTTGATGACATGTAAAAATTGCACAAAAAGATGTAATTTTGATAGTTAATGATTTTGAAGAATATATGTATAATATTTATGTGTTTTAATTTAAAATTAAGAATTTTAGTATATTTTATTGTATATACCTTATACAATCTACCTTATACAATTCATTATTCAAATATTAAAAAATATTTATATTCCAATGGAAAATAATTTGTTTTATTATAATCAGAAATAATTTTTAAATAAATCAATACTTGAATGTAAAACGATTTTTTTTAATCTTAAGAAACTAATTTATATATAATGGTACAAGCTATAATTTAAGAAAATATCTATTCGAATTTTTCGGTAGCTTATACATACCACTTAGATTGTTTGCATCATTTAGAAATATGAAATTTGTCTAACAATAAGTAATAAATAGATTTAAGGAACATTCTGTATTGATAAATAGATGCATGATATATAATATCCAATATTGTACAAATTACAATAATACACATATGTACTCAATATAATAGTATATAAAGAATTGATTGCATACTTAAAACGGATATATTTATTCATGTTTATATTGCCAATATATTATTAAAAATTCAATCAAAATTGAACTTTGATAAGATATAGTAAATGTGTTTAATTTCACATGATATATAAATAAATTCAAACTTTAGTTAAGTTTACATAACTATCATTTAGATATTTTTCTAAATATAATATTAGTTTAGTTTGTTATATGGACAAAGAAGTACTGCAATTGTATATTGTGAACATAAATTCTTTTCAATAATTTGATTGTGTTTTTATTTAGTTTTTAGATTAATATATAGTTTATTAAAAATATTAAACGTATACTATATATTAAAATCAATATTTCTTTTATTCTTTTAAAGTTACAATTTTTAAATACTTGCGACTAATATGAATTCAAATGCAAAACTACCTTCATCATTGAAATTTATTTTTAAACTTTGTGGTTTATCTATTTATGGTTCGGTGCGATCTTCAAAATTATTACTAAGAGAATTTCCCAAGGGTTTGGCTATTTGCCAAGCAATATGTATTATAGGATTGGCAAGTGAACACTAAAAATTTGATATTATTTTATACTTATCAATATATAAAAATATTATTTTTTTTAGGGAAATTTTCTTTCCAAAAATTTAAATAATATGTCAGTAATTTTCAAAGAAATTATATTCGCATTCGGACTCTTCACAGTTTTATTAAGTTTTTTAATATTTAAGAGTCGACAAACATTTTTAATGAACATTATCAAACAAATTCAAGAATTAATTGAATTCAGTATAATTCATTTTAATTAAATATATTTATTTTTAAAAACCAGTATATATATAAATACATTTTTTATGTAATAATTTCATGGTCGGTGAACAGATACCGCTGATGAACATCTTAAATTATATGAAGGTGTTAACGATTTTTTTAGTTTGATATACAAAATGTTGATAAATATTGAGACGACAACAGCATCAATATTGGTAATATCTCCTTTTATTACTGTATTGTATAAGTATCAACAAGGTACATTAATAACTGATGATTGGGGCTTACCATTTTCAATAATGTAACTGAATGTTTGCTTTATATCTTGTTAAACAAACATGCATAAAAAAATTTTATAATATGTGTATATTACTTCGTTTTAGAATATTTCCAAATATTGATCAAACACCTTATTATCAAATTGCATATTTAATAATCGCTTTTGGCTGCCTTGGAACTGTATTGTTTTCGATACCACCACAGTTATTATATTTTAAATTAGGATTGGAAATTGCCGTCAGTTATAAAAATATGCAACGAATGTTAATACAAATTGATGAAAATGTTCCACCTCATCAACCGCATGTACTTAAGCAAAATAATAATAAAAGAAAATTTCAATTAAATGTATTGAACCAATTGAAAAATAAATCACAGATAAATGAAAATATTGGTCCTGAATATTCTTTTAAAAGTGAAATTAAAAAATGCATTGAATTTCACAATAAAGTTATACAGTAAGAATACATAAATATTATTAAAAATTACTAATTAAATGTGTTGAGTGAATAATGTTATGATTGAATTGTAGATGTCAAAATGATTTTCAATCAATGTTTGATGAAATAATATTTATATCTATATTTCAAGTTATTTGTGTATTATGCTGTGCTGGTTTACAATTATCGAAATTGGTAATATTATTAAATAATACAAAATTAAACTATAAATTTTAATAATTTACATTAATTTTAGAGCCATGACGTAAGCATTCCTTATCGAATGGAAATGCTAATGGCTTATGTATTTTCATATATACTTCTATTCATAATTACACATATTGGACACAGATTAACAACAGAAGGATTAAATGTTGCTGAGGTGGCTTATAATAGTCTGTGGTATGAAAGAACACCAGTGGAACGAAAATATTACTTAATGATTATGCGGAATGCTCAACAAGTACGCTACTTAAGAGGATTATATTTTGTAAATTGCACAAGGGAAACATTTTTAAAAGTAATGCAAGACATTAACAAGTACTTATACAACATACTAATCGTGTATTTTTTTCCTACATAGGTCGCTAAAGCATCATTTTCAATTTTGACAATAATGCAAAGTCTTGAAGGATAACTTGTTACTGAATTGCAATTTTAATACTAAAATAGTGTTCAAATATAATTATTCAATATATATTTATCTTAAGTTATTTTAATTTATTTTGCTAACTTTTATCCTTAGACAAATTCCAATATATTACTATATAAAAACGTTGTGTATCTCACACAATAAAATGTGTACATACATAAGGTGTATGTATATAAAAATATATATAATATATCCACAAAACAGTTTGACAGTAGCTATATATGGTATATATTATGAACGTTTATTATGTGCGGTGCTACCGCCATACCATTTGATTATATAAATATTTATTCATATACTATAACTTAGAATATTTATGCAATGGGAATTATTAGAACGTGCGTCCATTTATACTGGTGTATGACATGTTAAAATTGGAAAAATTGGATGGAAAATTGGATGGAATTTTGATAATTAATGCTTTAATTTAAAATTAAGAATTTTAGTATATTTTATTGTATATACATAATTCGTTATTTAAATATTAAAAAAAAATATATATTCCAATGGAAAATAATTTGTTTTATTATAATCAAAAGTAATTTTTAAATAAATACTTGAATATAAAATGATTAAAAACTTAAGAAACCAATTTATATTATCGGTACAAGCTATTAATTTATGAAAATATTTATTAGAATTCTCCAGCAGGTTATACACACCACTTGCATGTTTGCTTCATTTAGAAATATAAAATGTGTCTACTGTCTAACAATAAGTAATAAATCGATTTAAGGAACATTCCCCATTGATAAATATATGCATGATTCATGATATATAATATTCAATATTGTACAAATTACAATAATACACATTTACACAATATAATAATATATAAACAATTGATATATTTATTCATGTTGCGATTGCCATTATGTTATTAAAAATTCAATCGAAATTGAACTTTTATGAGATGTAAGTAAATGTGTTTAATTTCACATGATATATAAATAAATTCAAACTTTAGTTAAGTTTACATAACTATCATTTAGATATTTTTCTAAATATAATATTAGTTTAGTTTGTTATATGGACAAAGAAGTACTGCAATTGTATATTGTGAACATAAATTCTTTTCAATAATTTGATTGTGTTTTTATTTAGTTTTTAGATTAATATATAGTTTATTAAAAATATTAAACGTATACTATATATAAAAAACCAATATTTCTTTTATTCTTTTAAAGTTACAATTTTTAAATACTTGCGACTAATATGAATTCAAATGCAAAACTACCTTCATCATTGAAATTTATTTTTAAACTTTGTGGTTTATCTATTTATGGTTCGGTGCGATCTTCAAAATTATTACTAAGAGAATTTCCCAAGGGTTTGGCTATTTGCCAATCAATATGTATTATAGGATTGGCAAGTGAACACTAAAAATTTGATATTATTTTATACTTATCAATATATAAAAATATTATTTTTTTTAGGGAAATTTTCTTTCCAAAAATTTAAATAATATGTCAGTAATTTTCAAAGAAATTATATTCGCATTCGGACTCTTCACAGTTTTATTAAGTTTTTTAATATTTAAGAGTCGACAAACATTTTTAATGAACATTATCAAACAAATTCAAGAATTAATTGAATTCAGTAATTCATTTTAATTAAATATATTTATTTTTAAAAACCAGTATATATATAAATACATTTTTTATGTAATAATTTCATGGTCGGTGAACAGATACCGCTGATGAACATCTTAAATTATATGAAGGTGTTAACGATTTTTTTAGTTTGATATACAAAATGTTGATAAATATTGAGACGACAACAGCATCAATATTGGTAATATCTCCTTTTATTACTGTATTGTATAAGTATCAACAAGGTACATTAATAACTGATGATTGGGGCTTACCATATTCAATAATGTAACTGAATGTTTGCTTTATATCTTGTTAAACAAACATGCATAAAAAAATTTTATAATATGTGTATATTACTTCGTTTTAGAATATTTCCAAATATTGATCAAACACCTTATTATCAAATTGCATATTTAATAATCGCTTTTGGCTGCCTTGGAACTGTATTGTTTTCGATACCACCACAGTTATTATATTTTAAATTAGGATTGGAAATTGCCGTCAGTTATAAAAATATGCAACGAATGTTAATAAAAATTGATGAAAATGTTCCACCTCATCAACCGCATGTACTTAAGCAAAATGATAGTAAAAGAAAATTTCAATTAAATGTATTGAACCAATTGAAAAATAAATCACAGATAAATGAAAATTTTGGTCCTGAATATTCTTTTAAAAGTGAAATTAAAAAATGCATTGAATTTCACAATAAAGTTATACAGTAAGAATACATAAATATTATTAAAAATTACTAATTAAATGTGTTGATTGAATAATGTTATGATTGAATTGTAGATGTCAAAATGATTTTCAATCAATGTTTGATGAAATAATATTTATATCGGTATTTCAAGTTATTTGTTTATTATGCTGTGCTGGTTTACAATTATCGAAATTGGTAATATTGTTAAATAATACAAAATTAAACTATAAATTTTAATAATTTACATTAATTTTAGAGCCATGACGTAAGCATTCCTTATCGAATGGAAATGTTAATGGCTTATGTATTTTCATACATAGTTCTATTCATAATTACACATATTGGACATAGATTAACAACAGAAGGATTAAATGTTGCTGAGGTGGCTTATAATAGTCTGTGGTATGAAAGAACACCAGTGGAACGAAAATATTACTTAATGATTATGCGGAATGCTCAACAAGTACGATACTTAAGAGGATTATATTTTGTAAATTGCACAAGGGAAACATTTTTAAAAGTAATGCATGACATTAACAAGTACTTATACAACATACTAATCGTGTATTTTTTTCCTACTTAGGTCGCTAAAGCATCATTTTAAATTTTAACAATAATGCAAAGTCTTGAAGGATAAATTGTGAATGGACTATTTTAATATTAAATTAGTGTTCAAATTTATTTATTCAATATTTATTTATCTTAAATTATTTTAATTAACTTATTTTGCTAATCTTTAACGTTAGACAAATTCTATCAAAAATGTTATTGTTGAAAAATTAATATTTATAGAAAATGCGGTATTGTAAAGCTATTTTACCAGCAAACTTGTTATTGACTTTTCCAATTTACATAAATTTACACCCACTTAAATTCGGATCCATTACCGCCACAAAATTTTGTAAGAATTTTAGGTTGGCATTTTTATCATTTGCACCAACCGAGTCATGCTAAAATAGTCATCTATCATATAATAATTGTCACAATTTATTCTATGTAGATACTGAAATATTATAATAGATTTAATATAAAGTACGAAAACGGTCACCTTCTTTATATCTTATATACAAGATGTACAACATCACAAAAAAAAATAAAGAATTATATAAAAAACAACTTACTTTTTACCTTAAATAAAAGGCATTAAACAATTACAAATTAAGTTAATTGCGAACAGTTTATACTCGTTAATGAGAAATATTTTAATTTAAAAGACATCGTGACATAATTGTTTATCACATTCAAGCTAAATGTATATACAAAATAATGAGTTTCGGATTTTTTTTAAATACTTGTTAACGTACAAATGAATAAATTAATTACATATATATTTATCGTTTATTTTGTATCTTTTTTTTTTATTTTTCTACTATTTATAAAAAGAATAAAATAATATATATTCTTATTTATTTTTCGTATTATCCGTAATAAATCGATCTCGATTTCTTTTTACATCGTTTTATTTTTTAAATTCAATTCTTGTACCATTATGTATATTGTTTTGTAATGTAAATATTTTTAGTATATTATACAGTATATAGCAAAGGAATAAATATTTTAATTTTATATGATTTTATAAGTTGATTATTACAATAAAAAAAATGACACAGTATATAATATATTGTAAAATATAGTGCAAGTATGTTCTGTGGCAAATATTCTTCTGCTGCTAAAAAATCTTTTTAAACAATTGTTGATTGACTAGTTTTTGGTACATTGCTTGGTACAAATGAAACAGTAATTAATAATAATAATTTAGAAAAAATGATTATAACGTTTGCCATGGCCTTATTTATCAACAATTCTTTATAAATTTACGACAACAGAACTATTTGCGAAAATAATAATTGTTATTTTATGAGTTACATATATATATAAGATTTAGTTAGTGTGTTAATATCATTTGATAAAAAAATTAATAAATTAATAAATATACACCTACACAAAGTATTTTACATTTTTTTTGTAAAAGAATAAAATAAATAATACCATAATACGTAGTATTTGTATAAAGCAAAAGAAAAACTTGTTTGAGAAATTAGCGAGCTGTTTCAAAGTGTCAACTTCTGTTTTTGTTAATTAAAAAATACACAAAATTTAAAGTATAAAAAATATAATTTTCGATTTTAATTGTTATTGTTCGGACTTGTGTGTTAGTGTCGCCTGTCGTGATATGTATACATCGTAGATATACACATCTATCTTTATATATTTACTTAATTAGATTGATTATATTAAATTGATTAAATTAAACTTTTTCAATTTAATTGAATAAACAAATTGAAAAACGTTTTAAATGTTTACTCCATTCATATCAAACATATACAAATTTTGTTTATTAATAAGATTATCTTATACTCTTTATTGTATATTTCTTATTTTCCTTAAAAACAAACCATTCTAGAGAAAATGCATTTCTTTATTTCTTTAAATATTTCTCATTTATTATTTTATTTGCTTACATTTATTATTCATTTATTTTGGAATTCCAATTTAACTGTATTGGATTCATTTGGTATAGTCAAATATGTATAGATTTGTTGAATGAAACGTTAACAGTCTCAAATTTTCAGTCAATTTTCCCCAACACAAATGTAAAATTCTATATATGATTCTTATTCATATACAACAATATTAGGTGTTTGGAAGCTGCAAAAAATCATTTGAAAATGGATGCGAAGAAGGGAACGCGTTTCGCTTTATTAAAATACTTATTTCGATTTACGGATAGATAACATTATTATTATTATTTCAATATAAAATTAATTATATCACCAATTTAATTTTATCACGATACTTTGTGTAAAAAAAACTCTATATGATAAATATTGATTATTTATATAACAAATATATAATATAAATAATATAGATTCTATGCATGTGAAAATAAGTTCCATATAGTATATGGTGTACATTATGTTGGGATGTATGTATACAGACATTATATATTTTGTATAATCAAAATATAATATAAATAAAACATTAAAACTTCAATTACTCAACAAATTCACGATGTAAAACACGAAAGCCTACAAAATAAAAAAAAGGAGTAAAATACTGAAACACAACAAAAAACAAAACACAACTATATAGAATTAACTACTTCACCTTTTATTTTGTTTTAAGTCATTAATTCACCGATTTCAACGTAATCTTTCATCGAAAAACTATATTTTGTACAACAAGAGTGTATACATATATATAACATATATACATGTTTAATAATTTATATATATCTATATATTTATACAATACATACCTTATACCTTCCTACCTTTAATCACTTCTGTTTTTTTTATAAAGAGGTATATATAAAATAAAAATAATATAAAATGCAAAGCAATAAACATATACATTGACATGTTTCTGTTTTCTTTTCTAGACATTTTAAATAACATTTATTTAGTTACCGCGCGGGATTTGTATATCATCATATATAGTATATATTAAAATTTTCGGTATTATACTATATGCATAGGAATAATGTTTAATTAAAAAACCATATATTCAACATATGTTGGTGGTATATATTTATCTATCTATATTTTATACTATAATACTATTGAATAATATATTCCATTTATTTGATAATGCATTCAAATAAAACATACTTATATAAATTCGTGTATGTATCGAATATATGTATAAAATGTAAAGGTGAATATAGTAAAATGAAAAAGGATGTATGTGAAAAAGAATGTAACCGAATCAATATATATATGGTAAATAAATACAAGAATATATATTATTTTGTTGTATTTATACACCGTTATTAAATTAATACTAAATGATTTCTAAGAAATAAGGTGACGGAATAAAATAAAATTTATTGGTCATTTTATTCTATACCTATGTGTATAGACAAAAAAGAATTTTTTAATGAGTGTTGTTCTAATTAGGAGTAAATTATTTGTTTATTTATGAATATCTGTTGTTATTTCTGGGTAAAATCTATAGTATTGAAATGAAAAACAGTGATTTAAATATTGAGTAAACAAAGGCGAGTGCATAATTTCAGTAATTCTCATATTATATACTTATTTTATATTTCAAAATAAAGTAATAAGTTTCAAACCGCATGGTTTACAATAAAAAGGAATTCAATGCATTGAATGAATAAATCTAATTAATACTTCTTTATAATTTTTCCTTTTACATCTCATAATTTTGTTCAGAAAATTGATCGTTTTTATGAACTACACCAAATAGTTGTATAAGGAATAAATCATACATGTGATTAATAAATTTAACTGTCGAAATATTTTATTCATAGTTCCTTATAGCGTTTGTGCCTATATCGATATATATTCCATATGTGTATGTATATATATAATGTTTAAATTTCAGAATTATAGATCAATTTAAATATACATATATATAGTTAATGAAGCATATATAAATATACAAAACACAATATATAATGCACTTTATATATATATATACATATGTACAGTTTATAATGTATATAAATAATTCTAAAGGTACATACAAAATTACCAACTGATTGATACATACATATCATGTAAAGACAGACGATCGACATCTCGTTATTTTAATATTGACAACAAATGTATTTGTATACAGAAAATCAAAATAATATTAAATAAAGAAATAAAATGAATATCAAGAAAATGAAAACATATATAATAAATTGTATAAACCTATAAGGAAATAACTTCACTATATCTTTACAAACATAACATGTAATCAATATATATATAAAATTTAGATTTAGATTTTGAATTCGAAAATATCATAACACAAATTTTGAATAATATTAGAAATTTAATAGAAAATTTAATAGAAATATGTATTTGACCAATCTGTAAAAACAATAATTCATAATTTAAATTTTTTTCAATGAGATTTTCATTATTACCACAAATAATGAAAAATAAAACAATTTCCATTATTTTACATTTTAATTTTTTAAAGCACATTCCACTAAAATAGTATTCCGCTTAATCCCATTCCGCACCTTGCAGTTAAACCCCCAATACAAAATAGATATTTACACCGAATTCGTTATATTGGCCGTCGAAGAAGGTAACGAAGATAAAATGTAACAATTTATGTTGAGAAAAATACAAATTCTATATGTATTCATATTCAATATATAATTGGATTAATATAATATTGAAAACCAAAACAAAAAATGAATCAAATAAAAAACGATAACATCGCTGTCAGATATCGCAGACTATGGGATTAATTGGAGGTTTATAAATATATTGTGATGTGATACAAGCCTATAACTAAAAACAAATAATAAATAAATAAAAATAATATAATAATAATAAAAAAAAAAATTGAATATGAAATGGAATATAACAGAAATTATATAACAAAACAATGAAATAATATAAGTAAATTTTTTTTTCTCTTTATACATTATATATATATAAATATATTTGAATGCTTTTATATTGACAACAATAAATCTTAAATTTTATTTTGATTATATTTTATCGAATTTTAAAATCATATATACTATGTTATATCAGAGTATATATACAAAAATGGACACAAATAAATGTTTAATGATACACATGTATTATTATATTCACATATATATATATATATATATATATATATATATATATATATATATTACTACTGGTTTTTTAACTCTTCTTTCTATATGACGTGGAATTTTTTATATCATTTATATAGAAAATAGTAATGATTCTATATGTAGATAGATATATATAGAAAAACATAGTTGTTTTAAATACGAATGATATTTATTTAAACATTTTTTTTACAAGTAGTATATGTTTATGAAATACGCACGCAATTTAACTATGAAGGTAATTAAAATGTGACGATACGATACTCACTTCGAGAATAATTATTAGATTTATATTACCTTTTTAATCATATATAGACATATTCTGCATTTTCATAAATGTTTGATGACTATTGCTGTTGGATTCATTTTATCAACTATATATGCAGAGTCAGACGCTTTAAGTATCATAGAAATATAATATATTTCCATTTCCATATAACCAAATTATTTCTTTTGAAAATTAGTGTCTATATTTTCAAGTTATGAATCACATTTTTTAGAAAAGCTTACATAATCGGACAAATGTGGCAAATTTTAATAAATTTATTTATATATACATCTTCATTTTTACCTGTGTTGTTATAATTCAACAAATAAAATAAAAATATTATGTTGACATGAAAAATTTAGTAAAACGATTTAATTATTGAAGTTAAATTAATATAAATACATCTAAATAGAGTTTTTTGTGCTGAGACATTAAAAATAATAATAAATTTTAAACATCATCCGTTGTTGATTTTTAGTTTGGTTTTCAAACACCACTATAAATTATATTAACATATGTGTTTGTATATTAATTAAATTATATTTAAATTTTTGTATTTACGAAAATATATATAATAAAAATTTGCGTTGAATATTTTATTTGTTCGTTCATCTCACTTCGCAGCATCTCGCTGGCATTTATAAATATATATGATATGATGACCACAAATTTTCAACACGTAAAAATATAAATAATAAAGATTAAAAAACATTTTTATATTTATATATGCGTATACTGAATATTATCTGTATTATAATAACGTTGTTATGGTTATATCTAATTAATTTCATGTTATGTAAATTTATTCAAAAATGAAACGAATTAAAAATTAATTAAAAAAGAATAATAATAATTATATTATACTGAATAGTATTATATCCATTAATATATGTTTATAATTTTATATTTATCCAACTGTGAAGTGATGCAGAAACAAATAAATTTTAATTTATTTTATACATAATATGTAATCGATAAATATGTTAAAATTTTATTGAAAACAATAAAATTGAGAATGTTTATTGTGTATATTTATATATATATATAGTTATGATTTTAGCATTTAAACAAAAAAAACTGAAATTAACAAATATATATATGAGGAGGTAATTGAAGTAATTTATATTATTCCTATTAGCATGTTTAGTGGCTCCACATATAGTGCTGTTAGGATAAAACATGAAATTCGGACAAAATTTCGGAATAAAAGATAGTCGGTTTGAACTGTCTATACGGGGCAAACATGAAAAATGTCTAATTTTAGAATGTGAATTTCAAGGATAATTAAATATTTTTCCGATACAGATGGTTCATACAGCTAATTATACCGATAATGGAGAATAAACAAAGTTATTAAAACAATATCATTCTCTTAAGTAGTATATTGAATGCTAAAAATATTAATTGTAGTGCCAGATTTATTTTTAGCTGATTTATCATGATGCGGTTATATACCTATCTTTTGGTTATTTTGTGATTTCTTTTAGTGTAACAAAATGTTCGTGCATTTTTAACAGAACCGTGCAATAATTTTCTTTATACTATAGGGGATTTCAATTTATGAAAAAAAAAATTTATATACAATGTCAAATTATCAAATAATTTATTCATTATAATATATATATATATATATATATATATATATATATATAATTTTATTTTTTATAATTGAACTAAATGCGTTACGATATATATATATTATATTTTTTCTAATTGTAGTAAAAAAAATATAACCAAACCAATAGTAATTAAATGAGTATTTATTTATAAATAATATATATGTATTTATAATTAATTGAAAATATATATATTATATATATTTATCGCTGTATATGAATATTAAAAAGCTAATCTCTTAATATATCATGTTTGTCAGCAATTTACGTTTATTATACTCATTAAGCATTTTAATTATAAATAATCACGAAATATAAAGTTTACAGTACCATTTGTTTTTATATAAGAGTAGATTTTCTTATTATATTATAAAATTAAAATTGCATATATAATATAATTTTCGCATGTTCAACTATCAACGGTTTAAAATGAATACAGGGTGAATTCCATTATGCTAAAAATGAGTTTCCTCTAATATCCATTTCATATATCAATCAATCTAATATGAATTAAAAACAAAACTTTTTAAATATTCCATTAAAAATGAAAAGTAAAATCTTTTTTTAATCAAAGCTATGCAACTTATAATTAAGATGCTTTAAAGAAAAACGCTTTACTTCAATTCGTGCGAGTTCACTCTGTATATTTATATAACATTTACTTACTATAATATATATAAAGCATTGATATAGCATTGAAATTTAAAGATTTATCTATTTTGTATAATTTATTATTATTTAAATATAAACATTTCTATTAATTTTTGAAATAATCGTTTTTAATTTATCAATATTTTAAAATCTTTTTTATATTTAATTTATAATAAATTCTATTCAAATTGTTTACTGATATGTAAATAAAATTATGCACATTGCATGTTGTTTATATAAAAGAAAAACGTATATTAAATAAAAGTAATATTTATATACATATATACATATTATTTAATGCATATAATATATATATTATACCATACATATATGTCAATATTCATTATGTATAAACACAAGCATATATATTTTATATAAGAGTAGGTATAAAGCGATTTTATTTATATTTAAATTAAAAGTGTTTTTTTTATAATATAAATATAGATATAGGATAATTATAAATATTTTAATATGCAAAATACATTAAAAATAATCCATATCTGTGAACAGGTGGATTATATATTATACTGTAACATTATACAGAAATATTTTTTTTTAAATCAATAAATAGAGTGAAATTAGAAATTAACATATTTTTTGTTTGTTTTGTTCGTTGGAATTTTAAACGGATTTTTATCTCAATTCTTAAAACAAAATATTTATATAAAATTTTAAACCTTATACCTATATTGGAAATATCTTGTGAAAAAGTTATATGATATATGAGTTTTATGAAAAAAATTTTAATTTAATTCCATTTCAATTCAAAATTAAAAATAATTTTAATTACACAAAAAAGTTAAAATTAATTTGTTTAAATCAAAGTTATAAATAAAAAAAGGGTTTTTACATTAATTTACTAATGAGATAGATTTCTAAATGGCTGAATGAATCGTAATGTTTTTCGATTTTGGATAAAGCGTATAACAGAAATAAATTTAAAATAATTAAATAAATTGCAATCTTTTGCCTTATTAAAAATAACAATTTTTTAATACTAAATTAAATTATTATACAACCCAATACAAAAGGAATATTTACACATATACAATCCGCAATAATTCATTCACAATCAGAAATCAATACATAATTTTTTATAATATATTTATTTTTTCAAAAATATTTTCACATATATATTTAAATTTATAACTAATATAACTTTTAACATGGGAACATTTTTTAAATAAATTTACTGTTTTTATGCAAAAAATTACGCATATTCTATAATTGAATGTGTACTTATCAATTTAATTGATTTAACCCATTTTAATAAATTTTAATTATACAATAAGATGTTTCAATGACATTTTTTCGTCATTAATTTTTCAAATATAATCTCAATCAACATTTAAATGTTTATACAACAAATTATATACACACAAATAATATTCGCAGTCCTCGGTATAGTGTCTGAACGTATAAATATATATTATATAAAATATCCTATGCTATAGATCTGAAATACGTAGAATAGAAAGCACTTAAATTTAATAAAATCCAAAAAAGGTCAAGCGATATAGTTAAAAAAGCTGGTTGGACATATTGCATTTTCGATTTAATCGATTTGGAGAGGAAAATGCTATTTCGCGAGAGATTTTCATGACTATAATGTTTGCATTTTTTGTATTAAAAAGCACGCAAGCAATGTGGAGCAAATTCTTAAATAGAAAAAAAATGATTTTAACATCCGAAATTCAAATCAATTATACGTTTCCTACCGAATATAAGTGCTTATTAATTCATAAAAAAATCAATATCGCCGATAAGTAAATACATTCATTATTAAATCACAGGAATATGTGTATAAAAATTGATAATTTTATTGGATGGATTTCGTATCTGTTTTTTGTTTTTATGCATTATGTCTATCTATACCAACACATACATTTAAATAGAATTAAAATTGGTAAAACAAAAGGCCAATACAATTAATTCACATCAAAATATTTTAAGTAAATAATTGCATATTTTATTATTATATTATTCGATATATAGATATGTGACCGCACAAACACACATATGCACTCAGTCAATATATATTCAATATTATACGTATATATATAACCACAGCCACAGGTATAACATACTTATGCATATATCAATAATATATTACATATAATTTTTTACTGCACAAAACCGGGTGATACCAATAAGCATCTATATAATATATATGGATAGTTTTGGTGACTAAAAAAACCGAGTATTGATTGTGATAATATATGAATAGGTAACGTCCTTGGGTAATATTGTTCGTGCTATATTTGCAAGGTTATTAAAAATTGTTTATGCAAGGTTATTAAAAATTGAAATTAAAAATCTGTATATTAGACAATTTATATTACAATATAACGTAAAATTTTGGTAAAATCCTAATGATATACAACTTTCATTAGGATTTTACCAAAATTTTATTATTTTTGCAGCAGATCTTATACAGTTGTTTTCAAAAAATCATCAAGCTGTAAATATGTAAAAATTCATATATATAAATATACATTTATAATAATATATATAATGAAGATTAAGTTGTATAGATAAAAATTCCATATATACATTTAGTATATATATTATTTGAAAAGAGTATCTACAAATTCAATACTATATATTATTTATGAATAAAGACCATTAAATTCAATATATTCGTCTATATCATGTAAATAGTTATACGTTGAATATGTTTTATTTATAATACTGATTGAATTCAATAACTATACCATATGTATGTGTATACTATACATATATTATTCATTTTTTCAATATTATATAAAAGCAAGTTTTTACAATATATACATATACTTCGTTTATGTACAATTATTATAATATCGATTATAAGAGATATTTGTTATTTTATTATATATTAACTCACTATATTATATATATATATAGTTATACATATGATATATACCATACATATAAATTGGTAATATTATATCAAAGTTTATTGTACATTATTAAATTAAATCTTTTTATATACATATATTATGTATAATAATTGTATATATATATAATATTATAACAAACAATTCAATTGTTCTCATCCCATAATAATTGTGATTTGTATTATTATATTATATATATAGATGCTATGGTATGATATCGAGGAGTAATATTTTTGCAACTATATATATATATATATATATACTATAGGTATATAGTATAGTTAGTATATAGTATACTATAGGTATACTATAGGTATATAGTATATCTTCGGAAAATATCTTTTTAAAGTATAATGTATATAATATATTGTATAGTAGTAAATAAACAGAATTTACACCACCATTAAACTATTATATATTTATATACAAGCCTATTAAATATGTACATATTTTGATATGAAATATCTTAATGTATATATACCTATATTATATATATATATATATATATATATATATAGGATAGGTATACATTTTCAACGAGTTTCTTCTAACATATAAAATTGATCTTTCATCTTTTTTACAGTATTATAAACATCTATTCTGAAATGACATATTTTCTATTATATTGCTAATTGGTATTAAATAAATAAAAACAAACTTTGATGATTTATATAAAAAATAAAAAAATATAATTATATATATAAATAAACGATGGGAATTTATAATTTAAAAGACAAGACAAAAATGAATGTATATAAAATATTTATACATTATTGATAATTTAATAAATAAAATGTTTACCATCAACGAATAATTAATTTCTACGGATATAGTGATATAATATATTAGAGTATTGTTTCATAATATACATTTTGAATTCTTCAATTATATTCAAAAATTTAAATTTGGAAAATTCTGGGTAATTCAATGGGCAATATGACGCTATAATGTTTTTAAGATTTAAATCCATGCAACATTATTTAATGTAGTTGATTTTTTGAGTTCTTTGATTTCAGAATATTATATGTAAGGTATATGATTTATAATATACTATACATTAGACATTCTGTAGAAATAAACAATTGAAACCTTTCTAAACTTATATTTTTCAGAAAGACTTTGTCAATATATAGTTAAAAAATTGATTGTATTATATAATTTTGTATCCATTAACGGTCTAAATTTAATTTTAAGATCAAAAGCAAAACGTTTAGTTATAGGTGAAATATTCATAACAATAATGAAACATTTTGTTGAAAACTTGATCTCAGGCAAATTTTTTTTTTTTGCAACTTTATATTTTACACATTGTATATATATATATGATAGATCCCTTTTTTGTGCTCTTCCATTTCTGCATTAAATAGTGAATATTTAGTATTTAGTATAAAGTATAAAGAAAAATAAAAATGTAATAATAAAATAATATATATAAAATGTTATAAGTTTTTAATTTAATAAAAAAAAAATGCTGTCACATATTAAACTAAAAATCTTATTTATTATAATAAAAAAAATAATAATAATAATATAATATACTATAATAATTAGATATAGTATGAAAATAATAAATATTCAATTAATGAATTTTTTTTTTTTTGCAATCGATTGATATACATTTATATGCGGAATATTATAAATATAGTTAGAAATACATTTTATTTCATGTATTTTTTTTTATATGACTTTATATACCGTCACAAAATGCCAATTATATCGATTATAATTCCATTTATTTGTATAATAATAATAATAATAATAATTTCTTCTTTTTTTTTGTTTTGTTGTTTTACCTTTATTTATACATATAATATATAAATAAAAGTATTATAATGATGATAAATAAATTTATATATATAAGTATATAGATACACAATTTATGCCAATTATCTATATGGCGAGCTGAATTTGTTCTTTTAATACTTATATTGTAATTGCTATATTATAAGTTGTCGTTTTCTTGCGATCCCCACCCGATATATATATAAAGTATATTAAACCAAAAAAAAAAATTATATAGTGTGTTCAGAAACAAACAAGTTATATTTTATTCTTCACCATTGCATTCAAAATGCATTTATATAGAAGATAAATTAACGGCATGATGATTAAATGCACGCGTATATATGTATATAAATGAATCCCATCATCGTCATCGATGGATGCATCTTATATATATATATATATATATATATATTTATATATAAATATAATATGATCATTTATATTATAATATATGTTCCTCATTCCTGCACGACTTTTTTTCTTTTTTTTTTTTGCCCACTTATTTTATATTACATGCATTTCAATTTTAATAGATTTTCATAACATATAAAATGCTGCGCTTTCAATATTATATTATTATTCGAATGGATAAATAAATGGATATTTTATTTTCCACATATTTATTATTATTATTTATATTTGTTTTATAAATGTTATATTTTGAAAGAAAGAAATAAAAGAAGCATTTATATTATTATTAAATTATAAATAAATGTATACTTAAAAAACATTTAAATTTATATGTTAAAAGAGTTATAATAAATATATACAATGATGAAGTGACGCCTACAAATAGGTGGGGCACACTACATATATATTTTTATAGATATTAATTTCCATATTTAAAGTAAGATTATTAAAAAAAAAAAAATTATTTACCTATAATATTCTTGTAAAATTTAATTTTTATCATTATATAATTTGATTTTTCTTTTTCATTAAACCTTTTAAAGCATAATAATAATAATTATAATAATTATTTTCGTAACATATCACTATATAGATAGTATTTTAAAAGAACAACTATACCAACATAGTATATACAATACACATTTCATCATGTGAATTTTTTGAATCATAGCTTTTTTTTATTGATATTCAACACCATATTACATAAAAAAAACCAAATAGGAATACAGGTGGAATTTAACACTATATATGTTTATTTATATACTTGACTGTCTATTTTTTATTTTTTTTTTGTTTAAATGTATTAATTTTTTGCATATATTAGAATTTCTTATATATATATATATATACATATATGGTTTAGTTGTTTTTGTTGCTCTACATATATATAATTATAATATAAATAAAATAAAAGAAAATTAAGTCATTCCTTTTTATATATGCATTTTCAATTTTGCATATTTTATATTAAATTTATACTTATTGTAATATAATTTATAATTATATATATATATATAGAATATTTTTGTGCCATATATGAGTTTAAAATAGATATTTGTATATATAAATAAATGTACGTTTTAATGAATTGTAATGTATGCAAGTATATATATATATATATATATATACGCGTATGTTGGTGCAATGCAACATTTATATATACATATATGTGGATATATCCATATATATATATATATATATATCAGTTTTGAATAATATTATTATATAGTAAACAAATAAAGTATGTATAGTTTTTCGCAGTTCATTTGAAAAATATAAAATACATACTATTTAGCGAGGCGTTGGTTTATTCACATTAGAAAATGTGGGAAATTTACACACCAAAAAAAAAAAAGAAGAGATTTATTGAATTATTATATATAGATATATTTGATTCTATATAGAATTGTATTTTAAGTAGGATGTACATATATAGGATTTTATTTTTTGCTGTTCATTTATATACATTCATTTGATTATTATAACTGACAGTTTATGCAAATTGTAAAAATACATGATTTATTGTTGTACACTTTACTTATATATATGTAAATGTATGTATGGATTATATGTTGTATGTTAATTTTTTGTATTTTCATATCTTAATATAATATATATATATATATATATACAGGGTGTCCCAGTACAGGGTGCCAACCCGAAACAGGCAGGTTCTACACGTCATTTCCAATCAAAAAATGTATGGCGACCCCATGTCTATCTCGCTTGGTTTTCGAGCTAGCCCGAAAAAACGATTTCGTTGAAGTTCAAGGTAGTACGCAGATGTTATTTACCATATCTCAGCAACCAGTTATCGGAATCCAATAATTATAACCTTGTTGGAAAGGTATTTTAACTATCTATAACTATTTCTAATAACACAAACATCGGCGACAACCCGTGTTCATGCTATAGCTGGTCAAACACAAGAAATTTCAACGGCCTCAAATATTTTTGTTATTTTGCAAGCCGAGAACTATAGAACTTTTATGTTTATCAGCTGTCGGTTTTTAGAAAAACTTCTTTGATGTTTTAGCTTTAATTTGATGTATAAACTTTTAAAATATGTCAACTCGTCTTAGAGATATGACGAAAATAAAATTGAAATATGACGAAAATAATGCAAATTTTTCAAAAATTTAAAACTTATTTATTAAATTAAATTTAAATTTTTACTACAAAAATTGTTCAAAATGGGGTCCATTATGTGATCGACATATTCGACACCGTTTTAATACTACCCTAGTAGCCGATAGAATTTGATTCGGATTATTTTTAAAACGTCAAACGCATTATTAATGGCATTCATTAAATCTTCCCTGGTATGAATTGGTGTTTTATATACCATGTCTTTACAAACCCCCCATAGATAAAAATCTAATGGTGTGAGGTCTGGCGACCTTGGTGGCCATTTAATGGGGGCATTTCTTCCAATCCATCTTTGACCGAATGTGTCATTTAAGTGTTCTCTTACACTTCGAGCAAAATGTGGGGGTGCACCGTCATGTTGAAAATGAATGAATCGCAAATCAGCTAAATTAACATCATCGAGTAAATCGAATAACCTATTTTGCAAAAAAACTAAATATGAATCTGAATCCAGTCGCCCAGGTAGAAAATATGGACCAATTAATTGATTTCCAATCATTCCTGCCCATACATTGACTGCTATTCGTTCCTGAAATGCGTGTTGCCGAACTGAATGCCGGTTTTCCTTTAACCAATGATGATTATTTTTAGTATTAAATATCCCTTCACGTGTGAACATTGCTTCATCCGTATATAAAATTTGATTTAATATCCTGGGATCTTGTTCAAAACAACGAATCACCCAATCACAAAAAGTTATTCGGGGGACGTAGTTTATTTCTTTAAGTGCTTGAATTTTTTGCAAATGATAAGGATGTAAACCAGCAGCCTTCATTGCGCGCCAAGCATAGTTTTTACTTACACCAATTTCGACTGTTTTTTACCGTTTCAAACTTCCGAATTATTCTTTATAAAACAAACTTAATTTTCTAATGAATATTAAACGTAAAACAATGTAACATACAAATGCCAAAGAGATGTAGCATAAGACACAAAAGAAGTGAATGAATTTATGACGGTAATAGATTTAACTGTTTTTATTTCTAAGTTACCATTAAATTAATTGCAATCCCTTGAAGTTATGTTACCTAGATAACGCGATAACAACAGAACATTGAACTTTGCAATGTAAAATGTGTTTTAAATTTTTGAAAAATTTGCATTATTGTCGTCATATTTCAATATTATTTTCGTCATATCTCTAAGACGAGTTGACATATTTTAAAAGTTTATACATCAAATTAAAGCTAAAACATCAAAGAAGTTTTTCTAAAAACCGACAGCTGATAAACATAAAAGTTCTATAGTTCTCGGCTTGCAAAATAACAAAAATATTTGAGGCCGTTGAAATTTCCTGTGTTTGACCAGCTATAGCATGAAAACGGGTTGTCGCCGATGTTTGTGTTATTAGAAACAGTTATAGATAGTTAAAATACCTTTCCAACAAGGTTATAATTATTGGATTCCGATAAGTGGTTGCTGAGATATGGTAAATAACATCTACGTACTACCTTGAACTTCAACGAAATCGTTTTTTCGGGCTAGCTCGAAAACCAAGGCAGATAGACATGGGGTCGCCATACATTTTTTGATTGGAAATGAGGTGTAGAACCTGCCTGTTTCGGGTTGGCACCCTGTACTGGGACACCCTGTATATATAGGTATTGTGAAATATTCATCATGTTTTATAGGTATATATACATTATTTAATTTTAAACAATTCGAATATGGTATATTTTTAATTGATTTGAATATTTAAGAATTTTTCTGAATTCTGTATATTAGATTTGCAATTTCATGTTTAGAAATCATTCAGCAATAAAGATTAGTTATTATATATGAGGTAAAAATATATATAAGGGCAATGATTATATAGTTTTAATCATAGTGCCATAGAGCATTACCAACAAATGATTGCTTATATAAATAAATACTATATAACAATAAGGTTATAGTGTAAATTTTTAATATTTTTTAATATTGTGCAATAACTCGATATTGGTCACAAACAACAATTATAATACATGTTATACAATAAAAATTTCAAAATGTTACAAAGAATTAG
Organism: Dilophus febrilis; assembly: GCA_958336335.1. Classification (NCBI taxonomy): domain Eukaryota; kingdom Metazoa; phylum Arthropoda; class Insecta; order Diptera; family Bibionidae; genus Dilophus; species Dilophus febrilis. Next base: position 42,153,024 of record OY284468.1, read on the forward strand.
GTTAACGAGTTCTTTGGTTCATTATTTATTAGTGTTCGGTAAATATTATACAAGTACAAGTGCAGTATAGGAGTGTATAGGAACAGTAAAAGACTGTTGACCTATGGACAATAATGCATATTGAATGCTGATGTAAGGTGACTGCGTTTTCTAAAAAAATGATATTAGATCAATTTTAAAAATATATAGTTCTTTTGAGGTCAATATGACCAAAGAAAGGTAATTTGTGCAACAGAGTATGTATTAACTAACGTATGTTATAACCTTAAATATATTACAAAGTATTTTGATTTAATAAATCCAAAAAATTAAATTCCACTTTAAACGATTTATAAAAAAATTATTTATGTTATATTTAATATAAATAAATTCGATCATTTATTAATTCGGATAAATAAAATTATTGTTATATTAAAAATGTATTACTTATTTTTTGTTTTATATTAAAATGTATTATAATAATTGTTTATTATATAAACATCTCTCAATCTGTTTGTTTGTATATATATTAAACATGATTATTATTACTATTTTATTATTATATATATATTTTTTTTATTATTATAATAATAAATATATATTTTTGTCAACAACAAAAATCGTGCATTCACCATTTCACGAATATTTCATTTATTTATAAACCTATATATATATAGAATTATTTTATGTTGCGATACGATTATTTGTTAAAAAAGAAGACAATATTAAATATGCTGTGAACAAAACAAGCAATAACCATAATACATAATTTATATCAAATCGTATATTATATAAACATATTTTTATACAATGTGAAAATTCAAAGAAAAACAAAAAAGATAATAAAACGCTTTGTTTGTAAAATACTCGCACACACGAACAGAAAATCTATCAATAGTGTATTGTATATAAATAAGATCCGATATATACATAGTCAGAAATTATAAGATATACGGTAAAATATATATTCTTTTATGATGCGATATTTATTGGAAACACTCAAGAAATTAAAAAAAAAATGAATATTTCTAAAATCATGTAATACCTTTTGTTTTCCCATTCCATCCGAATCCGATATTTATATATATTACATATATAATGACAATTTAAATATTATCATATTTTGTTGTTTTTAACTCACGTAAATATACACAAATAAAATATTATATTGTATTTTATAATTTTTCATGTAAATTATATTAAGAAATTAATCTTTATGAGTCAGAGTGTGTCTTATTTATTATTATTATAATAAAGTAATATTCATGAACTATATTTTGTTATTTTTATTGTAACAACAATGTTTAAAATTAATTATATAAAAGTATATATATATTTTTATATATTTATAATGTAATTAATGATTTGGCGTATATATTATAATATAACATAAACATAAATTTATAATTATATATTTACAAATAATAACATATCACGATTTTTTTCCCATAATATACATATTAATTGTATATATAAGTTACGTTTTAATTTCCTATTAAATGTTACTGCAATTATTAAAACAACATTTACCTGTTTTTAGATGTTTAAGAATAAGATGATTTTTATAAATAGTTTTGGTTTATGTGTAATAAAATTTTTTTTTTATTATTTTAAAAAATTATTCAATTTTATTTATATTAATGATAAAATACAAAAATTTAATTAGATTTTTTAGACTCTGATATTAAACAGGTCATTGCATAGAGTGCATATGTGTGTTTTCCCCACCTTCTTCTAACTTTCGCTATATATCGATTGCAAAATATTCATTATTTTAATATTGAATGTTTAAAATTAATCATTATACGATTTTTAAAGTTATGATGTATTACAGATAAAACGCATTTTTTATTTTTTTTTTAAGTTCATAATCTAAATATGGTTTTTTTTGATCGCGGAATATATAATTCATGTGATTTCAAACAATTTGATTTCAAACAAAAATTATTTATATATGTCCTTTATATATAAAAAAAAAAAATAAAAAAAAATAATAAATAAAATTTTCGCTATACAACCAACAATCTGGTTTGAGCGTCCAACAACAGCCTTCTGTTATTAGTTTCTTAATTTGTGGATTTCACGGTGTCGGTAATTAGCCGTACGACCAACCTCAAGCGGAAAATACAACTCTGTGTTAAAATTCAGATTCAAAAAATCACCGAAAACACAAAACATATTTTATGTCTTCAGTAGGATTCGAACCCACGACCCCAAAATTTCGTTAGAATTTTAGGTTGGCATTTTTGGCATTTACACCACAGAGTTATTATATATATAAGACAATAAATATATATCCAAATATATATAAGACAATAAATTGTTATACTAAATCTTGAACATAAAAATCACAATATCAATAAAATAAATAATTATAAACTATATTGTAATGTAAAATTAATATTTATGGAATTAAATACAAAAAAAATAAAAATATTAAATACCTACGGCAAATGTTAATCTTTTCAGTATATAACTATACAGAAAAAGGAAAAAAAATTATCATAAAAAAAGCCATAATCTTTATATTATGACTTTATTATTATTTATGTTCTTATTCAGAATTTATTTATACTAAATGGTATATATAGTATAGATACCATATATTTTACATCGTTGATGTGCTTAATAATTTAATATATATATATGTGAAACGAATAGAGTGTAAATGATCAGTTGATTTTTAACTTTTATATATAGTTTAGTATAACGCGATAAATGTATATATATATATATATACTTATATAATATTCTTTTAAGAAACTTATATGAAAAATATATATATAAAAATACCCATACTATAAATGAATAAAGAAATAAATATGAAATTAATGTATTTTATGATTTCAATTCAACAAATACAAATTAATCCTATAGTTTATGAGTGTTGATAGTTTAAAAATGTGTTCATATGTTATTATATATTTCCGACCATATAAAATATTTAAAACCTTTTATTATATACGACGTTGTGTTATTCTTATTGGATTAAAATTATATATAGGTATATACCACCGGGTGAAGGTTTTTAGGATCTATATTTGATTTGATACCTTTTCTAAATAGAAAAAATCTATAGAATGATTTTTAAACAATTTTGTATATACTTTTATTTTGATTATCCACAATAAATCGATAAATTTTTTAAATTATAAATATTAAAACAATTATTACATTTGTTAAATATATTCTATATTTATCGGATTGCAATAATATAATACCGCATGAATAATAGTTTAAGGAATATTTTAGAACATTTTAAAATCCTTTTCAAATCGAATGATCCTTTTCAAATCATTCTGTATATTTATATATAATAATCATTTGTATTTCTTTTTTTTTTTATATATAAAACCTAACCGCATTAAAACTAATCATAAACAAATTGACATTAAGTATAAATTAATAAAGTGATTTTTAATTTAAATTTTTACACCCATAATCGAATAAAAAGTAAGTGTGTGTGCGTGTGATGTAGATTTCTTTGAGATAATCCGATAAAATGTTATTTCAGGGGTACTTAAGTTTTTTTTTTTAAATGTATATAAATAAATATATAAAAAAAAAGATATTGGGAATAATGTTAATATTAATATATTACTATATATACATATTGTTTGACTATATAACATAATAATAATTCATTAAAATTTGTCAAAATTTGTGAATTTATTATATTAAATATTATTATAAATTTTATATATAATAAGGATTTTAATTATAATTAATTATATATTGAATATTTATATATCGTTTTCTTTTTAAAATAATTTTATATAATTTTTCAAACGACTTCTTATACAATAAACATATAATTAACTTAATATATTTTCATATAAAATTGTGTTGTATTGTATATAGTTTGTAACTAAATACTATAATAATAAAGTTAAAATGACTCATATATCGATGATATTATTAAAATATATAAAATTATACTTTAAACGTATACTTATATCACCACACATTCAATTAATATAAATTGTTATATGAATGACATTATGTTAATATATTATTATTATTATTTCCATTATATATTTTTATAATAATCGATAATTAACTTTATTGCAAAGTATATAAAATAAATAATAAATCATAACCATATGTGAATGAAAAGATGATTTGGCGGTGATCTCTGAACATTTTTATTAAATCGTTACTATGTGTATACTAAAAAAAATTTACCATTTAAAAATCATTGTAAATTGAAAGCTTTGGATTCAATCCAGAAACTTTCTGTTTAATAAGCAAATAGAGAGAATTTTAAGTAATTTCACCAAAAATTTTGAATAATATTTTGAATTTCCAAAGTGCCATTTATAGTTATAATCGATCGTAAAAATCTTTAACTACAACTTTGTTTGCCGCAACGCACTGATTTACAATATTTATATTAAGGAATCAAAATGATATATTGAAAATAAATTAATATTCGATGAAATATTTTATAAATCCATTAAAAAAAATCAGATATATATTCTTTATAATGATCATATATTTAATATATTATTATGGGTCGTATTCGTATTGTCGTACATGTAAACCATATATATATATATATATATATGTTATATAAAATAATATATATTTAATTTTGACATAATTTGTCTGCAATGATGAAAAGGTTAATTGTGATTTATATTTAAATGTATATTAATATAATATATACAATTTCATTATGCTATATGAAGGATATTTTGTTTATTTATTTATTTATTCAAATCTTTTAGCTTGGTTTGCAAATTCTATATATTTATTACTTTAGTGAAGCAATTTAATTGAGAAATTGGAAAATGCCGCAAAAACGGAGTTGAAATCGATTTTTTTTGGATTTGGAATGGATTAAACTCTGCACAATAATGTATATAAAATTAGGTTTATATTTACACTTATTCTGAGGGATGAATAACAAAAAAATTATGAAAATAATTCTTAAATTACATATAGAACTATTAATTTTATCGTTCAACAATCATTTTATTATTATATTTTAATATATTGTGATTATATAAATTTTTATTATGTATATACATATATAGACATATACCAAATAAATTATTTCATTTTAAATAAGAAATCAATGCCAATTTTTGGTATCATTAATACTAATCATCTATACACATTTTTCGTCTTTAATTTGAAATGAATTGTTCTCTCTATATATATGTGTGTTGTTTGAATGCAATATAAAGTAATAATAATAATAATAATAATAATAATATATTAATTTAGTTAAATCTTTGAAAGATCATCGTTGTGATTTATAACCTTATATCTTTTTTTATCTGTCGTATTGATTATTGTTGTATATTTATATATTAAAAAGTATATGTGATATTATCCATATATAGCAATTTATAATATTTATATAGACACTTTTATTAACACTGAATATCATATATTGTACTATTAATTTTATTAGCGTGATATATTTTTTAAACGAAGATATTATATATGAAAATATATAGTTATAAAAATAAAGAATAATCGATCATTAAATTAACTTTATATATATAGTTGGATTTATTATTTATCTTTTATTGGTCGGTATATTTTGTGAGGGCTTAGTTATTGTTTTTGCATTTGGTTATATTTTATTATTGAAATTGATCATTATACATTTTTGTATTTATTTGTATTGATTGTTGAAAATGCATATTGCGATAGTTTATAAGGAGAATATCATATTTGATTACGATAATAATAATAAATAGATAAATATGTTCGTTGTTTTCATATATATATATATATATTTATATATATTCCTAAATTATTAAAATATTAGATAATTTTTCGACTAAATCTCACGTTAATCGTGAGTTATCATACATATCATTTTTTAATCGTTTTGTTACTAATTTTCAATGCAAAAGTAAAATAATCATTGGTTAAAATTTTACTTATATACAAAGTTGACCATGGCTGAAAATCTTAAGATTAAGATAAATACATATAATTTAAAAATTGATCAGTCCTATTATACCTTATATAAAGTTTATGACAATTTATTTAAAATTTTATTATCTGTATGCGGATGAGCTCATTTTTTAATTAGAAATGCCTATATTTGTGTATCAATTTAATGACAATTTAATAGTTCTCTAAAAAAAACAAAACGATTTCATCTAGTATATTTTTTTACATATATATTAGAAAAATATATATATATAGTTTTTCTTTCATCTCTATATATTATATATATATATATATATAATATTTATTATCCAATTAATTTTTTATATTTTTTTTTTCAAAATCATATATAAATTATAATTTTTATATATTTATATTTTTAAGTGTTATTTTAATTTAATAGATATTAAATTAAAATTTCTACAAATATTATCACTTATAATAATTATTTTTATTATTTACAGAATGTCTGTGTCAAATGTATAATATACAATGAATGAATATTATGATTACATATATATATATATTATATATTACATACATATAGTATCGATAGATATGCTTATAAAGATTTATCTGTTTATATACACATATATATATATATATATATATATATATATATATATATGTATTATATAAATAATAATGAATGTGCCTGTATATACATATAAAATACATATGTCTATATATATATATCTCTCTATATTATATACAAAAATTACTTTAAATAACTTACAACTAAAAAGCTATAAAATTCCTGTTAAATTATCTCTGTGAATTGTGTATATTTATATATTACTAACAGTAACAATAAAAAGGTTTAACAACTCCATTAACGCGACTTGTATATTTATTTATATACGTTCATAAACATACATTCTTCTATATAGATATATACAAATATAATATGTATATTACGATATTACATGTATTATGTATATATATAGATATGTATATACATACATATTATGATATTATTGTATATCGACGAATATATATAGAGAATGCATTCATTTGATAATATTATACTATATATATATATATATATATGTTGAACGACGGTTGAACCATCCGATGAACGTTGAAAACGGCTATATGTTTGTATATTTATATACAATATATGGAAGGTTATAGACAACACACTGATGATGTTAAGTATCCATGTATATATGCAATAAAAATGCATGAAAAAAGATAATTTAAAGGAAATCTGATGTTATGCAAAACGCGCAATTTGCTACTTAAAATTTTTTTAGCACTTTTCTTATAATTCATTTATGCACTTTATATTGCAATATGTATATATATATATATTTTGCTAATGATTACCATATGTGATTATACATATTTACTTGCTGGTAATATATGTATGATTATTTAATGCATTACACGCATACACCTCTGTGTATACAATATATATACATTTATCTTTTTTATTATTTTTTCCTATATTATAAATAAATAAATGACTGCATAAGTTTAGTTATAACATTATGTATATAGAATTTTTTATTTTTTACTATTCTTTATATATATATATATATGAGCATTTAGTATCTATGCGTATTTTATATATACGCGATTATACACGATACTAAATGCAAATTTATTTATACTTTTCTATGGTGAGTTTTTTTTTTATTATTTCAATTTTATATGCTTCAATAAGAAGAAAAGAAATTATGTATATAGATATATATATTGCCATATCAAACATTATAAAGTTGTACGTTGTACTTATTTAATAGTCATATATAGAAATAAAAAAAATAATAAAATGAAATAAACGCGGTTATCATGTAAAGGTTAATTTTTTAATTTTTAATTAATTTTAATTTTTATATGTATTGTATTTACAATATATAAATACTGAAAAAGATAAAGAATATTATAATTGAAGAAAATAACAATTGCGTAAAATGCGCAGATTAATAAGTATTAATCCCAATTAACATTTATATATATATATATATATTTTCTCATATATATAAGCATATCGATAAATGTATATATAAGTATGTAATTAACCCCGCGCAATATAATCATATATATATATATATATATATATATATATATATTTATTCTATTATCTATTTGTGTAAATAATATTTAAATTAATCGTTCTAAATATATAAACATATATCAGTATATTCATATGTTCATGTTGTTTACTCGTGTATTTTTGCCTTATTATCATATCATATAAGAATTTCATTTTGAAATATATATAATAATTTTTAATCTATATATATATTTATTATATACATACACATAGCAATAACAAGAGTTTTTGTTGTGTGATAATTATATATATAGAGATAAATACAATATTGTAATTGTTTTATGAATACGTATTGTTCATAAAATATTAAAAAAAATATTTTTTTCGGGTGTTTATCAATTTTTTTTCATTGACCCATATGGGCAATGCTATTTGTATATATGTATAAAATTATTATAATATTTTACATATATATATAATATAATAAAGAAATGTAATTTCTATTGTGGATATGCGTGTTAATATAAGTATATATTATCAAATAGCAATAAATTCATACTTGTATGATTTGAAATTAATTTATGTGAGGTCAAACTATTTTACTTTCTTATATATATATTTATTACTGAATGATTATCCTCAAAATGCAATATGCATGTAATTCATAATCATCCATATACTGCACAGTCTAAAATGTTATGTTTATATTAAAATGACAGAAAAATTGATTTAAACATGAAAAATTGGTCTATATTTTAGTGACCCTAAAATTGTTTGTAAAATGTATATTATATATTATATATATTTCTTTTTATCTTATCTTAAAAAATATTCCGTATAGAAACTATTTAAATATTTGAATGGAATATACTAATTTTTTTTACTTAAATATATAAAATGTTGATGTTTGGTATCTTCTGATAATGGGATAATGAAAGATGTAAGACGCATTTATATATTATTTTTAAACTTTAGATCTTAAAAGTTGTTAGAAATACCAACGACCGATCCTAGAGCGAGCCTTGTTATATCCATCCTAAAGGATTTTGAAAAAAACGTATGCTTATATAGAGTAAAAATAATAATAACAATAAATATATAGAATAAAATAATGTTTATGAATCAATAAAAATATTTTATTTATAATAATTAACTACAATTCATGTCATAAAAATTAATTATCACTGATCAATGGTCAACAAATAAGTATGAAAGAATTTGCGATATATATTTTATAATAAAAATATTTATAATTACTTATTATTATTATTATTATTATGTTTATATATAAGTATTTATCAATTGTTCAATTATATTTTTAATTTTATATAAAGAAGCAATAAAGTTAAAAATTTATCATCTTTATATATGTAAAAAAAAACTGAATATAACATAAACTGCATATAAACATTGCGATGATGTGATTTCATTTCATTTCATTGAAATATACATATTATTATATACGATTACGACTCTTAAATTATTATTGAAAAGGTTTGCAATAACAAAAATATAAAAATGTTATGCCAATTAAATTTTAAAAATGACTCAATCAGTCAATACATAATTAAAAATTCTTTTTCATTTATCATTACTTGTGTGTATATATAAATATTTCGTATATATATAAATAACAAAGATCGTTAACACACAGTTTGTTACCTTAAGGGTTTTTATTTTCATTTTATTTTTTCTTTGCATATATATACAATAAAAATAAATGTATTTAATTGTAAATTAACTTGAATGGAAATAAATTCGTTACTTAATATACGATATATATATAATATATATAATATTTTATAAATTGGAACATAAAAATCGATTGAATTGCTTTTGAAATATATTATTTGTTATATTATGGCGAATTCGTTTCGTATTGTTATAGTGTTTTGGTTTTGCTTTTTTTCTTTTACGATTTAAACATTTATTTTTTTTATTTTTCCATATATATATATATGTATATACAACGAAATTCATCAACAATCAACCGAATTGCGGTGGATGCTTTTTTTTATGTAATATGTTTTAAAGCAAATTATATAGAAGTTAAAATTTTTCATATACATAATAAATGATATATAAACTTATACAAATTTCTGTTGATCATAAAACTTAAAGTTAATATATTAATTTCGTAGTTAATCTTTTAATAGCATACATTTCATTTATTTATTTCTTTATTTTATATATTTATTAATGCTTGTTGTAATGCTTGTGTGCCAATCAATGATCATTGATAATTGGATACTTCTAAAATATAGATATTTCAAATAAGAAATCAAATTATATCATTTATTTTTTATATTTATAATATGGATATACAATTTTATGTTGTTAATTTTTTACCAATATATTTATATAAATAAAATATAAGTAGCCTTTAACCATAATTAAGAACATTATTTTAAATACTATATATTATACACAGTTAAATATTTAAAAAAAAAATCATCTCCCTTTATAAAAGAAATAAAACTGAAATTATTAGCAATAAAAAAAGTTTGATTACGTGTAAATATTTTTTATGCGTTAAAATATAAAAAAAATTGACCAATATACGGTTGAATTTTCTTTTATAAATCACAAATATTTTAAGACTTATTACAATCTTAGAGGTTTTAATTGCTTTATTTTTATTTCTTATTAATTTAAATATTTTAAAATAATATAACAATGACTGTGAGAACCAGAGAGAATTTTCCTAAATATATTTTTATTTAAAAGTACGTCCTATTTGAAAATATTTTAGTTAAAGGATAATTTTCTTCCAACACGGCATTTTAGAAATATTTTTACATAATTTGTCTTTTAAAATTATTATATATTTTTTATTTTTTTATATTTTTTATATGAATATTATTAGTTCTCTAGATTTTCACCACATAATAATGTATGAATGTATATATTTTATTAATTCAAAAGTTATAAAGGACATACACAACTTATATAAAAGAATATGTATCCATATATAAATATAATAATAATTTAGTATTAAAGGTGTTATGATTGTATCTTGTTAACCAATTAGGTATTTCAAAAATAGTACTGTATAAAAAAAAATGAAAGGTATAAAAAATTTAATGTGTGAAAAATTATTTTTCACATACAAATAAAAAAAAAACAATACAAGATTCAATAAAATGCATTTCGATTGTTAACCAAAAATTTTCTGAAATATCATATATACATTTATATTAAAAGCCATTTATTATATTTTTATATATAGATATAGTCAAATGAATTAAAAAGGGAGCCAAATATGTATTTAAAATATTATAAAAATTTAACTTCATTTTAAAACGCTTATTTTTATCAATTGTGTTTGAATTTACGTTATATTTATATTTGTTAAATACGCAAAATATAACTCTATAGATATATGTATATATATTTAAAGCATTAAATCTAAAATGGCAGCTTTTAAATGAACTAATGACTATATATATTATTATAACAATAATAATATAATAAAATTAAATTTGTTACTTTGCAAACATATACAATTATTTATTATATAAATATATATATACATTAATAAATGGAAGGTATATTATATATATATATATAAATTAATAATAAATCACATTGCAAGTTAAAATTCATCGCCAAATATGTTTTACCCTTATTATATTGTATATGGATTTCGAAAAATTACTAACATATAAATATGTATATGTTTTCCTTTGTATAATTCGTCCTATTAAATACACTTTTATATTATTATTATTATTATTATTTAACAACTAATGATGTATGTAAAATGCCAACATTAGTTTTTAATAAGCACTATGGCTGCTAGGGCCTTTGGCTTTTACCGGAATTAGAAATCATTAATATTATAATTATTAATGTAATTTTAATAATGATGATGAGTATTTGTTATATACTTTCATATATAATTGCGAGTATATGTGTGTGTAGACTTTGTTAATCTTTGGCTGCGTCCGACACAATATACCAAAGATATTCATTAATTTAATCCCAATGAATAAATGGTGACTTAGTTCATGAATTCAAATCATAAAAAGCACAGAAAAAATTTTCCGGCTAGGATTTGAACTCGTGACCACCCGCAATTTATAAAATTAATAATATAATAGCTATTTTATATACAATATATAAAATAAATTTAGATTATGTTAAGTGTATTACTATTTCGTTTTTTTTTTTTATTGTATTATTATTAATATATACTTAAATAATAAATAAAAATATATACAAAAAATAAAACTATATAATAATAATAATAATAATAAGGGATGAATTTTGTATATATATATACGTATGTAATAAATTATATTTAAATAATGAATTTTTGGTCAACGATGCATGAAACTTAATTTTATTTGAATTAAATGAATGGCATATTATTGTGAGTATGGATGTATTATATATAAAATTCTATTTCAATTATGTTTATATACTTAAAATAAATTATATATACTGTTTTTTTTTCAAAGTTAATCGTCGTTTAACACTTATATACCCTTATATTAAATGGATATATATAATTGTTAGATTTAATATTAATATAAATACAGTACGTTATTGTCTACAAATGAGTATATATATATATTTAGTATAACAATAATAAATTATATGTATACTCAAGTGACAATTGGTCCAGATGGAACTGATTATGATGTAAAATATAATAAAATTATATTTATGTTATATTTCATTTTTAATAAGTTTAACTATAATTTTTTTGGAAAAGATATAAACTCTGTATCGGATAATTAGTTTTTCATTTGTTAATCGATGAAACCATATCGTATAGTTTTAAAAGCAATCATATTTTGAAATTGAAGATACACATTATGTGGCAGTTATATATAAAAATAGAATTTGATTTGATATGATTTCGTTATTTTTCATTTTGACCTAATAATAATCTTAGAAACTCCATATAGATAAAACTTTATTTCTAAATCGTTTACACAAAAAAAAAAAGAAACACATTTTATTATAATTATATACATATCGCATTAAAAAACCTTAAGTAAATCAATATACAGATGAGATGATCTAAAAATAATTATCTATATAGCAAAATATCCATTTTTTTTATACAAATAATTTAAAAAGGAACCGGCAAAGAAAATCAAATTTCCGTTTTAACACAATTAGGATCAAATTTAATGTGATGATTACATTAAGTCTATATATTATATATTTTTTTTACAAATATATTAAAAAAAAAAATAAGCAATTTAGAATAGCAAATATAAATATTCAAAATTATATAATGTATAATTTTTATGTTTCATAAAATTAATGATTATCAAATGTTATTATATTATAATAACACATTTTTGTTCTTTCTAACAAAAAATGAACTATTAAAAATTAAATAATAATTAATATTAAATTATAATAAATGATTATTTTTTTTCATAATATAATTTTTCCTTTTTCTTTATTTTATTTTTATAGTTAATTCGGATGGTAAAATAATATATAGACAAAATACAAAATCAGATAAATATATTTCCGTAATATAAGAACAATTTTAAATGCCCGGATTCTTCGCATATTATATATATATTATATGTTATTAATTTTTGTATCCTTCTTATATTATATAAGATAAGCTCACTCTTGCATAATATAAATGACCATGTAAATATATATATATATATAAATAATTTATTATCATTAATATTCGAATAAATACAAAAATACAAAATTATATATATTCATAAAAAGAAGTGTTAGAATAAGGATAATTTTTATATGAAGCGCAAAAATGAAAAATTGGTTTTGAATTTCATATAATGTATATGAAGTGTAAAGCAAAAAAAAGAAAAAAAAAACAACGATTCATTCAATAAATTTTAATTTATTTGGTTTTAAATTTCTCTATATATATAATATAATAAGTTAACCAACCAAATATACGCGCATATACCAAAAATATGTATAATATTATGTTAATAAAGTAGGTAATCTAAAAATATATATACATATATTATAAATATATGAAAATATATAAATAATTTTATTTAATGAATGGGCGGTAGCTGCATAATATAAGATTTATGATTGAAAAATTGAAACATTTTTGATTAATGTGGCGGTAAACTGAAATAAACTGAAAATACACTATATATATATATATATATATATATAAAGATGTGTCCAACAATAATGTTTTTTTTCTTTTCGTTTTTGCAAAGAATACATTCATTATTAAAAATAAACACATATGGTTAGTATCTGTATATATGAAATGAAAATTTAGATAAACCGCACTAGAGAAATGTTTATAATAAATGTATTTGTATATAAACCATTAAACACATTTTATTCAAAAAGAAAAATCAATAAACCTATATATCTATATGTTGTGTATTCTTGTATAAATATGCAGAGTATATAAATACATTTCACTTCATTTAACAATCATAATAATAATAATAATATTACTTTCTACATATTGATTTGTATGCGCGCAATATATATTACAAATAATATTGTCTTTTATTGATATTTATCCTGTGTGAACTTTGTAACTCTATTAATGCTCTATTAATGTCATGATGATGAAAATATAAATATTACAATATATATTATTATTTCTTTTTCTATTTAGGTTAACCAAAAATCCAATATATATAATGAAGATATATTGAAAATATTTTATATGAAAAAAAAAGAAATTTTTTTATTATAATTTCATAAATGTAAAAGTATATTGTATAAAAAATCATATCAAATAAATACCATATAAAATGTCATTCAAAAATTTGATTGAGTTTAATATTTAATATGTATATAGAAAACACTTAATTTTTATTAATATACAATTATATTTCAAATAGTACCGCGAATTGATTGTCAAGTCAAGTCAATTTTAATAATAAAATAAAAGAATTTCTATGTAATACCAGTGTGTGAACATTTTATTCATCCTTTTATTTGGATATACAGATCCTTTTGAGTATACAAATTCATAACAAATGGTTTTTCTCTTTTCTAAATACACCTTTATTTATAACCAAAATGATAAATTTCAAATTGATTTTCAAAGCATTGTGTGAGTGAACATGTATATATAGTAATTTATTTTGTTATTTTATTAATTTTATAAATATATATTTTAGTAGGATATATAAATACAAATTATTTTGTGTTCAGTGAACTGATGATCATAAAAATGATATTAAATTTCATGGCAGATATAAGTAGAATAAGTATATATACATATAGCAACAATCCAACAATAAAGTTAAATATATAGAAGGTTAAAATATATTAAATGATAAAACTATTATATAATAAATACCAGATTATAGCATATAATAAGCTTTGTTATAGCTATTTGGTATAACTATTTTTCACAATTACTAATTGAAAAATGTACTTATACAAAAATGTACATTTTTGATTTGAAAGGAAAGGAATTCATAACAAGGTGATCAATAAGAAAAATAATAATAAGTATATAGAAATGAATTATTAAAAAAAAATACACCTTAAATGCCGCATAATTTAACGAACAATAAAAAGATATTTGATTAAATACAAGAATATTTTTATGTTATAAAAAAAGAAATACAACTCGAAAGTGTTTTTCGGCTTTATCTAATCGAAAGTATTTCATTATACAAATTTCGTTCATTTGATTATTGCTCAAACACCTGTAAATTCTGATATTATGCATTTTAAAAATTTGATTAATGTTAATTTTTTGGTTTTATGGTGGATTTTTTTTTAATTTGCAGAACATCTTAAGTAGAAACTGAATTGTATTATTTAAATAAGAATATAAGAATATTTTTTCTATAATAGAACACCAATCACTGAATGATGTATTTATATATGCGTGTTTATATCTAATAAATATTACAGATTAATCATAAAAATTTTAGTTAAATTTAGAAAATAACATATATTGCAAATATGAATTATCCAGCTATAATAAAATCAAATATACAAACAATTATAATCACATATATATATATATATATATGTAAACTACATATATATATATATATATATATATGTAGTTTACCTTTATATATAAATAACGAATTTAGCTCAATCTACTATATATATTTATAGTTATTTATATAGTTATATATACCCTTTGTAATATTTATCCTGTAATAAAATTTTCTATTGAATTATTACCATATGGTTATATATATACCAATTCTATAATATAGGCTTATAGAATTGGTATACGCATATATATATAATACATTTAACAACTAAAACGACAAAGAAATTACAATCATTTTATGATCTTTATATAAATACATATAAATATAGGAATTATTACACATTGTATATCAAAATAGTTTATGTTAATTGCATTGCACATCATCCGCATATAAACATGTAAAATTTCCATATACAATAAAATTCAAAATACGCGAATTTACTTCTGAATTGTATATTTCAGATTTAATTTAATTTAAATTATTATAAAAATAGCAATTCGATTTCAGTTCATTTATAAAAATGTATATATACCATACATAAAAATTGAACAAACGAAGAATTGCATTATTATAAAATATAAGACCATATAGAAAATAATATGCATGCATTTTAACCAATTTTCAACTTATTTATACTATATACATACACACTACTCACATAAAATTGTCACGGTTGTTGATTAAACACAAAATCATTTACGTATATACATAATACTATATTCTATATATATATATATATGTATAATATATATGGTGTTACACCTATTTTATTACATTCATTTATATATATACATATTTGTATGTTTATAATAAAAGAAAGAGAAAAAGTGTTAAAATTTATGATAATAAATTTTATGACTTTGCATGTTATACATAAATTATTTATATTCCAGCTCCTGCACAAAGATTTATTTATGTATATATTTTCCATCATAAACAATAATAATATCAGAAGAAGTTTATTATTCGCATTTATTATTATTATAATTATTATTATTATTATTGTTATTACAATTGCATTAAAATTAAATTTATATTCTTATTTTAAAAGTTTTACACATATATAGTTACTCAATTAAATTACGAAAAAATAAATGAAAATTATTTCAATATAACCATAATTATTAAGTATATATATATAAACATTCTTGAATCAACTATATTATTATTATTATTATTATATAGTTATTGCAAAATTAATCATAATTTTATGTTATTATTTTTATGATTTAAAAAGAAAAAAAAAGTTTTTTGTTTCTTTTGAAAAAGAATGATATTTTCGTAGGTTTAATTTATTATTTATTTGTTAATAACATTTTCATTATTGATATTGATTTAAAATAATTTTCAACTTTTTTTTAAAAATTAAATTGTTTTTAAATATGCATTTATATTTAGAAATGACACCTCATCATCTTGAAATAATGGATATAATGTATAAGAAGGAGCTAAATGTAAGCAATCAAAAATATTGAATATATGTATATATATATTATATATATATATATGCATGTTTATAAACCTAATAGGCATCCGAAAATTTTATGTTAAAATAACAATAAACCATTTATCACAAAATTGTGTGTATATTACAAATGTGTATGCATGCAAACGGATGGACATTTGAAAAATTAAAATGAACAAGAAAAAAAAAACAACAATCTCATCTCTATTGATTACACAATAAATTTTTAAATATTTTCTTAAGTTATTTTGATCAATATAACACTAATTGTACAAAGTTCGGCAAAATATCAAAAAGACATTTTAGATTTTTTTTTCTTACCAAACAGATAAATTATTAGAGGTAGGTATATTTTAAAGAAGTAAAATTAAAGAAAAAAAACACAATATTTCAAAAGAATACCTACATTTGGAAAATGTATATTTGTATTTTTATATTTTATTTTTAAATATCTAAAATTTATACAAATAATATCCATATAGTTTTTGTTTGGAAAATACTTTGATACATACACGATGATGTTTATTTATAATATCAATAATAATAATAATAATAATAATAATAGCTTATAATAAATAAATATTAATGTAATAACTCACTGATTTTTTCATAATTCAATGATGATTGTTATATATTATTATATCCACTTCATATAAGAATATATACATTATATATAGAGAAGCACGTGTATATATATATACATATATCGATTTAATATATACACACATGAGTATAAATAATGTATATATTTTAGATAAAATCATAGACTATTATAATCGCAGGTGAATGATTTTATGAATAGATATCATCTTAAAAATGTGAACAATAAATCAATCAGGCTGTTATTTATTTTATTTCTGTCTCTAATTGTAAATTCATTGTATAATTGAAGTTGAAAATTTTTGAAAATCAATTGTATACATTTATTTAGATGTATACATACATATATACAAGTCACATCGAGTTATAAAAAAAAATGTTGATCATTAGTTATAAAATTCCTTTAAATTATTTTTGTATTTTTTAACAAAAAGAAAATTTACTAACCGTAATTAGTGATTCATTAAATCCAATATTATATTCAACATTAAAGAGAAATGTTGAACTTTCACTAAATGCAAAATCATAAACAATATGTATCAAAAAAAAAATTGTGATTCTATTATTTAGTAATGTAATGTTTGAAATGATTAATTATAGGTGTTTTATATCGGCCATTTGCAAATAAACGGAAAGTATTAAGGATTAATGTTATCCTTTTCAAACTATATCAACATTTTTATTAATGATATTTTTTTATATAATCGTAAATGAAAAAGTTTATCGATATGGAAGGAATGCAGCTATATACAATAATTTCAAATTAGTGAAATCAAATTAAAAATAATTGATTAAAAACTTATATTTGATGACTTTTCATCAGATTATCGTAAATTCAATAAACTGCGTCACCACATAAAATTATACTGCGTATTTAATAACTACAAATAAACATTTTAGAAATTCTTATATTCTATATATTTACTAAATTGTGTTTATATATTAAAAAAAAATAAATATGAAATTATCAATAGAACACTTAACCTTTTGACATTGTATTTGATATATTCATCATTCATAATACATTTAATACATAATTGAATATATTTAGATTTTTGTTTTATTTTCTATAATACATTTCGACCATGTATAGAAAAAACATTTACATAGATATATTTACCAATTATTGTGTATACTATACTGAACGTATAATAAATTAAACAGATTTTTTTTTAAAACCCAATATAGATGTAATGTAGAAAATATAATGAAATTAATTTATTTGAAATGTAAATATTTACATGATGATAAGGAAAATAAAAAAAAATCTTATCGTAGCTATTTAATAAATTGAAATTAATATAAATTAAAAAATAATTATCATTTCAAAGAATTAAAAAAAATAAAATAAAATGATTTTATTTGATTGATTATTATCGTTAGAATAATAATTTTTCATTGAATTACGTTTTTTTTTATTAATATATTATGCGTTATATTTAAAAATTTTATAAAATCATATTATAGCGTTTAAATTATTTAATGCAGATCAAATTAGTTGGCGCCAAAGATGCTGCTGCAAAAGATCATAATATATATTTTCAGTTTCATTTGAATTGGAATAAAAAGGAGGAGTAAAATTGGTTCAGCATCATTTGCATTAAACTATTCTATATATAAATTTGTGTATTGAGCTGATATTTTCAAATACAACATAAGGGTCGTGTGTTTTTTTTTTATGTTGTGTTATATATATTTCTATTTTTTTTTGTTTTTTTTTTACATTCAAATATAATGATTTTGATTATTATTATTATTACTTTACCAAAACGCGGCATCATATATTATGCATATACGCATTACGCATGCATATACGTATGCATTAAGATAGAAATGTTTCTTTTAGAAAGTTTGATGATTTATTTGTGGTTCACAAAACATATGTTTTTGCAGAATATATCTATACGTTATTCATACGTGCGAGATATATTTCGTATTTAAAATAAAAAAAGGTCATCAAATCAAACAAGTGTCAATTTACAACAATTTTATGTTTATATTGAAATTGCAGCTAAATGTATATGTAAAATTGTTGTCCAGTTGTAACACTGTTCATCATCTGCGTGTACACTTTTTTTTTTATTAAATATATAGGAAATATTTCTAAATAAAAGATTTTATTTATAAACTCATTAGTAAATGATTATATTTCAATATAGATATGCATATAGAATGTAAATTATAATATACATTTTAAACAGGATATAGGAGTAAACGATTTGTCAAAATAAGGTTAACATTTTATTTTATTGTAAATGCATATAATAACTATATATATGTAAATATTCTTATTTAAGAATGAATTTCTTTTGGTTGTATATAGAATATGCTAATGTATTTATAAATGAATAGTGAAAGGCTTTCCCATTTTAAAATATATGTGTATTGAATATATGGACGACTGTGTATATTATACATAAATCAAAATATGATAATTAAAGGAGAATTTTAGAAATTAATAATATATGCTTATTGCTTTACATTTTTCATATCTATATCTAGAGAGGAGTATATACGCAGAAACATGATATACAAAAAATATGTTTAAAATAATAAATTTTCTTATTATAAACAAATACAAACCAAAAATTGACATTTAGTTTAATTAATATATTTAATTTTAATAATATTCAACATTTCTCCGAATTAGAGTTCAGGAAGTTGTATATATTTATAAGAAAAAAACAATTTGGTATTAAATAGTTTAAGGAAAAAAAAGAATTTAAAGCCAACCTTTGGGTTATACTACTGATATATAACAGTTAAAATCTATATAGAACATTATTATTTTTCTCAAAAATGGATTTAATATTTATATATTCATATATAAAACAACCTGGCAGAGAACCGGAAACCTTGAATAAATTTCATTGTAGCTTAATTATTAAACATTTCAACGATATGATTTCATTTCAAATGTCCTTAAACACAGTTATGGTATTCATTAAGTTTTTTTATTCAAATAAACAGATAAAATATATACGGACAATTTGTAAATACATAAATTGTATGTAAAAAATATATAAAACTAAATATTTTGGTTAAATAAATCGTCTAAATATTAAATTATAATCATTGAAATTGTTTTCCATCTGAAAGAATAAAGCAAATAACATATATATATAACGATAATTCAATATTATTTCAACTATAATAATTTACATCATTTATTCTATGATGAGTAAAATCTGTATAAGTAATTATAACAAATTTTTAAAATTCGTATAATCGCGTAAGATGTACATGTACAATATATGATGCGTATAGATTTATGTGTAAATATACAAAAAAAAATAATAGAAATAATAAAGAAATAAAACTTATATAAATAACATGCAATTTAAAATAAATGAATACACAAATATTTAAAACTAATAAGTTAAGAAACTTTTTTTCATATATGTAAATTTGCTATGCAAATATATAAAAGTGCAATTTTATACTTATAACACCTTCTATTTTTTACCATCTCTATAGTGAATTCATTTCAATGTATATATTTACATATGTATATATATATATATATACATATATTTAATTACTTAAACGAATATGTATACTATTACTATATTTATATTAAAAATATTTAATTCTTTTAAGTATTGAACATTTTATTTTTCATAAAACAATACAATAAGAATATATAAATCTTAAGTAAGCATTAAGGTGCCATATATAAATATATACTTAAGATATATACTTTACAATATTTTAACTATATATAATTATTATATTTTATATATTCTTTATAAACAATGTTGTTGAAATGTGGTAAATCCATTTTATATATAGCATCATGACATGTATAGATAAATATTAAATTGGCAATATATTAATTGTTTATCTATTAAAAAAATTTTCAAAACCATTTTAATAAATATAATTTAATTTATTTGTATATGTGTTATATATTATCCGAAAATCTATATGAAATCAATAAACATTAATTAATTTAATTTGCTAATTTCTAATCAATATTGAATCTTTATATAACCTACACGATTGATTATACAAACTTTTCAATCTCACCTTTAGTTTAATCTCGCATATAGGTGAATGCAATATATAGTATGTATATTATATAAAGGTGGATGCTAAACACAAGACATTCGTTGTCTATTATTTATATATTTATATATACATACGTTATTTTATAATGTTTTGCATGCAATAAAATATTTTTATTGCAATTACATATTTTAAATTTATTTTATTTGTATGTACGTACATAATGTACTGCGGATGGATATTCGCATGTATGACGAAAACAAAAAATTAAATAATAAAATACAAACATATTCTATCTCAATACACAGATTTTACCTGTACTTCTACACATTTCTGTAAAACGACAGATACGAACAAAACTATATATGTGCAAAATGTTAAAAACAGGTAATATATTATTATCTTTATACAATATATGCATTAGCTAAAATCAATGGTTAAATTGTACATTAAACTTTTAGCAATATATATATATATATATTATTTATATAGCTACCTCGCAATGCACGCACACAAATTTATTGTATTAATTTATGTTTACTTATAAGAAGAAGAATGAACATGAAGAAGATGAAGAAGAAAAAAAACTCAATTAGCAATTTATAAATAATTTTTAAACAATACAAATTAGTAAATAAAAAAAAAATAAATATATATTTAATGGGTATATATCTTGCAATTTTCTAATAATTTATTTAATGTTTAAATTAAATATGAGATTGAAAAAAAAACACCATTGAAACTTTGCTTAAACATTTTTCTGTTAAATAGATGTATAAATAATCTATAATAATATATAATTAAATTAATATAAAATAAAACACAGACAAAAAAAAATTAATTAAAATATTTTAGCAAATTTATTTCATTTAGTAATCTCTATTATATATTGAATTTCTAACAAATTTGTTGTATTTTTTAAAGAATTGGTTGAAAAAAAATACAAATAAAAATATAAATCGATAATATTAAAAGTTAAAAACTAAAAGCAAAATAATATATTTATATTAATAAGTGTTATGCAACCGTATATAATTTTATATTTTATGAATATCCCATTTTTAATAATATAAATCTCGCGATATAAATAAAATACAGATGCACACAGCCTGCGTTAGGGTGTTATAAATATAATATATAGGTAGTGGTAGTATATATAAATATATTTAACATTTATTAACACACTTAATCATATCTCGACAAATATCATTTTAAAAATAAATTTAAAAGATGCGGTACGTATACGGGTTTTTATTTTTCAAATAAAATAATAATATATTATGATATATACAATTTGCAATATCATAAATCTTAACCAATTTATTTGATTATTATATATATTGTATATATACATTATATAGTTAGTAATATATATTATGGGTAATATAAAATTGTGTATTCATATATTTATTAAGAATATCTGTTTTTGATTATATGATAATATATTTTAAAAACGGGTGAAAACATATTTCGATTAATTTTATTGCATATAAATTTAAAAAAAAAGAAACAAATGTATGTACTGCAATTAGCGATACGCAAAATAAGTGTTGAATTTAAACAGAAATAAAAAAATATTGAATACCAAATTTTTTAATAAATCCATTTAAATATAATACAGTATACGGCAATAATAAAGAGTTTAATAATTGTTTATATTGTATATATCTCGTACTATACTACTTGAATTAGAATAGCATTGTTCAAACATGGATATTCCACAGACCCGCGAGAACTTTGCTGCATCACTTGCAGAAATCCAAGTTGATATGAAGATCAAAACCAAAATTCCATAAGATTTCTATATATAAATATGATTACTATGTACCCATAGTTTTAAAGTAAACAAATATTCCATTCACAATGTTTATTAAGCTTTATTATTTTGGTATTTATGTATTTTCTGGGTGCATATGTTAAGATCTCATTTTTCTTCTTCGAATCTGCTTCATCGACATTTTTTGTTAAATTAATTGATCTGTTTTGGTTATGATATCTGCATATTATTTGTACGTATAAGAAGTTTATATTATTCTTTTATTTATTATACAATGATAAATTAATATTTTTATTTTAATTTTTATATATGTAGTAACTTTAAAAAAAAAACCAATACTTTAAACAATATGAGCTTATAAAAACTTATTTAGAAAATGGTTTTAAGAAGATCAGATTTTAAGAGTCAGGAGGTAATTATTTGATTATTTCACGATTTTTGTATTGATCCTTGCATAACAGATCAAATGATAACAATTGATGAACATTTTATTTAATGCAATCCAGCCGACAATAAAGAATTTCATTTATATTTCAATAGTTAAATGGTTAAATACTATATAAGTAAATGTTATCTGAATCAATATTACAATAGTCATAATTTTCTATAAACGATATAATAATAATAAATAATTCTAGATAATTTATCATAAACAATATTTATAAATATTTTAATCATCACAAATCAAATTTTAAATACATAAATAAATTAAATATTAAGAAATCAAATATTATAAACTTATGGTTATGTATATTTAAAGTACATATATTTTCGAAAATCAAATAAATACCTTGTGGGTAATAAATATACATATAATTAAACACAGAAATCTATCTTCTTTTTATGGATTGATTTTAAAATTTAATACGAAATGAAAAAAAAATGAAGAAATAACACCTGCATTGATATAAATGTAAAAACAGATACTAATTGTATCCATCCATCCATTATAATTATATACCTTGTTTGCATTGTTAAATTACACCTATATATATAAATTTATTAAATAAAAAAAGAAGAAGAATTTATCCTACTGAATAAATGCTTATAATTTTGTACTTTACATATACGAATTACATTCATATGATATCCATATATTTTCTTTGAATGGATTTATAAATTGTATCATAAACCTACGTTTTACATTCCACATGATCCTTTTTTTGTATTGTAAACAACAACTATAAAAATAAATAAACATAATTTTTCTATATATGGAATAATTTTGAAATAAAAAATTAATAAAGCTTGAATAATCATAAATTATATATGAAAAAGTACAAATTGGACAATATATTCTAATTGGAATTAAATGTGATAAATTATATATGAAAAAGAAAAAAAATATATATATTATTAATATAATATATTCATATTGTTATGGATATCGTTGTAGTTATTCAAAAAAATAAAAATAAATTTATATTTTTAAGAAAGACAATTATGAAATAAATCAGCATATACACAGCACAGCAGAGTATATCATACATATAGTATAAATGAATGAATGAATGAATGAATAATAATAATCATAATAAAAAAAAATAAAAAAGGAATCAAATTTTTATGAGAATAAAAAAAAATTAAATAATAAAACTAATGAAAATAAATAAATAAATAAATGAAATTAAACAACAAAATAAAATAAAAAAGAACATATAAAAAAATATGAAATATTGCGTATATAGTATTTATAAGCTGGCCGCGCATATACTATACAAAACGATGATTCTTTTATATTATTTTTATTTTTTCATATTTAATGATCAAACGTATAAATGGCATAGGTATAATTTATTATTAGATGATTTTATTAACGAGTTGATTCAATAAACGACCATAATATAAATAATGATTTATGGATTATAATAAATTTAAAATTTTTGTATTTTAATCCTTTTAAACTATATATAACGCGTATATATTCGAAATTGATATCGGTTTAGTTAATTTTATGCGGGTATTTATAACATTTTTATATATACAATTGAAGAGTTGAATATTTTTGCATTGAATTGCTGAAATGCAATGATCTATATATAATGTATAATATAAGGGATAATTTTAAATGGTATTTAAATCAGCACCTAATTAGTATTTTCTGTTAACGTTTCCACATAAATTGATTTTGAATTCTATAATAATTTACTTATTCATCGCAGTATTTTACATATAATTCTTTATGTATAACAATATTTTCTTTTTGTTTGTTCATTTTTTTTGCATTTTTTACCTACATACAATTGCAATAATAACTACATATAGCATTCATTCATCTCTAGGTTTTCATATCGCATCAATGAATTCATTATATATGGTTATAATTCTTTTCTCTATCATAATTTCTCTAGATTCATCTAAACAATTCTTTATATTGTTAAACTTA
Organism: Dilophus febrilis; assembly: GCA_958336335.1. Lineage (NCBI taxonomy): Eukaryota > Metazoa > Arthropoda > Insecta > Diptera > Bibionidae > Dilophus > Dilophus febrilis. Next base: position 42,179,106 of record OY284468.1, read on the forward strand.
AAATTCAATAACATATAACATAAATTAATATATTTTGTTTTGTAAAACTATTTTGTAAAACTATTATACATACAATTTGTTGTTGTTACAATAACAAATGCTATGGGACTTCACCACACCGTTGTAGAACATCGATGAAAAAAATTCAGCATTAGTGTTTTATTTTTATTTACTAATCACAGCGGTACATTTCGGTTAAAGAGATTCATCAACTATAATAAGGAATATACCGGGTACATATAACAATAAATAATAGAGACAAATAAAAAAATTATTTTATTATATCACCGTATATTATCATCATATATAATTCAATAAGTATTTGTGCATAATATACAAAATGTAAATTGTATATATTTTTATTATTATTTATAGATACTATATACATACTTACATATAATTTTTTCTATATGTACATAATTTTCAATATAAACCGGAGTTATATTAACTATAAAAATATTAAGTGAATGTGCATGCATTAATACACTCATATACATATATTTATATTGTATATGTATAAATATTAATTATATTACCATTTCTTTAACATTTCAATTAGCACTATAAAACAATTAAGTAATTCTAAGTCGCCGATATATTACATATATATAAATATTACACATGTATTATTATTATTATTATTATATGGATATTATAATATATATTATAAGAAGCGACCACACATATAGAAATATTGTGATGTGTAAATTAAAAGTTTATTTTCTGGTTAAATTTATCTATTATCCACATGTAATATGATAAATAATATAATAATAATGCATATACCTAATGGTAGATATATAGTGTAAGATGGGGTATTGTTTATTCATATACAAAGTATTTAGATGTTCTTGAGATGTTTATCATATATTTTGTTTAAACATTTGTACTGATCATGTGGAAAGTCTTTTATAGTTTATGTCTTGGATCGAAATTCATCCATAGAATGTATATGGATTTCAATTGATAAAATTTCAATTAAAATTTTAAATTGTTTTGAGTTACATAAAATTATTCCAGTATTGATAAAATGGTAAAATATGATTTCATCTTATTTCAACTCAAAACACCTTATTTTTTACCTGATGTATATAATAATAAATAATATTTGTGTAAATATACATACATAAAGGTATACATTGTGTATTATTTGTATTACGAATATAAATCGGATTTTGTTATAAAATTTTAAATGTTTTTGTTATTAATGATGTTTATTTAATATATTCTTAATTGTCTTTTAAAATACACCGCTATCGATATTGATATATATATATATATAAATATATATATGGATATCTAAAAGTCTTGTATATATACAATGAAGAGTTTCAAATTACTTGGTGTTAATTTAATATACATTTGTATACATTGATGGATGGTATCGTCATCAAATTTTTGCAATATCATAACGCTTCATATATATATATATATATAAATACGCGTGAATTTAAAATGTTTTAGTTAAAAAAATTACATTCACTGCAAAATTTTTCATTTAATTTTTTATATGGATTTAATTAAAAGATAATTTAATTATCTTTTATAAAGAATTATTTAAATTATTCAATGATGAATTTCATTCCACAAATTTTCGAATAGAACATTTTTATTGTAGAACGCAGTTTAACTTCCAGAAAATTTGATTTGTCAATTATAGATTAAAGTAAATACTTTTCTTTTTGCAATTGCTTTTAAACCTTTACAAATTCGTTGAAATACGAAAAAGTATTAAAATATATTAAAATAAAAATGATTAATCGTTCAAATTGATATTTTTAATATATAAATCTGGATTCACCGAGTTTTCAGAATAAATAAATATATATTAAAAATATTTTAATTAATTATTTATATTATTACAGAACATTATAATTAATTTTATATATTGTCAATTTTATCAATGTGTTTTTTTTTAATATTTTGTATATTGCGTAATAAACAATTATTAAAATAAACAAATTAAAAACAAAATCATTTTCTTATCACAAATTGAATTTATTTTTTTTATTAAAAATATAATTAAAATATATAAAAAAAATAATAACAATAAATTTGGAGGACGCAAGCATATAACGCGCGGCTATAAAAGTTTTTGATTTGGATTTTCAAATTCTAGATTTATATAAGGTGATCAAGTGTTGAAGTTAAAATAACCCTCTTAGGATTTAATAAGTTACATAAAAAGATTTATTAGTCAAATTTATATGTGTATTTAAAAGAATATAAAATTAAATAAAACTAAAATTCTAAAATCGTAAACTTTAATCATCAAAAATGGTAAAGCTTATTTTTATAATAATCCATCACACAAAGAGTATTATTATAATTTTCCGAAAACTTTTCATAAGTTTTATGTATGTATTGTATATATATATAGATTATATTAATCTCATATAAACACTTTATTTATATATACATACATCCATATATAAATAAAATATAATTAAATAAATTATAATTAAATTTTGATTAATCTATAATATTAATATAAATATATTCATATATAATTTAATAATACATATCTGTCACGCATTTTTTGAATATATTCATTTATATAATTTATTATTATTATTATGATTTTATTTATTATTATTATTCTTATTATTATTGCATGATAATATTTATTTTTAAATGAATGAAATGAAATAATAATAACAATAATAATAAAAAAGGAAAAAAAATTAAATAGAATAAAAAAAAATTAAATAAGGAAATACCATATATATATACAATTAAATAATGTATATTGATATACATATTAAATTTGTAAATAGATTAGATTTTATTAATTAGTTTTAATTTGATGTCATTGTATATATTTTATTATATATAGAAAAATTAAATTAATATGTAATATATAGTATATATGATAACATTTTATAATTATTAAATATATTGTTATTCATTTGATTATTATTCTGAATATATATATAAATAAAGATGCAAAACAAATATTGATATTGCTTTTATTTTTATTAATATTTCTTGATCTTTGTCTATCATATTTTTATAGTGATTTTACAACATTCTTGTACTGTATTTTTTTCATTCATTAGCTTCTTTTATAAATGACTGCGATAAGAACTTCTTTTTTGTGTATACAAAATATAATAAAAGCATTTAGAGAGTTCGCTTTTTATTGTATAGGCATTTATTTGCACATTTCTTTAGATATTTATTGATTTCGAAAAGGATCATTCAATTGTTTGTTTATGTATATAGTTGGTGTGAAGACAGGAGTATTTCCGGGATATTGTTATAGCTTCTTCTCTACTACGCTTTTTTGAGTACAATACACCAAAAATATCAAATATCTCTTTTTTTCATCGAATGCTACAATGGTGTGTTGAATTTTTATTCTTTTTTACTACAACAAAACGACACCGTCACCACAACGTTGTACAAAATATAATGGTATTCTACACAATGAATATTTATGGTGTAGATACGATTTTGAGGTTGCTTGTTTGTAATTTCGTAATATTGAGTATTTGTATATATGTATTTTCATATATTATCCATTTTTGGTCTCTGTCGAATACAAAAATATATATTCTCTATCGCATTTGTGCTGCGAGTATTTTTATATATATTGAGAAAATACACCAAATGTAAAAATGTAATCTTTTCATATCACACTACAATAGAAATATATCGTAAAACTTCATACACTTTTATATTTTTAAATTGTGTAGCCTACACTAAAAAGCGTAGTAGAAAAGAAGCTATTAATAATTTATTATTTATCAAAAGAGTTTTTAAATTGTTTCATTTCAACGATCAAAAAGGAGAAAGTTTTATAAACAAATCAGGAAATGTTCAGAGGTGCGATTCTATTGAAAAGTGACTCGATAGTGACATGACTATTTCGTCATATTTTGAGAATTTTTAATTTCGAATTAAAGAAAGGGGAACAAATTGAGTAAAAAAATAGTCACTAAAATAAAAATGTGTGAGTTGTCAGTGACCCCATATATATTTTTTTTTAATAAAATCATCATATACGCATACATTTTAAATACTAATAAATTATAATATTGTTTTTTTTTCTATAATTTTCCAAAAACAGTCATTATTTTTTGTTTATTGATAATAATAATAATTAATATAATTAAAAAAAAAAGGTCACTTTTTCATACAGAATACCAGTGACTTATTCGAATGAACTCACAATAATTTTCACTCCTTCGAACTCACTCACTAAAAATAGTCACTTTTCAATAGAATCGCACCTCAGGAACTAGATAGATTTTTTCAAAATTTCTGTATTTCTTTTCAAATTTCAAATTTGATATCAGTTACATTAATTAATCTATCTAAAGTTTTCAACTGTATATCAAACGAATAATATACATATATTTACGAAAACTTACGTTAATGCAATTATCAAATAAAATTTCCTCATTCATTAATATTTTTCATAACATAAAGATCGAATGTGAATGATATATGACAAAAACGCATTATATATATATATACAAATATGAAATCTTTTAATACAACATACTTGAAATTGCATTAAATAATACAAAAAAAAAGGTAAATTTAATTACAAAATTTATCAAAATTGCATATCTTTATACATTAAATGTGTGTAAATATTATATATATATATATATATACCGTCGCAATTATATTTTATGGAGCACAAATTCAATCATTATATATATATATGTATATATAGAGAAAGTGAATTAATAAAAATATACAACGCGATTTACAATATGAGCATATATAGAAATTTAATATGTAACCATTTTATAATAAAAAAAAGGTATGTATGTATGTATATAAATATAATTAAATGAAACAGGTTACATATAAAAATGGTATAATTAGAGTTTAATTGTATATAATATAAAATAAAATAATTATATCTAAATAAGCGGAATAGTATATATACACAATAATATTATATATATATATCTCATAAAAGGTGGTTATTATTATTATTATTATTATTCTTATTAAATATTTATATATATATATATATATATATATATAAACATATACACCTATCTATAATAATACATCTATATATGACCATACATAAAGTCAATTTATTAATTGCGTACTACTTTAAATGAAATAACAAAAAAAAAATAAAATAAAAATAGTGTCATTCAATTAGTAGATTCTAATTACGGAATATATAATTATCAACTTGTTGTAAAAATTATTTTTATACTATAATAATAATAATAATAATAATATAATATTTTTAAAAATATTTTTCATTATAAAATAATCTCATGCATTTGTATATATTTTAAACTATTGAATAAAAAAAAATTATAATATTTAACAAATAAAAACCATTTTATTTACGTGAGAAATTTGTTCAAATTTTGATTTAATTTTAAATTCAACAACTATAAAACATGAGAGCTTCTTCTTATTTCCATAGATAAAATACGATATTAATATTGTATATATATATATTTTAAAATTTAAAAACATTAGCGAAAAAATGTTAATTAATTTTTTTTTTTTTAATTCACATTAAAATATATAATAATATATTTAGGTATATGAAAAACCAAATTTCGTTTATTTTGAATTGTGTTAAATTATAAATTTTTAATAATATATGAGCTGTTTTTTTTCTAATAAAGAAAAATGAGTTTATTAAATCTAATTTTCATCATTTACATTTACAATTAAATGTTTGTTTCAGATTTTCCATATATTATATATATATATTTATATAAATTAAAAAAATTAATTATTTTGTTGTCAATTAAATTAAATAAAGAGTTAATTTTAAAAACTTGTACATATATATTATATAAGCATGAGAGAATAAAATTTATTTAAATATCATATCACAGTCATATTATAAATGTTATTTATATTGGCGTTTAAAAGATATTTTTTATTTTGTTGTTTAAAAAAAAAAATTTAGTAACAATTACGTAAGCAGGATATATGGAAAAAACTGTATATAATATATTTTTTAATAATATAATTTATATGCTAATTTAGTAAAATGTTTTAATTCTAGAATAATAAATTTGCAACAAAGTTATTGCGTTACCGATATAGTATATATATATTATTTCGTGTACAAGACTTCAATTACGGAATTTAACTAATGAAAACTAAAAATTGTTACTATATAATCAATGAAATAGATTTGCAATTCCATTATATATTGTTTTAAAACATATTTTAATAATTTATTAACAGTTATATAAATTTCGAAAATAAGATTTGATAAATCCCATATATGTAGAATATTATAAAATATTTATAGTTTATAATTAAAATTATACATGAATAGTTTCGTATTTATTTGTATATTATCAATTAACAATCAATTTCATTAAATATTATAACAATTTGTATATTTTTAAACATATAAATACACTATTATGTTATATATATTATGTCGGTAAATTCGAAAATTATTTCTCTGTATAAATTAATGTTTGTTTTCAATTTGCAACAAAATAATGTACATAAAATATATATATGTATATTCAATATATATATGTATATTCAATATATCAACTTAATAAATTAAAACTGATGCTAAATAAAATACAATAGCAAATAAAATAACAAGATCTTTTAATTTACAAAACAAAAAAAAATCGCATATAATAAAACATTGTTTTACAAGAACTGAACATGCAAAGTTCACCAATTAAAATAAATAAATCACGTAAAACACATATTATGTATGTATATTTATATAATATAAACACAAACATGCAGTAACTTTGGTTCTGCTGATATATTACATAAATATACAGTGTGATTCTTGAGGACTCTTTTATAATATAATATCCATTTGGAAATTAGAAAAGCGACATTGCATTTATTTCATTCTACATTTAAAATGATGAACATTTTGTATATTTTGTATTGAAAATACTTTTATTTTTGAAAATTGATTAAAAAATAAAAAAGAAACCATTTATTATTATTATTATTATTATTTAACAACTAATGATGTATGTAAAATGCCAACATTAGTTTTTAATAAGCACTATGGCTGCTAGGGCCTTTGGCTTTTACCGGAATTAGAAATCATTAATATTATAATTATTAATGTAATTTTAATAATGATGATGAGTATTTGTTATATACTTTCATATATAATTGCGAATATGTGTGTGCAGTAGACTTTGTAAATCTTTGGCTGCGTCCGACACAATATACCAAAGATATTCATTAATTTGATCCCAATGAATAAATGGTGACTTAGTTCATGAATTCAAATCATAAAAAGCACAGAAAAAATTTTCCGGCCAGGATTTGAACTCGTGACCACCCGCAATTGGGTTGGATGCTTTATCAACGGCACCACCAAGTCGTCAAAAGAAACCATTTAAATTCACAACCTATTTCGATAAGTAAATACTCGTTAAAACACGATATCACATTTTTTGAAAAATTCATTATGATGAATATTGATGATTGCTCGAATCCCTCTGTTATTTTTATATATCATATCATTATATTTTTATACAGGGATATTGAAATTTATATATATACATATAAATATTATTACATATCGTTTAATACAAATAAAAGAATGTAATCTCTTTAACATGAAAGTATACAAAGCAAAAATATTTTTAATAATAATAAGAGACCATTAAAAATTATTTAAATCCATCATTTGGTTTGCGAGGAGATATTTCAATTTTTTTTTCTTTATTTATATATATACCTATATCTACCTATATTATATATATATATATATATATATATGTTTGTCAGTCATTCTTTTTCAAAAAGATAATTGACAAAATCGGATTGTAATTTTTTATTTAAAAAAAAAAAATCATTTTTTTATATATTAAAAAATAAATATATTTATATATTTTATTTTATTATTGAAATTTTATTTTATTATTGTAATTTTACATTTTTGTTTTTCATTCTTTGTAATATTTATTTTATCATTTATAAAACATTTTATATATTTATTTATTTTTATGCATAAGTATAAAATTTAATAAATATTTATTTATTTATGTTTGTGTGTTTTTTTATATCTCTCTGATAGTTAAATAATATTTAAAAAAAAAAACATAAAGTTATAAAATCCATAAATGGAAATTTTTAACAATTTTTATTTATGCATCAATGCGAATAATCTGTAAACCTTTTTTGTTATCAATTTATTGCAAATTTTTGTTACGAATAGATTAGAATAAAATATTAATTATTATTTTTGAAATGGAGCCCTTAAAACAATCACTCAGAATCATTATTATTATCAGGTTGATAATTTCCATTTCGATACATATCTGATTTGAAATGTATATTTCATCATGAAAATTCCTAGTTCTTATTTCTATCAACAATTCGATTATATATATGAATAAATAAAATGACAGATATTTCGATTGGTATATCTAATTCGATTAAGTTATAATTAATTTTATAATATACGATACGATCATATTTCAAACCTCTACACTGTACAAATTTATTAATTTATTTAATGTAAATTTATATATAAAAAATTGTTTTATTTTCTGTTGAACCCAAAACAGAGATTTTCATATATGGGCAATAAATCAACAAAAGATACAATTTATAAAAAAAATCGTTTTTTTTTCAAATGACAATTCCGACAAAAAGAAAAATCCAATAACTTATTTGCAAATTTCAATTAAATATAGTCTATGATATATACAAAAATAATATTATATTCTTAAAGAAGAACTGTATGATTTTTTTTTATTGAACACGCGCCATAAACCAAATCTTTTATATATCAAAATCAGATTTAATCATTTATTTTCATATTTATCATATTTATAATCATATAAATAAAATTGTATTATTTTTTGAAATAAATATGTTTTTCATGTATATACAAAACTAAAATTTTATTAATAGACATCTTTAAGAGGGTATTATTATTATTATAAAAGTATACAAATACAAAATTTCTTACATATTTGATAATAAAATATTTTCATTTTTTTTTCATAAAATATTTTAAATGAAATTAAATATAAATTATCTATTTTTGATTTATATTTAAAAATGCAAAAATAACAAAAAAAAATGAATAATAAAAGGAATATAGAAAAATGCCATATACCTTTTGAGAAAAGCAGATGCAATTTTATTATATGATCATGATCATATCGCATATTTATTCATATAAATAATCATATAATATACTCAATTCATTTTTAAAGTAAATGACAAATAAAAGATCTAATATAATATTAATAATAACGATCTATATATTATATATTCTGCGCGTATATTATTTCTTTTGTTAACCATAACATGTTTTTCGAAAAGTATTTTATTTATTATTTTTTTTCATATACAAAAGTCATTTATTTATATTTTATAGACTTATTTGTATATAGACAACCGCAATATAAAGAAAAAAAATAGAAAATCAAAAGTCAATTGTTCCCTAATTTACTTGATTTACTACAGATACACATATGCGGTAGAGAAATATGTATATTGACTTAGAAATAAATATACATCATCTCTAGAGTTCATTACAATTGTTATTGACACCTTTTCTTAAAATGATTTTATTGTAAATATATACATATATATATATATATAGATGCAGTAGTTCATATACAAATATTTCTATACCTACCATGTTGAATATCATTATAAAGGTATTTATAATGCATTATAAAAAAACGGTTTAACCATATAAATATATATATATATAATTTAAAATATATACATATATATATATGTTTTATAAATGTTATAATAAAATATTTATTGGTTATTCATTGCACATATTTCTGTAGATACATACCGTATATAATTTTCTATATATACTTCAGTGGCAAATGCCATATGAATATTTTATAACATCACCGCACATATAAATAAACGAATGTAAACTATATGGAATTGAAATCGATAAGAATTTTAAAGTATAAAAACATTTGACATAAATTGTTTTTAATGTTTAATTGGTAATATAACATAAATAATTGGATTTAAACTTTATACATACAAATGTTTATAAATATATATGATAATAAAAAAATAAGGGTGTCTTCCCTATATATATATACTTGAAGTATATGTTCATTTAGTATTTATATATATATATTACATTCGAACGATGTACATACCTTTATCCTTTTATATTTATAAAAAAAATAAATAAAATAACACACCACAATTATTGTGAATAATAAACATTTTTATTTTAATATATACAATTTCAATTATTTATATGCATATAGGATAATTCATAAAGAATATGAAATATGGTACTAAATATTATATTTTATAATAACTTTCAATTCATTTCATTTAAATTGAATAATAATTTTTTAACTATAGCGCGATATTCACATTATTTCTGAAAACTTTTGATTATTAATATTTGTTTTGTTTTTATTTAAATGTTTGAAAATCCTCGAAATCAATATTGCGATGGGAATTGACAGAAGATAGAATTGCTTTTAAACTGAATTATATTCATTGATATGCATATTTGAAAATGTGTTTAAATGAACTGAAACGATAAATGAAGATCAACAGAAATTATAAATATATATAAAAAACGATTCTAATTATTAATTCCATTACAAGAAAATATCGTGTACAATATTTAAAAGTTTCAGAATAAATGAATATGTTAGATATCTATTACACCAATAACAAATTAATTACCTATTTTATATAAATCTTCCAATTATGTAAAAATATTAAAATTTATAATTTATACAAATACATTTTACAAACCTATGATCATATAATGAAATATATAGATATAATAAAAAGGAGGTTAAATATTCTTTAACATCCGGACACTATATAATATATATAGTATACATACATAATGTGACAATGAATGATTGGATTTTTTTATTTTTTTTTTTGATATACTCATCCCTTTTCTTTTTTTTTAAATACATATTATTACAATAATTATACACACAATTTTTATTTTTATTTTTTTGGCTTTGTGCGATATTAAAAATTCGACTACATTAAATTCGAAAAATTAATCCAATTTACATAAATTAATAATCCATTTATCATTCAAAAATCCTTTGTATAAATTTATGTATAAAATATTTATTTAACAATATAAATTTTAAACGATGTTCAAATCACAAATTTCTCAATTTCCGTTTACACCAACCCTTAACCATGTATCCTTTTTTTTCTCTCATCGCATATTATGTATATTATAGTTAGAAATACAGGAATTTTTTTTATTAAATACATATAGGAAAATCTAATATAGAATATGTACGTAATACCCCTGATATACTTGCTCTATATATGTGTAATATTTCGCTCAATGAAATACTCTATGTAATAAACGTATTATAACTATTATTATTATTTATTATTATTATTATTATTATTATTATTTATTATTATTATAAATTCTGTATAAGTACCTATCTAACTATATATACACATATATAAATGGATACTTTATGATTTTATGAAAGTAATACGATAATAATTTCATCCCTTATCCCGCATACATATAATATAAAATATATACAAGGAAAATTACATATATTCCTTGTATGTGTATTATATAGTATGTGTGTATGTTTATAACTTTATATATATTCATTTCAATTATTATATTGTATTATTTATTATTATATATTTTATAAAAATAGCTTTATGTGATGAACAACCAACAAATGATTTTATATATAAATAAATTTAGTGTAAAAGAAAGTATATTTATTATTTTCCAAGTACAATTGTGAAAAAATTATTAGCGGTAATATGAAAATATTTTAAAAAAATAATGGAAAAAGAACATTTCGAAAAAATAAAAACATTTGCATTTAAAATTTAATCTAAAATTTATTATATTTTTTGTTTGTTCCTTATTCCGACGGAATCCGTTTATGGGGCGTAAAACCTCGGAATTCTAATGCCGTGAGCCCGTAACGAGATCACTTAATCAGGTGATAAACGTATGATGTGTTGAACACATTTAATTGATTTTCGGGGGTCAAACTATATGTTTACATTTGTCTTACTTTGATAGACATTTCTATATATAAAGTTTTTGCAAAACCCCAAACCATTAAAAAACTGAACATTCACATAAAAAATCGGTTAATTCGTGTTTCGGTTAATTTACCCCGTTTAAAATAAATCAATTATACCAATTTTATTCAAATGAGAATTGTGTAATAACTAGCGAGGTATTCAAATTTTAGTTCAAAACAAACCTATATCAATAAAATAACAAACGATATCAAAAACATAAATGATAATATTTTTTATTATACTAATATTCCAATCACAATTGTATACTTGTAAATAATTATATATAAATATATTTATGCATATATATATATATATATATTTTATAACTTTGTACATTTTATTTCTTTTAACAATAATCTACCCTTAAATTCATTACCCTCTTTTGTGCGTATAATCGTTTATAAATATATGAAACCAGAAATAATACATATAATAAGTAAATATATAATTTTCAAATCAAATACAATATATTTATACTTTTATGATGTATATATACATAGAATTAATATAATACAAGGGGTGAATATTTCAATCGAGTTATATGATAAGATAATAATGTTTGCAATGTTAATAAATAATATGCGGCAATAAAGAAATATATATATATATGTATATAATACCATAGTATATGATATATATTAAATCTTATATATTTATGTAATTATGAAGCGATAAAATGTAATATTATATAAATATTAATTATATTTGTGTATAAATGATTTGTTTCATTTTTCACTTTATATAAAGTTAATATATATATATATAGTTAATATATATTTTGGTATATATAATAATATTAGATTGGATTTTTGTATTTTGTATATATATCCATTTCTTTGTATTTAAAATTGATTATAAATAAATGTGCACATGAGAATCGGGTATATATAACTCTTTATAAATTACTTGATTGTTATTTGAGATAACGCATTATAATATATGATTTGATAATATGAATATTCTGTTGCTATCATCATTGTATATAAAATACAATAAAATATATCTTTATTGTATTGAAAATACAATTTTTTGATGCATAAGTCAATTTTAAATTTAAATACTGATAAAAAAATATATAATTTATGGTTTTTATATGAATGTGAAAATGATCGATTTATACCGAATATGTATTATGTTGTTGCCGCATATCTGATATCTGATTCCGTAAGTAAATGCATTTTGTTTTTCATATAAGAAAAATTTTGTCCTATGAAAATTAATCGAATATTAATAATTCGATTATGAAATACAAATTTTAAATAAAAACATATAGGATATCGTTCAATATTTATGCGTGGATTATTTAATTGTTTAAAAATAGATTTTATTTCGTTTAAACTTAATAATAATAATCTCACAAAACATAGAAATATGTGTTAAATAATTTTCACATCTTTAGAAATGAAACCATATTTAAAAAAAAAAAAACCATTAAAAGTGCATATGTTATATTTTCTTTATTCATTCAAACCAAAATACAAACAATTTATTTATACGAAAACATACGTTTTTTTTTAATTTCTCACATATCCTTTTGCAAAATATATACATCAATAATATAATAAAGAAAAATAGATTTCCAAGAAAATACGATAATATTAGAAGTAAATAAGCAATAATAATAAAAAATTTACAAGTTATAATCGTAAATCAATCATATATCTATATCTGTATATTTACACGCATAAATATATTGGGAAATATATCTGATAGTTCTAAAATCCGCAATCGATCATCAACTGACAATAAAATTATACCTTATTTTGTCTAATATCTATAACTCCGTATATGTATCCGTGTTCTTAAATAAATAATAATAGTAATAAAAGAATAATAATACATATACGAATAAAATCACGGCAAACAAACAAATGCATTTAAATTTGAAATCAATAATACCAAACCAAAATATATTCAATTATTATTATTAATAATAAATAATTTTATTATAAAAATGTTAAACACATCGGTCATTCTTCCTTATATTCAATTTTTTTTTGGCAAATTTTGTTTAATTCTCACAATCGCGCATCTACATACAATATTAATATATATATACATCAATTTTTTTATTATCACAGATCAATTTCATATTGAAAAATTTTAATCTTCACAATATACTGAATATTATAATCTGATATATTGAAAAATATATTGTATATATCAATTACGTTTCAATTGAAAATTATAATTTCTATTCTATATATGTATGTAATGTATGTATATATATCTTATTTATGTGGGGATAGCTAAATCATAATTTATAAATCTATATAAGCTAAATTACAAACAAATGCAATTAATATTTAAGGGTCAATTATACGGGTATTCTCTATATATAATATTAATATATCTAAATATTCACATTTTTAAATATATTTAAAATTATAGAATAGAATAGAAATTATAAATTCAACATATGCATATAACTATTATATTTAAACAAACACAAAAATAATAATGATTGTTATAGAGAATTTTATATCGCGCTATATAAAAAAAACAAACAAATATATGTTTTCCTTTGTTTGTTATATATTAACATATTAATCGTGTACACAGCGCCGTAAATATATATGTGAAAATTCACCTTTTAATATTTATATATTTTAAATAACAAAACACCTCGTTAGCTAAGGATTAAGATTAAAGTCACAGATATAAAAAAAAAAAAAATAGAAAAAATAAATAAAAAAAAAAGTAAACGATAGATACTGCGCTGATATTATCTTTATATTTTTAGTTTTCATCTGAATTTAAATATACATATATTTTTATAATGCGATATATATCTATTAATATATAATAATAGGGTATATTATACATGTTTTATTTTTAGATGAAAGGACATTATTTATATATAGATATATATACGCTTATTACATGCATATAATAATAATAATAATATAATTTTACTATATATAGAATAAACAAATAAATGGAAGCTTAAAGTATATTCATATGCATTGATTATGATTCCATGTAAATTATTTGTTTAGGGGGAGAACAAAATAGATTAGTCGTTAATGATAAGTATATATGTTTTGTATATATATAGAACAATATATAGAAATTGATATTTTTCGGCACATTATTTTTATTAATTTTTTTTTCTTTAGCTATATTATCGTATAGATTTACGAATAAATTATAAAATTTAAATCTATGTTTGTACCTTAAAAAAAAATTTAATCGTATATGTAACATGTAAATGGGATTAGATAAAATTTCATTATAAAAATAATTAAAGCATAATTGGATATAAAAATGAACAATTTAATATAATATAATATAAGCTTACCTTTGACATATGTTATAAAATATGGATGGTATTTTATACCATCGACGCAAATTATTACGTATATATACAAAACTTGAAGTTTCATATTAAAGCAATGAAATATGCGGATCTGAAATAAATACATATTATTATTGTTTTATTGTAAAATACAGAATTATAATGTTGTAAATAGTAAAATTATAATTATATTGATATTTACAAATCCTTATAATGATAAATTTATAATATTATTTCAATCAAGCAGAACTCAAAATGATTTTAAAATAATTCTATAAAAATTATTTTCTAGTACACAAATATTATGCACTTTATGCAATTATACATTTCTTATTATAGTAATTCCTTTTTTAACAATATTCTTATGAACAAATACGGCAATTGTTTAAAAATTGTATCACCGAATAGTTCAGAATAGTTCATGTGTTATTTATATGATAAATTTGGCATATTAATCGATCGCGATTGTATAAAACATGATAATGTAAAAATTTACAAATATTGTCTTATTTATAATTAAATTCGATAATCTTTTATATGAAAAAAATTTATTTTTCATAAATTAAATATTTTCTATTTAACTTCATTTATATAATCATTTTAATAATGTGATTTGATGTGATCCCCAAATATAAACTAATGTGGGTATATATACGTTTATATAGATATGTATATCCTTATTATTATTATTATTATGTAAATTCATGAAAATTAAAATGACATTTATGTCAAAAATGATATTCCATTTAATATAAATGAATGTTTCATTTAACAAAAAAAAAAAAAATTAAATAATAAAACAACCCCACGCACCCATCACCAGCAATCCATTAAATATATCAAAAGAAAATCAATGCCAATTCATTATAAAAAAGCAAACAATCAACATACAACAAATAAAACGAAATTCAAAAAAATGAAAAATTAATTAAAAAGGAATCAAATATTAATTAAATTTTTCATCTTCTTCATCGTCAAATTTCCATTCCTACTATTTACTAGTCTATATATATATATATATTTGAATGTTTATGCCATAAGTTAAATTAATTTTGTATATACAATACGAATATTTTATATAAACAAATGTATATTTTTATATATACGATTCCTATATGTATATATATACAAACCATCAGCAATGGTTTGGTGTTATGTGTATATACTTAAATAAAAACAATTACCCAAGAGACAAATAATCAATTTTCCAACAAAATATACACACAAGAACAGCACACACAAAATACAAACAAATGCACAACACCACATACAGACCCACGCATATATATATATATATATACTTATACATAATACATGCAGCCGAGAGTGTTTTGTCCCAAATTAATTACACAGTAAATGCCGGGGTATAACTTTATTCCACACTTTTATTATTATAATATGTCCAATGTGTATAAATACACATTTATTTGAACATTATTATTATTATTATTATTATATTAACAAGATAATATTTATATTGCTGTAAATACAAATACTCCATCCATCCATTGCATATACAAACGTACGTATATATGAATGTATCTGCTGTTCAAAGCTCATTCATATGAAAAACATGTATAAAAAATGTCGTCATCTATCTATAACACCCAACCTCACACTATATAATGTATATATATATATATATATATATATATAAATATATGAATATATTATTAATATTAAAATCGAAATAACAACATAATCTAATGCCCATACAGTAATTGGCTCAATTTACAAAATGCTTGTGCACTTAATGTATATATCATCATATATCAAGACGAAAAATTTTCCGTATATATCGTGCATCTATAGATATAAATTATCCAGACAGGACGTCCCCAAAAAAAAAAATTATTGACAATTATACATTTTTATTTGGATTTTCTTTTAACATTACGTACTACTACTCTAAGTATATAAATATATGGAGATGATTGTAATGAAGGAAAAATTTGTCAAAATTTATTTGTATAATATATATTGCAATCAATTCGGATTGGTTGGATACCAAATCAATAAAGGAGGAGCTTGATTTTCCCATCAGATTTTCCTTCTGTTTCATATTTTATGTACACACGGAATGAGAACCCATGTATATATGCATATCACAAAAGAACACATGAAAATGAATAAAATTAAAAAAGAAAAATAAAAATAAACTTATTTTCCCCACACATTTATTTATATTACAATATATCTGTAAAGTAATATAGAATATAGTATACTTATGCCGTATACAAAAAATAAAAACAAGTTTTTGGTATAGAGTTTCGTCGTCGGTATTATGAATGGTATTATATTCAGTATATTTATATTTCGAATTCATTCTGTCAGTAATACAAGAGACGCGCTTTAGTTAGGATCCTTGCTTTCTATTCATTCTTTTATATTGGAAAAATAAATTTTATATTTTTTTTATTTTTAAATATCGATCGATTATTATTATTCTAATAGATAGAAAATAAAAATTCCCAAATAAATAGTGCAGGGTTAATTTTTAATTTTTTTTTTTTATAATTTTGAATGTTTTTTTGTAGAGAAGCGATAATAACTATTTACAGTTGTTAATGTGTTTGTGTACTAAAAAATTTACATTTCCAAAGTTTATAAATATCAATAATTAATCTATAATTATGAACAATAAAAAGTGAAAAATTATATTATTATTATTATTGTGAATATCTACAACATTGTTTAAAAAAAAAATTTTTTGTTTTTATTACAAAACAGTGCAATGCGACATTATTGAATGAAATGAATTTTATATAGTGATTTATTTAAAATTTTAATCAATATTAAAACGGTATTAAAAAAAAATAAAAGAATATTTTTAAAACGAAAAAATAATTATTTCTATTAATATAAATGTTATGTAATCATACAAAAAATAATAAATTAAAAAAATTATTTTGTTGATTATTTGTTTAATATTTTCTTAAATTTGTTACTACATTAATGATAAAAGTATCCGATATGACTGTAAATAGGAATTCTATGACGATGAAGAGCCCAACAGGTCCACAACAACAACAACAACAACAACAATCACATGCCCAGTCAAATCACATTCAATTACATCACCTAAACAATCACCATGATTTATCAATACCACTCCATCAGCAACAACTTCACAATCAACAGCATCAACACCAGCAGCAGCAGCATCAGCCACAACCACAACAACATCACCAACAACAGCAACAAAAATCTAGCCTTACAAATTTTAGTGTAGATTCACTATTAGCAAATACAAAAAGGCCTAAAAGTCCCATATGTGATATAGAACCTAAAAATTTATCACAAAATTTATCACTGTCACCGTCACCTATATCACAACAAGATAGTAATAATAGTCTGAATAAAAATGAACGAACTACACCACATAGTACCAGTGATTCCGAAATTGATTATGATTCAAATCAGGAAGAAGACGTAGATATTGAACATATAAATAATGAAATTAGTTCAACGCCAGGTTTAGATAACAAAACACAATTACCACTTAATGCAACAACATTAGCCGGTCATGTACCAATACGACCAACACCATTTAGTGCACTAGCAGCGGCAGCCGCTGCGTGGAATGTCGCTAATATGAGCGCAGGGATGACATGGCATGGTGCTCGTCAATTGCCACAATTTGGAGCACCTGGTCTTTATCCTGGGTCATCATTTGGACATGGTCACGTTTCAGGCGGTAAGTAATGCATTTTTATTATTTTAGACCATATAAATAAATATATACTACATCTGTGATAAAAAAATACTATAGTATATATATGTTCTATAACATTACTTTGTTATACAGAATGATCAAATTTAAAAGATTTAATTAGATCTGGCATATTGAAACAATTAGCCTTTTCAAATATAGCATTCATATAATACAGCAGGTCAGCAACCCTATCTTTGTGTTACGGAACCAGTTGAAGTTATTTATAAAATAATCTATTGGATTATTGAATAAATGGATAATGGATTAAATGTTTTACGATTTTTATAATTGTGAAAAATGTTAAAAATCTCGTGATTTTCTTTTTATATAAAAGAAAGTAAATGAAAAAAAAGAATCCTCCGTGATGATTTATATAAGTGTACAAAAACCTATTATATATATGTGCAAATGAATTGTGTTTTTGAGATTTCACGCTTTCTATAGCTAAAATAGTTTGTACCAAGAAATGTTAAATTAAATATATATATATATATATCTCCGAAAAGATTCTAAATGAGTTAAATACTATTTATAAATATTTTGTACAAGATATAAAAATCAAAAAAAAAAAATGTAATTGTTATTTTTTATTATTTCTATTACAGTAAAACATTTTCTGTAATCAGATCCTTTTGTAATTGAACCAATTCCAAAATCGAACCACCATTAATATTGTAAGAAAGGTTCGTCATAAACATTTGTATAAATTTACTTCTGTAATCGAACCACCTCGAAATTAGGCCAATTGAACACAATTACCCTTAGTTATGGATTCTCTCACCTGTTAATTGAACAATAATTTTATTGTTGCTAAACTTTATGATAAACAATTATAATATACAATCTTTATTCTTTATGTGCATTGTACAAAAATTTATCTCAATATATATAGTTCGGTTAATATGGTAGATATATAATTAAAATAAAATTGATCAGTGAATGGGAGCGATGAGCCCCAATACAAAAAAAAGTATACAAAAACAGATGACAGCGAACGGTATAGAATCGTACCACTTTTATACGGTCGGACAGGGAGTCCAATTATGAGGGTTTTCTGTATTAATATTCAATAATACATAAAACGTTTAGAAACGTCACATAATTTCACATTTAAATTACAACAATACGATTAGTTAAGTCTCATGGCTCATAGACGAATAATTATCCTTTTTTCAGGCACAAAAAAAATATTTTTTTTGTATTTCTATTGTTAAATAAGATTAATGATGGTCATTTTATTTTATTTTATTTTATTTTTTATTGCCTTAAAACATATACAAATGCAAAATATTAAATTGCAAATATTACATATTTATATAAATAATAAAACATATCGTTTATCTTAAATTCTCAAAAATATTGAACAATTGAAAATCGATCTATATCATTATATTATATATAATTTGACAGTATTTTATTGCTTATTTAGTGTCCTTTTTATATATCAATTATTTAAACACAAAAAAAAACCGTAAAAATAAATATTTATGGGATAGCTATTTGCGATTCGATCCGGCTATACAATAAATAAAATTATGTTGTTATTGATTTAAAAAAAAAACAATTTTATTATTTTTTTTTTTTTCATGCGCTACAACAATGAATAAAACCAAATAATAAATGTTTCGTGTAAAAAAAATCCTAAATAAAAATAAATAAATGACCTTTTCTACAAAAATATTTTTTAATATAATAGTTATATATAATAAATAATAGCCATTATACGCTATAACTATTTTACGCTATAACTACGTTACCTGCGGGATAACTATAGATAACTTTTATCGCTATTATAAAACAACGTTGGTAATATTTATTAACATTGTGTAAATTATATGTAGATAAGTACATCTACATATAATTTACACAATGTTAATAAATGTATATATTACAAATAAATATATCCCAGTCGACCAGGTGTGGAATATAATGTAGATTCAATTATGATGTATAGAAAATCGAATAGACTTTTTTTGTATGTCGAAATCTTCTTGGAAAATATCGATGAGCTCTAAACGAAATTTTAACAGATGTAAACGAATTTCTGATCATCGAAAACACTGAAGACATGTTTCTATGTAACCGATGCTTGATTGATACGAATTCTACTTTAAATTCTGTAGAATGCCCTTAATTTACGTAGTAACGAATCTACAAAATCTATTGAGATTTATAACGAATTCGTAAGTACTTGGTTGATTTGATAGGGATAAATATGCATTCTAGTGTATTATGTATTGTTTTTTAATATTGTATGTATGTTATATATGTATAGGAATACCATGACTAAATTCTTGAAACGCTTTAATTTGAAAGGACAATAATATAATAAAAAAAAAATTACAAAAACAAATCTTGTTATATTTTTTTAAATATTTCTTTTTTCTTTATTTTCAATGATGTTTGTGATGTTAAAAAATATATATTTGATCAATTTTATATCTCATCCCTTATTATACACTTGAATATTGTCAAATTAAATATTTATTATTACAGATGAAGTGATTTAAAAAAAAAATTACAAATTAAATTCTAATTTAATCAAATGAAAAGATATATATATTAATAATTTTTTGTGTAATTTGTGTAATAAATAAACACCATAAACACAAAAATTCAATATAATTGTATGTATATATAAAATATGTGATTGAAAAATCCAATATATATTTATTCAATACAGACAAAAGTACTTAAGTATTTATTTAACGACTATGTATATATATTATTAATGAAATACAATAATGCATCTAAACCTTGATCCAGCATATTTATTCTATACAACCAATTTAAATTCAACAGCGAAATGAGTACATTTTAATGTGTATATCTATATCTTTTTTTATTAAGTTTCTTAATAAAATGCAACATTACTAATAAACAGAATAAATTACTATCTATATATTTATAAATAAGGGAATATTTACTATATGTTTCAAATCAATTTTAATGCTGTTTTATATGTACCCACATTCAATATCCATAAATATACGCACACTGAAAAAAGGAACCGGTTCAGGTAAATGAAATTTTTATTATTTCGATATAAATAAAATCTGTATAATACATATTGTTACGGATACATTTTTGTAATACGTATTATGTGAATTCTACCTTAAGAAATTTTAACGTCCTAAATATAAATAAATACAAGTCGTTGATTATCCATGTAATTATTTTAGTTAAAGATAAAAAAAATCATGAGATAGTTTTAAAATTACATATGGAAAAACAAAAATCTCAATAAACAATAAAATTTGTCACGATTCTAAATATATTTTTAAGTAATCGCACTATGTTCAATATTTCTTTTTATTAACTACCCCATGTGTTTGTGAATAAGTAAACGGAAACTTTAACAACACAAATCTGCCAATAATATATAGAGTATAGACTCCGATAAGCATTAAAAATATACAAATTAATTGTTGTAAATTGAATTGGTACAAAGAAAGCGAAGTTAATAAATATCATAAATTTTATCAAAAACTATATACATATTTCTTAATGTTGAATTAAAAAAATGTTATATTGTACAATGAGTGTTACTCCAAATAAGGTGCGCGTATATTGAAATTAAAATTTTCAATAATAATGATATTTTGCATTAATTTATGCGACGGTATAATAATAAAAAAAAAACTATGTGGTATTTAAATTGTAATTGTTTCTTTTATTAGTTTTTGAGCAAATCGTTGGTACAATACAATGATATATTATATATTTATAGACGTAATACATGCAAATGTGCGTTTATAAATATATTCTATATACATGACGAATTTTAAACTTATTATTATTATATATTACATAGTTTTTATTTTATTGCATATATACCATTTTTTTTTATCGTCTTAACTTATTTTTTTTTATTTTTATTTTTATCGTCTTAATGATTTTTCATATCATTACATATATATGCAATAATTATAAAATTATATACATATAGTCTGAAATATATGGTGCGGTGGTGCTATGAATAATAATATATGCCTTACGTATATATGTATGAAATAAAAATTAACAGAAGAAATGCATATTAGTTATAAATGCATGTTATGACCATTAAAAATAAATATATAAATGAATAAATTATTATTAAAAATCAATTATAACAATTTTTTTTTTACATAAGGTCGCATAAATATATATATAATTTTTTCTTTATATATTTGCGAAAATTATATGTTATGCATATATATAAATATGAAATGTCGTTCATTATAATATATATAATATTATGATGAATTTTATAATTTAATTCACGTAATATTCATCATATATCGGTTTGACTGAAATTCATTTATAATGAAACGCATATGCAAAAATATAAATATTCTAAATTGTGTTTGGCAAAGGAATCATTTTCATTAATTTAAATATACACTATATTTAATATTAAAGATATTTTTTATGTTTTATTAGTTTTTACATGGTTTTTAGTTATTTAAACGAGATAATATATTAAAAGAATATTGGAAATTTATATTACAAATTATCTTTTATTAATTTTTTATAGCTAAATAAAGCTAACATTTCCTCATATATCCACATAAAACATGAATATTTATTAAATATTTTTAGAATAATTATGCATTTAAGAAGTTTTTGACATAAATCCTTTAACAAATCCTAAAATTCAGTCTTTTTATATCTAAAATATTCTGTATATTAATAATGGGTAAATGTTTTCTTATATATATTTATATAATTTATTATATATAGTCTGTGTTAATGAATAATTTTAAATTTATATATATATATATATATATAAATAAACAATTGTTGCTTTATATATGGTTATACAAAATAATATATGTTACACAAAAAGTCAAATATCATTTTATATAATGTATATTAATCCCCAAAGAATATATAGATATATATTTATATATTCACCAAATCAAAACAGCTTACCTGCTATTTCTTACTTACATCTTCCTCTTAATAATAAAATGTATACATATATATTTTGTATATAAATTTATTCTATGCAAAATTTCAAATATTTTATTTATATATAAATATTGTACAAAATATACAATAAATATTTGTACATATTTTGTTTTGTGTTTGGTTTTTTAGCAGACACATAGATTATGACATCATCATAGTAATTTACATATCATCATTATTATCATATATATTATGCATGCAAAGCAAACCCCCTAAAGTTATTTTGGAAACAATCAAAAATTCCGGAATATCACAATGTTTATAAATATATAGTATGTGTGTATAAGACAAAATGTTTTATGAAACCGACATTGGAAATATAAATATTTCTTACAATGCATGCATATGATGAAATTTATTATACATTCATATATATATATATATATAATATGACATTGTATATTTATGTATTTATTGTACAATTTGTGTTCTGGGATTTAGGTGTTTTTTATTGTTTATCAATATGAATGATAATATAATATATACACAAGTATTTTATTATATAATATATTTGAATGAATTCCATTCACAAACAATAAAAACTATATTATTTGGATTATATACAAATAAATATACATGGTATATATATATACGTTCATATACCTAATTTGAATAACAAAAAATATAGATTTTTTTCTTCTTATATATGTTTCTTAGCAATTTTTTTTGGCAATATTTAACTTTAAAATATAACTTTTTTTTTTTTTTTGTAAATACATACTTAAAATTGCTTAAATTATATAATACAAATAAATATATTAATTTGCTATATATTTAAGAATGTAGTATTAATTATATATGGAATTTGTATATAGTAATTATTAAAAACAAAAAAAAGTTTTCGCTTTCTTGGAAACCGGTAAATCGATCCTGCCTCTATATATACAAACAAAACTCTTATCGCCACCCGGTGAACAATTATTTATTTTTTAAATAAACAAACATACATTTATTCTCCGGCAGATATAAACATATATAACTATATTAAATACCTGATAGTAAAGTGTAACTTATCCAATTGAATAATCAAAAATTTTTAAAATAAAATGGAATGTTTTAATTGCTATATAGATTTGGCTATATATAACAAAAAGTTTTATTTATATCTATAATGAATATATAAAAAAAAAATACTCGTGATTTGTTGTTAGTTGAATCGCATCGCATATCCAATCCAAGAATCAAATTGAATATAAGTTTAATTAAAAAATTATTATTTATTATTATTATTATTATTATTAGATTATATATTCTTTTATTCAATACAAATGTTTTTTTGAGTTAATTAATAATTAAAAAGAATCATATATTATTTTAAAGAACATTCTTTGGCAATTATTGTATCATATCATTTATTAAGAGCGGCAAAAAAAACATGAATAAATTTATATTATAAACATAAATGATATTTGAATGTTATCACGCCATCAATTTTCTACATACATACATATTTATATAAATCTATTAAGAAAAAAGTTTATTATATTCCAAAACAAAAAAAAACACCATAGATATTATACTGCATATGTTTTAGAAAACGCACTGCACGCATATTTATAGCAAAAATATTGTAAATATTAGTACATATAGATAATGCATATACAGATATGTATATGAATGAAATCGTATTTATATATAAAAAGGAGGACGTAAAATAAAAAAAAAACTAATACACATTAATTTGATATAATTATTATAATTAAATGTAACACATTTTATATATTTTATACATTAATATATCTATATGATTATGTAATACATCATTTATACTGCGTTAAATAAATACATTTTCTTGAATTAATTGTACATTTTTCAAAACGTATATATACGAATATATTTTAAGAAAATTTTTTAAATTAAAAAAATTATTATCATATTATATTGTAATGTTTTGAGAATTGTACTTACGTATGTATATATATTAAATAAAACGAATTATATATTCTTTAACATTAGCATGAAAAATAATTGCAAAAAAAAAAAAAAAAAAACA
Source organism: Dilophus febrilis (assembly GCA_958336335.1). Classification (NCBI taxonomy): domain Eukaryota; kingdom Metazoa; phylum Arthropoda; class Insecta; order Diptera; family Bibionidae; genus Dilophus; species Dilophus febrilis. The sequence goes on from OY284468.1 coordinate 42,205,071, forward strand.
TAGACCGGTAAAATTCCTTAAAATCTTATGCGTATATAGAAAACAGAATATATAATATAGGATATATTGATAGTCCTGATATATTTTCTATCGTGAAACAAATGAGTTTTTATATGTATAGTGTATATGCTTATTTAGATATATAATAAGTACGATGCTTAGTTCAAAATGTATCCAAGATGAAATGTATATCAAGTTTAATATGTTACCGATGCGATTAATTATACAAATTAACGATTAATTAATAATGAGTTAAACATTTTAAATTATGTATATATATATATATATATATATATTTTTAATTATATTTCTCTATTACATATAATTCATATTATAAATGATAAATATACACATACGAATATATAATTATTTATATTATATATCTACCTACTTGTATTATAAAATATGTGTATTATATGTATGCACAACAAGTATATATGAAAATAGTGGTACACATTTCAGTGCATATTTACAGTCTCGACTATATCTGATATTAATTTTTTATGATTTCTATATAAACATATCTAATCTACTATACGGATCTAATATTCATCATTTCAAAACAATCATTTTAATATATATGGAATATAATACACGCAGTGGTAATATTACAAAATTTGCACTGCATATAGTATCTATACATACATATAGAATATACTTGTTATATAGCACGTTGAAAATGAATGGCAAAAAATTGTTAATAATAATAAAATAATAATAACAAAAATAAAAAAAAAAAAAGAAATACAAGAAAAAGAATCCCATAAAATTATACACGCATGTTAAACGTATTTTGCACGACCAATTACGGCTGCTAATTAATGTTCTGCGAGATTAATTAATTCAGATCTTCTTCAGTCGCATATTATATATATATATATATATATAGATTGTACATATATATAATACATATAAACATGTTATGTTTATATAAAATATTCGCATCATCATTTATATACATGCATACTATATCGTTTTATAAGAAACAATAATACATATATAGATATCAAAAAGATCATTATAAAAAAAATATTTTTTGTTTTGTATTTTCCTTTTATTTTATTACTTCTGTGAGTTTTGTCTTTGCTTTTGCTGTTTGCTACTGGTATTCATTTTTTAAGACCATAATTTTTTTTTTTTTACTTTTAAAACATATTCTTCTTATATATATATTTATATAGTTGCTTATTTGTGCAAAAAACAAATATTTATACGACGATAAATAATTGTATTCCGGTTATATTATTTTAATTATTTATTGCGTTAGTTGTCTTTTTTCATATATACATTATTTACATCATTAAAACCTAATTATTGAAAGAAAAGAAAAGTTGTATTTGTATAATTCGCGTTTATTTATACACGCATATATGAACAAAAATGGACGATTTTACTAATTTTCTAATTGCATAAAAACAACATAAAAAGAAAGACATTTTTTCTAAAACATATTATATATTTTATTGGAACCATGTATAATGAATGAATGAATGAAGAAAGGTAAAAACATGTTATAATATATAGGAAATATATATATATATATATAATTGATATATTAATATTCATTAAATAAAATATAAGCTTTATTTTTATATATATACTTATAATTTTAATTCTTTGAATAAAATATATATTTTGTTTAGATATCACATCATTATATATGTATATAAGTTATAAAAATTAATTATATTCTGTTTTATGTTTTACATAAATTTTAAATTCTTATTCATATGCAGCCGCAGCAGCAATATATTTAGACAAACAAAATATTCAAGTATTTTTATGATATTTGTGTTTTTCACAAGAACACAAAAATATATTTCATTGTGATAAACATTCACAACATTCTATATGAATATATATACAAACAATAATAATAATAATAATACATTAAATATTTCTAAATATGTACAAATTAATATATTATATTTTTTTTTTACCTTTTACTAATAATCATAAATCGTCTATATATATATATATATATTAATTTTGTCTTGTTATTACTATATACGATACGTATATATATAAATATTATTATTATTATACCCATAAATATACACAACTAATTAATTAGACAACTTAATTAAAAATTAAAAAATTAATTTTGTTTATAATTTTTCTTTTTGTGGATATATATATATAAGCGTATATATTCACGTATAATAAAATGGGATAAAACACCTGCTGATTTATATATATATTTATATATATATATATATAAATTGATATAAAATAAAACTTAAACAAAAAAAAAGGCATTTAATATATAAACCGATATTTTATATACATTTTTAAATATACAAGATCTCTAGCATAACAAAAATAAATGATATACCAATTTAATAAATTGAAGAAGAAAAAAAACAGATACACAAAAAACAATAAGGCAATTAATTTAACATATCTTATTTGATTTGTGAAGATGAATGAATTGAAAAACAAAAAAGGAATTCAATGATCTGAACAAATTTTCTATTTATTTTATATATGTATATAGAATATATGGCAATTTCGATCTATCTTTATAATACGATCAAAATGTGAAAGGTATCGCTATTATTCGATTTAATGTAAATATTTTAAGGAAAAAGGAACCTTTACGAATGTACCATAAAATTGTTTGAATTTATAATGCATCCATTGTATTTTTGTTTTTCAAAATTATATACGTTTTTCATTCTAATAATTAAGATCTATATTTTTAAAATATATAACTAAAAAAAAGTATTCCTTTATTATTGTGTGTTATTACTACTATTATATGTTTAAATTATAATACATACAGTTGTTCGTAAAAAATCATTAAAAATTAAATGATTTTTGTTTCTATTATTATTATATAGAGATATTTATTTTCTTTTAATCATAGATTATTGATTTACATCACCATAATTGACAGTTATGATATAGGAAAAGTCAATTTTTTTTTATATGTTTTACATTGTTTTTTTTTATGTTTGGTATATAAATAATTATCAAATTTTTACATCAATCAAATTTATTTTGTTTGTTTATCAAATCAAAAATATGTTTGCGGATAAGATCTTGAATATATTTTTGTATAACATATTATTTTTTTTTGGTAACCAATTAGCTATATTGTAATATGATATTGTAAAACATTTTATCTTACGATGATATACCATATAAAAAAAAATAAAATGGTTAAATGAAATTTTTTCCGAAAATGTCAACGAGCATATTATTTCTGATTTTATTTTTGATGCGTGAATTGTGTTTTAAAATGAATATGAATATTTTCGCAGTCGAATAATTTAAAATCATTATCACATGTTATTTATTTATTATACATTATTTGGAATTTTTTTTTTTAATGCATATAATTTAATTATGATTATATATCCTGTGTGCATATTTTGATGAATTTCTTTTAGCAATTATTAAATTAATGAACTATTTTTAACGAATACCATTTTAAAAAATGATAAATTATTTATATTTATAAAAACAAAACATAATTGATACTTAAAATTTGGTAAAAATATAATACAAAAGTTTATAAATCATCATTCTTAAATATGTTGTTTTATACATATCAATTAAATTTTTTTATTTTATGTTTTCCAATTAAATTTCAAATATTTATGTAATATTATTACCACCTGAATATATCTATAAACAATCTTATATCGAAAAGCAATTTGCACCTGTGACACATTTTATGATATCTTATGTAAATATTATATATTGTTCATCATCATTTTTCTATATAGCATATATACAAATTGATTTATTTCTTTATAAATTCATTTTATATATGCTTGGAAGTCGTTATTAATTTCTTAAATGCGCGTTATATATCCATCAACTTAATTGTTTATTATCTATATCTGTCTGGCTTAAAAAAAAAACGTTTATTAAGTAAAAAAATAAAATTCTTATAGGGCATCGTAAAAAACGCATTTAGGTTTTTTGTTTTGATAAGATATATAATATTTATAAATTAATGATTTAAATAATAATAAAAATATTCTTCTCATCAAATAAATGAATGAATTTATTTCCCCTTTTGTCCATTTAAATTTTAACCATATTTAATTCTTACGTATATATGTATATAAACAATTCTTTATTATAAAAAAATAAATAATATAATAAAATAATAAAAAATAAAACGCGCGCGGTTTCAGAATGTGTTATAATTACCATATGTATATTATACATATGCATAAAATAAATGTTATTCTTATATTATTTTTACCTTTTATTTTATTTACCTTTTTATTTATATATATATTGAATATAAAATTGTATGTTTTCATTAAATAAAAATTATTTCCAAATGGACCGGTTTTATTCATTGATTATTTTTATGTTTATTTTTTTTTTTTATAGTATTTTGAATAATATATTCTACCGTATATTATTATACTCTGAATAAAACAATCTTATATAGACGTTTACATACCTATATATATTTAAATATTATAATAATCTTAACAAAATATATAATTGAATTATATAACAACAATCATAATATAAGTATATATATGCAAGCATAATATATAATATTTTGATTTGTATAAATTGTTAAATGATTTATTTATGAATAATATTATAATTTGTATTTAATTTTTTTTTTATTTTTCTTATTAAATGTTATTCTTTTTATATGTTTAACTAAAATTGACAGATTGCGTAGGTAGCAATCAATAATTTTTTGTATATATATATATAAATTTTTTTTTAGTTAAAACGTTGAAAATTTTTAATTCCATTATGTCCTATATATATTTAGCATAAAAAAATCATATCATTTTTAAAAGCATTTTTGTGTATTGCAAATTAATTTTAAATTTCATTTTACTTATATACATAGATCATATATGTAGATATGATAATGTAAATATAATTATTTTACACAAATATTCAGCCGCATGTGATCAAGCGGTTTTTTTTTATTTTTTGCAAACTTTTCGTAAATGATAATAAACTTTCATATCTGACTTTCATCTTATATATACAAAGCTAATTATTTGATAGAGATTCATTATTTTTAAATATACTTGTTTTTCAAAAAGTAAGGGATATGTAAGGGTTTTCAAAAAGTATCGTGATTGTGCGGACTAAGCAATTTGATATAAAACACTTTGCCCGGTACCGCTAATTATTGACAAAAAGAAAAGCAATTTATGAAACCAATTGCCAGATACTGAAACGGTTAAAGTGCAAATATTTTTGCTAATATAAATCGTTACTGATTGAAGAAAGGTATATACTAAAATGTAGTTTTGTAAATTATTTATACAACAATGTGTAATTTTATTTAAATTCTACATATTAAAACTAATTAAAAAATATACTGATATTTATTAAACACACAGTTATTATATTATACATGTATATTTATGGTATATATATTTATATAACTTAAAAAACATAAACGATTTGAAAACCTTACATTCATACAAAATATATATATAAAACAATTTGTCCTACATCTACACCATATAATTACAAATACAATTTAAATTTTTACTTGCAACTACACCTATTTTGTTCGTATATATTCAATATCTATTTATCTATATAATATATAAATATATTATTTACATTTGTTTTTATAAAGAATATTAAGATAAGTGTATATAATTGTTTTATAATATATATATACAAAATAATTTTCAAATAAAAAACAAAAAAAAAAATACATGCTATTTTATCTAAATAAAATAAAATTCAATACTACAAAATATCCATCCATTTTCTGCATGCAAAATGTATCTTTGACTAAATATCTTCTTATTTGTACCTATATATATATATATATATATATATAAATGTCTATATTGTTTACACGATATTTCTGTATATATATATATTGAATATAGTATAAATAAAATAATGTGATTATCAGAAAGAAGTTAAAAAGAGTCAAAGAATTTTATTTAAATTCCATGCAATTGGAATTTCAAGTATATAACAGACATGGTATATATACAAATGTGTGAAATGCAGCAAATAAATTAGTTATTCGCAATCGCACTATTAAACAATATATATATAAAATATAAATTATTGTTGATTTCTTCAAAGTTTAAACAAATATATAAATTTTTTATAATATGTATATATATATAATAAAATAATTTATGTAATGGGATTTTGTAAAACATCATACAATAATTTGAGGTGTCTCTCATATAACTTATACGTTAAATATTCGCATAGTTATAAAATAATTGTATAAACAATGTATATGTATTTATTTTACAGCTTCTTATATAAGATACAAATTTTATTTATAATTATATTTTCCATTGAATTTTAAAACAAATTGTTTATTATTTTTAATAAAACATTTAACAATAATAATAATAATAATAATAATTATTATTATTTTTATATAATTGGCTGACAATTCAATGTATATTTTACATATATAAATATTCTGATTGTACATATAGTGAAATATTATGTATATATTGACAATATATCTATATACATAATGATGTGGTAAATAATAATTTATATCCACATTTGTACAATTAAATTGCATTATATATATATATTTATTCAATATCTATGATTATATGAACCAAAAAACTATTAATTAATGATTAGTATAAAATAATGATTTAAAATTTTCACTATTTATATATACGAACATATAAAATCAATTGCTGTAACTTTATATCTATATATGTGAATGAATATATACAGTATATGTAATATATGCAATTGTGAAATAATTTGAAAACATTTAATACAACCTTTTATAACCGCTTTGTATGTATAATTTTGCTATATAGAGATAGAGATAGTACATATCGTGAAATAATTAAATGTTATTATTGTACGTAAATATATGGTTATAAAAAAAACTATTTAGTATAAAAAAGAAATATTTTAATGGTAAATAATTATAAATAATTATATTTATTTTATTTCTATATATATATATATATCGATAATATGTGCATAAATAGAAGGTATATAGATTTATTTGTATATATATATACATTATATTATATTTACCTATATACGGTGTTGTATAACGAAGTATATATATATATATATGAAAATTAATTGACAATATGTACATATATACAATTATATTCAGACATACATATCTATAAATTCGTATATAGTAATATATATATAGTAATATATATATATATATATATATATATATATATATATATATATATATTATCAATAAACCTATATATATAATATATGTATTTATTTATCTATATATATACAAAAACTTATATATCGAGAATGTATTATAAAATATAAATTGACTTGTGCAAATGTTAATTGCACATTAAAAGGTTTAAGTATCCAATAAATAACTAATTCATTTGTCAGTCAAATACCATCCAATTTATATATATATATTTTATATTTATATAAATTTATATAATAAAATTATTTTATAAGTTTATATATACAGAGTACGAATTGTCCAATTTACTTGAAGTATTCATTTTATCTTCCTTTTGGTTTTTTTGTTTAAATTCAATTTAGCATTTCCAATAAGATTATTTTATATGCCAAAAAAACATGTCTTTCATTTTCATTATACATATATATGGTATAAAATATTTCTGTTTTGGGTATATTTTTTTATATAATATACAAACACATTTTTACATATTATTTTTATATTATTTTACATACCCGATTTTATATAGAATTAAGAAAATTAAAAATACAATTTACAGGATTATATGGTATTTTTGCCATGCAAAGTATGACTTTGATACGCAAATCTAAAACTCTTTGATGTCTTTCAGATACTCTAAATAGACGCGCGTCTTATTAACAGAAACAAAAAACAAAGTTAAAAAAGAAAGCTATTTTTCTTTTTAAATATTACATCATATATAAGTATATGTATTTTACTTGCAGTATTTTTTATTTATAGTTAAACGATCGTTTACCAGTAGCAGTTTAGCAATTAAATAAAAAAAATTCATATATTACAACAATTAATTTATTTGAATTAATTGAAAGATTTTTATTATAGAAATGGAAAATCTCATTTAGCAAAAAAAGTAATTATCGTTTTTTTTATTGCCAATGTGTGATGACAAACATTTAATACTTTAAATTTTTTGTTTTTTTTACGAACCATAAACACTTGATGAACAAACAGATATAATTAAGATATTCTATTGATTATAATTTCAACAGGTTATAAAATTGCGCTTATATTTAAGAATATAATGTTCTTTTAAGAATATATTTTTCCAAATTAATGTGTCTTGTATCGCGTAATAAATTTTTTATTATTATACTATCTGATATTATTTTTTTTATTCAACTTTATATATTTATATTCACTTACGCTATATATATAATAACACTAAAAAAGTGTATCTTCAATAGTAATTCAATTTATTTATATAGTGTATTTTAAGTGACAGATCTGAGATATTTTTAATCTTTTTTAAAGTCCGCAGTACGATATAAATTAACCTTTATGCTATCAATTATTTAATTTACTATAATTTTCAATAAAAGATGTTAATTTTAGTCGTTTCTTAAAAATTTCTATTCTCGTATATTATAAAAAAAATTGTTATATTAATTTATTAATATTATATTTATAAAAATAAAAATGCTACTATGCAAGAAAAATTTACATTTATCCAATATAAAAATATGTTACTTATATTTATACATAAAATAAAAAAGCAGATAAAATACGTGTTTTTAGTAAAACAAATTTAATATATGGACGCGAGAGAATTAAATAATTATATTGTAATTTAATTAAAAATAAATACAAAATACCAGTAGAAAAAAAAAATAAATTTAAATTTCATGTTTTATTCATGTTCCGTTCTTAAAATGAAAACGAAAAAATTAAAATATAATTGGCAATTGGGTGGATATAAGAAAAAAAAAAATAATGAACGACGAGTATTTTACATTTTTATACAAATATATTTATTTATATATGAATAAAATACGAAATTTATGTAAATTTTTATAGTGTATGCCATCAGTAAAAAGGAAAGAGGCAAGTAAATTGGAAAAAAAAAATAAATAATTTCAAAGACAATTAGTAAGTTCATTTTTGTTCTTAATCGTTTTTAATATACAAAACATTGTAAATAAGAATATTAATTAATTGTGTTTAGAGGTATTAAAAACACATACATACACAATCTATAACAATCCTTTAAATAAAGAAAGAATTGGATTTTTATTAGAAATGATTTATTATAAATTTTTAATGGTATTTAAGTTTTGATGTATGATATTTAGCCAGTAGTTTTTGCTATGACCAAAACGGTTTAATATACGTTACGAATTTTCACAATTTTAATAAGGTTATTGATACATTGCGGTTTGTACAATATATTTATAAGGATCGCAGCACTTAAATTACAAACAGAAAATTAATTAAATAAAAACACATAATAATGGTTTAAAATAACTTATTTACAATCAGCTGCAATTGAATGGGCGATTATAAAAATATATAAACACACATTTACAAAAATATATTTATGTAACATAATTTTGTATAACAAATTCAAATCGAATGAATGCACGTTGATATATACAACATATAGTTATTTATAACATATCATATATATATATATATATATATATAGAAATATAATAATTTTATGATGTGATATAAATTGAATATTAAAAATATACATTTAACAATTTTATATTTTAATGAACATTTATGCTATTTATTTAAACACACGTATCCATTTTTAAATATTAATGGTATATATAATATATATTTATATAGATTAAAAGAAGTAATTTTTTTATTTAATAAAATTATGTTAAATTAAAACGCATTGTGTGTAATTTTTTTTTATTTAATAACAAAAAGTTATTTTCTAATAATATAATTGCTTATATGGTTATTTTAATTTGATTGTGGCTTTTTAGTTTTAGTTCTATTATTAATTTTAACCCCTTTCATTTTTATTTATGCCTATTCATTTTGACTGTTTCTGTTTATATGAAAATTATACAAAATTAAATAAATTATGAAAAGGTTGTTTTGTATATTAGTTTGCGGTGATGGTGATAAATACATATATACGTATATATGAAAGTATCCATTGATGATCATGGACATTCGTTTATATTTATAAAATGTACACATTTTTAAAGGGTTTTTTTTTATTATTAATTCCAGATGCTATATTATATACCTAAATATATATTTGATAATACGTTAATTTCACCTAAAACAGTAATGAAATAAAATATCACAAAATATATGTAATAAAAATAAGGATCAATTTTTTCATGATCATTCTACCACTCTACTATGTTATGCAGGTTTTAGTTGATCATTTATTTTTTTGTATATCGATCACATTCTAATAATATACATTTTATTTTAACCCCTTTTTGACACCGCATAACTGAATAAATATGCGGTTAATGTATACTATCACAAATATGACAAACAGTTATGATGAATTACCACCCCTCTACATTATCTGTTTATAATTTAAGTAAAAATATTTTGATTAATTAAAATACAGATTCGCAATCAAATCAAGTTTATCAAAATTATTTATTGAGATGCAAAATGATTGAAAAGTACAACACAATAAATCTAAACTTTCCCTTAACCATATCATTCAAAATACGCGTATACGAATTATTTAAATGAAGTTTCGAAATATATTTTTATATAAATAAGTGGTAATATAACCATATTTATAAAGCTTCAATATACCTTAAAATTGTTTCATCAATACACATAGAATTTATATTACAAGGAAAAAAAAGTCAGAAATATTTGTAATATTTTTAGATAATTAATGATAAACTATAAAAAAAATGTTATTGAATACATATAGTATATACCTCTAAATAGAAAAATAAATCAAATTAATTTTATAATTAAAATTAATAGTTTTTACTGCTCGGATATAACCTATTATATACTCTATTGCATTTACAATGGACAAATCTATATATAAGATTTATAAATTAAATAGGTATATGTTTATGTACGTACGTACATACATAACAACCGCACATTGTATATTAAATTAATATATATTTCAGATTTAAAAAGAAAATCTCTGTCATTATTAACATCATTTTTCTTATATACTATATATTTATTCACTTTAAATGTGTTATTATTAATTAACTCATCATTATTTATAATCATTAATCATATATGTATATATATATAATATATACAATGTTATAAATATGATGTTAAATGCTTATGCCTTATGGTGTTATGTGATGTGTGAGTATATACAATATATGAATAAAATAAGAAACATAAAATGTTTAATGAATATAACATTGTCAGAATCACATGTAAACATTCCAATATATACTTGGTACAGTATAAATTATTTCAAAAAAGAAAATCAACTAAAATATAACATGAATAATTTTCCTTTATAATATATTTATTATAATTTAATACTTGTGTTTGGTGTGTTCAAAAAACCGCACATATAGTTTAATATTCATAATAATTTTCCTAAAACATTTTATTTTATTATATTTACTATACATGAATAGAGAGTTTTGACTATTAATAAAAAACAAATTCAAAATACACATATTCATGTATACCATTATAAATATTTTCATTCATTTTCAACTCAATTCATATCATATATTCTAATGTCACTTCTATATCCCTTGTTGTTGTTGTTGTTATTGGTGTTGTTCTTGATGACAATATTAAAATGTGTTTTTATCCAGTTTGACATATATTATCTAATATTTATTTGTACAATTAATGAAGTTCAAACGATAGAGGCAGTATAAGTAAAATATATAAATATATATATAATAAATAATATAGGAACAAAAAATTAAACAGCATCAAAATGACATAAAACAAAAAATTATGAACAAAAAAAAATCGTAATAAATTTTAGAAGTTCTTTTAAATATCTTTCATTTCATTTATTTATATACAATACGTACGTATATACAATTTGAAATTGTGTTATAGTTTTACAATAAATATTTTATATATATGTCATGTATGTGAATGCATATGTAATATAAAATATATAACGTGTGTAAATACTCTACATCTGTATTAATGTATAATAACATATATACTAAATATATTTATTAAGATTTATTATATTATATAAATATTTTAGAGGAATGTTTAAATAAAACACATTATCTTGTTAATTTTGAAAGAAAAAAAAAAACATTATACAAATACAAAGTGAAAGAAAGACAATTTTCGATTTTTTGTATTTTTATTTGGATGTACATATGTAAATATATATATATATATATAACTTTGTTTCGAGTCATATGGTTAAATGGTTTATTTTTGGAAGTATTTTATGTAAATAAAATGTATTTAGAGTTTTTAACTAATAGTCGATTAGTGTATAAATGTGAAAAATTACATTTAATGAAGGGTGATGTATTATTATTGTCTTTATAATAAAGTATAACAATTATTTTTAATCAAATATACCCATTTATATATATATATATATATATATGAGTACATAATTTTGTGTTTAATGCGTATATTCTGCTGTTATGGTTTAAAGTATTAAATGCAATTATAATTTTGTATGTAAATTAAAGATTTATATTTTTGGTTGTTTGTTATAATAATTGTAATTTGATTAAATAAATACGAATAGAGACCACTCTGTTAAATATTATTTGCATTTGCAAGAAAAAACAGATAAATAAAAATCTTATTGAGGTTCAAATTTCTTCTCCATTTAATTAATCACAATTATTTAGCTTTATTTTTCCTATAAGAATATTTTTCACATTTATTTTTGGTTTATTTTTGTTAGCATGAATGAAAATAGCAAAGTATTTTTCTTAAATATTTGTTGATTCACAAAAAAAAAAAACGAATAGTAATTAAACAAATGATAAATTTATATGGGTTGTATATCAATAATAAATTATATATATATATCATTATTCAAGAACATGTGATAAAAAGAAATAATTGAATCATTTTTAAATTAATTATACAGTGAATTTTACTTATGTATTGTCATTTCCATTTTTTGCAAATTATTAAGAATCATATAGTTTTAAAACAAAACCACAGGAAAATATTCTATTTGCAAAGTCTTAAATACAAGATTAGAAGATTCTTTTTAAAAACAGGGTAATATTTCGGCGATTTTTTGAAAGAAAAACTTTTAAATCAAAGTTTTACTGTATATATAAATTTTCTTTTCTTTTTTTTAGTCATTTCAATTTATTGATGTCAGCTATAATTAACTCTTTTATTTTTTATTAAACGTATATACAATTATATTTTATTGTACGCGTACGTCAAACGAAATTATTTTTCATTGATTTATTATTGTTAAAATTTATTGCATATGTTTTCACAAATATATAAATAAATTTCACTATGAAAATACTCTGAACAAACAGAAAATATATATATTGATATATGTATATTCATCGAGTTTTTCCTTTTCTTATTTTTTGTTTGTTTTTTTTTTAACGTTTTAATGATTTGTTTACATAATTCATTTAATTGTTAAATTCTTTTATGCGGTAGATTTATAATATTTTTATCTATAAAAATATTTAAGATATTTGTAAATTTTATCATCTGGTTTTAATTTTCTTTCTTTCATTTGATTTAGAGTCTAAATGTCATAAAAATCCATGAGAAATAGTTTAGTTATTGTATTGGATCATTTTTTTTTAATTAATTGAGTTACAAGAAGTAAGTTATACAAACTACGCCTACACCTAAGATTTCATTAATTTAAATGAAATCTTAACTTTAAAAATTCTATAAATATTTAATTTAATTACATCAACAAATAAACATTTTAATTTAATCAAATTCAGACATAAAATGATTCGAAATATTCAGTAAAATAAAATACAAGAAAGAAAAATAGCAAATGATAATAATAATAATAATATTAACAAGTTTTAAAAACATATTACAAATGACATAATGGGTAATAAAAAATATTACTTTTTTTTTTAGTCATAAAAATGTAAATACTAGTAGCATAACACAAAATTCATTAATAATATATTCGCTATATATAAATTTAGCTTTTATATATAATAAAAAAAATGAATGAATTAATATATGATATAATATAAAAAATTTGTATTGTTATTTGAAACGCTATTTTTATTTTAATATATATGTATTTATGAATTAATTTATCTTAATTTATTAATCTACATTATATTATTATTATTATTATTATTATTATATTTTGTTGTGGAAAATGTTAATAAAATATGTTTTTACATTTATTTTATTTTTAATAAAATCAATTTTAATAAATTTCTGTTATCTTAATTTTAAACACTTATTTATTTATTATATAAAATAAGATATATGAATATTTATATTTTTTAAATGTATAAATAAATATACAATTAGTTAAACTCAATTTTGGGTGAAATATTGAATCATTTTAAACGACTATAAATGGTCAATGACCGTTCAATATATTATTATAAATAATATTGTGTTATGAAAATGGTTTATTTTAAATATATTTTTGATATTGAAACTATATAGTTTCAATGTAATTTCATTGAGAATATAATGAAAGTAATCAAGAGCATTTTCTTGTTCTACAGTGAAAGTAAACATTTCCTCAAATATAATATCGTTAATCAATCCCAACCTTAACCAAAATTGAATGTAAGTTAATGTCTGTCATACAACAAAAGAAAAACTAATCTTAAAAACAATAAAAACTGTAAAAATACTTAATTGAAAATACATTTTTTTTATTTCAAAGTATTTCTTTTATTTCAAAAAAAAAAAAAAATTTCAATAAACTCATTAATTGATATTAATGCATAAAAATGAATATTTCTATATATATATATATATACATATATATATTTGAACAGATCAATTAGATAGAAATCAATTAAGAATCAATAAATTTTTCATTTCAATTCAAAAAAATGGTGCTACTCTTTAAAACAATAACAACTTCATTCATTCTATAATTCTTTATACATATACTTATACATATATGAGTATATTTTGTATATTATAAATTAAATTGTATTCATAATATGATAATTATATGTAAAAAAAAAAAAAAAATTAAAGAAAATATTATAAATATATATGGTAAACTAAACAGAAGGAACAAATGTTTAAGCGTTGAATGCGGCGGCTACTGACTTCTAAAACAATGTAATTATATTGACTTAATCTACAAAAATAAAAAAAAAAAAAATTAAAATATTTATTTACGCCTCTTATCAGCCCCTAATATGTAAAAATTTATTTTAAATCACCTTTTATAAGTCGGCAAGTTCAAATATTTTATACCTACTAATATTATATATTATTTATTTATATATTAGTATATATCTTTTTCTTTTATATCAATTTTATTTTATTTTTTTTTATTTGTATATTAAATTTTTTTCGTATCTTCTCGATATACAAAATATATATATACATATATTTATAGCAATTAAATTAAAGTTATATTTTTATTTATTGAAGATTTATTGATTTTAATTAGCATTTATAAGGTATATATACAGATATAGGTATCAAAAAATATATATGGTTAAAATTTGATTTCACAGAATTACATTTAAAAACAATATAATATAATATATAAAATTAATATATGCAAAGAAAATTACAAAAAAAAAAAAAAAAATGGTATATGATAATAAATATAAATAAACTGTGTTTTTATTTGATTGTGTGGTAGCACGACGACTATATCGTTAGTTGTCGTTAAGATTATTTTAAAATTTGTTAAATGAAATTAAGTTAATGACAAAAATTCTTTTATATTATTTATAATCGGTATATAAATGTATGTGAATAAAAATTTAAAATTAAAATGTCTAAATATACCTATATTATAATAACTATATATATAAATATATATATATATATATATATATATATAATTATTCTAATTGTGTACGATATACAGATGTCTTTTATCACGCGGTATAAATATATATTTTGTTAACGTATAATTTTAAAGGATTTTCGATTCGATTTTCGGTATTAAAATAATGGGATTTCTTTAGTGAATTTAACTGTAAGTTTAATTCTATAGATAAGATAATTCTAAAATTAAAAATTTCATCTATAAAATATGAACCGAAAAGAATATTGAGGTACTAACAAAAATTTAAACATGTATCAATAGACGAACATAAGTTTAAAACACATTTTGATATTAATTGCGTATATTATTAAATACAATA
Source organism: Dilophus febrilis (assembly GCA_958336335.1). Taxonomy (NCBI): domain Eukaryota; kingdom Metazoa; phylum Arthropoda; class Insecta; order Diptera; family Bibionidae; genus Dilophus; species Dilophus febrilis. The sequence goes on from OY284468.1 coordinate 42,221,256, forward strand.
TAAGGTTTAAAAACATGGATTGAATTGCATTTCGTAGAAGTGGTTCAGTTATTCTATAATAAAAAAAAGCATACTCTTTACGTCATAATACAATTAAACGGATCAAAATACACCTTAAAAATGATCATATTTTATATCCTTAAATGTATAAAATATATTTATTTCCCATGAAATATCCCAATTGAATCAATTTTCACGGTAAATTTATATATGACAACAAAATAGAAAAAGGTAAAAAGTAATGCAAAACATATTTGAATCAACCGAATGTAATTTAACAGATATTGAAATGATCACAATTATATCCGCCTTTATAAAAAATATTACAAGAAATCATAAACACATATTTGTTAAACTATATTTTTGAACCGTTGACAAAACATGACAATTAATTTATATACGGTTATTATAAAATTTTTATATCCATATCTTGGATTTTTAAAAAATAAAAATATTTTCTTTTATTATACAAAATAATATTCTTTACTTAAGGACACATGCTGAATTGTTCCGATACTAAACATCGCATACACATAAATAAAAAAAAATAACAAAAATAGCTATATTTATTTAAAAAAAAAAATCGGAAAACTCATATACATTCAACTAATTTATTTTTTATTATATTTATTTATTTTATATATATAGATGGAAATGATCCACCACGTATAAAATGTAATTTACGTAAACATAAACCGAATCGTAAACCACGAACACCCTTTACAACCCAACAACTATTATCGTTAGAGAAAAAATTTCGTGAAAAACAGTATTTAAGTATAGCAGAACGTGCTGAATTTTCCTCATCATTGCGTTTAACAGAGACACAAGTGAAAATTTGGTTTCAAAATCGACGCGCAAAGGCAAAACGATTGCAAGAAGCTGAATTGGAGAAAATCAAAATGGCAGCAATTGGTGGTAGAGGGGTACCAGGTGCACCATTATATATGGGATATTTTCACCCTAGCATAATGGGTGGTGCTATGCACATAGGGTAAAATGACAGCAACAAAAATATAAATGTACATATAATATAAATTATATATATATTTATATATGTATAAATAAATAAGAGTTGAAAAAAAAAGACAAATATAATATATAAAGTGATATTTGTGTAATTGAAATTCAACAATATATATATATATATATATAATTATATCTTATATAAACATATATTATATAGGACTTTCCCCTATCTGGTATGACTTTAACACGTATATATAGTAATATGTACAAGAAAAAAGTATAACGTTTTGAGAAAAAAATTGAATGTATTATTTAAATTTTATATATATGAATAATAAATGGCATTTTCATTTCGTTTACATAATGCACGCGTTGATAGGATATAGACTATATGGTTTTATATATATGGTTTTGTATATTTGTAAATGTATATCATTTGCTATCAAAAATTAAATAATTTATAATTTATACAATTAAATAGTACCATATATATTTCATTCATTAAAAAATATAAGATATTTTAAACATTTTTTTTATCAAAATTATGGGTTGGATTGGTTAATATTAATAAATCTAAAATAATACATTACAATCAAATAATTGTTAAAAAAAATAATAAATATAATTGTTTTAAATTATTTAAAACAGATTATTAATTGAGAGTTTTCCGATCTAAAAAAAGAAAAGAAAATATTTAAATATTTATATATATGTAAAATTGAAAGAGAATAAAATAAATATACTTTCAAATGCCGTCGGCATATTTAATAAATTTGTGTTACAATTTTTCAAATTTCCAATTTAAATTTTCGAATGCGTACAATGTAAAATTGATTAATTTGGTTATGATAATGTAGTTATATAGATCATAAAGGTTTAAATTTTATTATGTAATAAGGGAAAACAAAAGTCCGCAAAGACCTGTTTGTGAATTTCTTTAAATATTATTTATTATTTGAAATAATTTTTATTTTGTTTATACCCGTTTATGTTTATTGTTTAAAATATTAATTTAAATACTGTAAAATGGTACAAAATATGATCTATCAACGCGCCGAGATGTACGAATGAGTTGTTATTCGCAGTTGTTTCAATTAGTAATACGATTGAAATAATACGGAAAATTTAATATTTTTAAAACCAATATAAAAGAATATGTGCAGTATTCAATCCGATAGAGTTGTTGTAAATATATATAATAATTAAGATCAATTTATAAAATAAAGCGTTTGTTCTAAACTTTGCCGATTTCATTTTCATAGAATTACCCAAAAACGTATACTTAAGTACATCAAATAAAAAATTTACCGTAAAAATTATGTTTGTTTATTTTTTGAATAATTCTTTTCTCAAACAAAAACAAATCATTATAATTTCCTATAATTGATCGTACTTAAAAACAAATTTGCATAATATAAATTTATATATAAATGAATTTAAATATTACAAATTATTTTGTTCAAGTAAAATAAATATTATAATTGATTAAGTGCCAAAATCTTAAAAAAAAAATGGTTTTTTTTTTATTTAATTAATAATCATAAAAACTAAAAATATAAGAAAATTAAAATGTATTTAGTATTTTTTTTTTTATCAAAATCACAAAAATCAAAATAAAAAAAACAATTTTCAATGATATATGATTTTTTTTTTTTGTCTTAATTTACATTTTATTTAAAATGAAAAGGATAAATAATATGAGTAATTCCCATTTTCCATAAGTGTTTTTTGTGTGTGTTTGTTTTATTTTTTTTACACATATATACAATACAAGAACCTCGAGCAGATCATAAATATTTTTATAAAATATACATCATATTGATGAATATTTTGGAAATGGTTAATTAAGTTTATTTATTTATTTTATTTTTGAAATCATTAACTAGATATTTTTTTTTTTTTATATAAATATTTTATTTATTTTTAATTTTGCAAATGTACTTAACAGAATAATTTGACAATATATATTATTTATATTATATGTATGTATGTATATAGTGTATACAAAAGACAAATTAAATTTCAATAAAATTTTATGCAATAATATAACCAAATTATAATTGATTTGTAAATATTTTGCGGCGAAAATTTTTAAATCAAATATAATATTCATACTAATAATAATAAACAAAAAAAAAAGTTTAACATCATTATTATTATTTGTGTGTTGACTTAAACTGAACAAACTGAATTTTGTTTTTGTATTTAATTTATGTAAATAATGAATTAAAAAATATTTGAATGTAAAACTATAAAAAATAAATACACCATATTCGTATATTAAAATCTTAATATAAAATTCTTGAAATTTTTTTTTTTTAAATCTAATTTCTTGAAACGTCTTTTGACACCATACACATATACATATAATATAACACATTTTGATTGATTTTAAAATTATAATTTTATTTTGTTTTTATTGATAAATGAAAAAAAATGATAAATGATAAATGAACTTTACAATGTTTTATTTTAAAAGATTTGAAATTTGAAGGGATTAAATGACTTGTAAATTAAAAAAAAATGAAATTATTATTAAATCCGTGTTAATAAAAGTCAACAACATAAAATTGAATCTATAGAAACACAAAAACCATTTAGAAATAAATAAAAGAGACTTTAATTTAATCAAAACACGAGAGAAATAAAAAAAACCATAATTGTATATATTATATTATAACTTAATAGCTATATAGTGCTTTATAATTTATAGAAATGTACATTATTATTATAATTAAGAATTAAAAAAAAAAGAAAAAAGAAAAAAAACTATCGTATTGTCTGATTAAAATGAAATAAATTAAATGTGATCTAATAAATGATTATGTAAATATGTATTATTGCAATAAAATGCAATAAAAATAAAAAAATTAGTATATATAAAGTATAATAAATAAATTTAAAAAAGTAAGAAAAAAAAAATTGTCAAAACAATAAACAAAAAAAAAATATATTAATGAAAAATCATTTTAATTTTATTATTTAATGTTACTCCCTCTAAATTCGTTCTTTACTGATATTTCGCACTTAGAAATATACTTTTCTATATTTCAGATTCTGGATTGGGAGTAATAGAATAATAATATCAACTAATCAACAAAATGAAAGGAAATGTATTACACTAAAAATAATTGTCTAATATGATGACAGTTATATGGGAGATAAATCTTTATGAAAATATATGATAAATAAATTTGATTGAATTGTGTCAGCAAAAGGATCATGAGGCTTTGTAAACAAATAATTTTAACAGAGTTTTTAACGTTGTGATTATGATTACGTTAAAAATCTGAAAACAAATGAATCAACAAAAAAATTTCGATTTCAGAGGAAAAATATTAAAAGAACCTTTTTTATTACAAAATTATCATCATGGTGATGTTTTGTAAAATCATAAACATCTCTAAATAATGTATAGAATAAAATAAATAATATAGAAGGTAAATTAAAACATAAATAGATAAAATAAATAAATTAATTTAATATTCAAATATTTGTTTTTTTTATTTACCCCTATTTCATTATATATATATTAAAAATCTATGTTCTTAAAGGAATTAAAGGAAAGAAACAATAAATAAGGATTTCCATATTCCGTCCGTAGTCAGATTTATATATTTAGACATAAATTGATTTTATACGTCGTTATCCATCGAAAAAATTATATAGGGTAATGATAATAATAATATAAAGAAAGAGAAAAAAACAATAAGAATAATAATAACAATATTATTATTTTATTATAGAGATTTTCTTATATTTATTACATCATAACACAGCTTGATATTTATCGCATATATATGCAATGCACACAGCATGAAATTTATAGTTTTTAAACAATTCATTTTTTTTCTTAATTTTTTCTGATTTGGTTTCTTTCATTCTATCATGAATATGTTTTTATTTAGAGAATCACCCGCAGTCTCATCATATATTTTATAGATATATATATTTATATATAAAGGCCTCCACCATATTGAAGGATTAGTTAAGTGTTATAGCGTATAATTATTTGGTTATTGAGTATGGTTATATATATGCGTAAAATAATATTTAGAAATGTGATGACATACATAAGTGGTTATAGTTTTTTTTTATTTCTTATATTTTATATACAGACAGTTTTATATTTTCTTTTAATATACATATTTAAACAAATATACACGATAGGTAAATAATTTATATATTCATAATTGTATATTATCATATTATATAGGTATCCACTTTAGATGATCAAGTATTTACACATATCACTGAATTATACCATTATACATAAATAAGTGTACCTTTGATGTGTGTATATGAATGAACACGAACGAATGGTTATATAGTATGCCAAATGAAGTACTTACCTTAATGTGATTAATAAAAACAATAAATGATTATATTTATATAGTAAGTGTTAGGTAATTTTAAATTAAAAAATTAAACTACATTAAAATCAATTCAATTGATAGGTTGATAATTATATATATAATTGATATGGGTTTTATAATTTAAAATAAAATCACACCTTTCATCACATATATTTATTTGAATTTTTGTATGTCATCATTTTTAAGTGCCAATCACATCATAATCAATATCATAAATAGAGAAAGTACATATTCATAAAATCAATTATATATTGGATTGTGTCATTCTCAATCCATTCCAAATTTTGTATATTTACGTATATAAACATCGCATGAAAGTCTTTTATATATAGTCTCATTTATCAAATCTAGCATAAGGATAATCACAAAGAGTTTACAAGATTAATTCTATACATTATTGCAATTCCAATTGCATATACATTCTACAAAACAAATTTTGATTGATCAATAAAAATTCGAAGCAAATTAACAAATTCATTTTTTTCAAATATATACAAAAGGCATTTTATTAAAGTATATAGAAATAAAAGTGTATACGACGGCATGCCGCCACCAATTGTATTTATTAAATAATAATACAGAATTATTATATCAGTATATTAAAATGTCATAATTTTGATAAGTAAATTGTTATATATAAAAATCGATCATTTTCCATTAATTCGGATCGATACAATTGAATTTATTTAAAGAATAAATGTGATTTTGATTCATCGAAAGTTATACATAAATTCCATTAAATTCATATAAAAAATAGTTTATATTAGCATTTGGATGAAAATGTATATTATTAACATATATTCACTTATCGGGAAATACATAAGAAATACGATAAATTCTTATTATAAATATATGTTTTTCAAATGAATTTTCTATTTTGTAATATAATAATTGTGTTTAAAAGAAATTAATTGAATTTTTATTTGAAGTGAAAGTATACAACATTTGGGAATAATCAATTTTTATTCAAAAATTTGTCACAGATAATTTTATTCTGTTATTGTATAGTTTCCTCTATTTTTTTTTTTTGATTGAGTACACAATTATATTATGGATGGGTGACCCTAAAATACACAAAATTAGAAATGTATTTTAACATTCTAAATTTTTGACGCAGGTACATGCATTTATATATAGCGTATGCCACATATTTTACAGAAATATAATAATATAATTTTACAATATTTATGTAGAAGACGAAGGTCCTTTTTTTTTGTTTGTGAAATACATTTTCAAATCAGGTATAATAAAAAATAAACAACTTTTAATGAACTTATTCATCATATTGTGTGTAAAGATGTGTATATAGAGAGAAATCTATCGTATATATCATTTACATTGCAGATGCATTTTTTATACACATGCATATAATAATAGTATACAATATAATCCGATCAAAATCGTAAAAGATACCTTTTTTTTTTATAAATAGTTAAAGCAAAAAATGTCCAAATATATAAACAGATAAAATTGCTCATTTATTGTGTATAATGCATACACTATAACTTGTTATAAGGATAATCAATATAGATTTTTTTTGGCTGGATATATAGATAGATATGTATAATAAAATGTTTTCTCATATAATATGTATGTATAACAATTTAAACACCTAGTATATTTTTATATGAGGGTGGTCATCTGAAAATTAAAATCTTATTGTCATCTATATCCATATCCATATTGATATACAAAAAATAGATAATATGATTATATGAGCTTGTACATGACATCTGTCAAAAATAATTGTTAAAATTGACGTATTGCAAAAATATATAATTATATTGATCCGATCATAGATTATTGATTTAAAAGTGCCAGAATATAGTATATATTTATATATTTCCAACCGAATATACGTACATATACATGAATTATTTAACTGGGTGTATAATCTTTTACAAAATGTATATTCCGTGGATATTTACAAATCAATAATAAAATACTTGTTTTTATTTGTATAGTATATATATATACGCACTGTATAGATATATACAAATTTAATAAATTTAACATAAACTCTCAATTAAATCTTCTTTTATCCCTTTATGTTCGTATATATTGAAATTATTTGTTATAATGTTAAAAAAAATAAATATCAATAAAAGTGTATAATGGAAAAGAGGCACTTCTAATAACAAAATGTCAAGTATGGTCAAGTTTTTTTTATACACAATATAAATTGATGGATATGATAGATGAATTTATATTGAAAATAATAATATATGTATAGTGAAAATTTGTTTTGTTTGTCGAGTCCTATTATGATTATTTTACGATCCGGCATATACAATAAAAATTCCCATAACAGAATAGATTTGATATGTATATATTTATGTATATATAATGGGATAATCCTTTTTCAAATTATAGACTGAATGGTAAATATTTTTATGATATTTAATGTAATTGAATGTTTATTATAAAATAACCTTAATCCAGACCTCACACATCTTAAAAACTTGATAAATTATCTTAAAATTAATAGTTTTTTTTAGTTCAATATTTTTTTTTTATTTTAATCGAATTTTGTTTTTTTGTTATTTGTTCGTAACTACTGCAGAATCGGGTTAGCGACCGTAAAACCTCGGAATTCTATTGCAGTGAGCCCGTAATCAAATGACTTAATAGAACCTATGATGTATTGAATACATTTAAGTGGTTTTGGGCGGCGATACTATTACACTAATATGTGGATTAATTTATGAAAACTAACTTATGACAGAACACAAACCTTAAACTGAAAAGCTGTAAGAAAAAATAACATATATGTTTTCAAACAATTGTTCAATTTGTAGTTTAGGTGGATGAGTCTTTAAACAATATATAAAGTTTACCTATAACAATTGTTGTTTATGCTATCTAAAAGAAATGAATTGTTATTGGATATTGTAATCTCATTTTTTAATATATATATCTTACGCAAGTAAAAAAAATAAATAAATATATTATCAACTAGTTAATTATAATAAATAAGTCATCACCAAATACAATATTTAAATCAAAATATAAATTGAAATATCAAATGAAAAAAAAAAATTGGTTTGAACAGCATCATATATATTTTTCAATCAATAATGTAAATGGATAAATTAAAGCTTTTTTTTTTTTTATAACCAAAAACCAAATAACTATATAATAATAAAATATATATATTATATAGTTAATTCTTAATTAACTACTGGGTTTAACTATACATCATTAAATATAATGCGTATATATTAAAATTTTAATATACTGAATATAATGTTTTTTATTAAATAAATATTATATATAGTAATTATTTTAATTAAATTAAAATGCTGGAATGATACAGTAATACTAACCAAATTACCAAATATTAACCAAATATATAATTGTGTAAGTGTATGTATATAGAATTATATAGATACAGTTGCTCTTGCTACCATTAAAATTCCCCATGATTATTCCAATATATAGGTATTCAAAATATTACTATACATATATTAACCTGAATATATATGGATTTATTTAATATAAAATTAAATGCTTAAACTTAATTGATTACATGTAAATACATTTTTATATTAATAGAATATATATATATATTATAATTAAATGTTGTTGCTGTGATATTTTAATTATGTATCAATATTATTTTATATACATCTAAAACAAAAAGAATTAATATATTTTTACCATTAATATTCATTTATTAAAAAAATACGTGGGTGAAATATGTTTGACAATTTATTGTTTGTTGTAGGCATAACTATATCTATAGATCTATATATATATATAAAGCTGACGACGGTATATATATATATACATATAGGTAGTTTAAATAAAATTGAAGATTGTTTGAAAAAGATTTAAAAATTAATTTCGAAAAATATATTTTTATCGTCGAGTATATCGAGAATTTTATGAATGAATCTAAATAAGAAAGACAAAAAAAAAAAATGAATATTTCAAATGGACGAAAAAAAAATGTTAATATTTATTTTAATTAAAATGTTAATTTGCTTAAAATAATAAATGAAAATAAACATACAAAAATCTATATATTAAATATAAATATATATGTTTTTTTTTGTTTATAATAAAATATATATTTGCATATTTACATTTATTACTAATAGTTTAATTAATTATACTTTAATAATTTATTGACAATATTTTTTACATTATTCGATTATACATATATATAATTATAGATGTATATTATGTTTGTACTCCGCAGGTATATTTACATGTTAATTTTTTGTTTTGCTATAATAATAATAATAATAATAATATGATTATAATTTTTGTATTCATATATCGGTATATTTAATAATTATAACCATCTGTGTATTTATAATCTGTATTATAAATAATAACAATATAAAATTGTTTGCAATAAGTATATATAAAATCACAAAATGTTCCATTGGGTGCCTTAAGTTCAATTATTCATACTCGTAGATCATTTTAAAATAAAAATTTAGTTATATTATAATCATAAGGGTAAAATATAATTGTTTTTTTTTTATATTTATTCATTACATTTTAAATATTTAAGCATCCAATAATTTATACATATAATAAGATATAAAAAGATATCCATGTTGAAATTGATCTTAATTTGCAAATGTATTGTAAATATTTTAAATATATTTTGAAAATTGAATGTTTGACCAAAAAATTAGATCTCACATTTATTAATACAATTTTGTTAAATTGAGATTTTTAAATTCATCTGAACACTCGCGGATCAGAAAAGAATTTATAATTTATAATGGTTATAATTCAATGTTGTATATATATTTTAACCATTGCTAAAATAATTGTCACCACAAAAGATATAAATAAATATTATTAATTCTATATACCCTCATAAATTACACAGTCTATGAATAATATATGATTTGGTTTTCTGTACATATATTTTTTCCAATTTATGTTTCTACAACAAAAAAAGAATTTCAATTTACAAACGACAATTTCGTTATTTGATTGCCATTATAATTGGTTATATTACTTGACATATCAGTTTTGTATATATACATATATATATATATATATACTGATCGCTAATTATAGAATACAATAGAGTCGTTAAATTTAATATAGAAAATATATTTTTGTTATTTTTTATAAATGTATGTGGATATATGTATAATATAGATAACATTAGAAAAACAATGTGTAATATAATAAAATTATGAGCAGATAACTTAATTAAATTATTCTAAATGACGATTTCATTTAGTGGAAAATATTTTCTTATAGAAAATTTTAATAGCGAAAATGTTATGACTATAAAAATCATGATCATTAATCCAAATTCTAAATTTATTTCAGTACACTATAATTCATAAGTTCCTCATAAACTATATTTAAATAAATTTAAATATAATTATATTACCTTGAATAAATTCATTACGGAAAAATATACTAAAAAGTATAAGCATCTCAAATATTTATAAATATTATAAGATAAAATAAAAAAAAAATTAATTAAAAATTTGATTTTTTTTTTTTTGCATTCACAATTAATGTAAATTGTAAAAATATTATTTAAAATAAAATAATAATCGTAATAATAACATCTTTATGAAGAAAAAAACAACATTCATTCATTATATATATATATATGATCATATCATCTACATATATAGTATATACAAAGTATAAACTAACATTTATTTACAATCTTATATTTCTATAAAAAAAAATGTGTATTCAGAAAAAAATTCCATTCACTATATATATTTTTATATAAGAAAGAAAACCAAGAACAAAAAAAAAACTAACTAACAAAATAACAAAAAATTATTCAAAATAAATATAACGAATTCAATTAAAATAAATTTGTGTAAAATGCATATAATGGCATAAAGATTGTATAAGGATTGTTCCAATTATAAATTACATTGGTAATTATTTTATGTTATGCATAATTTCAGTGTATGCTAATTTATCAGTTTGGTGCCATCTCTAGCATTTATGCGAAAAGTGATTATGATTTCATTTTCAACGTATTTATATACATACATATATCAAATTAATGTATATATAAACATTCATACATATATATATATATATATATATATATATTTTCGTATATTCATTGTATAATATGATAATATATAATTTTATTTGAATGGTATATTATATCTATTTAAATCTGTGTTATATAAATATATATATATATATATAAAGACTTTGCAATAAAAAGAATATGAATGAGCATCATGAGATAAAATGTATGTTATAATATACCAAAGCCATCAGCCAACTCAAATATATACTACCACAAATAGAATGCTATCATAAACTGGCAATCTTTTTTTTTTGATTCTTTATTTTCTTTTAATTTTTTTGTGGTTGTTGTAAGATGGGTCCTTTTATTTCATTTTCCGTTTATTTCTATATTATATAATGTAGGTTTGGCTGCGTGCGTTATTATACTGTTTATTTTATTTATTTTTTCATACATTCATATCTCTTTTTTATATTGAATATATATATCAAGTAAATAGAAAACTCCATTCTCCATTCTTTTTATTTTTTTTAATTAAAGAAAATTATTATAAGGAGAAAAAAAATGAAAATTTATTATAGGGATCATTAAATTGTGGTCGTATATGTATATGTATATAAACGAATATAGCGATTATACTATAATATGCATTTAATTATAGAACAGTAAAATATATTTCTTAATATAAAAATTAATTATTATATTTAATGATTCAATTATATGGTGTATATCTTGTTGTTGTATAATAAAATATATATACACTTATATATATAGACAATTGACAAAATGTATCAAATGAAACGGAATGTTAACCTTTAGGGAAAGAATTTTTGTAATATATATATATATATATAATATATGTATAGACAGATACATATCTGTATTATTATTTTGACTCATTTTCAATTATATATTTTGATGACAAATAATTAATAATTGTATAAATAATTTACATATAGAATAAATCATTTTACGCCGATAAAATAAATGATTTTAATTAAAATTAAAATGTAATTTAATTCGCTTATTATATAATTTAATTCGATGATGTTTGTTTTTTTTCATGTCATTTATTAAACTAAAAAAAAAAAACTTTCATTAATTATAAATAAGATGTTCTAGAGATATAAAAATAAAATTTATTTTGTTTTTTTTTTATTTATTTATTTATTTATTAATATACATGGTTAAAATAATATAAATGTAATATAAATTATAATTAATTATTCATTAAAAGTAGATTTTTTTTGTAATATATATGTACACACATTAACTTGAAATAATTAAATATATAAATACAATTTTACAATTTATATGCATTGATATATTCTGATTAAGGATTCATTTTCATTGTAGAACAATAATATCTAATTAAAAGGTTTTTGGTGCGTGCAAAAGAAGTTTTAAATTTAATGAACAAATTGTTTTATTTTATATTTTAATATAGTTTTTTATTTAGTACACATTTATAATTAAATTCTGAGAAATAATCAACAAACATTATGAATGAATTTATATAAAAGCTGTAATATATTTTATAGATAGCAAATTTACATAAAATATATTTATCTACTATATAGCAATATATTTATCATAAAAACCTGTTCAAGTGGGTATAAAAAATATATACTCTATATATATTGATATTAATTAATTAATAATCACATTTTTTTTAATTGTTTTATATATCAATTTGTATGGTTCATATATTAATTATAATGTTAATTTATTGAATGGCAATAAAACGACAGGATATTATTTTTTTTTATTTATGATTGTATAAATAAATGTATTTAATATTTATTTTTTATAGATATACGAATTTTTAATTTCGCAGTTTGTTCAATTATATGGTTAACATTTTTATTTTGTTTTGAATCCTTGATTTTGTTCGTTATTTAATTTTTTTGTTTTGCATTTTTTCCAATTAGAATTTTGTTATAGAATTTGATAATGAAAAAAGAATTATAAACCTGCCGGAATAAAGGAATAAAGTTAGATGATTTAACAAAAGCTGCAGTATTGAAAAATGCATAATAAAACATTATAGTTGGAAAACCTATTATTCTGTTTGTTATTTAACTTTTAATAATTTTTTTTACCGTATATAAAAGAAAATGTCCGTAAAAAATTGCAAAGAAGTGCTTGAAAATATAATATAATTATATGGTAATATGGTTTTTTAAAACGCATATAATCTTATTCGATTTGTTTCAATTATACCTTCTTAACACCGCATGTCAATTTACATAAGATATTTTTTAATTTTCTTCTTTATATGGCAATTATATAAGGACAATAATTTTAACAGTACCTATAATATTATATATGTTAAACTATGAGCTTATTATTATTCTTTTATAATCAATATTTATTTATTTTTTTATAATATAATAGGAAAAATACGAGCATACATTTTTATGGTATATATTCGTATACTAAAGAAATGTTGTAAATAATTTATAACCATATACAGGTAAATAAATAAGTACTATTTTTACAAATTAATTTACATAGAATATAAGATCTCTCTTTTATATATATGGAAACGATAAACCATGTGTTGTTTTATTTTATATATATATACAAAATATATAGATATATAGATTTATATAGTATGCCAATAATATACAATGCCTATGGAAAAGATTATGTTGTTATTTTCATTTAAAAGATTATTATAATTTATATATATATATATATATATAGATAGAATTGAAATGGATCTATTAAATTTTAATAAAAAATTTAATGCTAATTCATTTGTACACCACACGATTCATTATATTGTATTTATTATATATGTATATAATAATAAAATAAATGGACATTCAAATGGTTTTAATATTATAAATAAGATGTATTATATATTGTTGAAATGATAATGCTTTGTTGTAGTACTTTTTTGAATAATATTACAAATAAAGTCTTCCAAGTTCCAAATAAATTTGAAATAAATAAAATTAAGGATATTGTGGAACTTTAAATACAATTACAGATAAAATTAATTCGTTTAGTTTTTATAGACGCATAAATGAAATCAAATTAAATTACAATTACACCAAATATTGCACATTTTTATTTGTTATTAAACTCATAAATATAATTATATATTGTAGATTTATTAAAAACTAATTATACACCCATATATAAAAATTGTAAATAATTTATGCAATATTTTTAAACAAACATAAAAAGTAAATATGCATTTCAAAACGATTTCTTTTTTATATAATTATGTAATTGTATAAATAAACTTCCCCATATTGTTGGTATTTACTAAATTGAGAACAATCATCTTTTCTTTTTAATTATACGTATATATCATATATCGTACAAATGAATGTATAATTCATTTTGTATAACACAATTATATAAACATTTCTATACTATATATATGTATGTATTTAAATCGTTTTCTTTATTTACAACATTGGCATGTGTAAAAAATGGTAAAAAGGGGTAAAACAGTATATATTATTACTAATATATAATATACATATAGAACAGGAGTATATATATATATATATATATATGTATGTAGAGCAATTAAGGACCTCTAAATTAAAACAACCCCATGCTGTTTCATTATCCCTTTATATATATATAAATTGGTTATATCATGTTAAATTTTCATAATATTTACAAAATACAATCTATATGGTATATATATTTGTTTAATTTACTCCTAGCAAAATGGCGGTAACAATTAACTATAAATATATTATAGGATAAATAGCAAAAAAAAAAACAAAAAACGATTATTTAATAATAGGTTATAATTAACACCAAAAATTATGAGGGTAAATATAATAATATAGATTTTATTTATGTATATATATAGTGAGTTTATAAATTTATTTAATATAATATACGATATAATATAATGTAGATTATAAAAAATTGTATCTGTTTGTTTATTTTTAATAGTATATTCATTTTAAGATAAAATAAGGCAATTTTATTTAATTATCATTCTTTTCATAAACGAAATTTTAGGGTTAAAAATCGTTCTTTTAAATTTTTATTATATAAAATTCGGATAAATATAATTTAATTTATTTATGATTATATTTATTCTTTAAAATATATTCTATAACAAAAAAAATTTATATTAATCTAAAGAAATTTAATTAAATAAAAAATATATAAGAATTAAAAAAAAAACCAAAAATAGTAACTTAAGAATTACAAAATTTAATGGTATAATTTTCAATTACATATATGAATAATTTTTTTAATGATACTTTAGATATATATATATAGAATAGATCCTTTTCAACCCCTACATTATTTTTCTTTATATAGACACTATCTCAAATGCTTCTTCTTTTATATATATATAAGTGTTAGACTTTTATTTTCTACTATGTCAGCATAAAAAAACCGCATGTATATGATTATATAATATACTATATATATATATATATATATTTTGTATATAAACACAGAGTGTGAATGAACATATAAGAAGAAGAGTGAGTTTTATCATCGAATGCATAATATAATAATAAAAATGTGAATAACATAAATTTTAAAATTATCCATATGAATATAAAATATGTAGACACTTGTACAAATATTAATAATAATAATATACAAACCAAGATATGAATGACTTTATTTTATATACATAAACAACCAACCATATAACATTATTATAATATACCAATAATAATAATAATAATGATTATAATAATAATAAGCAGCATATAGTTATAAATAAAATCAGAATCTCAGTTTTTCTTTTTTCATTTTTTTATTTTTTTTTTTTTTTGGCATATATAATATGATATTGCGAAATAGGCCGGATATTTGATATTTCAGATTAAAAGATTGTCGCATTCGTTGTTGTATACGTATATATTCTTTATATATGAATGTAAGTTTATATACGTTTTTTTATGTATAAAGAGAGAAAATTGGGGTCCATTGTGAATATCATTTTCTAACCCCCAAACTCCTTATATATGTTATATAATATGATACTGGCTGTGATGCTGGAAAATATGATAATATGTATATTAACTAGGGGATGTAAAATATTATAGATACATTATATATAAATATATATACATATATGTATATCAATAGCAAGCGCGTGCGCTCAATTTGAAAAGGTGTCAAAGATAACGTTTATGTTCTCACTAACTAAATATAGAATTGGGTTTGGGTTGATTTGATATTATATTATTATTCTATAAATGTTATATACAATTTGACTTAAGGGAAAATATCAATGTCTCTTCATAAATACATTTATACATATATACCTAATAATAATAGTTTATATCTATTCATACTATATAGATTCATTTGTTGTATACATATATAGAAATTATTTCTATTTTATTAGATATTTATTTTATATAAAATATGTATCTCTTTTATGTGGGGTTTTATCGCTATATATTTATATTTATTTATAAATTACATGTAAAATTTATTTCTATAGAATATTATTGCAAGTTGTGAATGGATATATTATACTATATTCATGTATAAATATACAGACAGACGCGCATATAGAATATTCGTCAAAATGCTGCTGACGGAATGAAAGAATAAAAAATTGATTATTTAATATCCTTGTTATATGTTATATGTATAATATATATTTAAAGCTATATTATTATAATATACAAATATACAGAGAGATTTTATAAAAATGATAAGTTTTATCGCAAATTATACACAATTTAAATGGCGTATAAATTGTGTATATTTTATAATATAACACTTCGTTCAATAATGTGTGTGACTGACACATAGATGGCGTCCCTAGAACTAAATCAATATTTTTTTTCGCATTTGGCAACCTTTTTAGGCTTACTGTCAACATCATATGTTAATCAGATCATTTGTTTACAAGTTACAGTGCTATAAGTGACGCTATTTTTGTGTTTTAAAAAAAAATGAATTCAAAGCAATTCCGTGTGCTGATTTATCATTGTTTTTTAATGAAAAAAAATACTGTTCAATGCCAGGAATGGCTTGAAAAACATTACTCGGACTCTGCTCCATCAAAAAGAAGCATTTGTTATTGGTATGCCGAATTCAAACGTGGTCGTACAGACACCGATGACATTCCATCTACTGGAAGGCCAAATGACGCTGTTATTCCGGAAAACGTTGAAAAAACACTGAAAATCATTATGTCCAACCGTAAAGTGAAAGTGAGGGAGATTGCTGACATTCTGAAGATATCAGCAGGCAGTGTACAAACCATAATACACGAACATTTGGGTATGAAAAAGGTGTGTTCCAAATGGGTGCCGCGTTTGCTCACACCGGAGCAAAAACAACAACGAACCGATGATTCAAAGAGCTGTTTGGACATGTTTACGCGCAATAAGTCGGAGTTTTTGCGACGGTACATCACAATGGATGAAACATGGATCCACCATTTCACTCCAGAGTCAAATCGGCAGTCTGCTGAGTGGCATGCAGCCGGCGAAAGCCGCCCAAAGCGACCAAAGACGCAGCAGTTGGCTGGCAAGGTTATGGCGTCTGTATTTTGGGATGCGCATGGAATAATATTCATCGACTATCTCCAGAAGGGGCAGACCATCAACAGCGACTATTATATAGCGTTATTGGAGCGTTTGAAAGTCGAAATCGCAAAGAAACGGCCTCATATGGCGAAGAAAAAAATGTTGTTCCACCAAGACAATGCACCGTGTCACAAATCAATGAAAACGATGGCAAAATTGAACGAATTGGGCTTTGAATTGCTTCCCCATCCACCGTATTCTCCAGATTTAGCCCCCAGCGACTACTGGCTCTTCGCAGACCTCAAAAGGATGCTCCGTGGTAAGAGATTTGGCTCAAATGATGAAGTAATCGCCGAAACTAACGCCTATTTTGAAGGCAAAGAAAAATCGTTTTACAAAGGCGGTATCGAAAGATTGGAAAAGCGTTGGAATGATTGTATCTCCCTAAAAGGGGACTATCTTGATGAATAAAAACGAATTTTGGCAAAAAAATGTGTTTTAATTAATTAGTCACACACATTATTGAACGAAGTGTTATATATATATATAATGAATGAATGTAAAATATAATATTTATAATTAAAAATTATTTCATTTGTAATTTATATAATTTATTATATAATAATAACAATATTTATATATATATATGAACGAATTATATACGATATAAATGAATAAATACACATTAATATGTTTATCTTTATATGTTTTTGTTTAAGTGCATAACAAATTACAATTATTCTACGCTAGTTATTAATTAATTTTATTTAATTAAAAGAAAATTAATATAACAAACATTTAAGCAAATAGGTTTTTTTTTTATTAAAAATAAAAAAATAAAAATACAATTATTATTATTTATCGCATTTAATATTATATTTTATTACTTGTATTTGTATAGTATTATTTTTATTTAATTTTTTATTTTTTTTTTTGTTAAGCACGCGTTTTAAATAATTGCTAAATATATATTATATATATAATTATAAAGCATAAACAATTAATTTTATAATGTGTGTGCACGTATTATTGTTATTGGGCTATGTCGATTTTAACATAAAAAAATTGTAATTGTATATATTATATTATAATAATAAATATTAATAAAATTATATTTTAATCATTTTACCTTTAGTAATTATTTTATATTAATCAAAATTATAATATACAAAAAATTCGAATATTATATATAATTATTCTAATAATAGAAATGACATTTTTCTAATGATTATATTTTTTTCATAACAACACCCAGTCAAATTTATAAGTACAAATTTTCAAAATTATTGAACAATATCTCGAGATTATTTTTGTAAATTTTCAGTATGTCACTAAAAAATAGTGACCAAACTGTTATGAGTTAAAATATATTGAAAATTGGAATGGAAACAATACATAGAAAAAATGAATTAATCAAATATTAACAAACCAAATCAAAATTCATATAAAAATAGTAAAACGTAATTCCATTCCTTCAAATATGAAATTCAAATTCAAAATGGAAAATATAAAGGTTTAATCTTATTTATATATATATAATATTAAAATAATTTTTCAACCCTCAAAATTATATTATAATTTCTTAACATATAAATACAAAAAGATGAAAATGAAAATAAAAATGATGTATATAATAGGATATATAGTTAAAAGATGCACATAGACTAAATTTTTATTTTAATATATAATATATATTGTATCTGTAAATATGTATATATACATCAAATGGTTCATATATTCGTATATATAAAAAATATATTATTCGTAAAAGAATTTACATATTTATCTGATAGTTCTATATATATATATATATATGGTAGATATACATATACCAATATAAAATATTATATTGTAGGTGGATATGTGTGTAAGTTTAATGTGCAACATCACATATTATGGAAATTTATATATTTTCCCATTCTGTTCAAATTTTCTTTAGAATATAAATAATTCTATAACAATTTTTATTATTATAAGTGGGTAAATGTTATATATATCTAAATTTTATATATAATATATTTACATATGATGAAAAATTGTGTATATTTTATTTTATATTTAAATGTATATGTATAAATAACTGCATTTGAACGCGATAAAAGATGCAAAATAAGAAGAAGAAGAAAAAAAACACATATTATACAACACATATATTGTTAAATAATACTTGAAAATAGGAATAAAATTGCTTTCAAGGGAAGATATGAAATTTATTATTTGTATAGATATACGGATATTATATGAAAAATATCATATAGAGCTTTTTTTTTCTTCTTTGGTTAAAAATGTATATATATAAATAAATGTTAAAGATATGTATAAAAATGTGGTATTACTTGGGTGTTGATTTTTTTTTTTTGCTTTATTGGGTGGGATAATAAATTTATTTTCTTTTTAAATATCTATATATAATATTATGTATGTGTGTGTATATATGTTCGTTTGAAATGAATGAATTCTAAAGGAATCCCATAGAGAATTTTATTGCAAAATTCACCGTTTTTATTGGGGTATTTTAGGGTTTTCAATTTTTTTTTCTTCTTCTTAACTTTTATTTTATTACATTTGCATATATACATGTTCTTATTTATAATAAATGGAAAATTATTATTTAAATTGAGTTTGTCGGTTGTTATAGATATATATATATATGCATATTTTTAAAAAGAAGGTATAGAGGGTATGATTGTTAAATAAATTGAAGAAAATTTCGTGTATATATATATATATATATACATACACGAAAAATATATATATATATATATATATATATATATAGGGTTTATTTTATTACACATTTGATGAATTTTTTTACAATGTTATTATATGTATATACTCATCGTATTTCGGATATATATGCGCGCGGAGTCGTAATTGAAATTATTATATAATTTTCAAATCAAAAATAATTCAATTATTTTCTTTTTTTATATATATTACAATTGTTATTTTATGTAAAATAAAAATTAAATGTTCGGTTTTTTTTTCTTTATTAATTAATAAAAGTATATAAGAAAATTTTCAAATATCTTAGATAGGAATATATAACTATAATGCGGTTTCATTTTATAAACATTTATATATACAAGTAATTTTTCAAAATACAAAATATGTATGCTATGGGACGGTGATATATGTGTATAAAAGGAGAAAAAAGGATTTTAAATAAAATTAAATTGCTTATATTATTATATATGTATAATAATTTTCATTTTTATTGATATAATATATCATCACGGTTGACTTGAGTGGTATTATGGTTAAATGGAAAATTTAAATTTTTATATTTTAAATTGCTATATATAAAATAAAGATATTCGCTTTTCTATATATATGTACAATATATATAATAAAAATATATGCAAAGTTATAAAAAAATATTTTACGATATTTGAACTTATTTGCATATGATTATATTTACATAAATATATATAGGTATATAGTACAGAGAGACTTTATTAGGTTGAAATATATATTATGCATATACATACATGTATATATTAAATAAAATTTGATTTATTATAATGCAGAAAAATAAATTTTATACGCTATATTATATGATATTAATATTATTTGTTATTATTAATAATAATATTTTATTATATAGATTATATTTAAATGAATAAAATCTAAACTATAACTAATAAAAAACTAAAATAGAGTGGAAATGGAATTTAAACCAATGGTTTAATTAAAATAAATCTAAACATTATGTATATGTGTAATAATAGTATTAAATATCTAACATAAAACTAATTATAAATACACGTGATCAAACTACCGTTTACTATTATTTGATCGTTTTCAATTCAATATCTTGTTGTTTTTTATTAAGGGATCACAACAAACCCTACTCAAAATAGCACACAATAAAAAAAAACAAAATAATTTAATTTTTTTTTTTGAAGTATTTAACAACATATTAAATTATTAGAGTTTAATATTATTAGTTTTTATTTTATTAATATTATAAGCTAATGTAAATACCATATATATATAAATTTATTAAAAAAAAAACTGTATTCATCTCTTCGTATGTTTATTTATTTTTCTCACACAATATATTTTTTTTTATTTTTTGCTGCATTTGTAATAACAAAACCTATACGAATATACGTGCGCATTTATATATATATAACAATCAAATCCTATATGAATGTAAAAAAAAACATTTAGTCCCTCAATAAGGGACAGTAAAAAAAATAATCTATTATTATATACATCTATTATTGTGATATTGTGATCATCAGTATTCATGAGAAAGTCAACAATCAAACTAATCCGATTTTAACATCCGAATTATATTATTGTTGTATTTGTTTTATTATATATATAGATTTGTTTGCTATAAACAATAAATCATATGTCAATATTTGAAACGATATGCAATCTATATGTATATATACTTTTACCTATAATGAAATTCATTTCGTAAAAATTAAAAAAAAAAATCATAAAAGATAAAAATACCACCGGCTATTTAAAATTTTTAAAGAAAACACAAATTTAGGGTGCAATTATGTATTATAGGTAGGTTGTTTTTTTAATTAAATTTATGATTAAATATGATAAGAGCATACATTTTTTATTTTAGATTTTCGGTTTATCTAAATAAAACAATAATTTGAGGAACATAATTTTTGTAATTGCACATATTTCAATTTCAACATCATTTTTAAAATGCTAACTTAGGCGATTGCTTTTAGTGTCCGACTATATGGTTCTGTGCTGTTCTGGGTTTTAATAATTTGTTGCATTTTTATTAAAAATAACGACCTGTGATGTATTAAATACATTTAAGTGCTTTTGGGTGACCAACCTTTAATAAAATGTGGATGAATTTATCAAAAATTTAAAAATAAAAGCAACCATATAGAGAAAAAAGACTGAAACTGAAAAGCAGTAAGTAAAAATAACTGATATGTTTTCCAATAATTATCCAAGTTTGACTTTATTAATTTAATATTATCTTTTGAAATGAATCCATTTCGGTAATATTTTAATTGAAATATAATTCAGATCTTTTAGGAAAATAATTTCATTGGTAAAATTTGGAGATCCAAAATCAAAAAAAAAACAAACAATTGATAATGATGTGAAATTGCATGCATATTTCTATTGAAAACAATATTACTTTTTCATTATATTAAAATTTGTATATACCTTTTTATATATATATATATATTTACTATATAGAGTTCATTATATTACTTAATGTTCTGCACGATAAGCATACAAAAATATATTTATCTGTACAAAAACGCCCTTCTATACTAACTATTACTATATAATATACATGTATACACATACATATTTAACTAACATTAATAAATCACCAGCAATTATACGACCTCATAATAGCACATTATTTTTCAATAAAACCTCACCGGAAGACATTAAGATAAATACAGAATTACAGCATCTTAAAGATGCGGTTTATCATTTCTATGATCCCCTATATATCTATTGCTATATATAATAGCTATATAAATATATATATTTAATATGTATTTTCTTATTTTTGCTAAGATAGTCATCGCATTTTATATATACATATATTATATTTTGTATATTATAAATATATCAAAATTACGTAAATGAAAATGTAGAAAATTTTGTATAAAAATAAATTTATTTATAACTTTTCCATATTATATACAAACAAAACTGTATATATATATATCGAGATACTTTTATCTTTAATATATTTTATGATATTGAATAAATAAATAAGTTATATTAGTGATATATAAAAAGTATATAACAATTACATATAACAAAAATCAACCAACCTATTCGTTTATTGAAACAACCAACTTCCCTACCAATTATTATTATATATAGTAAATGAAAATTATTTTTACTTGTTTGCTTTCCATATAATATTGTATACAGTTTGTCGAATCAATGGGTGGTTAAATAATTTTATATCTAAATATTTTATAGTTTATTATACTTTCTTTTCTTCTTTTTTTTTTGTATAAATAGGGATAATATTTATATAATAATATATAATATTGAATGATAATAATAAGCTCTATATTATTCATTGAGATCATAATCATAATTTCGATATAGATTTATTTTTCATTAATATATTCGTTTATGATCGTTTTATTACATTAAATGAAAATAGAGAGTAAATTTGAAAAGTTCATCATAAACTTGGAAAATTAATGAAATACATAGAGTTAGTTGAAAGGTTCAAGGAACATTTTTTTTTCTGCCAGTAAATATGTATATTAAAAATCATCACATGAATGGATGTGGATTTCAAAAGCTTTTTAAAGATAGTAAATAGTTTCAAATAGAAAGATAATTTAATGCGAAAAATATTCATGGACGATCACCAAAAAATTGAATGAAGAATCTTCTATTTTTACATCAGATGTAAATTTATATCGCATACAAAGTTTTAAATATAAATTCTCTATATTTTAATACAAAATAATATGTCATAATTTATATCTCTATATACCGAATTCAATGTTTTAACATAAATGCTATGTAATTAATTCATTTGTATAACCCCATATAAATCAAATCACAGAATATAAAATATATAATATTTTTATTACATTATAATAAATATATTTAGAAATAAAAAAAAATAAAATATAATATCATATATGTATATATATATAAATTTAATATGTATGCAAATAGAACTTGTGTCAGATTACATGCAGTTTAATATATGTTTAATTTAATTTTATTATTCAATATGTTTATTTTTTTATTTTTATTCATATGTGAATCAAATTTTAACCACATATCATTTATGTATTACATTTTTTTGTTTTTTTGGGGGGTGTCATTTAATTGTACTTTTTATGATATTTTATTATTATTATTATTATTATTGTGGATATAATAAATGTTTGTATATTGAGGGGTGGAAAATTTTTTTATATAATATTATTATGTTTTAATATTGAATGTTAATATTATGTAAGAAAATAAATCTGTATAGTCATACGTATTAAAGTTATACATATAGAATTGATGCTTGAATATAATAGAATATTTATAGTAAATTCATGATGATATAGAAAAAATATGAATTTCAATTTTACCAATAAATTAAATCATAAATTTCTATAAAATCAATTTTGTATGATAATTAATTTTACAATAAATCACCTCTATAAACAACGTGCATAGTTCCAAGATTCGTTTGCTAACATTTTAAAAAAAGGGACATATAAAAAATACTATGCGGTAAAAAATTTGTAATAGCAAAATAATTTTAAGTATTACATTTCATTTCATGTAAATATACCCGATTATTAGTGTCTGTGTGTTATTTTATGAAATACAAATAAACCCCTTTTTAAAATCATATATATACATTTATTTAAAAAATGAAAATACTACAAATATTACATGTACCACTGTACCAAAATCTCATATAAATATTCGTTATCTTATTTCAGCTTAAAATAAATATATATCAATGTGTAAATGATATGATATATATAAATGAATATTATTTAAATATATAATGAATGATATGCGATCAAATAACTAATATATTTATTAAGTTTAAGAAGACACGTGTTATACACGTGATTTGGTCATCAGTCATATTTATTTATTAGGAAATTAAGCACATTCAAAACAAAATATGATTTAATTTAATCCTTTTTGTATTTTATATCCTTTATATATTGCATTATATATTTATATATTGCATTATATTTTTTTTTCATATTCTTTGAAAAACAAAGTAAAAAAAAAAAAATAATAAATTTTTCTTTATAAATAAAATCTATATAAATATACATTCCTGATTAGACAGTATTTTGAGAAAAATATAAAAATATACAATACGATATATTTATATCGTACTTATTTGTTTGATTGTTTGACAAATAACTATGGGAATATATACGAATTTTCAACAATGTCATAATATAGAAAAAAAGAACAATACATTTCTGAGATATAAGAAAAATATTGTTAATAAATTTTTTTTACCTGTCTATTTGCGTTACATATGTGTCTATTGGACATTGGAAAGTAATTTATACAATATCATAACAAACATAAAAAGTCGTACAATGGTTTTTTTTCCAAAGAATAAATTTATCCCATAACATTATCATAAAAAATGGTACATTGGTTTTTTTTCCAAAGAATACATTTTTCTTGTGTGTTTTTTAGTCCTAAAATAATATTTTTATTTATTTTTTACCTATAAATATCTGTATGGATAATTTTATAATAAAAATCAAATTATTTTATATACGCTTATAATTGATAATTGAGAATACATCGTTTTTTATATGGATATGTTTTACTAAATTTTATGAAATTAGTCACGTGAATTATACAGGGTGTCCCAGTACAGGGTGCCAACCCGAAACAGGCAGGTTCTACACCTCATTTCCAATCAAAAAATGTATGGCGACCCCATGTCTATCTCACTTGGTTTTCGAGCTAGCCCGAAAAAACGATTTCGTTGAAGTTCAAGGTAGTACGTAGATGTTATTTACCATATCTCAGCAACCACTTATAGGAATCGAATAATTATAACCTTGTTGGAAAGGTATTTTAACTATCTTTAACTCTTTCTAATAACACAAAAATCGGCGACACCCCGTTTTCATGCTATAGCTGGTCAAACACAAGAAATTTCAACGGCCTCAAATATTTTTGTTATTTTGCAAGCCGAGAACTATAGAACTTTTATGTTTATCAGCTGTCGGTTTTTAGAAAAACTTCTTTGATGTTTTCGCTTTAATTTGATGTATAAACTTTTAAAATATGTCAACTCGTCTTAGAGATATGACGAAAATGATATTGAAATATGACCAAAATAATGCAAATTTTTCAAAAATTTAACACACATTTATTACATTGCAAAGTTCAATGTTCTGTTGTTATCGCGTTATCTAGGTAACATAACTTCCAGGGATTGCAATTAATTTAATGGTTACTTAGAAATAAAAACAGTTAAATCTATTACCGTCATAAATTCATTCAATTCTTTTGTTTTTTGTGCTACATCTCTTCGGCATTTGTACGTTGTTTTACGTTTAATATTCATTAGACAACTCTCAATACAACTCTGTGGTGTAAATGTTAAAAATGCCAACCTAAAATTCTAACGAAATTTTGGGGTCGTGGGTTCGAATCCTACTGAATGCATAAAATATGTTTTGTGTTTTCGGTTATTTTTCGAATCTGAACTTTTAACACAGAGTTGTATTTTCCACTTGAGGTTGGTCGTACGGCTAATTACCGACACCGTGAAATCCACAAATTAAGAAACTAACAACAGAAGGCTGTTGTTGGACGCTCAAACCAGATTGTTGGTTGTATAGCGAAAAATTTATTTTTTTATTTTATTCATTAGAAAATTAAGTTTGTTTTATAAAGAATAATTCGGAAGTTTGAAACGGTAAAAAACAGTAAAAAATAAATTTCAAAAGCAGCCATCCAAATTGGTGTAAGTAAAAACTATGCTTGGCGTGCAAAGAAGGCTGCTGGTTTACATTCTTATCATTTGCAAAAAATTCAAGCACTTAAAGAAATAAACTACGTCCCCCGAATAACTTTTTATGATTGGGTGATTCGTTGTTATGAACAAGATCCCAGGATATTAAATCAAATTTTATATACGGATGAAGCAATGTTCACACGTGAAGGGATATTTAATACTAAAAATAATTATCATTGGTTAAAGGAAAACCGGCATTCAGTTCGGCAACACGCATTTCAGGAACGAATAGCAGTCAATGTATGGGCAGGAAAGATTGGAAATTAATTAATTGGTCCATACTTTCTACCTTGGCGACTGGATTCGGATTCATATTTAGTTTTTTTGCGAAATAGGTTATTCGATTTACTCGATGATGTTAATTTAGCTGATTTGCGATTCATTCATTTTCAACATGACGGTGCACCCCCACATTTTGCACGAAGTGTAAGAGAACACTTAAATGACACATTCGGTCAAAGATGGATTGGAAGAAATGGCCCCATTAAATGGCCACCACGGTCGCCAGACCTCACACCATTAGATTTTTATCTATGGGGGTTTGTAAAGACATGGTTTATAAAACACCAGTTCATACCAGGGAAGATTTAATGACTGGCATTATGCGTTTGAAGTTTTAAAAAATAATCCGAATCAAATTCGATCGGCTACTAGGGCAGTATTAAAACGGTGTCGATCACATAATGGACATCATTTTGAACAATTTTTGTAGTAAAGATTTAAATTTAATTTAATAAATGTGTGTTAAATTTTTGAAAAATTTGCATTATTTTGGTCATATTTCAATATTATTCTCGTCATATCTCTAAGACGAGTTGACATATTTTAAAAGTTTGTACATCAAATTAAAGCTAAAACATCAAAGAAGTTTTTCTAAAAACCGACAGTTGATAAACATAAAAGTTCTATAGTTCTCGGCTTGCAAAATAACAAAAATATTTGAGGCCGTTGAAATTTCTTGTGTTTGACCAGCTATAGCATGAAAACGGGTCGTCGCCGATTTTTGTGTTATTAGAAAGAGTTAAAGATAGTTAAAATACCTTTCCAACAAGGTTATAATTATTCGATTCCTATAAGTGGTTGCTGAGATATGGTAAATAACATCTGCGTACTACCTTGAACTTCAACGAAATCGTTTTTTCGGGCTAGCTCGAAAACCAAGTGAGATAGACATGGGGTCGCCATACATTTTTTGATTGGAAATGAGGTGTAGAACCTGCGCCTGTTTCGGATTGGCACCCTGTACTGGGACACCCTGTATAATATTATACAGTTAAACCTCATATGACAAAATGATATACAAGTTATTTAATTTATCATTCATTTCTTTATAATATTTCATTTGTTCACACTGATCATGTGAAGAGGATTGAAAAGAAATTCCAAAGCCAAAGTGCTAATTAACATTACAATAAAATTGATATACGTGTTATGTTAAGAGAGATGTTTGTAACCTTTGTCTGTAATGTAATCGTTTTAAATAATATTCATTGTATAAATGCTTATTTTTAGTCACAACCCCTAGTATATTATTATTTAAGCAGTATTTTATAAAAAGAAATAAAATAATTTAATTTAATATTTGTGATTTTGCGATTTGATACTTTTTGTATTAATTCAAATATTGATTGAGGATAACCATATACAATAACATAAATATCAGAAACAAATAAAGAAGAAACACGCAGTAAATAGTGTTTAAATTCAAATATTAATATTTGATTTAAAAAGCCGCAGCTGTCATCATACTATTAATTTTCCAAATCTGATGTATTCATAATATAAATAATATAAAAACCCATTACAATACCATGTATATCTTCCACCAAAATGTGTATGTAATTTAATGACTATTTATTTACATTTATATAGGTTTGCTAATATATATATAACAAATTTAAAAGATTATCATTAAATACTCGTCGCGTAGTCAAATCAGTTGATCAAATATTAAAAATAAATAAATACATTAAAATTATACAAAATTTTGTCGATTATTATATTATTAATATGTTAAATTTTTATTTTATAATATTTTCAATATTGCATACCCCCCTCTATATTGAATTGATTAAGGATATGTCTAATTATGATGTATTTAAAAAAAACATTCTGAAAAAGACATATGGTATTGCAATATTGAGAGAAAAATTAAAAAAACAAACAAATTAAATAACTGATTGAAAAAATTAAGTAAAAATTAAATCTTGATAAAGTTTCCATTTTCATTTTATTTACAATATATATAAATAGAGATGGTATTAAATTTTTTTCTAACTACACGATATATTGAATATATGTTGTATGTTTGGCGAACGATTTGATAATAAATTGAACTATATACAATAAATTGAACTATATACAATAAAAATATACAGTAAAAATCCATATATTTGTTCATCATAATGTTTTTTTTTCGATTCTTCAATTTTTCGATTCCGTTTTTTTTTATGTGTTTTGGGATAATTTATTGTATATAGATATTCAATTTACATGTTTGATTTTTCTTAGAATGTATAAAATTTTATTTTATTAGCAACAACCAAGAAGGTTTACATTCCATATACATCGTTACATTATTGTTGGTTCTATTATATATTGGTTTTTCTTTCCTTTTCGGTAAATGTATAGGCAAACGGCATCGAAAAATATTTCATGTATTCAATATAAGAATTTCTTCATAATTAAACAATAACACATTTACAATATATTTGAAATGTTGCTTAATTGTACAGCATTTATCTTGTGATCCTTCAACATATATTTATAAAGAACTCACTGTATGTATATATATATTCATAGAATATTACCAATATGTGTAATGTATATCGGATGAAAATTGAAAAATAAAATGTATTTAAATTGTTTTTTATTATTATATAACGTACATTTATAGTGTATACTGTATAGGAATAGCAACAAAAAAGAAAGAGGAAAATGATTTCCATGAAAATAAAAATAAAAATTTCCTTTATATATATATGCAAAACTAAAATTATTTGAATATATTTTTATTTAAATATAGAAATTGGGAGAATTTGTGTGTATTAAACCAAAACGTTTCAATGCTTTCTTTACTAAATATAAATATATATAGGTATACGAAACCTATTTAATTTGCATATATATAAATATATTTTTTGCATGATAATCAGAAGATTATCAACGGCAAATATAGAATGATTCTGTGAATACAAAAAAAGAAATAGGTATATATGCCATTTAAGTATTATATATATAAATATATTTTAATACATTTAAAAGAAATTGGCCATTTAAGTGCTAAACCATTTATATATTTTGAATTGCAATCTGTGAACTGATAGAAAAATTCCAATTTTGGTCTCTTTTTTTGCAATATTTACATATAACAGAAAATGTATTGCTATTATGTGTTGTTGTTCAATAAAAAAATAAAATAAAAAATATAAATATATATAGAAGTGTTCTATAATTTCGTATATATATGGAATATATACTTAACATTCTATTGAATAATACCAATAATACTGAATTTAAATTCAAATTGAAGTTAACCAATGTAGGGTGGATTTATTCAATTTCAAAATTCCCATGTACGCGTATACATAAATATACGATTATTATTATTGTTAGAAAAATTCGACACTATCTATATATTTTAATGGATATTCTCGGTATGTTATAGGATTTCCCAAATCAAA
The DNA here is from genome assembly GCA_958336335.1 of Dilophus febrilis. NCBI lineage: Eukaryota > Metazoa > Arthropoda > Insecta > Diptera > Bibionidae > Dilophus > Dilophus febrilis. The sequence goes on from OY284468.1 coordinate 42,252,272, forward strand.
ATAAAATATTAAATATTATTTCAATTCATTTATTTATGCTATCATTTATATATATACATTATATATGAATAAATAATATTATATATATGTTATAAATTGGGTTATGAGCAAATATTAGTCAATAAAAAAATCATTTGGCAACAATAACAAGATAAACCATATTTTCTTTATTATATTTTTTTATTTACAGTTGATGTTTTTTTATATACATATTATAAATTTGATTAAATAAAAGAGTGTGTGGACACACAATGAGATTATTATTAACTCTATAAAAATATAGGGGAGGATATATGACATTGGTCGTGGGTTATGTATATTTATAAATATAGTGTTGTAATGGGATACGTTATTTATATATATATGGGGAAACTTCAGCTAATCGAGCGTATGAATGATTTAAGTTCAGAGTAGAAATAGTATACGTAAGTGCGTATATATATTTATAAAAATCTCACACATCAATATAATATTTACAATATGTTTTAGAATGTTAAATATCAATTTACAAGGGTAAATCCTTTTCAGCACACAATTCCAACTCTGCTTAAACATATACTGATACCAATATACAAAAAAAAAAAAAATAAACGAAAAATTATATAAACCAAATAGCGTTTGACGAGTTAATCTGTGTTTTATATTGTAGGGGTGAAATAATATATATTATTATTGTATATATAGTTATTACACATTTTATAAACGAGTTTATCCAATGAATAAAGTATTAGATGATATATACAATATACGGTGACTCAAAGTACTGGTTCAATGTTTGAAAATTTTCGTTTGAACTTGAACAGAGAAGTGAAATATCAAAATATTTTTTAAATCATATTTTTTTTTAATTTCTTAATTATTTGTGAATAAGAATACAAAAATAAAAATTTCGAAAATTATTAATTCCCCTTTTTATTAACATTTTTGCAAAATTTCTACATTGGCTCAGTACTTTGGCTTTATAATTTATAACCATTATGTCTAACAATGTGTGAGAAATTGTTACAAATGATTTTAAAAGGACTATGCATTACTTAAAAATAGTGTATATATACACAAATTCTAATTAGTTTTATGTTTTTAGGTTAGTATTCTATAAAATTTAATAGTGTAAAGATAGAATCAAACTCATTAGCTAAGATACTCGAAAAATAATGTCAAAGCCCTTCTAATGAAAGGATATACCTCAAGGATAATTGCAAGAATGCCATTTTCGGTTCTAATACTATAAATTGAGTACGATATAAAAGTAATATTGACTGTGACAAAAGCAAAGGCAGTCCAACAAAAATATTTCTAAACAACAACAAGCTCCATTATGACAACGCATTAGAACTGGGCAAAGCGCAGATGTAATATAATTAAAATATTACTAGAAAACGGATGAGAATACACCAGTTACGGCTCTCATGGTTCTAAATTCATTAAAATCATGCGAAAGGGTATCAAGAAATAAAGCCAAAACCCACATCAAACCGAAAGACGTATGTGATCGCTTTATGAATATGCCAAAGGCTACACCGAATGGAATCTAGCGGGCTAGGAAACCATTGTATTAAGTGACGAATCAAAAAAATAATATATTTTCATCCGAAAAACGTAATTGGATTTGGGAAATGTATAATATGAACCACCTACTATACGCACGGGATTCAAGGAACCAAAAAATTTGGAAGTGGTTCGGTTACGGTGGGGGCTAAGTGATCGGAAAAACACTCTTCAAAATCCATCGAAATGAAGGAAAAAAGTATCCAAACACCCGTATGTCTATTTTAAATGCAAAAATAATGGAAAGAATTAATTTGCTTGAGCCAACTGCACCTTTCAACATATTTCACCACCAAAATAACCATGAAAAAGTTTCAAAAACAATCCGTATTGGTATTAAGGTGGTTTCCATCAAGTCTTGACATCAATATAATCGATCACGCCTGGAATTTGTTAAAAAAACCGCAGGATATTATCTTAATGATCCTATCAACAAGGACGAACTATAGAGAAACATTCTGCAGTTTGGAGCGACCCATTGGAGAAAGATTTTGAAAATATATTTGATTCACTTCCCCAAAAAATCAAGTCTTTGTATTAGGCAAAGGGAGGATATAGAAAATATTAAAATAGAGCGTATATAACGTATTTTATGGGGCGTATAACATACATTTAATATCAGCAAAAGTACTGAGCCAATGCAGAAATTTTGCAAAAATGTTAATAAAAAAGAGAATTAATAATTTTCGAAATTTTTATTTTTGTATTCTTATTCACAAATAATTAAGAAATTTTAAAAAAATATGATTTAAAAAATATTTTGATATTTCACTTCTCTATTCAAGTTCAAACGAAAATTTTCAAACATTGAACCAGTACTTTGAGTCACTGTATATGGGGTAATTTAGATATAGCACATCTATGACTTTATTTATTTACAAAATTATGTGGAAATACAACAAAAATATCTCAATATATATTATATATTGGATGCGTTTATGTGATTGAGTGATTTTTCTATATGTTATGAATATTAACGTTGTTATTAAGGGTAGATTAATAATAGGAATATGTAATAGATAAGCGGAAAATAAATTAAGATTATTTATTGAAGGGAAATTAAATCTGATGATGTTTTTCTCTTTATTTTTCTTCCTATTTATATTACTATATATATATATATAATATTTGTATATATATATATATGGAATGATGGTTGATTTTTCATAAATAAATTGAATTATATATAAACGAACTTTTTTTTAATTCTCATCACATTTTTTTTCAAATGCATTGCATGCATACGTAATACATTTATAGAAATAACAAATGTATTTTAAAATTTGATTATGTTAAAATTATGAAAATAAAATTTCTGCGAAAACGCTCCCAATATAAATTTATTTATTTTTTTTATTAAACTTATTGAAAATATCAGTTTGATCCTGTATATAATTTAAGTATATATATATTATATTAATATATATTATTATTTTAATCTTTATATAAAGAATCAATTTTCATAACCGTTTAGTTTCTTTATGTCGCCTTCTTAAGTACAATAATAGGACAAATGACTCATATTGATTTGTTTGTGTATGTAAACTTATAAAAATAGATTTATTAATTCGATTATATACACAAACATACAATTTCCTTAATATTCATTTCCTTTCAAATTAAGGTTTTCAAATAAATAGCCGTAACTAATTGTGTTTACATATAGTTAGAACGATTATATATTAGATTCGCTTAAATAGAATATATTTTATGATATTTTACGTATCTAAACGTTGGTTATGTTATTATGAATACAATATATTGAATAGATATTTATGTATACATAAACAATATAAATAATAATAGTGTAAATTACAATATATCGTGCTTTCAATGGAAGAATGTCAGATGACCTTTATTTGTTATTAATAGAAAGAAAGAAAGTAATATAATAGCATTTTAAACGGCTATATTTATATATATATTTTATATACCAGTATAAAAAAACTTTCAAGAACATATAGCAATGCAATTGAACAAAAAATACAAATTATTTACCTCTACCAAATTTGTGCAGGCATATATGTGATAAATTTATTATATTTATTATGACTATATTTATTATATTTATTATATTTAAATTCATATATTTTATATAGGCTGTCAAATCATTGTATTTGCGAATATAATACAATATGTATACTAAAACCAAAAAATTTTGGTAAAGTTTTGCCTTAAATTTCTCTGTATAATTTACCAAGAACAAGATGTAATGAACATGATATTTGAAAATTTCCTCGGCAATTATATTGATATATAAAATATACGTAGCAGTTAAAAATGCTATATAAGTAATATAAGAAATTCTAAAAATTCTAATATAAGAAAGTAATATAAAGAATTATAAAATTTTTAGAATCACTAATGTTAGTCTGGTAGGTTATTTTTGGATTTAAATTTCAGCTAAATTTTCATATGCGGTCGTATGACTACCCATTGTGACAACGGTGACGAGTCACTTTTTTATAATTTCAATGTACTCCATCATTTCAAAATCTTTTAAAATCGTTTAAAGAGTGTATAAACCATGATTTATATGCATCGGAATCTAGGTGTGTGTAATGCGAGTACTCTAGCATCGCTTTTCTCTACTTTTGGGAAGGATGGGTGACATGTTTATCATTTACACCACAGGGTGCATATAATGAACTATATGAAAAGAAAAGCAATTAAAAAATACAAAATTATTATATTGAATCGCCATTTTACAAATTGTAAATTCAAACAAAATGCAGTCTTACCTACACATATAATTAGAGTTTTAAATTACCAATTCAACATTGAACATTCACAGATAATAAAAAAAAATCTATTTAAATGTGCATGTGACAATCGAAAATAACAGAGAAAAATAATGTATATAAATATATATACAAGAGAAATATATTCATATAAAATATAAATACTTTAAATGACAGGTTCAGGTAAAGTATATCAATATATATATATATATATATATATCAGGTTGATGCATATATATATATATATATACATTTATGTATGCATGCATACATATGTATGCATATATAATGTATTCTGGTATTATATGTATATATGCATTGTCGATATATTTATGCTTTCATTATAAATAAATAGAATAATTGAAATCAATATATAATATAAACTTTGAATTGCTCATCAGAACAAGATATTCATATTATCATATTATATGTATATATATAAGTATAATTGTATACATATACGATTAAAGTATATTGAATCATTTATATATATATCAATGTGAATAAATGATGTATAAAAAATAAAGAGATTATTATTTTGCTTTAGTTTTTTATTTTTCATTTTAATAGGTCTTTTCATACATATATATACAGTACATATATATGTGAATATAATATCAGTAGCTTACAATAAACAAATCAATCAATTTAAATTGCAACAAACAATATACAATTTAAATAATAAAAAAAAATTAGATATGTTATGTCTGCATAAGTCTATATATATATATATATATACTTTAACTAAAAATACATGTATATAATAAGTATAATATATACAAGTAAATTTAGATATACTCGTATGTCTATTCTGCCAGTGTCATATATAAAAGCCATATAAAATTAAAAAAAAAAACTTTTAATGGTATAATATTATACAAAATCGTATATGTATAAATATATATATATAAATAGTAAAAATAATGAAATTGAATGTATAAATGATAATTTTAATTTAAAAATTAATAAAGAGATTTTATTGTATCCTCAATCATCATATTATACATTTTATTTCTTATATTATTACTGCATTATTATTATTATTATCATTATTATTATTAAATTATATATAATCACGTAATAATATGCGTTTATAAAATTTATATAAAAACATTTTATTTTTTATTTTTGTTATGCTACTCATATTATCCTATAATTTTACGGTAACAGAAATATCAGTGATATTATTATGTGCTGGAAAACATTATTTTAGAATAATAACATTATTATACACTTTACTTTATCATATATAATATAACATTTATATATGTAAAATAACAACGTTTAAAAAATTTCAATAATAAAAAGAATTTGCATATTTAACCACATAAAATGGTAGCGAATTGTCAAGTTATTCAAATAAAGTGAAAATCCTCGAATGCAATAAATAATATAAATATAAAGTATTATATATACTACATAGATATGTGTTTATATATACAAGAAAACGGGTGTTGTTTTATTTGAATATTATGCGATTTTCGTCGTTTCATATTTATTTTTATTTTTTTTTTTTACTTTTTTTCGTTCATATTTTTTGCAATATTATTTATAAATTATATATAGAATATTGTTTTTACTCACGATCCGTGTTTGAAAATAGTTTCTATATATATATATATATATTTATTTTTCATTTATATTAATATTATTATATATATATACATATATATGCAAGATACAATACAACACACAACGCGATATGATATATATTATAAAATGTTGGTTGTCGTCGAACTGTTAGGTTTTTTTTATACATTAGTATTAGATTCTTTTGTTTTTATGAGTTTAATTTTTTATTATTAATTTTTTTTGTTACTTGTTCGTTTAAAAGTATATGTATATAATTTATATATATCCATCTATACGATATGGACATTATGTTCTATATATTATATGTATATAGTTATTTAAAAAGTATATTTTATACAGAGAGAGAGATACACGTATAAATATAAATATGTAAATGCAAATAATAAAGATATATATATTTGTGTATAGCAAAAAAAAAAACCTGTACACCATAAATTGAAAATTTCATTTTGTATTGTCAATAATAATTAATTCCATAAATGGAATTTCGAAAGAATTGAATATTTATAAATTTGTAACTCTCTATATATATATATATATAAAATTTATGCCATATAGTATAATAAATAGTACAGTATGTTGTAAAGGTATATATAAATAAATATATATAGTTGATATGAATATAATGAAAATATGGTTGGAAAATAAATATATATATGCATAAAACCAAATAGATAAATGCAATGTATATTGTGTATAATATAGAAAAAAAAAATAAATAAATATATATATATACATTGAGTCAATCCAGTATTAACAATATAATATAGATATATTATATGTAATAGTAGTATATTAAAATGCATAAAATTTCAAATAAGCTGTCGAGTTATTTTTTTAGATTTATACAAAATAATTAATGGAATTCATTTCAAATAAATATATCATCGGTAACACACACAGTCACACACACACACAAATATTCTATAAATAATATTATTAAAAAAAAATATGTAAAATTCATAAAATATATAATTGAATATTGCAATTTTTTTTTTTTGTTATTTTTTTTTTTATTTTGGCACGATAAATCCTCTATTTAAATTTAATTCAGTATAGTATTATATTTATATATAGGACGATCTGATGGAATGTTAAATTACAATTATCGATATCACAAGTGTAATAAAAAAAAAACCATAATACAAAAAACCTCATAAGTTTTCGATCACATTGATCACAATCCATATATATATGAACATTTGTTAATGATTAGGCGGCTATAATACGTAAATGAATAGCAAATGATATACATTTCATCGTTAAAATTATATATAAAATTTGTATAGAGATTAAATAATTTTAATTTGACATCAATGAGATTATTAACAGGTTGATATATATATATATAATATAAAAATAACAAAACTCTTTTCGCCATTGGCGCCATTGATTTAGTATATGATTTTGTCCTATTTTTTTTAAGGACATATAGGATAAATAGATTTTTTTTTTTTAATTTCTATTTGTTTATTACTTATATTTTTTTTTTGTTAACAAATGCCGAAAAGAAAATAATGATGTATTTATATGAAATTTACATGATAATCCTTTTCTTTTACTGCATTTTAATTTTTTACATACAATAAAAACATATCTCTAAAATGTTTTACACGCACATATATATATATATAATATATATATGTATATACAAAATATTGACTTCAAACAAAATATAACCGCAAAACGGAAATAGTTGTTAACATATGTATATATAATATATATATATATATATATTTAACTTTCCTAATGGATATATATATTTATATACTTAACTTTTAATAAAATAATATATGTATAGCAATAGTAGAACACAACAAACGCACCCACCAAAATAGATAAATAAAAGAGGTTCTTCTATATAGAATCTTCATTATATCTATAAGTATATGATAAACCATTTATAGAATTGTTTACATACATGTTAACATACAATATATATATATATATATATGGTATATATGGTGACAATTTATGATGAGTTTTATTTAAAATATCCAAAATTGTATTTTCATAAATATAAAGAAAATATAGTTGAAATATACATAAATATGTGTTTATAGATGAAAAAGTAGCTTATTAGATTAACAAATGTATTATAATATGACATATATACTTGAAATATAAATTCACCATTTATGTATACTTAAAATCATAACACAATAAATATTATTTTGTGAAAGGAAAGAGTAAATTAAGTAAGAAAATAACAAAACAAAAAAAAATTAAATATACATTATCAATTAATTCAATTATAATATATATATACAGAGAGAGATTTATAAGTGCCGTCGTTTTATAATATTCCTTTTGTCACTTATTGCAGAATTAAGAAGACCAAAAAAATACCACCTCCATTAACCAAATATTTTGATTTTATTTTTCTATAATTGATTGTTGAAAGTGTATTTATTCATCAAGTGCTTTCATCATACACTTATATATATTATATATAACACAAAGTAGTTGCGGTGATACTTTTATTTATACGATACGATATACACCTATATATTATATCTATATATAGTAATATACATTGAAATAATATTCTAAATATACAGTAAATATTGATCGGCTTAAACCAGATGATTTTTTATTTTTTAGATTTCGAGATAAATGAAATCTTATATTATACATTTATTGTTGAGTGTTTTTTTTTTGTTGTTTAATAACCGCATAGTGCGTACTCAAAATCAAATGTATGCATACAAATTTTCTTTTTTTTTTCATATATATATATATATATATATCTATATGCATCTTTATTGTAAAAAATGAAGCGGCAATTTTACTTTATATTTCTAAATTTCTATTTACATATCTATATATTATATATGATATTTATGCACAAAAGGCAATCCTTTTTGAAGTTCAAAATTAAAGTTAGTTTATTATTTATTTTTTTTTATTGTATTGTTTAACAGGAGCAAATAACTAAAAAAAAAAAAAAATCAACAAAACAAAATGTATTTTTCTTATTCTATATTGAATCTGTATTATGTGTGAGTGTTTTTTTTGTATATATGACCCGCGATATGATTGTAATATTATATAGCAATAAAATTATAATGAAATATAATAATATTGTAATAATAATTATAATATTATTATTTATAAAAATATATATATAACATATATACATTATTTGTCTATATAAGTATAAATCCACATTTGTATATTGTTTACCTATATAATTATGTAAATAAATATGCCACTCTATTGTATTTGTCTATCTATATATATAAATACATACAATCATACATATATACATTGTCTGTATATATATTTATATAAATGATGAATGAAAAAAAAAATAAAACCACTTAAAGTTCATCTTTAGCAGCATTTATCTTTGAACAATTAATACCCAAACAGCTTTTGAGTGTAAATTGGTAATCTGTTGTTTCAATATTATAATATATATGTATTATATTTATATACGCAGTGTGATGTATATACATATACATATATTCCGATCCGAATGTATATTTAGTTAAAATAAAATAAAATTTAAAAAAAAAAAAGGTATTTTTTCTATGTTGTTTAATTTATAAAAAAAATAAACACACATACATTTGTTGTTTAATTTTAATATATTTTTCTTTACTTATATTTTTTTGTTTTTCTTTTTTATTACCAAAAACTGAAAATGTGTGTATAGGTAAATATAACCACTTCATAAAAGATACCGCGCGTATATTTCAATATGCGTATATATTTTAAATGTATATATGTAAAAATAAATGAAATCGCAGTATGAAAATCTGCTATATAGCCATCATGCAAGTTTATTTGATGGAAATATTTTCTTCCAATTTGTCGGAATGGTAATTTCGGTATACAAATAATATAATAATAGTATATTATAAAAATTTTTAGTAAACAGTTAAAAAATAGTTATATAAGTATTAATAAATATAAATACAAAAAAAAAAATTTATATTATTCAAATGAAAATAGAAAAATTTAATTTTGTTGTCCATATGCTTGCGAGATGCGAGATATTAATATACATATATCTATTATAAATATAGTATTTTTTTAACGTATATATATTCTTTCTTAAAATTAAATGTATGTATGCATAAAAAATATAAACATATATAGAATCTGTATATAATATAATATTTTGGGTGAAAATAATTTTTCAAAAATGTGAAAATAATTAATTTATTTTTTCTCTTTAGTGTATATTCGTTTCTTTTGATTTTTTTGTTTTGTTTGTAAAAAAATTAAATAAAACAAAATTAAAATTATCCAAATATTTGTCTATATTTATAAATATAATAATAATATGTATTTATAAATTTTTATATAGATATGTTTGTAAATAAATATTAAATAAAGATTTGTTTTTCCTATAGATACTTTAAATTATTAAAAAAATATTCCATTTTGGTGATTTTTTTTTTTTGTTATTTTTAAAATTAATTAAATAATCTTTTGGAGAATTATACTATAACTATATGATGGAAGGTGTTTGATAATTCAATTAGAATTTATTTGTTCAATAAAATTTATTTGTATTTATCATATAAAAATTGTTTAAAAAGCTTTTGAAATAATCAAAAAATTTGTTTCAATATAAATGTTTTATAATTATATGGTTTTTTTTGCAATTAATAATTTAATGAAATTTACATATGATATTTATATGTTTTATTTACACATAATCGCTATATGATATGAAAAAATATTAATAGGGTACCAAAAATGTATACTGATTAAAAAAGGTTATAGACGAATTAATGGGAATCGTTTTATTAGAAATTTGAAAATATTCGATTAAATTACAAGTAAATGTAAAAGAGCTATAATAATATCCAAAAGGCAATCAAAACCGTAATAAAAAACAATTAATATATATACTTTATAAAACACATATAAAAGAACAAACTATGTAATTTCCTTAAATATTCAAGCTATTTAATAAACATAATTCTTTTGTGTATACTCATATACAATTAACTTATATCAAAATCTATTTTATAGATATAAATCTTAAATTATATTATAATTAATTATTTTATTCTAATGAATTTCTTATATATATATATATATATATACAGAGACAGACCATACAGATAAAAACAAACAAATAAATAATTAAATTAAATAAATAAACTAACAAAATATTTAATCGATTAAATTCTTAATCAATAAATCAAACCTATAATTATATCGTTAAAATCTAATAAACCGTATACTGAAGAATTATTTCGAGAAATAAAACCAGAAAAAAAATACAAGTTTATCAAATTAATCTAATTATTTATTTTAATATAATCGCATATATAAATCAAATTTATTATAGACATCATTATTATTATTAAAAAACATTTAATTCAGAATTTTTATTATTGTTATTTATTTATTATTTTTTGTTTTTTTTTTAAGTAATAAAAACAATTTTTTTTTATTAATCGAAAATTTTAAATAAATTATATATAAAACAAAACTTTGAAAATATAATAATATATATATATAATTAATTTTATAAGACAAATTTTTAGAAAAATTAACTCGTAAAATTCACAATAGGGTGCCATATAAAAATAATTTTTTTTTTTTTCATTTTTATGTTCTTAACGATAAATTTTATTTAATTTATATATTTATTATGTGAGTGTGTGTTTACAGTACATTTAAGGTTTTTTTTTACTTCTTCTCAGGTTTTTAGATTGAAAAAAAAACCAAAAACAAGAATGTAATTTATAATAATAATAAATTATATATAAAAGAAAAAAGAATAAGAACAATCAAAAAGAACTCGCTGTGAAAATATTATGTTGTTATTGTGGTCAAACTATATATGTTTGTATATATATATAAGCTAATTAATTGTAACGTATACTAATTAACATGCTCATAAATTTCTATATATATATATATATATATATTTAGTGAAATAATAAGGATCGATGAAAGGTGCAACCAACTGCCGCACGCAGGTATAAAAATATTACAATATAAAATTAAAAATACAGATAATTTTTTGTCAACACTGTCATATAATAAATAAAATATATAAATATTATGAATTAATTAAATAATTTTTATTGTTTTTATTCAAAAATAAATAAATATATTAATTTTTAACAATTTGAATATGTTTTAAATGGAATTCATATATATTCTTATGTAAATATTTTTTTATTCATTGTATACATTGTCCATACTCTATATGGATGGACGCACAGAAATATTTTATTAAAGCAGAGTACAAGGTATAAGAATTTCATTCAGAATATTTAAATCTGGTATTTAATACAAATTGCAATTGTAAAAATTGAAGCAATCAGGTTAAGGATTTTATTTATTTACAATAAATTGTATATATTGGTAATATAAATTATCCTTGTTGAATGGGAATAAAAAAAAAGGATTTTTATTAAAAAAAAAACAATTCGAAATATTTAAAAAATTATTGAATAACATTTCTTACAGGAATTTTTATAATATGAGATCCTTGTTGGAGATTTGTCATAAATAAATTTCAATTAATGTCACACAAAATAATGCATATATAAGCGTTTATATTTATATATAAAATTCATAGCAAATATGAATACAAAACAATAATAAAATTTGTTCAATTAATAATTATTATAAATCTTATAATCAATATATATATATATTTTATTATATATTTTTAGCCTTCATTCGTACAGTTACCATTTGTATTATATATATATATATATATATAGATAATTTTCAATATAATATAATGTAAAATCTATGTTTTATCTCACCTTGTTGTGAGAATTATTAAAAATAAATTATTATAATAATAGGTACAATAATTTATAATCATATCAATTTATTTCATATTAAATTTATTGTATAGTTAATTTCTATATTATGAACGACATATCAATTAATTTATATTTTTCATATTGTATTTTTTATGTATACATATATAAATAAGGTGTGCAATAGCAGTTAATTGATTTCAGTATTGAATATAGTTGATATTCAATTTTAAACAATAATATCGGCGTACTTTAAACGATACTTATTAGTTATACAAAACAAACGATAATTGTGATAAATCGATATATTGTAAATATATGTTAAAAGTATTTATCACTTACTTATATATTTTTGTATAATAATAATTAAGCAATTATTATAGAACAAAATGCGATAGTTTCTAGAAGATATATTAATTTTTCAATTTCGCAATATACTTTCAAAAATATCTTTATTCAGTAATAATGTTCAGCAATACATTAATGAAAATAGAAAAAAAATTACAAAGTAAAATTTAAAGTTAATTGGGTAAAGTTATGTTTAAATTTCAAAATTCTATTGAAATTAATATAATAATTAATTGATTGAACTATTGCGAAATGAAGGCCGTATACGGAATATCAAAATATAATTATCTCCTATTTATATTTGACAGATTCAATTATCTAATTGCGAAAATTATAATAATCGTGATTTAAATTATTAATTGTAATTACATTAACAAAATGAATGAATACAAAAACCAATATCCTTGTATAAAGAATATACTATACTATACTATAATAATAAAAAAAAAGCGTTTAAAAACTATTACTTATATTAAATGAGAGTGTTGAATAAAAAAAAAAAGTGGTTTTTTTTGTAACAAATACATTTTTAACAACATCTTGCTATATATTATAGAGTTGATGATATATATATATGAATGAACGATATACAAAACCACAACCAGCAACAACTCACCGGTGATACAAGATATAATTTAACAATATATTTTATTTTTTATACAAAGCTAAATATATATATGTAAAAATATATATATATATCTATATATTTGAAGAAAAAAAATGTATATGATTTAGGTGTTAATTTCTGTTTATTTATCATTTGTTCGGCTTCTTTTATATTTAATTGACGTAAATGTATATTTCAATGCATATATATATACAAAAATTAATTAGATACTGATTGAAAATTACATATACCTATAATATATATGGATGCGGATTCTCGCAACATGATGTTGTATTTATAGTTTAGAGATAAATGTGTATGAGGAGTATAAGCGCATCAATAAATCTCTATAAACAAAATAAAAAAAAAAATAAAAATATAAATAAAATAAAATATATTTTACATTATTCCATTTAGTTAAAAATTATTATTTTGGCGAAATCAAAGTTTATATATACATCATATAACAAAAAATCGTTTGTATAGATATATTTTGAAATTGATTATTACAATAAAAGCAAAGCATTTAACATACAAGAAAAATAAAAGAAACATACGCAAATTTATGTCTTTTCGCGTGCACACCATCGGTTTTTTTTAAACTTTTCCTTTTTTTTTTTTAATATTATTATTCATATTTCCAATAATATTATAAAACGTATGTAAAATGATAAAAATCGCGGCTTCTAGAATAACACAGCCGTCAATATATATATATATATATATATAATATATATAAAGGATTGTGTTTGTTGTTGGCGATGCGATATAAATCTTTAGGTATATATTTTCATATTATGTATATATTGTATAAAACAATTTTTTGCCTCCCTATTTTTTTTTTTTTACTTTTTTTTTTTCATCCGACATAAATCTAATTTCCGATGGACATTTTTTATCCGATTTATATATATGTATATTTAAAAAAAATGGAAAACTACAATCATTCTATATATATATATATAATATAGATATAGATATAAAAGTATGTTTTACATATGGGACATATATCTATATAAATAAATGTGTAAATTATATATTCTACACTTTATCACTTTATGTGTGTGTGTGTGTATCTTTCGCAGATGAAAAGGTTTTTTTTTATTCTACTGTGTGAATAAACTACATCCGAACTATTGTATACATTTAACCATCATATCACTGTATAAAAAACTATATCTGAATAGCATAAATGTATAGATATATATATAGTTGATAAAAAAAGCAAAAGGATTTACATATTTAAATATATCCATGTAGTTATAAAAGGTATAACCTTATATAATACCAAATATACACGTATACATTTTGAAGAACTTTTTTTCTTTCTTTTATAAAAAAAACCAATATTTTATATCTATGAAGTTATATTTTTTTTTATCTTATACTTCAATATAAGAGACTCTGCAAAAGTACAGAATCATATATGAATAAGTGTAAAATATAATAGATAATTTAAAAATTATTTCCCCATATAACAAATTCACAAATTCACATAATTATATATCTATATCTGTATATATATATATACAATAAATACAATGTCTGAATATTTTAATGTATGTATATATATATATACACACATCTGAATATAAAATATATACTATATATATATATAATAATTATGGAAATAATATTGTTTTATAATATCTATATATAATATGTGCTAATAGGTTAATCGACAGTATATGTTACTAAACTGTATTATTATTATTATTATTATAAGTATATATAGATATAGTCATTATGTGTTAAAAGCACTTAAAGTTAATTAACTATACAATCATCATATTCGGTTGAAAGATATGATGGTAAAATTGTGTTTATATTAAATGCATATATAACATTAATTTACATATGTATATAATATATACTTATATATAAAGTGATAATAAATTACATATATGAGAAAACATTATATAAACCATTTAGGAAAACCAAATATAATAGTCTATATCCTTTTCGGTATTTATTTGTAAAAAAAAAAACATACATACAAAAGTTAAAAGAAAGCTTCTCAGATATATAGCTATTTTAGTTTTTAGGGTAAGTTAAACATTTAATATTTATAAATTTGTAAAATATAGATATAGATTAAAATAAATTACCGTTAAAAAAAATATAATTTTATATTTGTGATATGAATCATAATGGAATTTGCTATATATCTAAATGCATAAAATAATTATGAATAAATGAAATATTTCATTTAATTTTTTTACATCTGTTGCTAAATGAAAACACTTATTCAGTTCTTTATTTATCCATGATGTTGGATCTCATATATGTGTTTTAAGCAATATAAACCAGTACAAATACTTGAAAAAAAAAATAATTTAAAGATTTAATTGGTGAACCACACTTTGCGTTCAAACAATTATCATATCACTTTACATATTTGATGTAATGAAATTGATTTTAAATTGATTTGTCTAAATACTTAGGATAATTTAGAAACTTTAATAAACAAACTAAAAATTCTTACTCGTATGATTTTATATTAAAATGTTTCGGAAATGATCTTTAGTGATAGGTGTGTAAGTGTATATACAAGGGGATTTCATTAAATTAAACTTAATCATATAAATAATATCATCTATAATGGCAAGATTATATTATCATTATTCCATTCAATATTTAGATTATTTGAATCCCGACGATATTCAAATAGGTACAATATATAATTTTATACTTTTAATGGCATTTATTATTCATTTTGTTGTACATACATAAAGACCATATATCTAATATATAGAGAATTATGTTAATTTGCATTCATATAAATACTCTTTTCTGATGTTTAAGTTTTTTTTTCTACCTTCATATGATATTATTCAGATCAATGAAATGATCAAATAAAACGTATATATAAATGTATGTATCTATCTATATATAATATGGATATATGTATTTGAGTAAAATATAGTATTTGTATACCCGCGTGCTTATATAAAATTTCCATTTCAAAACACTTCAATTAAATTAAACTCACAAAACATTAATGAAAACAGATTCAGGTAATTGAGTTGTTATTTGAAAACACAAGAGAATTAATGAATGTTATATAAAATAAAAAATACGAATCGTATTGGATAAGGTAAAAAAAAAAAGAAAAACACAAAATAAAATAAAATGAAATGGAAAAAAATAAGAAGAAAAATTGAAAACAATAAATAAAAATAAATGTATATGTATGATGTTATATAGAAGTATATAAAAGATCATTTGAATTTTAGTATGCTGTTCAACAAACTTGAAATTATATTATATATATATATATATGTATATGGATATATGGTTACAAAAGTAATGATATATCTATATATTATATTTAGTATAGTTATTTATTTGATGTTGTTGGTGTTTATCCATTGCACATATTGACTTATTTATAATATATATATATATATATATATATTTCTATATTATATGCTCATCAGCAGCGATACCGTTTAATAGATCCGAATCTTTGTATAAGATCATATATTATATAGGCATATAGATCTAGGGCAATATAATGATGATGATAGAAAATCTGATTGATTTTCAATTATTTATAGACTAATAAAAGCAAAAAAAACTACAAACATTCGAAACAATTAAATACTCAAATAACTTAATAATATTACCAATCCCATTTTAAGCTATGGGTATATTAAAAGAATCATAATTTATGTTATAATGATCGGCGATCGTGCAATTAGATTATTTATTGCATAAAGAAACGATTCTGTATATATATTTGTTTATAAATATATATATATATAAAATCAATACAATACAATTGTATAAATTAAAGTTTTATATCTATCTATCTATATGGTTATATTTGTATATAATCTGGTATTTATATATATAAATAAATGATTAAATGTAAATATTTTATGCAAAATATATCTTGTATAGTATAATTTAGATGTACAACAAACTCTATATACAATATTTATATATATTTAGCATTTATACGCACCTATGTATAAAAAAAATCATTGACAATTTCATATAAATGTATAGTGAAATATAATTTTATTAATTAATTACAATTTAACTTTTTGCTCTCTTCTAATTACGATAATTTATAAAATAAAATTATTCAATTATAATTTGCATTTCATGTTCCAGTATATATATTTAATTAAATAAATTATATTTAAATATACATTTATTTATTTATATTAATTTAAAGCATTATATATTTGCAGTAAATTATTGTAAAAATAAGAAACGATTATTTTTTTAAACTATTCAAATTACTCTATTGATGATTTTTAATATAATTGCATATATAAAATCTATATAGCGAGTTATCTCATTGATTTGGTTATAAAAATTATTCAATTCTAAATATAGGCATACGAATTTAAACTACCGACAACATTTTAAGATCATGATATGAGACACGAATCCTATACATTAAAGACATAAAACATTTTCTTTTGTTATTTTCGAGTCTGAATGTAACGCAGATTTGCATTTATTTCTTATGGGGTTCGACCTACCGCTAATTTCAATTTAGTTAAATATGTCCTTAGAAATTGAATGAATATTATAACATATCATATATATGCATTCAGATAGATTAATAAAAAAAAATTGTATTTAACATCTATTTAGGTTAAATATTTTATTATTTATATCGCGACACAATAGAGGAAATAGACCTTTTTTATATAACGAATATTTTCTTTAAAATTACTTATAAAAAATGTTTTGTTATATATCGAAATGGTTTAATAAAAAGAAGCAATATTATGATCTATATTTAAACATATTGTCAAAGGAATATAGCAAGCAAAAGGCGGCGGCATGCATCTATGATTTAAAATGGATTTTTTTATTGATTTATAAGAAGTGTTTATATTTTTATTTAATTTTTTTTATTTGATCTTTATACCTAATGCTTACCATTTATTAACAAACTATTTGTGATAAATTAACTAACAAAATAAAGCTATATGACATGTTTTTCTTCTAAATTGTTATTTATTTATATATTTTCTATTTGATCTTTATACTGTGCATTTATTAGAAAACTATTTGTGATTTAATAAATAAAAAAAAACCAATAAAAATATATAATCTATTATATGCTAAACTTAAATGTTAATCGGTCAAAAAAAAAAATAGAAGCAATATTATTATTTTAACCATATATTTTTAAAAAAGAATAAAAAGTAATGGACAAAAAGGAAAGGACAAAAACGACCATCTATTAATATATTATATATAATTTGTCTTATTTGGTGTTTGCGCCAGATGAAATGTATATCAACATTTCCAATATAGTTTATATTACATTTTTTATTTCAATCATTGATTTATTTTTAAATTTTTTTGTGTTTGAAATGATTGAAATTTTTTGTTATATTTTGTAAATATATATACTATAATATAATAAAATATACTAATAAAATTGTATATATGATTTAATATTGAAGACATAATATTTATAATCCATTTTTTGTTTGGTATAATTTTTTTTGTAGTTTATATACTTCACTGAAGATTTACGCAAAAGAACAGCAGCCGATAGCGGTATAAGGAAGCTACCAAATTGTTACCTTTTTTTCTTTTTCTATATATATATACATTATATATCGATATTTTTTTTTTATTTATTACTATAAAAATAATGGAAAAAAGTAATATTAAATATTTATATAGAATATTATGTAATATATATATATAATATGTTTTGGTTCATATATACCATATATATTAAAAAAGTCATTTTTAATAAAATAAATATAATTCAATGATGATATGAAAAAAAAAACGAAACAAAAAATCCAAACAAAGAAGTGTCTATAATAAATTGAACAATTGTGTTAAATTAATGTTAATATTAGTTGAGGTTTTTTTTTTAGAATTATTATTATTATATTATTATTAATATTATTTGAAAGTTATTCAATTTTTAGTGAATGAAACGATGAAAATGAAAAGGAGCATGGTTGTTGTCAAATATATTATGTATTGAATAATGTATATATATATAAATTTTAAACAATGATTTATTATATTATATATTAATAATACTCAAATTGAATAATTGAAGTGTTGAAGAACAATATAAAAAAAAACTCTGCGTATATCATCGCATCATAACTTATATATAGGTTTATTTATGAAAGTAGAAAATTGAAATTTTGCTTGTCATATATCAATGATCATCGCCGCTTCATCATATATATTGATTCATTTTGTAAATTGCAAAAAGCAAAAAAAAAAAAAAAATACGTGAAAAGGTTATACAGCAATATTAATTATAGAACTCATGAATTTCTTTATATAGTCAAATTAATTGATGTGTATATTGACATTATTTTTTTTGTCAATTATGAAACAATTTATACAATATTGCAAAATAATACCAAAAAAAACAACAAAAATTAGCACATCTATCTCGAGTAGTTAATTTATGAATATAATAGTATTGCATTATATAATTAAATCTTTCATAATGGTTATTTTTGATTTTTTTTTTTTGATAAAAATGGTTAACATTCCAAATTATCATACAACCGAACTTTATTATTATAAATGTTTGCAAATCACATTGTTATGTGTCTTATAAATAATAACAATATATTTTTGACTATCCGATTGGTTAAAATTGATAAGTATGCGTAATTTTCAGTGATAAATTTTAATATATATGATCTTTTAAAACAATTCGCACCGTAAAGTTCAATTATTTGCCAAAAATTATTTTATTATTCTTTTAAGTATATATATTATATATATACTATAATGGAAAATAATTGACATAAAATTCATTTTGGTTTGTCATATATACGAAAATCTTTATATACACGAAAATCTTTTTATTTCATTTAATCTAATTAAAATAATTTTAATATATATATAATATGTATATTATATATATATATATATATATTATATATATATAGTTAATGATTGTCTGATCCTTAATCATTGATAAATATATATTTTGTGTTTACAACAAAATATAAATATGCGTATATTTACAAATCTAAAGGAGCAAAATACAAAACTCATTAATCAAAATGAAATCAACAACAAATATCTATATTATATAAAGCATATATATTAAAAAAAAAACGAATTGATTATTAAAATTGTATAATATATTTAATAAAAAAAAAAACAAAATTCTGGTTAAAAAAATATTATAATTTAATATATTATTTATTTTTTTCTGTTTATTATTATTTTGATTGACCGTCGTATATATGAACGCATAACACCTACTACCAATTCTTATTTATTTTATTTTTTTTTTTTGTGGCCTAACTATATCAATAAATGAAGAATAAAATCATATAATATCATCACAAAACACAAAATTAATACACCAAGTATCCTATTGACAAATTCCTTTCTTTCTTCAATGTTTGGATACATAAACACTGCAGACCTATATATTTATATATTTATCTGAATATATAATCACAGAGTATATATAAATTCAATATCAATGAACAGAAGTAAACGAAAAAGGAATAGAAAAAAGAGAACAAAAACGACCAGGAAAATGACAGCTAATCAAAAATTATCTAGAAACTATCTTCTATAAACAGAATACAATTAATTCCTCTTATTTTTTGACATGAAATATTGTGTTGAATCTGAAACATCGATGTTTATTTATTTGTTTTTTTTACATATATATTTTTATATTACATGATCGTCGTCCTATTCACGTATGATGATGATTATTATTATTATTATAACTATTATAATATTATTATGTTTTTAGTTTGTTTATCGTTTCAATTTATATATCATTTGTATTCATATATATTATAATATATAGATATCTGGATATAGATACAGTATATATATTTAATCAAACTGCCGATTTAATTTAATTTATTTAGAATTTGGTTTTTCGTCCTCAAATTGACAACCCAATGAAATATGACGGTTAATTTGTATCGAAACATTTTTTTTGCTTCCCTTTTTTTTATATATTTTTTTTGTATATTTTACATTTTTTGTTCATAATTTTTTTTTTCATTTTTGTGTATAGTATTCAAAATTTATAAATCCTATATAATTTTTTTTTTGTTTTATTGAATTCGTCGTCGTTTATAATCCAATATTGTGGAACTATATATTATCATACCACTCGTTCATTATATTATAATATTTTAACGTTTGTTACATTGGAGTATCTACTAAACGAACATATATAATTAAAGGGAAAATATTTAGGTAGATTAGATATAGTTAAGTTTTCCATAGAAATTTATGGAAAACTTAATAATAAAAGAATTTTTTTAAATTTATAGTCAATAAATGAATATCAAAATAGAAGTAGAAAGTAGTAAACTATTTGAAGATGAAAAACAAAAGAATTACGAATCTATCTTAAAAATACAACAAAAACCTTTATTGACAATTTTTTATTGGTATAGTAAGCAATACTTTGATTTACCAAGCATTTGATTAAACATTACATTCATTATTGCCTCATGGAAACCAACAATGCGATATGACTAAAATTTGTCCCAATTATATATAGTTTAAAAAAATTCTTTGTTTTTTATTCAATTTATAAAAGGGAGTTAAAGACAAATATTTTTTCCGACTAAAGAATTACCTGTAAAATATATACTAAATTGTATATTTTAACATCATCATATTCAATATTATTATAAATTCATTGATATTTATATATCAATGTATATATTTAGATATAATTATATATATATGTTTTTATACCTTTATTGTATTTATTATAAATCTTGATGTCGTATGAATCGATCGATTGTTAAAAATTGAAAAAAAAAAAATTAATGTAAAACAAAAAAAAATCTGTATTCATTTAAAATTCCAATCAATATTTTATGATGCATTCCAAATCATAAAAAAAAACATTTATTTATTTTATTCATTTATAAATGTATACTAATAATATATATATATGAGAGAGAAATGAAAGACAAAAAAAAAATTCAATGGTACATAAAAAAAAACAATACAAAATATATATAGTTTATTTATATATATAAGAAAAACTTAATTTGAATAGAATAGAAATAAGAGAAACAAATTAAATATCAATATTTTGTCTAACCAAACAACAATCATTAATTAACAATATAATTAATTGATGTGCTACTATGGAATTCAATTGAAAGTATATATATATATTTATAATGATGTAAAAAAATTTGTGTATAGTGGAATTCGAAGTATTAGTTGATTTTTTTTTTTGTAATAATATATTTTAATTTTTAAAAGTATTTTAAACCATAAAACAAGTCTGTCTCTATACGATATGTGTATGTATAATGTATATATATGCAAATATAAAATCGATGGGAATATTTTATAAATAAAAATTATAATTAATTGTATTAAATTATTTCATATATTTTTTGTTTAATGATTAATATTTTGATGAATTTTTGATA
This sequence comes from Dilophus febrilis, assembly GCA_958336335.1. Taxonomy (NCBI): domain Eukaryota; kingdom Metazoa; phylum Arthropoda; class Insecta; order Diptera; family Bibionidae; genus Dilophus; species Dilophus febrilis. Next base: position 42,275,268 of record OY284468.1, read on the forward strand.
ACATATATTTACATATATGTATATGAATAATATATTCATTATTTTTTATTAAATATATATATTTGTCTGTCTGTAAATCTGTAAAAATAAAAATATAAGTTAATTGACCACAGAATATAAAATCAATAAGGAACGTGAACGTGTGCACATTTTTATATTCAATTTGTTTTTTTTTGTTCCATACATTGATATATAAACAACAAATGCTATATGTTAAATTTCACAGTTGGAATTGTTATATGTAATATAGAGTATAAATAGTTTTTATTTTTTTTTTTAAAATAGAGTCAGTCAATATAAATATTAAATAATTAATAATTGATTGTTTCGCAAATAGTATTCACTGTGCGAGCTTTTACATTTCAATTGATTTTATTTGTGTATCTTTTGTTTTGCTATTTATTATTTCTCATTTTGTATGCATATATAAAACGAATTTATATAGAAAATGTCAACGATATCCATATATTGGATTTAGATTTGATGATTATAGAAACACAAAGCATTGATTTATTTATATTTTATTTATATGTAGAAATAATAAAGAAATTGTCTTTTTTATCTAAAATTGTTTTAATCATGAAATGATATCAGTATAGTTAATAAACAAAAAGGATTAAAACATTAACTTTTCAGATTTTGTGCAGTGAATTCTTGAATCCAATAAATGCGAGTACGGATATTGGATTTGATTGTGTTTCAATGATTCAATAGTGTCATTTATATATTATTACAATATATTACATTTAAATTACGAAAAAATTCTGCTAAATTATTTCTATTTAAACTTAATTATAATTGCACCAAAAATGTATTGATATATATATATATATATATATATATCGGTAGATAATTCAATATATCATATTAGGGCCGTAATTAAAAGAGATATACATTCATATTTATCATTCATCAACAAATCATTTTCTAATATGATATATTAGACCACCAGAAAGTAAAAAATTTAATATTTATATTATTAAAAAAAATTGCAAATCATTTACCTAATTTTTATTAATTTTTAAATGATTTCTGTTGAAAATTGATTTCGATACATAGGTTTTGAATATAAATAGTTTTATCAACATTTCAAATCAAATGTTTGAAGATTTTTTTTTTTAATTTTCTTCTTTCTATTTTATTTTTATTTTTATTTCTCTTTTCAAATTAGTCATTTCATTGTTAATAATAAATTTATATATACAATATATTATCTGTTGTTTGTCTGCAATCAATAGTTTATTATATATGTTTTTCTATATTTTTTGATTTTCTTAAATTAATTTGTGTTGATTTTATTTTTTTATGACTATATATGACCTATACCCAAAATAATGTTTCCCAAATACTCATAAAGACCTCACCGAAGAATAATATAAGTTGTTTTATGATGTGATTCAGCATGTTTTAAATTTTATATTTATATATACTATATAAATACGCAGTCTACAATTGTATAAATTAATTGATTATCCTAATACTCATAAATTATAAATAATATAAATACAATAAAATATTATAATTGTTATATACCATATATATCCATTCATATATATATATATATATATATATATATTGGTTGTTGTTGTTAATAAATTGATTTTATTAAATAACAATTTATAATAATTGGTTTGATTATAATACATATATATATATATTCTATTGGTATATATTATATTATTATTTATAAATCATGATTTAATAATTTAATTCACTATATTGATGAAATTTATTTGTTTATTATATATTATATAGCAAATCATATAATAATCACAGTGACGGTGCGGTTATGAAACAATAAATTGGGTTTTAAAAAATTTTAAAGTAAGAAATATTATAAAAAAATACGTTCAAAATATATATACAGAATCAAATTTGCTAATGAAATACTTAATTTTTCTTGTTTGGTAAAAAATCATTACCATTATTAATCTTAATTGTAAGTGAGAATAAAAAAAATTGGTTGACAAACATATCGCATTATTTTATACTTCATATAAATTTTTTTATGTATGCACGTCAATGCAAAAACAATATCTATATATAAACAATGCAAGGGCAATATCATATATATAGGTAATATCGTAATATATTGGTAATACACACAATATAAAATCATATTCATATAACAATAATAGATTAAAAAACTAATAAATGAGATATTTACAATATGAACATTATGAACACGCATTTATGAGAATATTATATGCATAAATGGGTATATATAAATATAATATTGTGATAATTCACATTATAATAGACTTATGCGGTATAATTTACATCATATTGTATACATATATATATATATATATATATATATATATATATATATATATATATATACATATATATACATAATTCGTGGTTTGAACTAAACTAAAAAATTAACTCAATCGCAAATGAATATTAATATATATATAAATTATACGTTTCATTTAATTCATTTAACAATCGATTATAATTTATATATATGTATATGGACAATTATAATAATATAAATAATATTCTATAATATTGATGATGCAGAAAATATCGCACAGTAAATAATGTCACAATACCAAAATGCGTTGTGAAAAATATATTTATTTTATTATTTTAATGTAAATATACGAAATGTTTATTATTAAATATTATAATTTTGTTTTGGATAAAATAAATTGTAATTTAAATGAAATTTGTTAAGACTATATCAAAACAGTATATTAAAATAAGGTCAATTTGTTTTGCTATGTATATAATTATAATAGGATGTTATTAATTATAATATACATAATCAATTTTTTTGAGAAATTCTATTCAGAATTGAATTTAAGAAAAATTGTCTATTAATATTTAAAATAAAAATCACAATCCTAATGTAAATATAGGAAGGATATATCTGAAAATTTGAATAATTTAAAGGTAATACTTTCTCAATGACATTAGTCATTCTAACAGACTTTATATATATCATAATGATGTGTAAATACTAAAATTATATATATAATAAATATAGATATATAATATATAATATATATAGAATAATTTAAAAATTATATATATAATATATATAAAATAATTTAATCGATTTTCAAGAATCAACAAATAAAAAAGCACACAAATTAAATTCATTACAGAATATTATTCCAATAATATTTATGCTTAATATCCATACATAAATATATGTGTATATATTTATTTTTGAATAAATTATTTAAATTAAATAATAATCAATTTCAAATATATTTTATTGAAAAAATATTTGTTGAAAATTAAAAAAATTCTAATTTTAATATATATTTATTTTTAATATATTTATTTTATATTTCTTTACTCTGTATATATATATTTATATTTATCCAAAATCATTGCCACGGACACCGCCAACATTAATAAATGCTATATTTGTTTGTTGTGTATATAACATTACCGATTTGGCGGCATTTTTGGCCACCCATAAAAAACGAAAAAAAAAAATTAATTCCTAATTTATCAAACTTTATATTATACAAATGTATATACATTTTTATAGCTTTCATTTTAATTGTACATATGGCATTTAGATTTTACTTATAATATTGTATATGGAATTTAAAAAAAATCGAAAATACTAAACAATAAAAACATTATTGTCCAAAATATGTTTGGATTGATGATTGATTAGATATAAATTACAATTAATATCAATATTATTTATACATAACTATATATATATAGATGTATTATTGATGTACATAATTTATAAAATCATGTAAGCTTATGCTTATATATATATATAGATATTTTATTATTCATAGAAATTGAAAAACATATACGCAACAAAAAAAAAGGAGGCCGAATTCAAATGTATAATCAAAGTCAATTTTAATAACAATAATAATTGACCTCTTCTTCTTCGTCCATTATAATATCCACAATTTGAATATTGTGAATTATTGAAAACAAAATAAATCAACATTTATTAATTCTTTTGGTATTTGTTTGTTGTTGATTCCTTTAAGATCTTATATATATTCATATACGATAGTATTTTTTTAAGAATGTAAAGTATTTTCTGTTTTTGTTCTGGTTTATTGTTAAAGAATGTAAATGAGAAAACCCAATTTTGTATAAATATCGATATATGTATGTACATTATAAAAACAGGATCATCCTAAACATATTTAACTATAATAATTATAATAAAATTAATAAATTTATTAAATTATAAATATATAAAAATAAATTGTTAAAAAAAAATCGATTATAAAAGTAATAAAAATACCAAAAAATGTAGGTATTCCTTTTGCAAATTTGTTGTTTTTAGTTTTTTATTTTTTTATAAATCAAACATATATTATTATAATAAATATTTATTGATATTTTGCATGTCATTCATTTTTGAGATATACCGACAAAATAAATTTTAGAGTATATATATATAGGTATAAGATTGCATCTTTTTATTTAAAATATTTATATTTGTTATTCACATATATATTTTTGTTTATTTTATTTTATCTATATATACAAATCACATATAAACAATACATATAATAAATATACATTTTTAAGATTAGATCAATAGAATATATATATGTTTTTTTTTTATTTTGGTATTTGTTATTAAATTTGAAAATTATACGCGGATAATCTTTATTATTTGAATGCAGCAATAAAATATTCATATTTAATTTGTATTATTCATATATTCATTCACATTCAAAAGCCGATATTTATTTTTTTTAATTTGTTGAAATTTGGTTTTATTGTAATAAGAAAAAAGAAAAAAGAATTTGAAATTAATAAGGTAATAAAATTTAATATGATACATATATTACAAAGAAATCTTGAATAAATTTCGGGATTTATAAATGTGTTTTCAAATTAATTGTAATAATTCATCATCAGACAGAGCGCAGATTGTAAACTGAATATAATATTACTTTGTATATATAGCTACGATATTTGTATAGTCTATCATCATTATGTTAAAAATGGAGTACTTTTCGACATTATACTTTATACGTTTGACATTATACGTCTGATCAAATTAAAAAAAAATCCGATATAAACTAACTAACTCGTTTATTAGAATGACAAAATCGTTAAATTCATCCCCAATACTATTAATAATGAATTTCCTTAATAATTGATTGAAAATATTGTTTTTAGGTAGGGTAACTACATGGAATTTATGGGATTTAAAGTTTATGTTTATGATTTTAGTATAGAATATCAATCTAACTAACCACAAAAGGAATAAAATATATACATTATATGACTATCGTTTGCCGAAAGCATTTTATTGTCATTATTTCATATAGTGTCAATTCTATAGTCATAATAATAAAGACTTAATTGTTGTAAATGCTAAAAAATTATTATTGCATTTTAAAATGAATTTTTTTATTTTTTGTCATTTTGTAAATTATTTAGTTATACATTCTCTATATATATATATCAACAAACAAATTTATAGCTTAATTCAATTTAAAATGAATGTATTGTATATGCTTTATATTATATTATAATAAACATATATTATCATTTTTTTAAACAGTTTTATTTATAATCTATATATCGAAATTCATTTGCATATGGATATATAGATATTAAAAAAAATTTATATTAATACTGCATATATTAAATAAGGTTTACCGCATTCTAATGTTTGTTTGATTTAAAAAGATACAAAAAAAACAACATTTTCATTATATATTGAGAAATACAATTATATAATATAACTTTGATATACAATAATTTTAAGTGATCGTTGCAGAACTTGGATAAAATGGACCCTCTGATTCCTCTGATTTTTGTGAAACATACAAAATTTTGGTACTTTCAATATATACAAGCATTAATAAGTTTTATTCAAGATATACGCAGTGTAAGAATTTAAAGATTCACATGATAGTTATCGAAAAATATTGATGATAACCTCGAGTTTTCGCATATTCACATTCCTAAACTATCTCTGTAGTGTAAATGTTAAAAATGCCAACCTAAAAATTCTAACGAAATTTTGGGGTCGTGGGTTCGAATCCTACTGAATGCATAAAATATGTTTTGTGTTTTCGGTTATTTTTCGAATCTGAATTTTAACATAGAGTTGTATATTCCGCTTGCGGTTGGTCGTACGGCTAATTACCGACACCGTAAAAGCCACAAATTAAGTAACTAATAACAGAAGGCTGTTGTTGGACGCTAAAACCAGATTGTTGGTTGTATAGCGAAAAATTTATTTTATTTTAAACTATCTATATATTGAAGAAACAAACTAGATATAGGTAACTTTAGCAATCATCAATGACCAAGAAATTAACTTGTAAATCTATTTTATAAAAATAGAAACTTTGTGGTGCAGTAAATAAGTCTATATTCCCTTAATAATACACTCTGTATATTTTTCATTTGGATATAAAAACATTAAATATATAATTTATTACTTCAATTGGATTATTGTGGGTAGGTGCATATAAAAATTAATCCCATCACAACATTAATAATAATAATAATAATAATAGTATAATATAAAATAATAATAAAAATAATAATGATAATAATAATAATAATATATAAATACTATTAAATAAACATTTGAAATTCGCTTGTTGTACTTTACAATTATATTTATATGTATATTTATTAATATATATAGGTACAAAGTTATATGTATAAAAAAACTCATGTTTAATATAAATTGTGCTTTATATATGCATATAAAACTATAAAATGAATAATATATATATATCAATAAATAAATACACTATATATATATTGACTATTGTATAATAATATTAATATTAATAATAATATTATTATTGAAAGAGTCGGCAAAAATCCTTTGAAATTATTTATTTCGAAAATTGAATAATATCAATCACTTTATTTTGTTACAATATATACCAATTTTTTTTTATCTTATAATATATATTAATAATAAAATATATAATATTATTATTAGTTGCAAAAAAAAGAAAAGCATATACACAAACAAATTTTATAAAATCAAAACATTAAATTATATATCGATAACATGCAAATAAATTATCGCAAATAAAATTTATAGAGCAAAAAAACAAAACAAAATTATAACAATTTATATATACATATATGTGATATATATCAATTCAAGATTATATATATATATATATATATATTTAGAGAATTGAATACACCAAAAACATATATTGATATATATATATATATATGCAAAATAAAAAAAAATGTATATATATATATGATTCAATTCGTTTATAATATGGAAAATTTACATACCTCTTCTAAATATCTGCTCAAAGGTATATATATATAAATATATGTAATCCTTAATAAAGTTGTAATAATATCTTGTATAAAATTATGTATATATTATACAATTTTATTTTTTTTTCTCTTTATTTAACCTTTTCATCTGCATCGTTTCCTATATAAGAAAAAATACACAAATAAATAAAAATAAAACCAAAATCAGCATATTATATGTAAAAATATCATTTATACAATAATAATAATAATAATAATAAAAAAAAATCAAGCTTAATATTATTAATAATAAAAAAAAAAAAGTTAAACATGTAAATTTTTATATCTCTATATATGTTGTTTTTTATTATTTTTTTTATAAAATTTATATGTATTTTCTTTATACATATATCTATATATTATATATATATATATATAGAAAACTAATAATACGATTTTGAAATGAAAAATTATTGGATATTTTATCGTATTTTATTGTTTTGTTTGTTGACATTCAGTTATATTATTGTTATTCAAATTTCAACTGTGCGATTTTATAAATATATATGTATGTTATATGAAATGATTGTATTATTTTTTTTTTATTTATTATTATTATTTGGTTTGTTTATTCAGAGATTATTATAATAATAATAATAATATTATTACTCCTATATATATATATATATATGTATAAATATGTGTATGTAAATCAAAGCACGCCTTTTATTGATTTTAGTTCTTGATATGGCGTTATATAACTTTGTTGATAATTTTTACATATATATAACTTTATCCGATACAATATAGGTAGATAGAATGAATTGAATTGATGGCAAATAATAATAATAATAATAATATGGTTGTTGAGAAAATATAATAAAGATACAATAAATTTATTGACAACTTCGAATGTTTTATATATGCAAATATAAATATATCGAAAAAATATACACATTTATTGTTATCACCAAAGGATTATCTCAACAAATATTTATATTGTTAAATAATAATTTGCATGAACATAATAGAAAGTCACATCTTTGCATGCGATCATTTCATATTCGTATTTATATCGATATGTATATATGATATATTATTATTGCGATCTTGTTATATACATATGAACAAAAAAGACTTGTATTTGAATAAAGTGAATTTGATATTTTTGTTTAACTTTTTTTTAATATATTGTTAAGGTATTATAGATGTATATAATTTATTTTTTATATGCACGATCAATTGCAGGTATTTGGCAAAAAAATCATCTATTATAAAATTCATTCTAAAAAATGTATACATTATAATAACCGGTAGAGAACATTCCGTAAATTACCTTTTAATGAAATTATATAAAACTATTAATTAATTTGCTTAATTTGCAAATTAGTTAAGGAAAATCATTAAGGAAAATCATTTAGGAAAATTATATAGGGAAAAATATGAATTCCATTAATAAATAAAAATGAATGTGGTAAAAGAAAAACTTTTCCAATAAATGGTTTAATTTTTTTTTTCTATATATATTCTATAATTTTAATTTTTTACTTAAATGAAAATCTATAACAAATATTGAAAAAATAATAAAAAAACATATGATGAAAATTTACAAACTAGATTTATGGAAAAGGAAAATTTCGATTTTCTTGAAAGAAAATTATTGTTGTAGAAGGATACTGTAGTGACATCTGACGAAAATTCCTTGAACTACACACCCAATAACTAATCCTTATAAATAAACTATAAGATTTATCTAATAAACCAGTTTTAATCGAAAAAATAAATAACCAGTATTTCGAATTACACAAAATATTAACGTGGTTGGTGTTGTATATAAATAAAAAATAATATTCTCTATATTACCATTTTACAGTAAGCGAAGACACCAATAATACAAAACACACAAAACCATACAACATCTCAACAAAATATTGTTATATATTTTTTTGTAAGGATATTTTCAATAAAAACAAATGTTTGATTTTAAGGATATTTACAAATTATTATACATTTTGATTTGAATTTCAATATGTTAGAAAATTCATAATAATTAAAATGGAAAATTATTAGTGATTTTTTTTTTGGATTATATTATATATTATATTTAATTTTAAACATCAATGATAATTTTTTATCTTAAATGATGTCCTTTATATTATCGTTTAATATAAAAGCAACAACATAATATATAAAACAAAGTTAATATAAAAACAATATATATTTTTTTAATATATCAATAGATTATTATTTAATTATTTGTTAATTATACAAAGAACTATGTGAATATATTTATAAAGGCATTTTTATATATTAACTTATGATTCCAAATCAAAAGAAAAATTTAATGTATAGATTTTGAAAAATAAAATTACCGCCTTGTTATAAATTATTAAATTTAAAGAAAAAAAATATTCCCATAATGAAATTTCAATATATTGTAAATATATAAAGTACAATAAAACAAAAAAAAAAAGAAAAATTAATAAAACAAACAGATGACAAACAAAAAATGTTCATAAAATAGTATATATAGTATATGGATAGCATTTATTTGTAAATATAATACATTTACATTACTTTATTATATAGTAAATCGTAAATGGATATATTATAATATGGTATATGAAAGAAAAACGATAAATATTAATGTACAAAAAATAATAAAATAAAAACATATGCATTTGTTAACAAATAAATTCTGACAAATATCTTTTTGGTATATTATATACATCATATATATATAAATATAAATCTTTTGCGGCGACACACTTCCAACTATATAACTAGTCCAACCTTTATTATATTATTTATATTCATCGTATACCTCTTATATTATATGTGCCGACTACTTTAATAATGCTGTTTGTTTTTTTTTCTTATATAAAAACTATAGATCTTTATATTAATTTGTATATTATTAAATGTATATATATACATTTTTTTGTGTTTAAATTCCAGTAGTACAAATAATGCGAGAAAATTATTCAGATAATATTTAAAAGAAAATTCTTCATTTTTTTTGTTTTAATATATTTATTATATATTCTATTATGATTTTTTTTTCTTTATATAAAAATAATTAATAGGATATAATTGTGTGAAAAATTAAATATTATATATATGGTATTGCGTAAACAAAAAAGTAAAAGAACTGTTTTATATATTTCGGTATTTATAAAAGAAAATTTATATTAATTGATAAATAACTTGAATTTATTTAAAATATATAATAAAATTTTGTTGTCATATATACATCTAAAATAATGTACGTATAAAAATGTTATTTTCTTTTTATAAATAAATGATTGTCAAAAGGAAAATATGATTATAGTTCTTATATGTTAAACAAATATGAAATTTTTGTTTTGTTTTTATCATATATTATTATATAGTAGATGATACACTGACTGGAGGTAAAAACTAACAAACAATTTTATTATATAAACTAAATATATATGTCCTGTATGAAAAACATTTATCCCTCCCGGGTACATATATACATTATTTTTCAAATATATATTATTATGTTAGCCGTTGAATGATTTAATGTAATTTTACTATTTTTTTTTATACATATTGTATATATATATAAAAAATACATGTGTATTTTATCTGTTACATAAAATATGAAATATAAAAATGCATCGTATAATCAGAGGTCGCTGATATTTAATACATTGGCGCCTATTGAAGATTTTTTTTTCTTCATTTTTATATGCATATGCATTTAAAAAAGTATTAAAACTAAATGGTTTTGCATAATAAATATAACATGGATATTGATATACATATTATTCTTTCCAACCATATATGTATAATATATATATGAAATGCTATATGTATAAAATATTTTGTTAATAAGACCTCAAAACATGAATATTGTTGGTGTGTAATGTATAAGAAATATATGTATATATTAATATTGTTACATTTATACTTTATATATGAATGCATAAAATCAAATGAATAGAATTTTTACAAATACATGCAAAACATCAAAACAATATTACTAGAATAATGTAAAAATAAAATTAAAAGAAAAAAATTGTTTTTTATTTTGTTTTTGTTTTGCTTTGACTTAAATGAATTGAAATGGAACAGAAAATTAGTTACAAATAATATGAATTAATATTATATATATATATATTTTACAGTCAAGAGAGAAAATTTATAGTTATATAATTAATAATTATAAGTAAATTTGGTTCTTTTATCACTAATCCCCTGATGGATGAAGGATAAAATACGTTTTACAATTCCTAATTGTTGAAAATTTAGCTATAAAACGCCATAGTTGTTTATCATAACTTTTGGATTAAATTCTGGTTTCAATTTTATTCTGAATATATTAAGACCGCTCAAAACAATTCAAATATAAGACATTAATGTGTTTGAAAATCATTCTGATGTATAACCCAATTCAATAATGTATATAGAATTAACAGCAATTGTTTGATAAACGCTTAGAATTTTTATTTACAATTAATATGTATCCACGATTTTATTAATTACACAATTCTTATTAAAACGATTTGTTACTCAATTTTTGTTCTTGAACGTAAATGCACTTTATGTTAATATTATACAGCTATTTATACAGAGCACATGCTATATATATGTATATATAAATAAATGTATATGCAATTTGACTAAACCATTTGCCTTTTTATATATCCATCCATTTATTTCAATAGAAAATGAGAAGAAAAAATTAAGGAAAAAATAAATGACATCTAAAATATAATAAACATAATTTTTCCTTTTTACAGTCCAGATAAATGACATGATGTAATATTTAAAAAAAAATATTTACATACGGATATATTATTAGTAAGTATATCGCGGAAAATCTTTGTGTTATGTAAACCATATTAATAAATATTTTGTTATATATAATAATAAATTATTTATTTATTGGGCGCCGGAAAAAAGCGTGTGAAAAATATACGAATGGAATGCAATATTTGATTATATTATTTGTTTTACTTTAATTAATTTTTCTTGTAGTGTCCAAAAATAAAAGGAGAATTATCATATCTGGGATTTTAAAAGAAAAACAATTTATTAAGTATATGGTATATTATTAAAAGGATAAAAAGTTTTAAACATTTCATCACTCACCAGAACATTCAAAATGCACATATCAATATAGAAATTATTATTATTATATATTATTTCTGTTAATTTTAATATTTGGTTTTTTTATTTTTAATTTCATGAAATAAAATAATTTATCCTAATAAAAATGTCCAACATTTTATATATATATATATGTGCTTAAAATAGATTTTTTTTCCTATAGCGGCCCATCGACTTTCTTTTATCAAAATTTCTATATATATAATTGTTTATGTATATATGAAAAATAATTCAAAAGACGACTCATTATATTATTATATATACGTATATTTAAATAATTATTAAATACCCGCAATAAATTTTGATAATAATTATATATATGCACTTCAAAATTATAATAAAAAAAAATAAACACCTAAATATTTTATAAAAAAAAGTGTTTGTTTTCTTTTTTTCTTTGTATTGTTGGAATGTTTTGATATTTATATATATATATATATATAGTTAAAAAAATTATTCCTTAAAAGTGATAAAGGGAATATATATGTATTATAGAATAACGTTAGAAATATTATGATGATGCATATATAAATATAAAAGTTCTTATTATTATAAAATAAAATAATAATAAAAAAAAACACAATTAGAAAGAAAATAAATAAATTGATTGTATACATATTCAAAGAAACTCAAGTGTCATAATATACATATATATATAATAATTATTTGTATATTTATATAATATGCAATTTAAAAATTGTGGTTTTTTTTTGTATGTCTATATATATATATTTATTTTTTCTTTTAAATATTTTAAATATAGATTACGATTGTTTAAAAATAATTTGTTTAAATTATTTTTAAAATATGTACGGAGTAATTTTTATTATATACCATATATGTACAATAAAATTATACTTAAAGTTGATTTAATTTATATGCATATATGTTAGAAGTATAATATATTATTTTTTATTTCATTATAAAAAATTAAAAAAAGAAAGAAATTAAATGTTGAGAAAGGTTTAACATTTTTTTTTGTCGTTTATTGTAGATATAATATATATATATGTATATATCAATAATTATTTAAATGTCTATGTATTTTATTGAAAATTTATTAAATTTTATTTGCCGAAAATATTTTGATTTTTATAAACCTTGTTACAAATAGAAAAATGTATTTCCTTGAATTCAAAAAAAGATTTAAGAAAATTCATTTAAAAAAACGCATCTGTTTCATATTTATTTTTTTTTATATATACTTTAACCAAAATCATATATAATGTATAGACAATATTTTTGAAAATAGAGCAATATTCTATTCATAATTTTAGTACCAAAAAATAAAATGTAAAAAATATATAGGTACAAGAAAAGACCTCCATGGTATATTGTTAATATACGCGCAGATATATACAATATATAACATAAAAATATAGCCATGCAAATTATATAACATTGAGGGAAATTTATTAACCCTGTAATGGTGTAATATGTTGTATATAAAGAATAATACAAAAATGTGAACTAAAAAGAAGAGAAAAAAAAACCATATGTGGATTGACATAATATTTGTCTCCAAAGTCTATATAGGCTAGACAAAAATTTGATCTAGTTTTATTTTATACTTGATCTATATAAAAATTGTCTGCCGATATATTCTATATATATATTTAAATACAAAAATATACTTAAATTTAATTTTATAAATTACATATATATAGATTAATAACAATGCATAATATATGTTTTTTTTTTCTTATGACATATATATACAAAATAAATGATATTGTTTTGAACATTTTATTGAGGTTTGTGGTATAGTTCTTTACATCCATAGTTATCTTTGAAGTTTCCCTGCGTATCCCTATATATATGCCATGGTTTACCTATATTTTACTTATCAATTTTATTGTTAATATATTAAATTTATTGAGAAAATATAATTTGTGGTGACATATATAAAAATAAAACATTCAATGCAAAATACTTATGTTAACCGGCGCCTATATTTAAACGTGCAATATATATGACAATATAAAATTTTTGTTTATTTTATATAATAAAAAGTGATAAACACGTCAACTTCTAAAAATCATGTATGCGTCTATATAGGCAAAATTTCAAATGTAGTGTAGCAGTTTTATTTTTCTATTATTGTGATGACCGCAGACACATAATTGTTTGGATTATGATATGAACTGTTTTTTTTTTATTATTTAGTAAATTATATATGTAACATTTGGTGATAATCCGCTTTTAAGTATTAATCACGCACATAATATATAGATAGATATATGATTTTATTGAGTCATATCTTCATACATACATTGGTCTCATATGTATATAATATATTAACTGTTCCCACGAAAATTTAGAACAATTCCTTTTTCATTTATTAAAAAAAATATTAAATTTTTAAGAATAGATTTTTATATTTTGAAGTATTACAAATATGATTTTTGACTTATTTTATCAAATTTCGATATAATAAGTAATATTATAAATTTGTTTATCTTACCCATTTATTGTTTATTTAAGTTATATTTATAAAAACATAAAAAATACTATATAATACAATTTTTAGTGACTAATCCATAATCAAGTGGTATATATTTTAAATATTTCTGATATTTCTTTAACGATACAAATGATTGATAATTTGAATCATTTCTGGATTGAATGATGAATCTATATAGGTCATATAATATTGAAATTCATGACATATACTCAATATATGTAAGATGCTCTATCCTATCCTATCCTATACTATAATGCGAGCCCCCATTTAAATTAATTTTCATCAGACAATATTATAGACGTGAAAACTATAAAATGTAAACGCAATTTTCCTTATGTAGAAAAGTGACCTTAACTTCATATACAGTGTTCTGTCAAACTGCAAAACTTTTATATACATATATTTTGAAAAGGTGATGTTGTGTAATGATTCCCCCTTGTTTATATTTTTAACAATATTCACAAATATTCACCAAATTATAAAATGATATATAACGTATATGATGGAAAGTTATAGGTAAAATTGTATAAATAAAATCTTATATTATTTTGAAAAATTGATTGTGTCCATCTTTAAAATAAATTTACAAATTAGGCGGAGCATTTTTAGTCGATAAACAACTATATATATACAATATAAATTTTATCTTCTGTATATTAAGTAGGTAAAATAAGTAAAATCGTAAAATGAAGGTAAAAAAAAGTTTTTTTTCTTTTATTTGTAAATACCTTTGTATAAAAAATAAATTATTGCTGTATAAAAAAATAATACAATGTCGTCGAACGTACGTATTTGGATGAAATACAATATTTCTATATTGAATATCCAAACATTTTTGAATTTAAAAATTACCATATGTACAATAGCATATATAAAAATAACACAGCTTTCATTATACATATATACATGTTAAATGCACACATTTATGAATAAAATGAATAAATATTTATATTTATAGAATAAACATCACAAAATATTTATCTTTTCTTTAACCAATGATGTTAGTACATGCGATTGATATATATATATAAATATAGAAATTATACACATTTTACAGATCGTATACCTCATCATCATATATATATATGTATGTATTTAAAAAAGCAACAGAGAAGAGTATATCATATATAGAAGAATTTTTTTTTGTAATAATATAATATTCAATATATATTTTTCATTTTTTTTCTTCATAATATATATGCGATGGACCAAAAAAATATTATTTATATATTTTTATGTAATTGAGCATAAAATTTTACAAATCAGTTTTTCATGTGTTGTAATTGAAGACAGAACTAAAATTTTAAAATAAAAAAAAACCACAAGAGTTTTAAAATTTTTATTATTCAATTTTTAAAACGTATATACGCGTATTTGGTTTTTGAAAAGGAATCCCCCATACATTTTAAAGTTAACTTAAATATTTTATATAAACAGTTTTGGTGATTTGTTTTAAGTTAATATTTTTATTTTAAGAATTTTTATATACTAATAAATTAATAATTAATAAACACAAATTGTTTTAATTGTTTAATATAATTGAATACTGTATATAATAAGAGATATAGTGTTGTTTATTTTGTATATATATGTGGTATATATAAGAAATAATTAACAAAAAAAAATATGATACAATCAGGATATTATGAAGTTGATAGTTCTGATGATACATCACCATCATCGGTAACTGATTCATGTATAAATACACCCTTTTTTGTTAAGGATATATTAAATAAAGTTGAACAGAATGACAATTATTTGGGATGTCATTTGGAAGGGTAAGTCAAAGAATAAAATATATATTTTTATTTATAAATAGTGCGAATATATATGATATTAGATTTCAAAAGATATTTTTACAAATAATATAATATCAAATTATAAGGATTAAGGCATATATATAAAGTTTATTAATAGTAAATACATTTTAGTAAATATATTCTTGCATTATTAAAATTGAATACGATTATTATTATTTTAAGTATGCATGTAAGGATAATAATTTGTGGAAAATTAAAAACAAAACGACGACGATAAAAATGCAATAATATATTTAATTGATACATTGTTTGAATTAATTTTTGAAAAGAATAAAATAGATGATGTTTATATGATGAAAGTTCTTACACATAGATTTTACATTTGCCTTAATTTCACTAGCGCGGTAACCTAACATATATTATGTATAGGTTATGCACATTTAAACTGTTTTATAAAAAAAAATCAATAAAATAAAATACCTGATTTTTCTTGTGTGATTTTTGAAGGAAATTATAAATATTTGATAAGAATAATATATATAATATATAGTCACCTGAAAATTAAAAATAGAATCGCATCAATGAAGAAGGAATTATTCTAATAAATATGTATATAGAAATTTCTTAAAAATTCTCTATAAATTAGAATGATAATTATATAAAAAAGTCTATATGAACTAAAATGATCAAAATGGAACAAAATTATATAATAAAGCATTAATTAAAAGTATTGAGGAAATTTCTATATTTCGTTCTGATATAATAAAAAAAATCTTTTAGTTTTACCTGATTTAAATTATTTCGAAATTTGTTATATATTTTATGAGTTACTTTAAAATATTACCGAATGTTAATTAATGTAAATTATCAAAGTCAATCATTTGTGGGATAGATTTTAGATTTTAGTAAGCATATATATAAAAAATTCGTATAGATATTAATAGATAAAATATCCAATTGAATCCGATCGAATAAGATAAAGATATAGACATTAAATATATATATAAATTTATAAAACGAATAAATGAATTAATTTTCCAATTTGCAGTATTCAAAATCAGACATATATGTCTTGTGATCCATGTTGTGATCAATTATCAATGATACCACATGGATATTTACCCCAAGGATATTCACATACATCAACAGGATATAATTTTGATTATAATCAACAATCGACGCCGTATAACACAAATAGTTTACCTCCATTAACGAATATACGTGAAATTCATTCACCTTTATGTCCATCACCATCATCGTCAACAATATTACAAGCATCATCGGTGGTCCACCAACCAACATCCGTACCCTCAGCATTCCCAACATCATCAGCATCGTCATCCGCAGTTTCAATATCATCTTCATCACAATTATATTCATTACCTCATTCAATTTATGATATATCTAAATCAAATGATATCATTTATTCATCATCACAACGTTCATTATTTAATTTAAATAATATGCATCCACCATTGGATAATCATCATCATTATCATCATCATCATCAAGATCAACATCAATTATCACACTTGGAGTTACAAAATAATAATAATAATAACGATACAAATATTAATCAAAATCTTTCGGATTATCGTAAATCTTTAATGTTAACCGATGAATATAATAATAATATCAGTGATGAATCAATTTATTCACATAATACATCATTACATAATCATACAACTTCGGAATATGTTAGAGGATTAGAAAATATTTGTCAATTAAATGATGATGTTAATAATAATAATACGAATATTAAAAATGATATTATTAAAAGTAAGTGAATTTGTAAATGTTAACTTTATTTTATAATATTTATATGACCATTATTTTTTTTATTTATTTTCTATAGAAGAAAATAATATTCAATTGGTTACGTCGTCACGTTGTGAATTACGTAAAAATGGTAAATTACGGGCTAAACGTAAACCACGTGTATTATTTTCACAAGCACAAGTTCTCGAATTGGAACGTCGTTTTCGTCAACAACGTTATTTATCGGCACCTGAACGTGAAATTCTTGCTCAAGCATTAAATCTATCACCGACACAAGTCAAAATCTGGTTTCAAAATCGCCGTTACAAATGTAAACGTATGCATATCGAAGGACAACATCAATTATCGAATAAAGAATTGAAACAACATCAAGAAAAATTATCAAACACTATATTAAATTCAATACCACCGTTATCAACGTCGACATCAGCATCAACCTCATCAACTTTATCGTCCTCATCCTCATTATCATTATCCGCATCCGTATCATCAGCGTCATCATCATCATCATCATCGTCGTCATCGTCCGTCTCGATAGACCCATTAATTTCTACACAATATTTTGAACATAATAATAAATCAAATATTGGAAATAAACCAATAACAATGAATATGTCAACAATAATGGAGAAAAAACCAAATTTTACAGAAGATCATATCAATATTAATAATAATAATAATAATGAAATGGATTATACAACATCAAATTTACATATATCATCATTAATACCACCTCCACCACCATATCCGACATCGTATGGTATGCAATATGAACAATATTCACATAATTCATCGTTAATACCAACATCTTCGTCATCCTCATCGTTATCATCATCATTATCATCTGGCACTTCATCACAACTTCAACCATTGCCGATTTCCCATATTAATGCATATTGTGATTATACACAAAAATTGTATTGGTGATGTCGGAGTTCATGAAATGTTGGTACTGATTATATAGATAGTAATTTTTTATTTTCAATGTTTTAGTAAAATATATGTTTTTTTTTTAATATAACACAGGTTATAGAAAATTAAATAAAATAAATAAATAATTCGTGAATTATAAGTAGGATATATATAAAAATTTGTTTTGATTTATATTCATTTTAAGATTAAATGAAAATTATAGTATAGATTTTATATTGGGAAATAATAAAATAAAACAAATATTTTAGTTCAATTTAATGTTATTTATTCATACGTCACAGTCTTAAAATGTTATTGTATATAGTAAATTTTAATAACTGATTAAAATGAACCAAAAAATCAACAAAATTATATAATACATTTTTCTTTGTTTAATTTAATTTGTCAGATTGCCATATTAATTTTTTTTTTTAATAATTCATTGGCTTAAAAATATTCAATAAAATACTTTTATTATTGATTATTTATTAAATAAATACCAACGTGTAAATAATGGATATTAAAAATACATTATATATGATATATATTGTGTATTGTATAACTATAAATATATATATTCTGTTGTGTTCAAAAACTCATTTAACACAAATACAAAAATTTATGATTTATACATACACAAAAAAAAAACAAATGAAATAATAATTTTTTTATTGTATATTATTAAGAAAATGTAAATGTTTCACATCGTATAATTTTATATCTGAAAATTAAATATATATACATATTATACATACATATATAAAATGTATATATCCGAAAGGGCATCTGTTTTACATCGGTTAAGACAGAATTTGATAACCCAAAATGTGTAATTAATGTATTAATTATTTTATATTAATTTTATGAAACAGTGAGTAAAAACATCTATACATACATTTATATATATCTAGATATGCATTTATATATTAATATAAATATTACATATGTAAATACGAATATTAAATATAAATGAAGAAATAAAAATAAATATATATATATATCTATTACGGCTGATATCTGATCCATTAAAAAGAGATTTTGATAGGAAAATTAGTAATATGTTGGTTGTTTTTTATTTTAATTTTTTTATTGTAAATGCATTTTATTTCATATAAAGACATATTTAACCTAATTCGTAATGGAATTTTATTTAAAAATTTTGCTGTTTAGTAATATACAAAACAAATTTAAAGCGAGTGTTATATATAATGTATATAGTTATTGAAATTGATATACTATAAACAGAGTTCATGAATATTTCAAAAAACCAATTAATCAATGCAAACGCAAATTGTTTAGTATATCATTGAACTTTAATTAAAATATTAAATGTTTCGAATATTCAAAAACTAAACCCACAAATTTTAAATGTATTCTTAATATAACTTTAATTAATAGTACAAAAAAAAAATCTTAAAACACCCTGTTAAATAAAAGAATATTTCAAATATTTCCTTTTTAATAAACAAAGACAGTTTTTCCATATATTATATTAATTTCATATATCTATATCATATATTAATTTAATTAAATTTACAAATAATATATAAATTTTATTTTTACTTCTTCTTATTCTTTTTCTTCTTAATTTATTATCGGAAAATTATTTGTCTGTCAATTTTTAATATTACATGTATTTCAAACGCGTTTTTAAATTATTTATTTCAAAAATTAAAAGGAATATTTTCCGTATATTCCGTACAATTAATTTCTGATATAATCGCATACATTTATTTATGTTTTTTTTTTTTGAATTTTTCAGATATTATTATAACTATATAATTTTGTTTATTTTTATTTGTTTGTTTGTTTTGTTAGTCATTAATTAAATATGTTTTCTCTATATATGTTATATATGCACAAAAATCCATTAAATAAATTGATATATGTAGTAACTAATTGATTTGTATATTAAAAAAAGAAGATCTTTTATTTTTATCAATTCTATATATCGGACAGACAAACCAGAAATTACATTTTTTATATATACGTTAATGATTTTTTATTCGTACATGAACATTATATATTTTATGTATAATTATTATTTATAATTTTTTTCTGGAAAACTATATGATGAATTTTACTTTAACTTCTGAAAATACAACGCATTTTCTATCTATAAAGAAAAATTTGTATATTCGTGTTTAATTGATTTTTCGCAAAAATTTGATTTTCTTTTTTTATTTTATACATCAAAATTGTTTTTTTTTGTGTGTAAATCTATGGGAATTTTTAATCATTTAAACCAAACCAACCTTATTTAAACCATTTTCCTATGTAAAATTCTGAAATATTGTTTAAGAAAATATTCTGCTGTACGGATTTTTTGTTTAATAACTGGAAAATGTATAAACATATTTTATTGGTATTGGTTACGTTGATTACATACATTTTTGTCTCAAAAATAATAATGTTTAACCTCGCCGACCTAATATAATTTTCCTAAAAATTCTCACCGAAAAATGGATATAATTCGCACTTTGTATGATTGATGATTAAACAATTATAATATTTGTGGTAATAATTAAAGAAAAATATACAGAAAAAAGTGACAATTCTGTAAATGATCCGCTATTTACTTGGTTTATTAAACCTGTAATTGGTTGTCTTATTAAGGTAAATCCTGATAATCAACAATAAATTCGACAAATAAAGGAAAAGGAAAATATTCTGTATATATAATAACCTTCGGTACTTTTCCATAATTCCTTTTTCAACTCGAATAAGAACTTTTATTTGTTCAATTCTATATAATTCTCCGCTATAAATAAATTACAATCCATACATAAATTCATAGTTTTCTTTTTATTAATGAAAATATAATATTAAAAAATAATTCTATAAAATAAACAAATTTTATAAATATTGAAATTTGAAACGGATCAATTTTTTTTTTATTTCAATATAATAAAAGTAAATTGTTTATTTTAAGGGTCAAATTGATCAAATTACATCAAAAAAAAAATTGAATTCTTTTTTTTTTTTTTGGTCCAAAATTGAAATGAATGATTTATTATATCAATAATATATACATTTGTATAAAATATATATACATATTTGAATGAGTATAAAATCGTATATACTTTTTTACAAACAAACCAAAATTTTCTCTTCCTTTCTATGATGCTGATGAACGTTTTCATTTTTCATAGGCATATATATATTTAGAAAAATATATGAACGAATAGGTATATAATAAGAATTCATTTTCAATAAACAGTGAAATTGGTTGTAATCTGAACTGTATTCAAAGCTTATATTCGAAAATATTTGTTTTCCGGCTGGTTTCGAATAAAATTATTATATGGATTTATATTTTTATAGTAGTAAATACATAAAACAGGCGAAAAGAACATTAAGGATATACACCAAAAACTGCTTTTGGAAACGTTGAAATTATCTATATAAAAAAAAGTTGGTTTTAGAATTAAAAGAAAATGTAAGATAATTTAGATTGTATAATATATATTTAAAATAATTTAATGAAGTCAATATTTTCACAATCATTTATTAATCCTTTAAAATAATTTTAATTCGATGTATATTAAATTTCAATGTTTTTTTTTTTTCAACATCTGCCTTTTTCATACATAACACCGTTTTTTTTAATTATTATTATGGCAATAAAAATTATACCACACACAAACGCATTTAATTTAATTTATATATAGGCGAATAAACAATAAAAGCAATTATTGTATAACACATTTTTTTATTGGATTGTATATACTCAAATATATGTTCTTATATTAAAAATAAATAAATATTATAATAAGTTTAAATATGATTATATTATTAATTATTACCATTGTTTATTATAAATATTATTAAATGAAAATAATCTTAAAGTCATCATCAATCATTTTATGTATAAGCATATTTATATTTTGTTTTGTTTTAAATTCACTTATTGTTTATGTTAGAAAAAAATAAAATTGACTTCATATGCCCAGCATTATATATATATTATTATGGATAATAAATATGAATATATATGTATAGATATTAACCAAATATGTAAACAATTTTATGCTCCATTAAATATTATATTATTCAGAACTATATATAAAAATGTATATACATTCATACAGATATGTTGTATTGTAGAATCCGAAATGAATGATCAATTTATTCCAAAGTGTTTACTTATAATATAAAGTATATTTATTTATATTATTTATACACATATATTCTAAATCATTTTTATATATTGAAATTTGATATAGGATTATGATATTATCATATAAATATAATAAATGTATTATATATGTAATGATGCTTATAATAATAAATGTTTAAGTTTTCTTTTCAATATGCATATATACATATATGATGAAGAGCATACGATATATATAATATAATGAATGAATGATAATATTATAATGTATTTTCAATAATATAATAATATATAGTTAAATTAGAATAAAGTATATATATTATAAATATTTAACATATATGATTGTTTACAATATATTCGTGCGTATATATGATATTTATGTATATTAAAATTATATATATGTTTATTGAATATGACATTGAAAAACGATTTTTAAAAGGAAATCCACTTCTATATACTTGAAATTTAATTGAATAATTAAGGTCAAATTAAAGTGCGGTATCATATTTTAAGCATTTTTAAAGGGTTCCATTTATTTAAGTTTTTCTGTTTTTCTACTTTTGAAAATCTGTGTGATATTTCAATTTAATTATGGATAATGAAGGAAAATGATACATATGTTCCGGAAAAGGAATGCCATCCACTAAATCTTTTCCATATTCTATTTAATAAGTCTATATAAATTGAAAAACGTATATATTTTTAATAACATTTATCTAAATTCAATTTCGATTTCATCACCAACAATTTTGACATCTAATATTGCCGTCGGACATTTGCAATTTAGGTTTATTTCTCACATTTTAATGTACATATATACGAAATAATGCGGTTGATCACATAAAACTACGTACAAAATTGACCATACAAAAAAAAATGTGCAAATACTTAATTATATATAAGTATATTATATTGATATATAGCATACGAATAAATGCTAGATTAATATACCCGTGAATATAAGTACAACAAATATACATATAAGTATAAGTAAACACACACGACCAACCATCGCTCATTTCACATCACAAAAAATAAAATGATAATTGTTAATCTATATAAATAATATAGATGAAAAAATCAATTTCCACTTAAATAATTTTATTCACCTTACAGGCATATAAAGTAATTCCGCATATATTATATATATATATATATATATATGATTATTTTAAATATTTATATATAAATTTCTTTTTTATATATATCATATTCATTAAAATAATTCATATACTGCTGTATGAGCGTGCTTCTTTATTACAACTATATATAAATAAATACACATTATTTAAATCACATTAATTTCAATAGAAATTATACACACTCGAAAGAATTTGGATATATAATTTAGTGTAGAAAGCGGCATATATATATATATATATATATAAAATAAGCAAATGAATGACAATTGTTGAGGTTTTTTTGTATTTCATATACTTATATTTTTATATATTTGAATAACAATCAATATATATATATAAGTATATTCAGATGTTAAATACATATAAGAAATAAGGGACTACTTCTTGTGACAAAAGTGTGAAGTGATTGGGGTGAACTTTTCTAATGTATTCGATTCGAATATGTATATGTGAACTGAACAAGTACAAGTAAGAAAAAGAATATTAAATATACATCCTAATATACTTTATATTTAACAGGTCAATTATCTTCATTTATATAATGTATTGTTAATCGTGCAGCAATACATATATAGAAGATAATTATATATCATATTTTTATTATATTCATTAAATCTTTTATCAATTGTAATGATAATCTTATATACATATACATTCATTAGCTGTATATAATTTAAAATAAGAATATATATATATTGCTGTGAAGAAAAAAATTAGCATTAAAAATTATATCTACGCAGATTTTTTTATAAGGATTATGGGAATGATTTCTGAGTAGTCCCTATACAACAATAATCATTTGAATAACATGTCTAATGAAAAACCATCAAAGCATTTGGATTTATGTATTCGTAAACTAATCGATTATATTGATGTAAATTCCCCCGTAACATTTTTTTCTTAATTAATAACTTAAGGAAACTTAACGGATGGATGAATGGATAGATATATAAAAGCTCCTCTGAAATCATTTACACATCATAATAAAATGATATGTGTATATAAATAAAGCACCTCAAAAAGGCTATTTATAAATTAATTAAACAAATATTATATTATAAAATATAAAGAAATTCATTCATAAGAAAGTTATAATATATATACATTTTTCGAAAAACATTAAAATTTTCTTTCATAAAATTATTATTGTATATATAACATTTCTTAAAAATTCTGTACATCAATTTATAATATTTATATTGTTATAATAGAAATTGTTTCAAGAAATTTTAAATTTTCATGGAAAACGATTATATAGCGAGTCAACCAAGAGAATTTTCTCTGTTTACTTTTCTATCTACCATACATAATATATATATATACTGAACGATGAGTGATGTCTCTATACTGAATAGTGAACACAAAATTTCCAAAGCCTATATATATAACATATTCATATATCCTATATATTCATTTTCAATTTTCATATTAAATATATACATGCAATGTATAAAAATTTTCCACACTTAACACATTCTTAAATAATACTTATATATGAGAATATTCTTCTTTTTTTTTTTATTAAGGCATGTTCTACAATTTTCCTATACATTTCCAACACAACGTTATACACATAATATAAATACATTACTTATATATATAGATATATATATATCGTGTATATTCATAATTTATATTTCTTTTTCATTCATTATCCAATCCCATTGCATATACGCAAATAACTATAATAATATACGAAAAGAACCAACCAATAATATTTTATATTCAAACTTTTCTTTACATTTATTTTTCATATAGAATATGTGTTATCTACTCTACCACATATAAATATACAATATAAAGTGTATATGAAACTGTGAATTTTGCGTCGTGTTCTCAGAAGAAAATATATAATTGTTTCTAAATATAAAATAACTAACTATATATAACAACATATACCATGGAAATTTTATAGAGAGTTTTTCTATATAACTATATACTTAAAATATGAAAATGAAAACTCAACTCTTGCACGGTTTGGTTTGGTTTGGTATAAATATAAATAAATATTAAAATTTTCTTAGAACAATTTAGAATTCATGATCCATATGAATATATTAGATATTATGTGTATATATTATATTTCAAACACCACACAAATGGTGAGCGCTGCAGACATATACTTTTATTTATAATATTATTATTGTGTTTCTCTGTTATATTGAACCAAATTGTTTGTTTACATTCATATCAACGAATAATTCATTCAACATATTCCCATTCATATATATATATATAAACTGCTATATAAATATTCGAGGATATACATTTTCAAGTATTGTATATATACAAAATCGTTAACAATATATATGAATATACACATTAGTTTTCACTTCTTCTTCACAAGTGTTTTTTTTATTCATTTTTATAAATTGCTACTATAGACGATAGGTCTTTACAATTTTTATTTAATATTATATTAGTCGTTAAATGACTTACAAGTTGATATTATCGTGTATATGTTTTTTTTTTTAAATTTTGGAATTCAATTTTGAATCTATATATTAAAATTAAAACTTCTATTAATTAATTTGTGACAATTTGAAATTTTTTTTAATTTTATTTTTTTGATTGAAAATAATTGTTTGTGAAAATGAAATAGTTTAAGTGAAATAAAACGGTTAATATAATATAAATAAAACCGATATATAAGTGACATATTTTATTAAATAATTAATGATTTCTTATTTATTTATAGTGAATTATTGAATTAATTATTTATATATATTATAAATATTTATGTATATACAATTGTTTGTGTCTTCTTTATACGTATAATTTGTGAAATAATTAATAATTAAAAATAATGGATAATCATCATCAGTCAACGAAAAAACATTTAAAAACAATGTCAACAACAACACCATTTTCAATAAATGATATTTTAACAAATAATAATACATCGATATATCGTCGTCGTACATCCGATGATTCATCATCAATACAAAGTACCGATGATGTGCGCTCAATTGAAACAGCACCAGATTCCCTACAACAAACCATAAGATATTTTAAATATCCACATATGCAACATCATAACAATGTGGCATCATTTGACGACATCGATGAAAAAATGATGCAACAACGATCGTTATCCGAAAGTCCAACGGGAACATATTCAGAACGATCAGATAGTAGACCGACATTTAAAAAATCTCATCATCATTTATTACGATCACAAAGCCCAATACATTATTTTACAAATAGTGCAAATGAAAATGAAAATAATGTTAATGGAAATCATAATAGTAATAATAATAACAATAAAAATATTTTAAATTTAAATGCAACACATACACGTAGAGGATCATTAGATTGTTTTATGATATCACCAAATGATTCATCAACCAAAGATCATCATCATCAATATTGTATTGAACGTAATGGATATGAAGCCGTGATAAATCATCAAAATGAAATGAATAATAATGGACATAATCATAATAATAATAATCGAACTAAAATGCATTTGGATAAAAAAGAAGGATATTATGGATTTGGTTCTGTTGGTGAAATTCCGTTGGATATGAGACGTTGTGCAAGTAATGATTCAGGTATATATAAATATCAAACGATAGTAATTTTTGAAAATTAAATTACCACTACATAAAAACATGTCAAAACTATTATAATAAATTATATGATATTGAGAATTTTGAATACAATTATTATTTAAAAAGATTCTAAACGGAAAATGCAAGGAAAATAATCATTTTAATTCCGTGTTTCCTTTTGACGTAATAATAGTGTCGTAATTTCACGGGTCACCAGAAAAAAGAAAAAAATTAATGATTAATGAATACAAAATATATATACCATTATGCATTACATGTATAATAATATAACTATCCATTAAATCAATTGAAAATTTCTTTTTATATATAATACATAAAGTAATTCAATTTCCGTTACTACTACTACCTACTACGTACGTACATTATACTAATCAGTAATGCAATTTTTATTGCTTTATTCATTAAAAAGAAAAATGTATACTAAAAATAATTTCTTTACAAAAATTTAAATAGGTAATATTATTATAATAAAAACTTAATACATCATATATATACTATATTATATAAGATTTCCTGTACAAATTATTGGTTTCCAATAACAACAAATTTCTAACAATTAATTTATCCTTTATGATATTTAATGACACACACGACACGTCAAATTTTGTCTATATTATCTATATATATATCTCATATGTGTATATATTTTGTTACATTACATTAGCTAATAAGTTTTAAGTCATATCCATTGTAATATTTAATGTCTTAAAAGCATTCTATTAAATTTATGCTATTATATATTTTATATATAGTAGATAGACAACGTATGCGTGAAAAATTCAAAAGACATTTTTTTTGCCTTTATCGTCGTATCGATTAAACTAAAATATGGTACGATTAGGTACCTTGTCTATTAAATAGATGAAAAAAAACAACATTTTATTAATATGCTGAAGGATATTTATATTGCATATAGATATTATAATATCGAATTTGGATGTTTGAAAAAAAATATTAAGCGTTAATTCTAAGAATACATTTTTAATTTTTGCAATATCATTAATATATTTATGTATATACTTATTATTTTTTTATATGTTATATTTTGCTATTTATAAATGCATGAAAAATTTGATAATAACAATTTATATAGCTCATAATATTTTTTTATATATTCAGTCTTCTTTAGAATAAATTTTGTTTTCTGTGGTAACACAGAAAAATATTTTTGTTCAATTACATCCATTATAATCTGTTATATATACAAGTTTTAATTAAAGAATGGATTGTTATTTTAGAGTGTAATTATTTTGTTATATAAGCGAAATAAAAGGTATATATAATTTATATGTAGCGTTGAAAGGATAACAAATCCGTTCATATTTAAATTAAAGAACAGAATATTATTAAATTCAAACTTTCAATTAGTTTTAAGCATCAATTAAATTCAATTATTTCTCTGAATCATAAACAATATAATATAAGAAATTTATATTCAATATGCATTCATTATTATATATGTATACGATGTGATTCTTCAAGCTTTTTTAATCACCTCGATAAAATATAAAATATACCATATTATATTTTAATATTCAACACACTATAAAGACATATGTATATATATTTTAAAGAGGCGGTATAATAAACAATTAAAAGTATATTAATAAGACATTCTTTTCATATTTTTTAATTGGTATTTATGAAAATGTATATTATATGTATAGATATTTGTTTGTATGTAAAAAAATAATATATTTATAGATTGTGATTCTCCACCATTATACAACAATAATACTTCGATTCATAGTTCAAGTGTTGATGGTGATGGTTTAACACCAAGTAGAAAGAAAAGGTCAAGAGCAGCATTTAGTCATGCTCAAGTAATTATTTTCACTATTATTCTTTTTTTAAATTACATAATAAACTATTTATGTATAAACTGAATGCGAATTTTATTTCAAAAGGTTTTCGAATTAGAAAGACGTTTTGCACAACAACGATATTTATCGGGACCGGAACGTTCAGAATTGGCCAAAAGTTTACGCTTAACCGAAACTCAAGTAAAAATATGGTTTCAGAATCGTCGATACAAAACAAAACGAAAACAAATACAACAACATGAGGTAGCTGTTTTGAATGCTACAAAACGGGTACCTGTTCAAGTGTTAGTACGTGAAGATGGTTCATATGGACATATGCTATTATCAAATGGAAATAATACGGGACATTATCAGGGCGGTATTGATCCAGCTCTATTAAATATGTACAGACATCAGGTACTGTATACAATTTATTTAACTATTTAATTCACATTCTTATATATAATAAATTATAATGTAAATATTCTCAAATTATCGATATATAGATACAAATGGCCTATGGTATGCCAATGCCTCAGGTACCATTTCCATATTTTTATCCAACAAAATTACCAACACCTATTCCACCACCACCACCACCACCACCACCACCACAACCACAACAACAAACGAACACCGCCACCACTTCACAATCACAAAATAATTCATCACACAATAGAGGACCTTCACCAGTGGCATCAGCAACCACATCACAATCACAATCACATGATCCATCAAAAAATCAAAATTCAACTTTATTCAATAAATTAGCATCATCGGCGGTTGTCGTTACAACACCATTAAATTTTTCAAAACGTTCAGAAATCAAACAAACAATAAGATATGATGAAGATAGTAATAATAGTCATTCAATTGAATGTAATAAACCACAAGAACAGCAACAACAACAACAACAACAGAAACATCTTCAAAATCATCATAATAATCTGAATCATCAACAACATAATCATTCTCATCATCACAATCATAATCACCATCATCCTCATCATTCACAATCACATTCAGGACATCCAACTCCTCAACAACAACAACAACAAGAACATCATCATCATCATCATCACAACGATCACCACAATCGACAAAATAAACCATCACCGGAAAGTGAACGTTCATATTCACCGAATCAAACCATTTTGAATGATAATAATAATGAAGATAAAATTACAAATATATCCGATCATGATATGATTACAGAAGAAAATGAAAATGTAGAAATTGATTGAACCTATTGAGCATATATACACTAAAAAATGAAATCTTGAACGTGAAATCATTAAAAGTGATTGCCTGTATATATATTTATATCAATCACTCGCGTATATTACATTAAACAAATAATTTATATTCAATTTTCAAATGAAAAAAAAAAAAAATTAAATTAAAACAATTTAATTTATAAAAAGATATCTTTTAAATAAATGTACATATGACATGATGACGCAATAATAAATTAAATTTAACACGAAAGCACACATACACAAAAATGAAAACATCAATAATAAAAAATAAAAGTTAAAACATTTTAAAAAAGAACATTAAATTAAAGTGATGAATATTTTGTTTATTTGTTTAAAAAAAAAACATTAAAAAAAAAAAGAAATATTAATATATTTTTTTTAATTTCCAATTTTTCGTTTGATTTGTTATTGTGTTGAATTTTGTATTTATGAAATTAGTTTTTATTTTCTTCTTATTTTAATAACTTTTGAAGGACTCCACTATACTATTCGTGCGGATCAAATTCATACACGCATATATATAGAACACACCAAACGCAGATTATCTGTTTCCGTTAGTTATATAAATTTAATGTGGTATTAAAAAAAATTCATTCATCTGGAAGAGCGAATATATTCCTAATTATAATTTTATATATATATATATATATATATATATGTTCAACTATAATAAAACTTATTAACAAAAACAAAATTTTAATATTTTCGGACAATATCTTAATGGCAATATATAATGAATGTACATATATAAAAATAAATAAAATATAAAAATAACAATCGGTCATTTTAAAATAAAAAATATTTATAGTTATGTGAGATAAATATTAAAAATGAATATGCATATGTGTTTTTAATTTTAATTTTAACTATATAGATTTATGTAAATTATAATTAATTTAAGTATAAGATATATGTAGCATATATAATATAAATATAGTTAATTAAATATATAAATGATGTAAAAAATAAATATATAAATTTAATGATTTACCGTTGTTTAATATTTTGATTCAACTTTTGCATTAACCAGATCAATCCTTTTCTATATAAAATAATTCCCTTAAATAGGTATATATGATCATCTATGGTCTATACGTATATAAAGTATTCTATCTTAATTATATAATCAAAATATAAAATGTAAAATTAATTTTGATTTAGAAAATGTTTTGGTTATATGGACAAATCCTATCTGAATACTCCTGTAATTATATTTAAATGGATGAACCATTGGAACCATTGAGTTTAAACACAGTATAGAAAAAATGTTCAAAACAAATATAAGACGTTATCTTGTTACAGTTCTCCTAATATAAAATTTTAGCAGTTGAATACAATTTCAAAATCATATATTGTAATAAATGACCATCATTTGCAACATAGTACAATATATATTTAACTAAAATACCACAATAATATTTTCCCTTGACAAATACAAATGTGCTGATCTTCAATCGATAAATCCCAATATTACTTCATTTAAAATATATACAAAATTATACTATAGATAGATATATCTAACACTATATAAAATTAAATATATCTATATATAGATAATAATCAAACTGAATTCGAATTATATAATATTATACAGAAGGAAAAAAAAACGAAACGAAAAAGAAAGAAATAATTTTTGAATTAAATAAATTGTATAAAGAGTTTATAAAGAGCTATTTCTTGGCACGTATACATAAGATCTCTATTATTTATGTGGGTAATTTGTTCGTTTATATATATTTTTTCTATATAGATAAATATATATATATATATAAATACACTTGTATAATAAATTTTCAATAATATAATATAAAGAATTAACTAACGAGTATTTTTCCTGTTCTTTTCAATAATTCTTATTTATATACATATATATATATATATATATTGGAATGGGACTTATCAGAGAAAATTATATATTAGGGAAAATTATATTGAATTATTTTGTATGGTGAGTTTTTTTTTTTTTTTTTCATAAAAATAAGACTTATATATGAATAAAAGTCGAAATTTGAAAGTATATATACAATATCTATATGATTGTTACTTATATATATTAATTCGTAACACATTTTTCTATATAAATGAAAATATATTTATATACATAAAATATATATAGCTATTGAATAAAAACAGAAATTTTTTTTACCTTATATACAATTTATAAAAGTGTATTTGAATGGCCAAATAAATTGCATATAGACAATTGAGGATTAAATTATAAATCAGAGGATTTTTTTCGAGTAATTCGAGTCATTTATTGTTTTTTTTTATTATTCATCCAGTCAAGAAGATTTACGAAATAACATGATTTCTGAGTGTGTGAATTTCTGAGATATAATTTTCATGGTGGTAGAAAGGAAATTAAAATTTAAATAACTATTCAAAATATATAAATAATTGAGGACCGATTTAAAAATTATGAAGAATAATTTCCTCATATAATTACGATAAAACGTTTAAGTATTATAAATTTTATATATTTTTTTTTTTACAAATTATTTGTGTTTGCTTGAGATTCCCATTCAATAATTTATTAACTATATAAATATACCTATATTGAAAAATATATACCGATGCACAAAAGAAGATACAAAAAATAAAGCAGAAAACAAAAATCAACCATTTTTCTATATAGAATTTAATGATTATATATATATATTTATGGTGTATATACCCACCTACAGATTTTTTTTTATAATAGCTTTCAATCCATATTTTTTTGTATATTGTTTATATAGTTGTTAGGTATATGTAAACATTATTATATTTTTACCTTTTTAATACAGACAAGTTTTTTTTGAGAGTATGATTTTACAAACAAAAAAACCATCCATTTGCTGCTGCTGTGGATAACTTTTTAAGGTGTGCTTATTAATTTTTTTCTTATGTATAGGTATTTATTTTTTTAATCAATAATATAAAGAATTTGGATTTTTTGTTTAAATAGATACCGAAAAATTCTTATTATTTCGTACCCTTTCTATTTTATAATAAGACTCAAACATTTTGTTATATGGTTGGTAAGTGATGTTTAATATCATTATACTTTAATCCATTTTCACATTACGATCGGTTATATTAACTTGTTTCCTTAATATAAAATTAATGATATATATTATGTTTTTTAAAAAATTTATTTATAATTATTTAATTTGGCATCAATAAATATATATGTATATAATTATAAATAAATGTCTTATTATATGAGCGTATACTGTACATCTAAATAAATATTATTGATTTTCAAATTTATATGTAAATTTTATTACAAATATACAAAATATTTATTATTTATTATGATTAAATCATATGTAGATTTTCAATTTTCAAACATTTTACAATTTTCAAAACTCTTGATATGTTGTTTTAATATATGTATATACATATAATTTGAATATATATAATATATATATAAAGCGATTATAGATTATTTTCTAATGTTAAATATATAAATAATATATATAGAAACGTTCAATGAATATGATACAAATAAAATATTATTGTATGGTGCTTATATAAATAATGATGATTATACTATAGATTTATTTTAAATTGACTATACAAAAATTTAAAAATAGATATATAAAAATACAATTACAAAATGCAATAATTGATTTTCATTAAAAATTAATGCATACTATAATAGTTTTTGCATTGTTTTTATACTATATATTACAAATTAAAATAGATTATATAAATGCAATTAAAAATTCAATTTTATATATATTCAAATAGAATTTTATTCGATTGCAATTATAATATATATATATATATATATATATATACAATTTATATATATATATATACAATACAATTAATAAATGAGATATTATCTTATAATTATAAAAAATCTATATAATTTTAGATTTTTTCAATGTAAATTTTTAAATTTATGGCATATGCTAATGAATATTTCTTATTACATAAAGTATATGAATATAATTTTGCAAACTAAAATAATAACATAATCAAATTAATTCAAAATTTCAATGTAATTTTTTGTTAGTTTTAAATGTCTTTTCTTTTTTTTTTTATTGAAAACTCATTTATATATTTATAATTGCGTTGTTTTATATAGTTGCGAGCTTGAATTGATATAGGATAGAATTTATTATTGATTTTTGTAAAATTAAATCTTTGAAAATAATCAATATTAGTAGAATTTTTTATTTTATATCAAAAATGCATTTTGTTGCAATAAAAAATTTGTTAAAACAACATTAACATAAACAGTTCTATAACAAATTGACCAATCGATGTATAAATATCAAGTATAATAATATTAATAAAATATGTGTGTAGTTATACATATTATATCACTTATATTTCATCCGGTGAAAAAATATATTTATTGAGTATATAATGAAAACTATTAAAATTATTATTTTAGTTTAGTTTTTTTTTTTAGTTTTGTGTAATTTGAAAAATAAAACGGAATCATTTCGTAAGATACGAAAAAAAAGAAACCATTTTTTTATACATTAATTTTATTTTTATTTTTTTTTTAATTTAAATATTTCAATAGCATTATATATATAAGTATAAGAAGATTGATGGTACATATGTCCAATTCATATAGCTCATATATACATCTATCTACGTGTCTGTATATACCATTATATATTTTTTAACAGATCAAATTGTACAAAATAAATATATAGTATACTATCGCATTGATATATACACGCATAACTATATATATATTTGTATAATATACCAAAATTTTTCTAAATTTTTTTTATTATATATACAAAAAGTTTACATAATATACAAAATGACGATATTATATAGATATATATATATATAATATATTAAGTAAATATAAAGACGATGTGCGGTTTTAATTATATACTCTCATTATACGAAAATTATAATCTAAATAATAAAAGTAAAATTAAATTTTTAAAATAGATATAAACAAACGCAAAATCTCAAAAAACAGTTCAAAAAAAAAAAATTAATCTTTGTTGTGTTTTTTTTCTTCTTTCTTATTTTAACATAATTAATTTTAAATTTATTATATATAGCATCTTATGTGCAGTATTTTTTTATTTGTTAGCCGAGTTTTTTTTTTTTATTTATTAAATCTGTGAAACATATATAATCATTTATTATTTTTTTTTTTTATTTTATACAATTGAGAAATAAATTGTATATATATATACATTTTTTTTATTAAAAATGTACAGTAGTGGAAAAATGTAAGGATTAGAGATTTTATTCAATATGCGGAAGAACAGCTATTTCAGTTCATATAGGACAATATATGGTATAGTTCTTTAGAAATCCAGAAATCAATTCATTTGTATATCTTTTGTGAGTGATTTTAAAATATTGCCTTTTATGAAAAATCAGAAATTTATTGAATTTTTAAATCATGGGACAAACATTTTTTAGTTTCGTGGTTAATTTATTTGCATCCATGCATTTTTAAGAATGATTCTATCCTATTCGAATCTATGATTCTATTCTATTGAATGATAAAAGATACCATATAAAGGATACTTATAAATATATATAGAGATAGAGGAATTGAAACAAATTTTTCAAATGTTTCTATAAATGTTACAACTTCTATTGCAAATATATATGTACATATATAAATAGATAGATATAAATATAATAATATAATTTTTATACATATTTGTATATTATTTAAACGTAAAATAACATTGGATTTTAATTTGAATAAATAAACGTGACCACGCAAAAAATGTTATATATATACATATAGTGCAATGTATATATTCTGTATGCTGCGTATGATATGATTTAATCATTTTAAATAATCTATTGATTTTCTATATATCATAATCTTATCGCGTATTTATATCGCGGTTTATAAATAAATATTTAAAATAATTAATGACTTCATATAATTTTTTTTTTAATAAAAATTCTTGATTTCACAGTTAAATATACTTTATATTTAAATATACTTTCAATATATATAATTTTAAAAAATCGTAGGTATACATAGAAAAAGGGTAAGTTATTATTAATATAAAAGTAAAAGCGAACTTGACATTTTTTATACTAAATATATTCATGTGAATTTTGAATATTTTTACCTACTAAAAATATCTTAATCATTTGTATATATAGAGAAAACAAATAATCTATATAGTCTTATCTAAAAAAATGCATTAATTTGTGTGGTCTGGCAATAAATATATAATTTAAATAAATCTATATATTTTTGTAACAGATACTTTAATTTCAAATATTTATTTTAAGTATATGTATATATACAAAAATATGTAAAATTAGGTAAATCACAAAAACAAATGTATTCAATATATATCAAACAGAGTATTAGGGTTTAAAATATCACTAATTTTCATAATTTTCTCAAGTAAAAATTTAACTTTGTATGTATATATCTATAGAAACATACACTGAATATTAATAATACATATTATATACTAAATGAGACAATTATGTTGTTATACATAATTATGTTAAAAAAAATCAATGTTCATTTGGTTGTCGCTCTTTAAGAATGTCTCAAGTGGTTTATTTTTTATTAACTTGTCTCGACAATAAAATAACAATGTAAACAAGTGGCAATATTAATTACTTAACCATACCCATGACATTTTATACATGGGTAATTGTGTACACACATATATGGAATATAAAGTGTTCTGGCGATCGTCCTCGGTATATATAGTATATATGGGATATTTGAATAAAATAAAAATTCTCTATATAAAGAAATTGTGAAAACAGACTTATTTTTCATGGATTTGTGTATATCAAAAGATTTTCTATTCCATTTATACATTTTTTGCGTATATAGCACATACCAGAATATAGTATAGTACTATAGTATTAATTTGGTACGATATTTTATTTAAAAAAAAAATAGAAAAACACAATTTCATTTGAATAACTATCTGAGTTTAATTAATTAAATATTTCTGCCAATATAAAAAGAACTAAACATTTAAATTAGATCAATTTCTTATATATGAGCGCGTAAATTTATGATTATTTTTAACTGCTTTCATTACATTTTATTATAATATACTTTTTCAAATGGATATATAGTTACATATATATATTATAAATAATTAAAATCCCATATTGACCATTTCCCTTTTAATAAAATAAAAAATAAATATTGTGTTTAACAATAACATTCTGGTTTTTTTGGTATTATATTATGGTTTTTCTTTTTCAGAATTTAATAATATTATAACAGATACATATTTAATATGTTGTAAATGGATAAAAAAAATGTTTTATATACATTTTTTTACTGAACTGTATTTCATATACAAAAATTTGTTTGTTTATAATAGAAAAATGAACCAATTTAACTATATACAATATATATAAGTATATATATTTAAATTAAGGATAGAAAAATGTCTCCATCGAAAAAAAAAAATCTATATACACTTTCACTTGTTAAAATATTATTTAAAACATTTAAGTACTATATAATCTATTTATTATATTTTCTTTAAAAAAAAATTATAATATACACACAATATTCATATACTATTCATTTTTATATAATATAATAAAAACAATTCATAAACATATATATACAAAGCATTTATATACACATATAGTTATTCTATATAAACTATAACTTGTCTTCGATAATAATCGTTTGTTTATTTTATATTCAAGACCATAAATGTTAAAAGCCACTCAAAACTCCTGTATATACACAATAATATATATACTATATATATCATATTTAGAAGCCACTTAATATATATTGTTTTGGTTTTGTATATATGAATATTTAATAATAAGTTTTCTTAAAAATCACATATATACAGAAGTATATACATACGTACGTATATAGTAATAATGTTTAATGTTATCTCATCTCAAGTGTCCAAAAAATATATTGTATATATAATAATATAATACCATATTATATAAATTATTGTATTACATGGAAACTACAAGATATTATAAAAAAATTAAATAAACTAATAATTTTTTTAATAATAAACAACCAAAAACACATTATATTGGAGCAAAGAGACGAGGAGAATAATATTATAAATTGTTAAACAACATAAAACATTTCATCTTATTGGTATATATTGGTTAAAGTGTTCTTATTAATATATTAATTTAGGGTAAAGTTTATCCAAATCCTTCATCAGTTGACATGCAAAATTTCTACTACTCTATTTTTTTATATTTTAACTTTTGATTAAAATTGTATTTCCAAAACTTCCAACAGATATTACCCAGAGAAATTTGCAATCACTCAACTATAACAAATCTTCTGTATGATATAATGAAACACCAAATTCCGATGAAAAATTCTGATTGAATAAAAACATTTTTCTACGGAAAATAAACTGTAAAGGTTTTCCTTCAAAATTTCACACAAAAAAATGTTTTTCCTATATACATTTTTATTATTGTATATCTTAGCATTCTGCAGTGTAAAACGCAAAATAATATAAATTCAATAATAAAAAACGTTTAACTATATTTAAAAAAAAATAATAAAGTATTTATATATATTATATATAATAAAATATATCGAGATCACGCAACACTATATAGCCATATAGAATCGATCATAATCAAAACGACAAGAATTATATACAACAAATTCAAAACGTTATTGAATTAAAATAATTCCAATAAAAATATAAAATGGATTATAATAAAACCGACATATAAATAATTAAAATGAATAAAAATCTATTTAACATTATAATATACATATTAATTATATATAAATTGTTTCATGATATTTATATATATATACATTTCCCAGATAAATTTTAATAAGAAAAAAAAATACACACATTCAAGCAATAAAAAGTGTTAAATATTTATTGACCCATTAACAAAAATAAAATTTTAATTAGACTTTTCTTATTTTTTTACATTTAATTTCATATGTAATTACAAATTGAATACAAAAATATATCATCATCATATGTATGTATATCTATAAAATTAATTTTATTGTACAAAGATATTATGTATACAAAACTGAATTTTAACAACAAGAAATATATCAAAAAACCAGAACTATTTAAATAAATCCCTCCTACATCATCCGGTTTTCATATGTTAAAATATATAATTAATAAAAAATAAAAATTTAATTATATATTATAATATATAAAATTATTTATTTTCATTAAATTATAAAGATTTCATTTCATTGATTTGATAAATTTATTATTTTTTTTTGTTTGTTTTTATAAGGATTATATTTTTCTTTTTTATTGTTGTTTCAGTTTCAGACATTTTGAATTTTTATTTAATTATTAAATAAATTATCATATATACAATATTATTTGTATAATATATGATGGAATTTGTGATCGATTATTCAGAACAGATTTGTATATACATTTTATAAAATTTTATTTATTATTTTTTCATTAAAAATAAATCGTTTCAATTAAATATAAATTAATAAATGATTATTATCGTCGTAATATTTTTGAAACATATATATTGAGATTTTTTATTTAAGCGTATATATAGATAATATATATAAATATCATTTTTTTTATTTTGCAAGTGTTTGTGTGATATATTGGTGATGATAATAATAAATCGCAGTTTTATTATAAATAATTTGGTGAAGAAAAAATTAATATTTTTTTTATTTGATACAGATCGTAAATTAGTAATTATATTATAAAAAGGGTTCTGTGGAAGGCAAATTAAAGGTGTCATAATTAAAATATATAAAGTGGTTTTGGATATTGACAATGAGATTTTTTCTTAATTTTCAAATCGATATATTTGTAGTAAAATAAATCACAGAATTTAAAATGTATTTCAAAACTATTGCAATAAAATTAGTACATATTTCATCCCGTTTTTTTTTATCTTAAGATGTTCATTAAAATTAATTTAAGATATTTATATTTATCAGAATCGTGTATATATTAAAGATTATGACTTATTATTATAAGCACTTTATATACG
The DNA here is from genome assembly GCA_958336335.1 of Dilophus febrilis. NCBI lineage: Eukaryota > Metazoa > Arthropoda > Insecta > Diptera > Bibionidae > Dilophus > Dilophus febrilis. The sequence continues at coordinate 42,316,365 of OY284468.1, forward strand.
CGCACATAAATTTTATTTTATTATAAAAATAATAAAATTTTTTTTTAAATTGTTTTAGGAGAGGATCATTATTCAGTTAACTATATATATTTATAAATATTGATCACATTTATTAATAAGAATAAAAATTAAGATATTCTATACACAAAGACGTTTATTTTTAATCATATTATACGTGCGAGGAGCGAGTGTAAATATGTATATAAAAGATTTATGTTTTTATTTTCGAGGTCATGTATAAGTATTTTTTTTTTGATGTATACAAAACGACGAAATAAATGGTGATGACTTTATTTTATTTTTTTTAAGAAAATATTGTGAACGAAAAAAAAAATAGGAAATAATTGTTTATAAATATTATATAGGATGTTTTTAGTTGCAAATATAATAAAATAAAGAAATTTTTAAGATAAATAAAATGATTTATGAATTCAGTGCGAATATAATATATATGTAAATGTATAATGATGAGATTATTGTCACTTGCAAGAATTGCGATTTTTTAGTTCATTTTTATATATGCAGTTGACCAGTTGTATATATATATAAATTGGATAGATATAATTTGAACGTTGTTATTTCTGGATATTTTTCTAAAAAGATCATTATTTGAACACAATTATTGTTTTATGTTATGTAATATAATGAATTCTGTCATATATCTGAAAAAGTGATTGAATATTGATTACTATATATATAACGATTCAAAACCACATTGCAAATTCCTTAAAATCAAATAAACGTTTTAAATAAACAAAATGACAAAATATAATAAATTTAAATCTATATTTATATATAATATAAATGCAGTTAATTCTACATATTAATTATACATTAAAAAAAACTTATATATATGAATATATATCAAAATATTGAAACGTTTAAATTGTTGTTATATTATTTATATGCTATATATGATAAGTTAACATTTTCAATATACCTTTTTTAATATAAAATAAAAAATAATAAATTATAAATATACAAATCACACAATTCATATATATATTATATGATGTTGATGTTGATATAAATATATATAATAAACGTTATGATGTTTTCTTTTCATCACAAATCTCAATCTCTATATATAATAATATACATTTACATGTCGACTGCATATATAAATATAATATTTATTAACATGAAGTGAAGAAGGAAAAAAAAAGACAAGAAAAATAAAAGAAATAATAATAATAAACTATTTAATACTAACAATCTTTGATATTCTTTTATATATATTTATAAGAAAAAAAAAACTATGTAGAATTTAGAATGCACTTGATTTCCTTTTTAGAAAGCAAAAATATATATAAAGAATTTCTTATATATATGTTTATATAGTATATACACAATATTTATATACTATATGTTTACATTTTTACGCATATAGGTATATGTATATATAATATAATATACTATCTATAATAATAATTGTATATTAAATAATGAGTTTCTCAAAATCTTTAATATAATGAAATTGAAGATGCTCTGTTTCCTTAAATATATAAACAAATATATAACTGAAAATTGACGGTTCAAGTTGAAAGACATAATTTTATTATCGTTTATATATGGTATGTAATATGTATATGTATTATTGTTTAATTCTTCAGAGGTTATATAAACTGAATATACTCGTCGATATATAAATAAATATACGTACATTTTCTTCATGTATTTTCTGATTCTATTCTTAATCATAGCGTTTAGTTTATATAGAAATATTGCTTTAAATTTTATGAAAATGTTCAAAATATTACAAAAGGTATGCGGTTTATTATTCAAAAATTTCAAAGCTTTTTCAATGGAAATCTTTGGAATTCTTTTGGAATAAAAATAAAATTTAAGAATTGGAGGGATTAATCTGATATTAATTTGAAAACAAAAACCCTATATTTTTATTTATATGCTCTGAATACCGCTCACGCTTAACTAAATGAGAATTGGATGGAATATAAATCAAATATCTATAAAATGTTCTATATGTAAACATTTAATTCTTATGGATGAAGTATATATATATATATATATATATATATATATATATATATCAAGCAAATGGTAATATTTATGTATATTATTATTATTATAATATAAAAACATATTTTGTTTGTTTATTTAAAATTCCCTATAAACTACAACTAAATTCTATATATATATATTAGTATAGTGTAACATTCAAATGCATATTTATTTTACACTTTGTATATACATTGAATTTCCTTGTTTATAAACTTATATACATATTATAATTAGACTCTATTACTATGTAATTATAATTTTTGGTCAATCGTTATTATCAATTTGGTTTTAGATTTATTATGGTAAATTATGTGAGTTGAGTGATGATGTATATATGGTATATATATAATAATAAATGATGAACATTTATATGTTCAAATGTTGATTTATATTTATGGATTTTTCAACGATGTAAAATTAAATAAATTTTAGAATAATGTAATATCTGTAATTTATTATATGTTATGATAACATATACTCATATATGTTTAGTGAGTGGTTAATTTGCGATTCATTAAATCATTTTAACACCTATTTTAATATACTTTTCATTTAATAATAATTGTTTTAATATTATTTAAGTATTTTACGCGACGATCATAATTTAATTTAATAAGGTTTTGATTTGACATATTTTTAAATTAAAAGTCATTATACAAACTTTAAAAATTTTCTGTATATATTACAGAATAATCATATATGGAAGGATAATGAGGGATTTCTCTAGGACAGATTTCAAAATTAAAAAGGTTATCGTTTTATAAAAGAATAAATCGTTATTTGCTCATTTCTTTAATAGGAATAAATAGTTTTGAATTTTACTTTAAAATAAAGATGAATTATATTTTTAATTGTATTTAATCAATATATTATCTTAATGTTTGTAAAAAAAGGATTAACAATCAATGATTAAAAGTATTAATTAATTAGAAAAAAAATGATAGGATTTAACAATTATATATGTATAATGTTTAAAAAAAAAAATAAGTAAATCGACAATCCTAAAAAAACGTATATATACCTTTGTTTTCAAACAAATCTGAAGATATTACAATTAAAATTGAATGTTATATTTATTTAAAATTTTATGATGCCTGATATTTTACTTTTTTACGTTAAATTTGCGTTTATTATTTTTATTTTTTTAAATAAATAATAACACAAAAATTACTAATTATTATTTGGTATATATGTTTATTTTTATATACTCCGCATATGCGTTTTATATATATATAAAATTAAACGACGATGTTATACAGCGAGAGTATATAAATGTATAATATAAATATAATATAATATTTAAATTTAATCGCAACATATTTAATTTTATTTTTTCTTCATTATTATTATTATATATATATTTATATATATTTATATTTTGTTTATCTTAATGGCGACAATGAAACTTAATATACTTTTAAAACATTTATATATAGATGCACAAATGTTTTGTTCTTTCTATATATATATATATATATATATATACAATTTGTTTGCTCTTTTACTGTATATTATAAAATTTTTATAAAATCATCAAAAAACAAATTTTTATATTGTTTTTTGTTTTCTGTATAAAATATTATATATACAAACTGTTTTATAATAAATCTTATAACCATTTTATGTAAACATAACCTGATATTTTAAATATATAATTAAATATGTCTTAAAATACTTAAAAAATATTTAATGATGAACCCTTTTTAATATATATATACATATATATTTTATATATGATGTATATAAATACCTAAATATATATAATTTTGAATATATATATACAAAATTCTAAAGAAAAACATGAAGAAGTTACACACAGAAGTTAAAATATAAATAATTTTATGGGTGTTCGTTAAATGTTTTTGTATATATGGAATATATATATACTAAGAATGGTGTTATTTTTATAATATATATTTATTAGCTATTCATTATTTCACGGATAATACTAATAAATATAATATGATTTGTTTACTGTAAAATATTCAAATTAAAAAAGCATTTAAAATATAGTGGTTTATGAGAATAACACCCTTGATTTTCTTCGTTGATTATATTAAATATGTATATTTCTTATTTGTATATAATTTAATATACATATAGAGAGGGTTGTTGTAAGATAAATAAACAAATTAATAAAATTGTCGTTTTAGATTAATTGTATATAAATATACAGTCATTTTCATTATATATAAAATTTGATGTGTGTATATATTTAACAAAAACTCAACTTTTGCTTTATTTATGATTTTTGTTTAGATTTATTTAACGATTTTAAAATGTGAATATTAAAATTATTTTCATAGTTGTCTGTATATAGGGGATTAAAAACAACTATTAATTTCATGAGATATAGATAAGATCTAATATTAAAATTGGAGTTGTACAACAGTATGGATTTAGATAACCATAATACAATTGAAATTTCATTAATCAATTCTATTAACAATGAAAAAATTATTTTTATCCATTATCACAGAATCATCATAAGTAACTATAAAGGTGGATTTCCTTATGCGAGCTGTGGGAGAAAAAATGGCGATTCCTATATAAAATTTTTTCCCCTAGAGATATTTTACCTCCCGGGGAAATTTACCCCCGAGTTAAATTAACTTTAACTTTTTCCCCGGGCTCTCGGGCATTTTGAGATTTTTTAACACATACATTCAATCATTCAATTGAATTAAAAACAAAAATTAGCAAATAAAAATACATAGCAAATAAAAATTTTACCAGTAAATTGAAATCGTCTGTGAGCGAAAATGAAAAATACTCCCGCACCCGCGGGGATTTCCTCGCATAAGGAAATCCACCTTAAAAATCTATAAATAAAAAGAAAATTCCTCTATATACAATAGTTGATTTTCTCGCATAACAGCAAATAGTATTTTAAATCCGAAACATTCGCAAACGAACTGAATAAGAATATAAGTATATACCACATAATGACGATGAGTGTTGAATATATATTAATAAACATTTTTTTAATAACATCCTATGTATATATAAATTGTAATATAAATATAATAACTTATTAAAATAATAATTATATTAATATATATATATATATAATAAATGGAAATATAAATAAAATATGTATATTAAAATGTGTCAATATTAATTTTAAATAGAGTGGTTTTTCGCATATAAATATAGTGCTAAAATCATATAAAGTACACACATTTTATATACTCGTCGTCGTAAATTATATTATATATACAAATACATCTATTTTTCATTTTGTATAATATAGTTTATGATGTAATTTTGTGTTTTATTTTACCATTTTATAATGGATCGTTTCATGCTATTAGCGAAATTAAAATATTTATTATATAATCATTTCCTATACCATACATAATAATATAAGTTTATTTATATAAAATTTAAATATTGTATTATGCATATATATTTTTATTATTATATATAGTTACAATTAGTTTTCAATGCATCTCCAATCATATATTTAATATAATAAATACATTATTATGTATATATAGATATATCATAGTTTAAGAAGAATTTAAGATATAGATATATATATATAAGATGATTAGAGAAAATTAAATATATATATACCAACATTTAAATATATCGTCTTATATAAACAATGCATGATTTATATATGCAGTATAATGTATATATGTACATCATTAAATAAATGAAAAACAAACAACGATATTAGCTCTAAATGTATAATGTACTATTGTACATATATAAATATATAGTTAATATGTAGATCAAAAATTCACTTAAAAGTTTAACAGAGACAGAGTTTCGACAACTAATTTTTTTTGTTTGTTATCGCACATGGCTTTTCTTAGAATAACATTGGTTTTTCAGTCGTCGTCCATCAAAAACAATGAAATTATATTACAAATTAAATTTTGTTTTTGTTTATGTCAGTGTTTAAAAACAATTATTACAAAACGAGGTGTGTATATGAATTAAAAAGCTGTATATATTTAGCCATATATTTACATGATAACGCATAAAAATATATTGAAATGAGGTGTAATAATGGTTTGTTATGTTATTCGAATTGTGGATAAATGGATTTTATATATTTTGCTTGCTAGGATACTCCAACAGTCTTTATATTGCAATAATGTATAAAGAAAAACTATCTCGTTTACATTAAGAATTCAAATATCTGAAAAAATCTATCTATCCAATGTAATCTTGTAATCTTGTAACCAATAAAACAAAAAATTTTTTATAACACCACATTTATGTCCTATCATCATTTATAATCCCTGATCATTTCACAATTACTTTACTTTTTTTAGTGTATTAAATGTACCTCGACATTTAAATACATATTATTATGGTATATCTATAATTGAAAACAAAAATATAATACGATTTGTAATGAAACTATATAGAATAGAAAAAAACATTGTTTGGAAAGAGGAACTTAACTGAAAAAAAAACCAGCAAGTTAGTTAAACATATGTTAAACAGATCTATCTTAAATTAAATATACCTTACATATATTTATTCAAATAGATATAAAGTTAAATGAATGTATAAGAAAAAAATACTTTGAAAACATATACACTCGTAAAATGGAGGTTTTAAGAGATTATTATTATTATTATTATTAGTAAAAATACGTAATGGTATTGTTCTTAGAAATATACGAAATTTTAGTTAAAATTATATTCAAATCAACATCACTCGCCTCATAAACATATAGATATATTTATATTATATATATAGTTCGTATATTAAAATTAACTGGTTATGTTGATCGCAATTACTGAATTGGTAAATTATCATATTATGTTATTTATCCATTATTTTGTTAACATTTTTCTATATTACTCGCTGTGTAAATACCATATATATATATATATTTGTTAAGAATTTTTAATTTATTGAATAAACAAATCCAAAAAAAAAACAAAATCATATTGATTTCATTCTTAAACGCATATAGTTTTCTCTTCACTACTAATACAATACAAAATTTAATGAAATATGTACTTATTATTTTTTAGTATATTCTATTGTATAAGATGATATATATATATATATTGATTTTTGTTTAATTTCCATTAATTTTTTTTTTTCAAATGCGTTGTCTTTTGTAAATTTAAATATTAACATGAAAAAAATTAAAATAACACACATGAAACAATTCATTACCCAATAATAAATATATAAATAGGTGCGATGTACATTTTAGATATCAGTGTTCAATTTTTTTTTATTTTATCTATACGTTTATGTAAATATATAAGTCGAATGAATATATATTATATATAGGTTTAGGTAGATATACATCTCTAAATATAGTACAGCTATAAATCTATATAGTAATATCGCAATAACGCACACACATGAAAGGAAACATTTTTTTTTTGCTTTTCTTTTACAGAAAATTATTTTAGACAATTAATTTTATTTTATGAATGATTAGATCGCATATATTTTGTATATACAAAATGTTAATTATATATCTATATTTCTATTTAGATTTAATTTAATCGTTTTTGTAGGAAGAAAAGTTATTGATGAATGCTGCAATAAGAAGATTAAATCAATTTTATTTTATGATATTTCAAATTAATTTGTCATAAAATACAAAAATTGGATATTGGAAAAATGAAGTAATCTTTTAAAGAAAATTAACAATAATATATCTATTTTGAATACATATTGTAATTGTTTAAAACATATATATTTAAAAATCGAAATATAATTTTTTTTTAATAACTCATAAGTTCAATCATTATACAATTCAAATCTTGTTAATATAAAAAATACAATAAATACGCATATAAATATATTTTTTATGTGCATATATCAATAATTTAATTATAAATAATTTTTTATGTATTGTATATAAATAAATCTTTAAAACAATAATACAAAATTATTTGAGTAATGATTTCCTTTGAATTTAGAGGCAAAGTACAAATAAAAAATAAAATAATAAAATATTTACGTATATAGAAAATAAAAAGAAAAAAAAATTAATTTTTTATGATCATATAACTTTATTTTTAAGAAAACAAAAAAAAAATCGTACTAAATAAATATATATGCCAGCTCTCTGTTAAAATTCCTATGTTATAAAACACGAGAGTTTTCCAAGATGTAAAAATTTTAAATTGATTTATTGTTTGTCTTTGAAAATATTTTTTATATTTTTTTATATAGTATATAGTGCGTATATATACAATAAAATAGAATAATGGAAATAAATTAAATCAATTATAGAAATTGAGAAACGTTTATTATTAGTTTATTGATTTTACAAATATATTTTAGAATATAATTTGTTTTTTTTTTCTTTTAACTTTTTCTTTTAATGCGTGAAATAAAATAAAATCGATTAACGCAATTACTAAACAAAAGGTTATACTAGCATAGCATTAACTATATATATAATAAGAAAATATTTTTCTGAACAATTTTACTCCGAAACGAATAAGAAATTTAAATAAAAACTACAATATTCGAATGGTAGAAATATTTTGTTTTTGTTTTAAGGGTGGTTTAATAAAGTAAAATAAAAGAAGCATTTTACCATTTATAATAAGAATAAATTGTAAAATGTTCACATCACAATGCTGCTGCTATAATACATACAATATATAAATCATGAAAATTTGATCGTTAAATTGCAATTAAAAAATTAATTTAAATCTCTTAAATTGGCATCATGAATGCTGTATTTTTTCTGCACGAGCGAGTATTCCATACAATATAAAATCACTTAAAAGTTATAATTTTAAAGAAAAACAAAAAAAGATTTATATTTTTTATTAAGTTTTTGTTATATTCAATTTGTTAATCAAATTAAAATTTTATACTTTTTATAATTTATAAACAATTTGAATTAAAAAATCATTAAATCATTATATACGCAGAGGTTTTATTTTTATAGTCTTTTAAATTTTCAAAAATTTGATTATATTGAAAAGAAAAATTTTGTCTGCTTACGCGCGTATAATCATTGAGTGGATTGGATATATTTGGATATATAGATGTTATTCTTTGAATAAATTTCTATTTAATATACTTTGTATGATGTATAGATATAGATAGAGAGCGTAAACAACAACTTTATAATTATAATAAAATTAAAAAATAATATTAAGTTTTTGAAAAGTTTACAGGCAATCAAAAAAATTAATATAGGTGAATTGCTGGCAATTTGAATGAAAAAATCTTGGCAGATAACAGACGAATTTGATTCTAGCATAAGTGATTTTTATGATAATGAATAGATCATAATTTATTTGGCAAACCCGAACAATTTCAAATGTTATAAAGTATAGAGATGCGACATCCTGCACAAAATTTCAATTTTTCTCATAAAATAATTTTCATCTTTTTGTCTTACAGAAATGTATAAGATTTACGCATTATTGAACATATATTTTACGGAATAAATATATACGAAATAAATATATCGTATATAAAAACAATATATAAATAAATAATTAATTATCTTATATATATATATGTTTCAAGAGAGCTCTTAAAAATTTATAACATTTTTTAAAGTGTTTTTGATCTGATGAACTAGTTTTTTTGGTTTTATATAAATATATATATATATAGATTTAGGTAAAATAATACAAATTATAATAATAATAATTATTATTATTATATTATACAATATTTATAAATAAGTTAAATATTCTTTGTATATTATTTAAAAATAAAATATATATATGTCTATTTGCACCATTAGTAAAATATACTATTATTATATATATATTATATTATATTAAAAATACTTTGCACACTTAAAATTTGATTTAGTATATTGAATATTTGAATTTTTAATTGTTTTTCTATATAAATAAATGAATATTTAGAATCTGCGTGTACTTGGAAAATTATGCAATATAATTGGAATTATTTTATATTTCAAATATATGATACGTTTTTGTTATGGTTATTTATATTATAATATATATATATAGATTTAAGTTAAATGTTAATAATTATTGAAGTGTATTTGGTATAAATATTTATTGTAATAAAACATTGATTTGATAATAAATTATTTAATGGTAATATATTGTTTTTTTTTTATATATATAGATATATAAATGGATTATATAATTTTGCGTTTTATTTTATTATAAATTCTGCGGTGAAGATTTTAATGCGAATAACATATGCATATCTACATTGTTAGTGAATCAATAATGCTTAAAATTCATAGTTCATTTTGTTATAAAACAAAACGAATAGGAAACAATTCCGATATGGCAATTAAGTTCACCTGCATATTTGTTTAAAATTATATATTTAAACTATGTATATGGTTACGTATATATAAGTTTCATTTCCATATATAGAGTATATGGTATGAAAAGAAAACCCATAATAAACTAGTCTTTATATCCTATATAGATACATTTGAATTTGTACATATATGAACAATTTATATGTGATGGATGTTCATGTATATTACATTTTGACAAACTTCCGAATGAATAACCGCACATCTTAACGCCCATCATACATATATGTTTAGGGTGGATTATATTATGTATGTACTTTTATACAATACTAGGCAATAAGAGAACAATATATCAATTATCTTAAATACACTTTTGATGAACTTTTTTTTTCATCATTTATCATATATTTATATTCGAATTGTATATGTTCATATATATAAAAAAAGGATATGTTTTATATTTAAATAACCGTTTCATATCTATATCTATATATGTATATTTGTTGTACACGTAATATTCTCTTGTATATAAAAGATTAATTACATATTGAATAAATTAAATCCACATTTACATTTTTTTTATTCTTATAATTAATGAAATTTCAATTGTTTTGTTATACATATATTTTTTTTGTTATACACCTTTTGTATACCTTTTCGAATGGAATCTGGATATTTTTTTTTTCAATAAATGATTTTTAATTTAGATTTTGCAAAGGTGATAATACTAATTTCCGACGAATTTTGGTAGGTAATTTTTTTTGTATTTGATTTGTGGTTTGTTTTGTGCAGATGTTAATAATTTTTATCCGTTAAAACAATTAAGTTTTTGTCTTAATTTCCCACAAATCCTATAACAATTTATCACTAATCTTTTTAATTATATTTTCATCTTTTTCATGAAATTTTAATTTTCGTAATCTATTTATTATTAATTGTAAATTTTTAAGAAAACATTCAACAAAATAGTAGAAAAAAATTGTTTAAATAACATACTAAAGTAATGCTTTTCATGACATGCCGACGGCAGACGACGGCAAATGTCAAATTGAAAATACATGCATTTCAATGGCGGTGCTTTTTATGAATATTGGACGGCGGACTGACGGCGGACTTTTATATTTTTTTTTCTATTGCCGTCGGCTGACCGTTGTCCAATATTCATTTTTCATTTTATTTACATTTTATTTAATTTTTATGATTTAATTTCATAATAATAAAATATCCAGTTAATTTACAAACTAATAAAAAATGGAATTATTTAACAGCAATTGGTATTTATTATTAAATTTCGGTTTTTTTATCCAGGCAAAATAAATTTCAGAAAAAGCACATTTTTTTTTATATCACAAATATCATATTTGTGATAAATAAAATATTTTCATAGAAATCGAGGCTTAAGGAAAATATAGATAAATACCAACAATAAGGAAGTTTCTTGATAGTTTTTAAATGAAAATTATCTGTTGATAAAATTAAAAATAAAGTAAAGAAGTTATCCAAATGTGAAAAACCAAAAACACTTTTAGAATACAAATTGAAAAGAAAAGTACAATAGGGAAACTTGTATAGTTAACAAACATTCTAATAGATAGCGGTTGTTCATTTTTATTTTCGATATCCACCGATGGGTTTTTATCGCCGTCTAATGGTGAATAGGAACAATAATGTTATATCAATTCAAACCAATTTCAAACCAGAATTTTTATTTAATTTATTTAAAATTCCTTTAAAATAATTCGTGTATTAATATAATTGTTATTAATATACTAAAGAATAAAGAAATTGTGTATTTGGAATTTTGATAATACATTTTTTTTTGTAAACTGCATCTAAAAGAAATAAATTGTTTCCTTTTTATATATTGTTATATGTTACAAATTTAATTGAATTTATTTTCCATATTTTACCACAAAAATGTAATAAAAAAACATTTTTGTATATTTTGTAGATATATATATGCATTTTTTTTATTTAAATACAGCTTTTTCTTAGGCAGATTTTGATGATTGATGATTTGTTGTGGTTTAACAAATTTACAAAAATAAAAATAAAAACGAAATATACTATAAAACAATTTATTTGAAGGATTTTACTTTGTATAAAGAAGAGGCTGAAAAGCGACATTGTTCTGTTTATAGTTTATGATTTTATTATTATTATTATGCGATATGCAGTTTTAAATGAGTTTAAATGATATATACTCCAAAAAGATACATTTTTTTTCTATACTATAGATTTCTGTATACATATTAAATTGATGTTCATTTGTATATATGTGTTCTTTTTTACACACTCAATAATCGTAAAATATATGGGTATCTATATCACAGTTCAAGAAACTCCTTTTACTAAAATCATATATTAAAAACTATGAAAAATGGCCATAAATCACAAAAGTGAATGTTGAATGTGCGATTATTAAAAATGGAATTATCAAAATTGCTACTATCGAATATGTATAAGAAATAACCATATATAAGAAATTAAAATTGAGCAGATGCTCTAAACATTATAATTTGATAAACCGATTATAAGTAATCTAATTGTTACTGTTTTGTACATTCCACTCTGCGGTAACTTATTAATTCCCTTTATACTTTGTATATATAAAACGAATCGAATGGATATTGATCCCAAATTCCCTTTGTTGACTGACATTAAAATTTTATGCAGTATAATCAACATATTCTTCAATTTTCATTTCTAATTCATGGTATGAAAACTTCGTATCCCTTTTCTATGAGAATGAATATCCTTTTTCTATGAGAATGAATATCCCTTTAATTCAATTTAAAACTATTATTTTCATATATACATCTCTCGATGAATATATATATATAAAATTATAATAAATAATACACACATTTAATTTATATTATTTTATAAATATTTTAATTATTTTTTTATTTCATTTTACATAAAATTCATTTTTTCATATATTTTTTTAACAAATTAATATATATAATATATAAATTGATTAGAGCTGCGGGGAGCATTAAATTTACAAAATGCTTATTATTTATTTTTTACAAATTATTTACATTATCAAAAAAAAAAAATTAAATATTTATTATATAAGAATTTGGACCTAAATATACATATAAATTAATTTTATTTATCTTTTAATAATACCCATTGAAGTTAATTCAATTCAAATTTTATCTTTTTATTGTATGTATAATATATTTATGAAAGTTCTTATGAAATGATTTTAAATTCACCGTAAAAATCTGTGTATTTTATTAATTATTTTAGTTGTATTTTTAACTATATATAATTTATTTATAAATTGATTAATGAGATCTATAGGATTTTTATTAAAAATGTTTAATTATATTCTAAATTATATACATATAAATAGTTTTTACATTGCGGGATTGAATTTTATGTGATTTGGGATTTTGATAAGTGAACGTAGAGTGTATTATTTTCTGCGGATATTATATATGTATAATTTGATGGATTTAAAAGGTAATATACAAATATAGGAAAAATATAGTACTAAATTTGGTATTTGGTGTTAGATTACATTTTAAATGAAAATTCAGTACAATTACATTATAATAATAATTATTATAAAGAAAAAATTCTGTTGGACACTTTATGCTCTTTATGTTTTATTTTTAAAAACATTATACAACGGAAACTATTAAACTATTTCCATTTCTCGAAATAGAACAAATAAGAATGGTGTATAAATATACTCTGATTTTTTTTTTTTTTTTGTTATTTTAAAAGTGACTTAATATTTTATTGTTACGTAAAAATTTTTTTCTTATTTTTCTTCAAAGAAGGTGGCAAATATATTTTTTTTAAAATATACATAAATATATAAATAGAGAACAGGATATTCATTTTTAATTGTATATTAGAATAGCGCAAAATTATTTTCTATATGTACATTATTTAATTTTTATTTGTTGAATTTTATATATATATAAATTTATTTTAAATTTATTTATTTAAATATAACACTTATTTGCTTATATATACGACGCGCAAATAATAATTTTTAGTGAATAAATGCATATATATTGCATTTAAATATAAATAAAATATATAATATAATTTTATAGTTTAGTTTATTTTTATTTTATTTGTTATTCTTATAATTATATATTTTAATTATTATAATAATATTAAAAATTATATTTAAAATAATATAATCATAATAATAATAATAATATAAATTACCATAACAAAAATACTACATGCGTAACGTTAAAATTAAAATAAAAATAAAACGTCATCACATATATATACTTATTATATCTAAATACAATTATTATTTATATATAAATATATGGTAATTATATTATTACAATTATATACATTTAAAAAAAAAATCATTCAATTTGTTTATTTATGTACATAAATATTTACAGTATGCGACACAATTTATTAAAATAAATATGAAAATATGAAATTTATTAATTTAATCCATTCATAAATGAACTGTATTCATTTAAATTTGTTTTTTTTTTCGCATTTAAAGACACTACATATTCATTCATCAATGTAAATCGTAGTGCAATGTACCAGTAAAAAAAGTAGAATGAAAAATAAATCAAAAAAATACCTAAAAAACAAACACAATTTTATCGTATCATACTGTATATATCTATTTATATATATATCAACTATTAAAATGCCCACACACAGCATTAACTATATATATATTATTTTCATTTTATACATATATTATATATAAATAATTATTATTTATGGGGACTTCCACAATCCTCGTGAATTGTTTTCTTTTTTAGCATACCCAAATCATTAACATTTTCCAAGAATGTTTTATGAGCTGTTAATACTTTAACTGTTTCAACATCTTTCTTTAATTCTTCCATATCACGTTTTAATTTTGCTCGACGATTTTGAAACCATGTTATTACCTAACGAAAAAAAAAAAAATTAAAATATTATACAAAATTTTGATATTATAGAAAAATTTATATTTTACTTGTGCATTTGTTAAACCTAAAGCTGCTGCAATTTCATCACGATCAGCGGGTGATAAATATTTTTGATATAAAAATCGTTTTTCCAATTCAAATATTTGATGATTTGTAAAGGCTGTACGTGATTTTCGTTTTTTCTTTGGTTGTGGCCTTGTTGCAAACAAATTTAAATGCGATTGATCTATAAAATTCCAATGTAAACATTATAATAAATTTTATAAAATTCTGAAATTAACACAATCATTCATTAACTTATATATTCTGTTGTATTATATGCGTATATAAAGTTATGCCAAAAAAATATAACCGTCGTGGATTTTATAATATATCCCGCGTAAATAACAAAATTCTTCACTATATTTTAAAACACAATATGATTCAACTGAAATAGAAGAACATATGAGTTTATTCATGAATAGCTAACCAATTTAATGGCATATCCAAAACCAATAAAATATTTTAATAAAAAAATAATACAATAAATACACGAAATAATATCACAGCTAATAATGGTTAAATTATCAATTGGATAATTTCGAGAGTGTGGCTCTGTGGTGTGGTTAACAATGTTTTTCGAGTATATTTTCTAATTTGCATAATCGTATAATAATACAAAACAACCAATTATGAAAGAAACAATAGAAAAATGTAGTGGAATTCAAAAAAAGAATCGTCCTTTGTAATCGTGCATTTATTTGTTTTTATTATAATATCATAAGAAGAATGGAATATTTTTTGAATGTTTTGCGAGAATGGAATATTTTTTAAAAAACGTAATACAAAATAAAATTTTGATCTAACTATCAATACTCGTTAATATTATTTTAATTATATTATTTTAATTACAATAACATTTAAGTGTTATCTATAACAATTTTGTAATAAAATTATGATAAAAAAAATTTACAAAACGTGCATCTGAATCTTTCAATTTCCTCTAATACATATATAATAATAATAATTATAGATTTATAGCTTATATTGTAAAATATGCAATATATATATATATATAAATATGCGATTAATAAATGCGGTTTGAAATCGAAATCGGTAAATGTTTATGTATAAATACAGAATTTGTATATATATTTTAAAAAGTACTGTGGATAATTCATTATATTTATATAAATTATAACAGTTATCGATTCAATACATTATCTATATAGAATTAAAATACCATCATTTGTTATATAATATTATTATATGGTATGGTTGTTTAAAATCATATATATATATATATATAGATATTTAAATGATGAACGGAAATTTGTTTTAAACAAATCAAATAATTTATTTCCTATATATTCTAAATATAAATTACATAAAAAAAATTTTGATAAAAAAAACAAGAAGAAATTGGTTCCAATTAATTTGTAATAATAAAAGGGGAATAACCTTTATTCAAAAAAAACAACAAAACAGAGTAATTCATTAATTCTAAAATTATTTTCCAAAACAAATAATATACCTATCAATAACATATATATATATATAGATTTAGTTCACGTTCAGTACTTTCCATATTCATATATGAAAACACACATATGGAGATAATAAATAATCGTTTATATTTTTAGAATATAATAAAAATCAAATTCGTAAACATAAATAAATACATGATTATTAATTATAATATAATATACATGGTATATACACAATTAAGATATTCTTTTGATATAGTGTATATGGTTCCGATGATGTGAAAATTATCTATATAAAATATCTAATTTGTTATACATTTTATTATTACAAATTAGAAACGAGTTATTGATTTTGAAAAGCGAAAAAAAAATAAATTAAATTGATTTTATAGTTTTACGTTAAAAGTCATATATTCATATATTAATATATATACTTAAACTTTTATTCCTTTTGAATTTATAAATATCGAGAGCTGGTATAAATAATATTGAGAATTTACAGTAAAATTGTTTTTTAAAAATCCATTCATATATAAAATATATTACTGATATATGATGAATTTTCAATGTTTATATAGAATCGATTTTTTAAGGGTTTTTTTTATACCTCAAATTTATAAATGTAAAATTTTCCATTTCAATAGATTAATTTTCAATCATTATCAATTCTCATCGTCGAAGTTATACTGTATAACTAAATAATCATATAAATGAGATAATTTTGAAAATTTACATGTGATTAAAATAATATAACTGATTAAATGTATCGCATATAATAATATATATTTTATAGATATAGAATTATAGATGATATGATTATTCAGTGTTGAAGGTTAATGACGCGACGCTAAACAAAATATGAATAATAAAAAAAAATGAAAAACCAAATAAAAAACAATCGGAAATTTATTTATATAAAATATATTGAAAAGTCGCATATATAAAAATCGACAAAGCGATATTTAACAATTCAAATCTGTAATTTATATAAAAATTATACAATTTGGATATAGTTAACACCATAATAAAAAATTATTAATTAAAAAATATATGATATGGAATATAAAAATAATTTTTTTTTTATAAATATATATCTTCTATAATATGATCATCATATGTATATAGTATACCATATACTATATATAAATAAATATATTGATGAATATTTTAATTGCTATTATATATTCATATTCTTATATATGTGTTCCTTTTTTAAATATATTTTTTTTTTTTTATTTGAACTTGCGATGATATTTTTTCTTCGGCGCGTTCACAAAACATACACAAAAGTAAATTATCCGTATTATATGTATATATTAAATATATATATGATATAATTTTGTTATTTATTTATTGTATATTAATATTATATATAATATATTGTATATGTATAATAATGTAAAGACCAAAAAAAAAAAAAAATTGAAATTCATAAATTTTATCCCAAAATCATCATATTTACATATAATTAATTTGATCACAAATGCGCTACCGCCTTTTGAACATTATTTTTTGATTATTATTAAAATATTCTTCTTTTTTCTTTTCAGTTTTTTTTTTTTTTGGATTCAAAATTTTTTAATCAGAATTTAGTTGATTTTTTTTTATAAATACATATTTATATATATGTTATAATAAATATATAATATACAATACATGATCAATATACGAAGCTGAGAGGTATAATATTATAATGATAATGGTAAAATAATAATAAGAAACAAATCATTTAATTTTATTGTTTAGAAAAAATTATGGGTCCTTTAAAAAATACAAAGTGCGTCCTTTAAAAAATATCCAAATTTACATTAAATTGTCACAAGTCCTTCATATTCGGTTTTGTGAATGAAAAAAATGAATAAAACAGAATTGAATATAATAATGAGATATGATAAAAAAAATCATTTAGCTAATGAATTGTTTTACAACATTACATTGTATTTCTATATATTTATATGTATATATATATAATATATTATCATTCCGGTAATTTTTAGAATAAAATAAAAATAATATGAATTTAAAAAAAAAATAAGCTGTTGGAAAAGATTTATATTTCCAATTCTTATTTTAATTCATTCATTTTCTTCATATACATACTCTTATATATATATATATATATATATAATAGCCATTATTCATAATATTATATTTATTATGATTAAGATTATATTTTTAAATAATAAGTATAATAATAATAATAATAATAATAATATAAAAGAAGAGTTTTTATTTTTTGATTTTGGTGCGGTATTCATCGTCTCGTGTGCTGATATCTCATTGCGGTAGCCCCGTTACAAGAGAGCGCCATCTCGTGAAAGGCGTGGCCCGGGTTTTATATAGTTGTGGATAAATCAAAGATTGCCGGCTGCTCTTTGATGTTTACCGAAATACTTGAGAAAAAAAAGTACACCGTCACGTACAATTGTATAATGTATATGCATATACATCGGGAAAAACAACGATGTATTTTGTAATATTTTCCATTGGAGATTATTATCTTCATTACTATATATATATATATATATATAATTTTTTTACAATGCTGTATAGCCGCAGCAGCAATGATACATGATGTAAAAAATATACTATATAATGGGTATATATACAATATATACATGATAGGATTATAGGAATATACGAATGGAAGAAAAGAAAAATTTTATATCATGTTTTATTTTTATGAAAAAGTATACTATATATGAATCTCGCGGAACAAAATATACAAATTATATATGTATATATATATGCATATATATATCGGGTATATCCGTAAACATTTTAAATTGTATTGTGATAAATTAATTATTTTTTCTTTATCAATTATATTTTGTAACTATATATATATATATATATATATAATAATATACATTAAAAATGAATACAAGTGTTTTTTTTTTGTTTAGCTAAATTAATTTATTGAATTTTTATTAATGCATAAGTATACGCATATATCGGGTATGTCAGGTTTAGCTATATATACACAGTTATATATAAGTTTTGGACTTATTTAGTTTTTTTTTCAAGTATACTATATATTAAGAGCATTTTATATATTGAATTGTATTCATAAAATATATGATCAATTATTTATTGTATATACCTATATATAAAAAAACATGATTAAATGTTAAATGATATTTTGTATATATATGTTAATAAGATAATTGTTATTAATTTAATTAATAAGTATTTCATTATAAATATTTTATATGCTAATCATATGGTTTTTTTTATTGTTGATAAAAATTCTGTCTGGTTAAAATCAACCAAAAGTTTTTTAATTAGAATAATATCATTTAAATTTTTTTATATACATACAAAGATTCAGCATAAAATTAATAAAAGTGTAGTTATATGAAAATGTATATATATATATATATATATATATGTATATATATATATATATATATATAGAAACAGATTATGCCGCCTTTCTAAAATCTATATAATGAGCATATTATATTTTGTAAATTATGTTTTGTTTTTGTGTCTTTAATTTGATTAATGATAAATGCAATTATTATAAAAAGACAGGATATGAAAATAAAAAAATAAATGATGTGAATTTTTTTTCCTTCAATTTGTTATTCATATATGCATATCTAAATAACATATATAATATTTTAATATATTTAAACTTTATTTAATAAAAAAAAATGATATGCGAAAATTAAAGGATAAAAAAAAACAAAATATTATATACTAAAAGTTATAATGAATTTAATAATTTGTGAATTTTAATCTTCTACAATATTTTGGAAAAGGGATGTAAACATCATTCATCATTACATATAGTCTCCAACTATATAATCTGAAAAATATTCATTTTAAATATAAATAACGATATGGATATATTGTCGTATTAATAAAACAAAAAAAAAATAAAACGTTATGATATTAAATGGTTTTTTTGTGATCAATTTCACTGCATATATATATTAATAAGATTATATTATAAGAGATTTTTGTTTTGATTATTTCATATGAACATTCTTTTTACCATATATACACTAATTAATGAAAAGTGTAAAAGAAACAATAATACAATTGAATATTAAAAATATGTATATATAATTAAAAAATATATATATATATACATAAAATAATGGATATTTATTTTCATATAATATATTTATGATATGCGTAAAAACATTTTTATAAATGGTACAAGAACAGCAAAAAAAAAACAGCATCATATATGATATATAATAATATAATAATAATAATAATAATATATAAAATAATAATAATAAAAAAAAAATGCTAAACCGCAAAAATCAATTTTTTCATAAAAGTAATATATGAATATATCCACGCATATAAAAATTTTTAGAGCTTGTTGTATAAGATTTTCGGTTAACATCAAAGTATAAAATAACAAAAAAATAAAAATGTATATCTTTTATTTTATTTATTTATTATTTATATACATTTTACCTCTCTATCTCGCTATATAACACTTTGGTTGTATTTTTTTTTTTGTTTTTTATAAATTTTTAATAACGCTTTATTTTTTTTTTGTTTTTTATTAATAAATGGGATACATTCATTTATTAATAAATACATCGCCGCATCGCATATATATGATAAACTTATATATATATCACTTATTATATATATATATATATATGTATAAGAAAAATTTTATATTCATATATATATATATACATATACAGATTTGCCGCTATAGTTTTGACGATTTTATTTTTGTTATATATTATAAGAATAAATAAATTTAATGTTTTTATAATGTATTAATTATTATATGTTAATTTGTTGAAATTTATGTGTGTTAAATTAAGTAAAAATAATTATTAATATATGCATTAAAAGCATATATATAAGTGTAATAATTAATTGGTGGAATAAAAAAGGGAAAAATATTGTATATTTAAAAATAAAATATCGTCATTTGAAATGTTTTCATATACACAACAAAGGGATCACCAAATTGCATGAATGCTATAGTAAATGAAAAGGATTGACATATTTTAAGAATTTATCTGCTTAGTTGATGATATACCTGATGGAACATAAATATCTCATCAAACATTGGAACATAAAAACTTATCAAACACATTCATAAAGACATCAAAAAAGATAAAACAAAACTATATGGATGCAGATACTTTTTGCAGCGCATTACTGATCCTGTATATGAAAAAACAAATTGTTTCCCATAAATTGTCCGCGCGCGAATGTTCCGGTGGGAATGAAGTGGCTTAACGTAATATACGTATTCAAAGTTTTTCATTTATAATTTTTGTAATGAAAATTATTTCCGCATCATATATACAGCACATTATTTATATATATTTTATAATTATTAAATTACAATTGGTATAGTATCTATATAAAAAAAATGTACATTCAAATATTTTATATACAGTCATTCGTATTTATTTATTATTATATCACAATAATGAATCAGATTATATATATAATAATTTTAATCATAATATATACATATACAATTATATATTTTTCTATAATGAAATGAATGAAAATATATATAGAGAGCAAAAAAAAAAAATCTTAATTAATGATGAGAAAAATTTTTCATAAAACCATGATGATGTTACAATAGTCATAGTCATTATATAAAAATAATAATAATTACAATTGTATATTTATTATTAAAATCACAAATTGAACTTAATTTTTTGTTGGTTTATATTAAAAAAAAACCTAAAAAACCTTATATTTAAATAGTTATTATTTTTTTTAACTCTATCATTTAACCAAATATGTGTATTTATAACATATATTATAAAATAAAATCGATATATATAGTTTGAAATTATATATATATTCAAATAAAAATAGTATATGTTTTTATATCATTTAATTTCACACCATTAATTCATTGATGTATTTTATTTGTATTCAGTATCTACATTCAGTAACGGAATATGTATATAAAGAAATATAATAAAGATCTTATTTAGTGCTTTTTTCTGTTAAGATTTAGATACGTATATAACAATATCGCAAGAAAAAAATTAAAAAAAAAAATTAATGTACAAATAATAAAAAAAAAAAAGAAGTGATATCCAACTGTTATTGTATATAATTGGACCACACATCTATATATATATATATATATATATATGTAATTATTTTTATTTATATCATTTTATATACAGATATCTTTGAATGCTGTTTAAAAAATATATTTAACAAAAAATCTATCTCTAACCCTATATATATATATATAAAAATATATATTTAAAAGAAAAATTATATATATATATACGTGAGTTGTAAATATAATAATTTTGAATGTGGTAAAAACTTAATTTTATATTAAAAAATGAAATAGAATATATATACATATATATAGAGAAAACAGATGTCAAATTAACTAATTTCATCGTATTAAATAATAATTATATATATTTTCAAATATTGTATAATGTATATTTCTTCTCTGTGTGATCATAATATATAAAATATACAATAAATGTAATAATATTAAGATATAATATATGATTTATATATAATTTTTTTTAAACTTTATTTTTTTACCATATACATATATATATAGTTATCATTTGTATCCGCATCATACATGTATATCTTTAATAAAAGACTAACTAATTTCCCTTTTATACGCATTTTTTTTTTAATTTAATTTTTTTATTTCATATAAAAATATATTTATTTATATATTAATTTGATAGCACAACTAAACGTTTTTTTTTTGGTTATTTTTCATCTTATTTATTATAAAAAGTAGGATGACGTATGGATGCTTATATATATTATTTTCCATATCATTAATTTAATTTCCATTTTAAAAGATATCTCAAGAAAAACCACATACAATATATTTATACAGCATAAATGGCATATGTTTGATAACTGTATTGTTAAATGTTTTTGTTCTTATATGTATGTATATAGAAATGGGTTCTTTGAATCATTGTTCTATTATTATTGGGTTATGGGTTATATATGCGTTGGGAATATTAGCCTTTTTTTTTTTTGGTGGTTAATTTATATAATATAATAGAAATGAAAATGAAAATGTAAAAAAAAAACCCATTGAATAATAATTATAAAGATATTTAATGATAATGAATAATAAAAACCTTTTTTTTTACTTCATTTTTTTTTGTTATTAATAATAACATCAAAACAACGACGGAACAACCGCACACACATATTTATAAAACATCCCTCTTTTTTTTTTGCTTTTTCTTAAAGACTTTATTTAGCAAAGAAATATAATTAAATTGTATACAGTTTCAATGAAGGTATATATAGAAAAAAAATTTAAATTTGGTTTTGCAAAATATTTATATATGGATTTAGAGAGCCATTGACAAAAACACAACGATTTTTTTTTTTTTGAATATATAAAATGTATAGAAATGAGAAAAAAAATATGTTGTATTTATATAAAAAAAAAAAAAAGGATGTTTATATAAAATATATATGAAATGAAATGATGTTTGTGACAGACATATCTAAATTTAACAACATATTTTTAATTAATTAATTTTTATGGTAAATTTAAATATATAAGATTACCTTTTTTTTGTAAGTATATGTTTTAAAATGATAAAATTATATGAGATATGTGCGGTTTGCAGCCATTTTGTCAGAATAATAACATCATTTATGCAATCGCATATATATAAAATAAATATACAATTACAACAAAGAATAATAAATAATATAATTTTATTATGTGTAAGTATAGGTATTTTTTTCTTTATTATTATATAAATACTTAAGGGGAAAAAAGAAACATTTTATATTAATATAAAATAATCATTATAATAATAATAATAATAATAATAATTTTAATAATATATACAGGTAAGTATATGATGCATATACATCTCATATTGTTAAATACATTAAACAATATAATAACAAAACAGTCATTTATGTATGGTATATATACACACAAGACATCAAAAGTTATGTACAGTATCGCATAAATGCAGAGTATGTATATATGAATATATTTACCCGTTCATATATGTTTTAAACCAGAAGGCAATTTTTCTTTTTTTATAAACGTATATTTCTTCAGGACTATATTTACCTGTAAATATATATTATAAAAAAAAATATACGCGTACTTAAAATGTATATAACTATATCAAAGAACATAATATTATAATATACGATTAAATATGTACAGAAATTATGTATATGTATAATAACTATTGAGTACATTGATCGGATAATTCTTGTAATTGTTTATTAACAAGTTCAATATTAATTATATTCATGTTTAAATAAATACATGTGCCTATATTTACATAATAATCATAATAATAATAATAATAATAATAACAATAATTATGCACAAGCACATCTATATGTATAATATTGTATTATAAACCTCTATTATATCGATATTTATTAATAATTCATCACTCAATATTATAAATATTATATATCATGTATTATATATTATTTTATACATTAATTATTTATTAATTTTTTTTTTTTACTTGTAAAAGATATATATAAAAAATTGTGATTAAATCATATAATTGTGTAAAAATTAATGTAATTTAATTTATGTATATGCAAAAATTCGGCCATCCAATAGTTGAATTATATAATTATATATATGTTTAAATACAATAAATATGTACCATTATACAAAAAAAAAATAATACAACCTTATGAAAGTATTTAAATTTATTACCTTTGTGAAATTATTTATGTTAATTTCAAGTGCATATATATATATATATATATATATATATATATATTTATATATATAAAGAAAAAAAAACTTATTATTTTATAAATGTATGCTAATTATAGGGTTTATTTCCTTTCTTCAAAATTAATTTAATATATACATTTTAATGATGTATAGAATAAATTTGGGAAAAAATATGCATAATGATTCATTATCATATTATTATAATGATTAATTTATTAAAATTTACATATGAAAAGAAGTTGTATATATATAAAACAATAGCTTTAAATAATTATTTTTTAATTTCACCATCTATATAAATTGGTCAAATATAAAGTCTGAGAAAAGAAAATTGAGAAAATCCATGGAAATTGAAATCAAAATAATGTACAATGAAATTTTTATTACTTTTAAATGATATTCAGACAAATCACAACCAAAAATGAAGCACAATTCTATAAAGTTTGTTTATATTTTCATATATATAGATATTATCTATTAGATAAATATATCATGACTTATTTATCACATAAATCGCCAGAACTCATAGATTTTCCAAGACAAAATACATAACATATTCGTTATATAGGGGTTTTAAACAAAAATCGCATAACAAAAAATGACATAATTTGTTACAAATAATTTTTATATATTATAGAGAATTATTTGCAGTATATATATCTTAATTAAGTCTTCAAATTAATTTTTAATCAACCAAAAAAAGTTCAAGTAATATTAATTTAGTGATTTAAGTACCGTATATACATACTAATTGAAAATCATTGAATTTAATATATAAATAATTTAATAATTATATGAATATAATATAGAAAGCAAAAATAATTTAAACTAAAATATATATTTTAATGAAATTAAAAATAATTTTACCTAATTTTCGAAATCTATAAATAATCAGTTAATTTTGGGATATTTTATATATTATATTATAATTCATATTAAAAAAGATTTATTATAAATTTTAGTTATGTTGGTTTTTTATTTGTAATTAATTTTTCCAATTAATATATAATAGAACCAAGAAAAAAAAATGAAAGTATATTAATTTTTATAAATATATATGGATGTTTATAATTTTAATAAATTAATCAATGAACTATAAAATTAAAAAAATTTGTTATTTTTTTGTTTACATAATCAATTATTTCGATTATTTTATATGTTCCAAATTATGAAATTTTTAATAATAAAATTATATGTGATCGTCATTGAAATCATTATTATTATTATTATTATTATTCTCTATATATAAAAATAAGTTACTCGCAGATGATCAGTTAAATATTCAATCAAATAAATGATATTTATAATATGGTTTTTTTTTAATTTTATTTATATAAACCATAAATATTACTTTTTATGTATTTTATATAGATATAAATAAAAAAAATGAATAATGTAATTATATATAGAAACTCAATGAGTTTTGAGATTAATTAAGCCGCCATATTTATTGTGTTGTCTAAATAGTGTTGATTTTTTAAAATGGTTCATTATTATTACCATTATTATTGTTATTATTATTATTATTGTTTGTTATTATTGTTTGTATAAATATATTATTAGACATTTGTATTTTTTTTATTTAATAAATAATCGGTTTTTTTTAAATATAAATAATAAATTATCTTTATATATATTTATAAATTTAAGCGGCATATATATATACGATTTTTTTTTGTTTGTACGTATATAATTTAGATACTTACAATTATAGATATAAAAGTTTGTCATGGTTTCGCTTCGCAAGTTCAATTTCCTGCGGTATGGTTATTTATAGATATATATATAAAGTTGATGATTGAATTAATACAACACCATTGAATATATATAAATAAATAAATATACCATAATGGTA
The DNA here is from genome assembly GCA_958336335.1 of Dilophus febrilis. Taxonomy (NCBI): domain Eukaryota; kingdom Metazoa; phylum Arthropoda; class Insecta; order Diptera; family Bibionidae; genus Dilophus; species Dilophus febrilis. The sequence goes on from OY284468.1 coordinate 42,343,543, forward strand.
TATTACCATTATTACTACTACATATAGTTATATGTTCGTATAATATGAATTGGATGAATATAATTATAATTTATTATTTGTATATATATTGATGAATTGAGTATATACAAAATTTGTCTTCAATAATTTAATAGTATTTATATAAAAAAAAATATATAATGTAATTGTGACGTCATACATATAGGTAATATATATTTAGAGTGTTTTTTTTTTACTTCAATGTGCATCGAATCAATTTACATCTTTAAAATGAAATACTTGTCTAACATAACAATATATAAATTTTATCTATTTGTTTATACAATTATATAAATAAATAAATAAATAAATATATTTTAAATTAAATGCTATATATATATATATATATTTACAGAGGTTGTACATTTTTTGTCTTCATAATTCTTTTTCACGGTATATACCATTGCATAAACAATAATATATAGTTTATTGGTAAACATAATGCATATTGAAATATAAATGCGAGAGAGGAGCCTTGCATTAAATAGGAAATTACTTTTTGAATACAACCAATATACAAGTTATTACTATATATATATATATATATATATAATTTAAAATCTTTATAAACGTTTTGTATTGTTATTTTCTAATTGATTTTCTTTTTAACCTATACAAAATTATATATTGTTAATTTATTTGTAAATATCTGTTAAATATTTTATTTTTGTATAACTATATACCTATTGGAATAATATATATATTTAGTATAAATTTATGAAAGAAGGGCAATGTGTATAATAGAAAAATTTAATATATTACAATGGATTTTAAATTGAATTGTATTTATATGCATGCGATTTACCTTGTTCTGAAAGTCTATTATTCAATTTACATATTCAATATTGTTGTGATATATCATAATATTATATATGGAATATTGTATATACATGCACGGTACTTCGCATCATCTTTTATAATACAATATAAATATATATATATTTATAGATAATAAACGATTTCACAGAATTTTATTTATATATAACAAAGATTTAAAAATCAATAAAAATAAATAAATTGATATTAATATATAAAATTTGTATATTGTGTAAATTTTGCAAACGAGGTCAAGTTCTTAATGATAATTTAAAAAAAAAAGAGAGATTTAGAAATTTGATTTACCATTCTTTATATCATATACCTTTCCATGTATCGGTTAAGTTCAGATGAATTAATAAATTGATAGATGCTATATGTATATAATTAAAAGTGAATCTCATATAAAAATGGATTAATTATTGTAAGTATTAGATAAAATCTAAGCGATTGATATTACAAATAAAATCTAAATAAATACATACATATACTATAATATAAAGCGCATTCATTAATTTCTAATAATCATTAAAATTTCATCACTTTGCCGCAAAAATATATTATTATTATAATATCCATAATTAAAATATATAATAAAATACAAAACTCGTATATAATAATAAGATGAATATATCGAATAACAATGTCTTAAATACATGTACTTAATCCAAATTAATCCATGTGCGAGTATATATACATATAATTTAAAATGTGAATATATAAATATTACATATGTATATATATCTTCTATTCGTTTACATGTGCGTATAGATTAAAAAACCATAATATATGATACTTAATCTTTTAAAAACCTATAACCTTTCTTAATGTGTATATAAATATAAATATATATAGATATAGATGCGGTATATATGATATAGAAATTAGTTAAAATTTCTTGTAACATATTCATCATATGTATATATAGTAAAAGATATAATATCTAAATATGTATAAATAATACAATTAAATATATTATATAAAGTATATATGTTATTATAAAACGTATACTCGTCGTATATATATACAAAGTAACATCTTAACATATTTGTATGTACGATGATGATTCTATAATATATATAATGTAATATGAGATATATGAATTTTTAAAGATATACAAATTTATATATGAATATTTATTGTTAGATTTATACGGTATATATATATTTTACATTCATATTTATATATAAAATGTATACATATATATTTTATACAGATTTATACTATAAATAAAATTAATGAGATTATTAAATTTTATATGTGGGGATATGTGCTGGAAGTATATTTACCTGTAGTATATATATATTGGATAAAATATGATTGTGCAAATCGATATGTAAAAAAGATATAAATTTACATATATTTTTCATATATAAATTGTTTTGGTAAATTTATAATAAGAAGGAATTTATAAATAGATATAAATACTTTTTTTTTTTTTTGATATTTAATGATTTCTTTAAAATAATTGATCGATATATTTTTGGATATCTATAATACGTATTTATTATATATTATTTATATATACTCTATTCTATATATTCATATACGATATATAATGAATTTCATATATCATATATTATTGTGTAATAAATACGTTTAATATATGAATATAGATTGAGTTAAAAATTTAATTTAAGAAATAAATTATATAATATTTTTATATATCAAAATATAACAAAAATCGCAATTTTAATATTTGTATATGTATATGCTATATACACAAATCGAGATCAATTTAAAGGAATATTTGAATTAACTTTTTATAAATAAAAGATTTGCTGCAAGTTATATTGTTCCAGATTATATATAGATTTTAAACATTTTTTGACTGATTAGTACATAGATTTAAAACATAAATTTTATTTAATATTTTAATGAACGAAATATAATGCGAATTTAGATAGTTTTTTAAATATGTAATCTAATAACATTTCATATATATTTATGTATTATATGATAGCTATAATAAGTGTTCATTCTCATACGAATAGTGTGCTCACAAATGATTATATTTTTCCTTTTAAAAGGACCTGAACTATGGATACATAAAAAATTAACAAATAAATTGATTTATTTATAACAAAAAATAAAATAAATATTATTTTAACCTATTCATATACCGAATAAATAAATCTGTCAACAAAAATTAAACCCATAATAAAGTAAGACCATAGATAAACCATTACAATTCACACATGTTTATTTGCGCATATAGGATAAATTTCCATGCATATATAGGTATATAGTAATTTGATTCATCCAAAATAAAACATAAAAATAAAAAAAGGAATAAATAAGGATCATTATCATCACATTACATGCGCATTTACAAAGGAAACTCTTAAATATAATATTTTTCTTCTCATAAACCGAATATATTTAATAGCCAATTACTTCAAAAAGGTTTATGTTCGCATAATTCATATGTTTGTTTAGAGATAAAATATTAAATTTGTTGTTTTGATGTTATTCATCGGTAAATATGACACATAAATAGAATTTATTATCCTAAAAATTATAGATAAATTAATTGTGTAGATGCATACATCGTATATCGATTAAAACAGATCATAATAAATTTACAAAAAATATATATATGATGGTAAAAAACTATTAATTCAGAGTTTTTTTATATTATATTTTCTTATAAAATCCTTATTTTATTGCATTTTGCCCTATAGATACAAAATTTCATTCCTTAAAATGGTAGTGATGAAACACTATTTATATATCTATTTATTTATTTATATATCTATTTATATATCTAATAAAAATTTGTAGATAATAAAAATATATGGTATATTGGTATAATAAAGCCCGAAACCCTGATAGTAAATAAAATGTTTATGTATTTTATATTCTGAAACGTTTATAACAATTTCATAAGGCGATTTGCGTATATAGTTCAGGTAAAGGTCTTATATATAAAGATATCAATTTTTTACCATTAGAAAATTGTGCAGTGATCAATTAATAAAACTGGGTATAAAATCATATACATTTCAAATGCAATATAAAAATAATATATAATAGTAAATTCAAACGTATTAAATAAATATTGTTTTGCCTGCAGACGACTCCGGGGAATTTTTATAAAAATTATCTATATAACATTGCTAAAATGAATAATACATTAATTTTTGTTTTCTTTTTCTTTTATTTGGCGGAAAACATAAAATACAAAAAAAAAGACGACCTTTATAAAAAAAATAAAATTCAAGTATAAAAGTGTATATAAGGATAAAAAGAAATGAATAAAATTTAAGTGCGTTTTTATTTGTTGAATATATCCTTTTTGAATGTTCTTTTTTTATTATTTTTCTTTGATTTTAAAACAAATTTAAATGAATATTATAATATTTCATATAATAATGTGAAAAATATGGGTGTATTGTTTTGATTATATATTATGATAATATAAATAATAATTTGTTTGTATATAAATTGGTTTTAGTGAGATTTTTTCGTAACGTTTTATTACTTTCTTTTTTTTTTATCTTTAAATATATATATACAAACACTATATATACATATATTTATATGCTAACTATTTATTACCAAATATAGACAGTAATTGATTATATATAGTTAATATGCCATAAAATGTTTAAATATTTTGACATATTTATATCGTAAACAATTTTTGTAATTACATATATATTATAATATTATGCATAACGTTTTAAAATCGAATAAAGAGAGGTTTTTTCAAGTATTTGTTTTTTTTAATAGTTATAACTACTTATGAAAATCATATATAATATATATTTATGACTTTATATGCAATGTTTATAAAAATAAAGTAATAATATTTTTTATCTTTGTATATATCGCGTACACTTGAATTTGTGTTTTTTTTAATGAGTATAAATTGAAATTTTGTTTAATATTTACCGAAATTGTATAAAGAAAATTCATATATTATTATATGTATATATACTTATTTTTGTTTGCATATAAATGATGTACATGGAATTGAAAATTCACCTGCTTGTTAAAATACTATATATGTCTTACGGCGGTATATTATACATATATTCTATACTAAAAGTAAATTTTTTCAGACTTTTATAAGAAAAAGGAAAATATATACTCCAATATTTGTATTGCAGTAATAAATAGATTTGTCGCCGAATATAGAGAAGATAATTTGTTAATTGAAATTGAGTTATAATTGGTCTATGTATAGCTATGGAAATTTAAACTGTTGAAAAAAATGAATCCGCAGACACATTAAATTAAAAATTTAACATTTAAAGTATAGATATAGCATATGCGGAAAGGATTTAAAATATTATAGATTTGTAAAATGTTAAATATTTAGTCATTTTATTGGGTAATCCCGCACCGCATATATTCTCTATAATTTTAAAAAATGATCAATATTGGTTTATAAATGGATTTTTATTACACGATATAAAAGTGAGTTAAAATTTTCAAGATTTTTATATTTTAAATCAAAGATTTATTATTTTATATATAAATGTATTTAAAATAATCATATATTAATTTATGAATCTACGTTAAATTATATATAATCTTTTTATATAAAATTAATATGAATACAGATTTTTTTGTTTGCTAATGAAATGGCACACATAACTTGGTATTAGATTGACATTATAAAAATTATATACATTATACATATAATATATATTTATCGTTATATATAGCCTGTTTATGTATTTAAAATATTTTATATACATTTTTGTGTCACTTTTTGTATATATTTTAATATAACCACCTCGCAACTTTATACCACGCACATAATATCCATTGAAAACGACATATGAGAGCATTATACAACATATAGGTATAAATTATGTATTACAAAGTGTAAAAAATAATAAAATTGCATTCTATTTAGCTATATTTTACATGCACTCTTATAATCGCATGTTGTTTTAAATTTGAATGCAGTATAATTTTTATATTATACAATATATACAGTGTAACGTTTTAAATTGGTGATGCATTTTTTTTACATCGAAAAAAGTTCTCATCTTATTTATGTATTTATGGTATTTACTAATCCTATATTTCGATTATCTGACAGAATACGATTTAAATATTCTTTAAATTCATTGTATGTTCTATTTATTAATGTGTCAATATGTTAATGGACTATCATTATGGAAATTCAAGAAGGAACATTTTACTACTTTCTCCGTCACAAAAAGGAATAGTTTTACTGTGTTATATTGAATTTCTATACACGAAAACATCAATTTAAGTTTTATATATACACACTATACATTATATTAAACATATATATATATATGTATATATAAACAACTAATATAAAGTATTCGTACACAAGTATATTGAACATACATATTTATATATAATACCATTATCATTTATGCATGTATATTTATATATTGTCTGCAATTTAAATAATATATAAATTATAAAATAAATATATTCATATAAATAATAAATACAAAAAAAAAATCACACGAACGATTAAATTAATGCTAAATAGACGTTCAAAAGTCAATCAATTTGCAACAAAATTGATAGGTTAAATATTTAAATTATTATTTATATATAATAAATATTAAAATTATAAACATATTCATATACAAAAAATATTTGTATTTTTACGATGATTATATTAAAAAATATCTATATTTATAAATATTAAATTGAAAAAAAACCAAGTAAGAAACAAGATAAAAATAAAAACACTCATTTTATTATATATTATATAATTTATTATATCAATTAATTTATGTATATATAATCTACAAAAAAAAATAAAATAACCATCATATAATATTTTTATTTTTTTTTGTTAATTTTTATGACTTGATGATGAGGTCAAAGTTATATACACGTCGTTTATAATAAAGTTATAAATTTTTAAGCATGTGAAAATTAATATAATATATATAATTTATTTTTTAACAAATAATTTTATATTTAACAATAAAAAAAATACACATTTATTATTTGAATTTATTTAATAAACATCCTGAAAATTACGCGCTATTATAAAGTGTTAAAAAATGTCTGATGAAAACGACGTCATTTGATTTATATATATTCACCGCATTTTATTAATTTGGCAAATTAAGTTTTATTGCTACTGAGAAATTCTTTTGAAAATTGAATTTAAATTAAAAAATTCAGACCAAAAAAAACAAACAAATTGACAAGTAAGAAATGTTGATAAGGAATTTACATTCATATTAAATTCCCATATGCATATTCAGATTTTGCCGAGAAATCAATAAAGATTTCTTTAAAACATTCTATGTTTATATATAGAACGAAAATATGAAACAAGTGCCCCTAATATTATTATTATATCATATTATATTTCAAAATGTAATGATTATCTTACCGCACACACTCTAAACAATATACATAAAATAAAGGTGAACATCATTATATTTTATATAAATAATGATCAAAAATTCAACTATTATATATATTTTAAATAAATATATTTATTTGAATATATTCAATATATTTTTTCATATATACATATGGATTCTAAATGTGTTTTATATATAGGATAAAATATTTTATTGTAAAGTATATATAGAAAAATCTATATTATTATAGGGTTAATATATCAGTTTTTATTGATTATTTTATTTTAAAAACAATATATATAATGGTAAAAGAAAGATGTGCATATATATCAACATGGAAATAAGAGAAAATGTTATTCAAAAATATATATTGATTTATTAAAATTTTAAACATTACGCATTATAGTAATGTAATATAGGTATATTGATGTTAGATGATGATATTTATTTTTGAATAATCCACCGTGTATATATATAAATAATATATGCGTTCACTCAGGTATATTAGATACACATACAAAGTAATTTAATTAAAAGTATAATAATAAAAATATTAAATAAAATATTAGAGGAAAAAGAACATCATTTCATATATCCATTCAAAATTGATTAAAATTATATACGCACTTGCCACTGCTTATTATTTGTATATATATATAAAAACATTAAAATGCAGCTGTCCTTATGGAAGACAAAAAAAAGCTCTATAATATAATACACGCAAGTAATAAAAAAAAAGTAATGTATTTTTTAAACATATCCATTTGAATGTAATATAACAAACATTCTCATATTTATTTATATATGATTATTTCATTTGCTTGATAATAATACATATCTTGCATATGTATTTATAAAATTATTATTATATTTGACATTTTTTTTTGTGGAAAATTCCCCAAATATAAAAATACGTTCAGAATTTTAAGAAAAACCACAAATGCCCAATATTATAGAATAAATCGTTTAAAATATCTTCAATTAGCATATATATCGATAATTATGAAGAATATTTTAAGTTTTTTCTTAGAAACAAATTACTTATTATTTTATATAAGAAACATTTTACAAAATCTTTTCTTTTCTTTTTAAACTAAATATATATTATACAAAATAGTAAAAATTTGTAAACAAATATTAAAAAACACAAAACGATTTGTATATAAATATACTTTAAAAATATATGTATAGGAAAACGAACACAAAAAAAAAACAACTCCACTTAAGCATAATTATACAAGCTGTGTCATTTAAGTATATATGGTATAAATATATATTAATATACATATAGATAGAAACACAAAGTACTTTGTATAATATATATTAAGATAAAATGATTACGAAATAAAACTAAACATAAATTTGTTTAGTACTCCAAAAGAATACATATACCGCGTTATATATGTACATGAATATAATGAATATGATATAAATATATAAAAAAAAGTTAAATATATTTGCTTAAATAGGCGTAACTGTGATCTATAGTTAGATATATATATATATATATATATAAATAACTTGTAAAACTAAAAAGAAAAGAAGTTTCCTCATGGATAACGAAAATTATAATTAATTTTGACGCGACACCATTTTTTTTCAAAAAAAAATAAATACTATAGAGAGTGTATTAAATGACTATATATACATACATATATAGAATTAATAAAAAAAATTTACAAATGAGACCATATTTTTTATATTTGTACTTTGGTTAATTACTTTAATATTGTAATAAAATCTATATAGCAAAAATGTAATTAATTATTAAAAAAAAGAAGTGTATTTTTTGGTTTATCATAGTGAATTTGCTGTTTATTATTTTCTATATATATACATGCAGGTATATTCTATTTAACCATTATTCAAAGTATTATAATACCTTTTCTAAATATACCTATACATATAATACCTATATATATATATTATTTCGACATATAAGCAAATAAAATAATTTTTATAATGTATATTTGGTTTATGAAAAAAAAAATTTGTATACCATATAGTATGAAAATATGAAAATAAAAAAAGAAAATTAATGAGCCAGGTCATTTCACAACAAAAAAACATCATAAATATATAAATATATACAAGTACAACAAATAAACAAGCAAGGTATATTTGTAAAGGAAAATTTTTTATTTTCTATATATTTACATATTTTGAGACTATATATATACATATCTACATGATATAATAGGATGATAAAATGTTCGTCAATATCATCATATATCATATAATAGTATTATTGTATATATATATATATATATGTATTTGTTAATGAAATGAAATTTATGATAATAATATACCGCATACATATATAGTGATATAGGTTAGGTGTAGGTTTATTTTCATTTATAGTATATATATTATAATAATATAACTTACCTAATTGATTATGAATGAATATTCATTATATTCATATTATTATTATTTTTTATAAATATTTAATATACATAATATAAAATAAAATATATTTATATATTCCAGTTTCTTTTTTCATCATATTACTAAAGTAATTTATTATCGGTATGATTAATTTATAGTAAAAATGTAAAATATTATATGGAAAATGTAGATAAATATTATATATATATATATATAGAGCTATAGTTCTAAATATAGTAAAATACACCTTGTTTATTTCAATCATATTAAATTAAAATTATATATATTTATGCATATTTTATACTAATGAATTTTTCGTATTATAATAAATTTTCTATCCCATTTAGGTCTTATTATATAATGCGTTAAAGTTTATAACATTTTGAACATCGAAATTATAAGCAACATATAAGTTATATGATTAAACCCATAACCCAACCTATTAATAAATGTATTAAATCTTCCACCACTTACAAAAGAGATATTTTTCAAATCTGTTAACATGACAAAAATTTGTTCAAATTTTTAATAGGATATAAGGAATATTGATACGAAAAAAGGACATAATATAAATATAGTTTAAAAAAAAAATACCATATAAAAACTATCAAAAAAGTAACAAATTCATATCTTCATTTAGTATATGAACTAAATGAATCCTGTTATAAAGCGATTTTTCGAACCATTTTCACACGAACACATTCTACATATTGAATATTTATAATCTATCTTATATTATATACATTTAATAAAGACATATATATTTACATATAGAAATCATTATAATTTATGAAAATAAATCAACATGATAAATATGTATTAAATCATGAATAAAATATATATATATCTTTATATTATATGTTGTTGTTTGTTTATATTATTTTGCGGCTTATTATAAATATAATAAAAAAAATAAATATTTTTTATATATAAAGTTATAAAAACAAAAAATAATATACAATATAACATGCATTTCATGTTATAAAGTAATAAAAAAAAAAATTTGTCAAAGCTTGTTTTCTCTGCATTATTTGTAACCTTTTTTTTTCTTTTTGATTATTAAACAAGACTTATTTGGATTATTATTATTATTATTATATATTCCATTTTTTTTTCAGTACATCAGTATAATGTATAAGAGAATTGTGTACAGAGAAAAATAAAATGTAAAGCAATTTGTACACGCAAACGTCCTTATAAATTTTAATTAGCTTTAAAATTATTTATTTATATACAATTTACTATATATAGTATAATGTGTATAGTATATAGGTTTATTATAAGTTTTCGCGTTTTAATAAATTTATTTAATTTTTTTTTTATATACAAATACTAAATGTATTTCATTGCGAGAACGCATACATAAATAAAGTTAAATATTATAATTAAATTATAATTAACAAGATGTATTATACATATTATATAAAAATAATTATTGTTTATACGATTTGCATGCAAAATGAAAAATAAAAAATACACACATGTATATATATAAATAACATTTTAAATTGTATGTTACAATTATTACAATTTAATATTAGGTCAGTACCTACACACAAAGATATATATAATGTGTACGCAGTACAATGCGAAAGGTATAATTCAATCATATATATAGGTTTTCATTAAATTTCAATTCTTTTAAACTTTTTAGAATTAATACCTGTATTTATTATCATTTTGAAATTCAATATATATATTCGTTATTTATTTTATGTATATATGCGGTAGCCTTCTCATGAAGAAATATATCCATAACATAAATCTAAATTTAAAATTTGTTTTATTTTTAAATAAATAACCATATATGGATTGAAAATATATACAATATTATAAAATCCGATAATATATATTTGTTATACATATATAATGGAAAACTTCACATATAAATGATTATATACTGTATATAGTATATACATAATATAATATAAATTGCACCCACAAATAAAAATTTAAATTGTCATTATTAACATCGATATATGTATGTACGTATATTTCTATACGTGATTATATATGGTATATATTATATAAACAAAATTTATATTGGAAAAAGCTGAAGGTAAATCAAGGGGAACGATTTTGTCTATGTACTTTAGACTAATTCGGATAAATGGTTTGGCAATTATTGCAAAAGAGAGCAATAAAATTATCTTTTAGTTTATAAATCCCAATGTGCAATCTTATATATATATATTATATATAGATTTATGAACATAAATTGCAAAATTTATATGTGTTGTATTCCTATAAAGGAAAATTTTCTTTCCCTTTATTTTTGTGTGTAAACATAGAATTTTCTTGGTTTATATTGAAATAAAAAAAGTCATCTAACTATACGATTGAATAAATTGATATTATATAGATATTGAAGATTGTTATTTGTCCCCCCCATCATCCCTATATAGTATATTAATATATAATATTAGGAAGGGTGCGCGATGATATATGTATTGTGTGTGCGATAATGATTTTATTGGCTGTGCATATCTATATATAGGTAAAGGAAATCCATGATTTATGTTTAAACGATTTTCTGTCAACTTCTCTATATATATATATATATCTATTTGAATTTATTTATATACATGAAAATATACGTGTAAATAAGCAGATAAATCTTAATGTGTGTTATAAAAAAATAATAATCTGTTTATGTTATAAGAAAGAAAAATTTTATATACCATTCGATAATTAATTCTTTTTTCACGGTATGTTTGTTTGTATTTTTTTTTTTGTATTCAGTAAAATTTTATTGTTAAGAAAGGACATTTATTTATATTAACATTATGCGGTAATTTATATTTTGACAATATTTTTAACTTTTAACAAATTTTACTAAAATAAATCTCCTTTATATACGCAAATATCACTTTATCAGTGGCTATATAATAACTAAATTATACAATACAAAAATTATTTAAACAAATATATCGTTAAATATAATATACACCTTTCCGTTACACTTATTTATTATATGTGTATTGTGTAAACAATTGCTATATTATTTAAGTAATAAGGAAATGAATTTTCATAAAAGGAGTCTCAAATAATATAATAAATAAAAAAAAATCAATTCATTTTATAAATTCAAAACAATTATGCACTAAATGCATAATTTTAAAATATGAAAAAATAAACCAACAGAGATATTTTAAATAAAAGAAAAACAGATATACAAATATAATGGCATTTTTTTTTTAAATATATATTATTATATTGCCAGATCTTTGCTTTACGTTAAAAAATAATGTTAATATTTCAATATATTATATTTTTTTATTATTATTATCATTGTTATTATATGGTATTACTAATATATTGAGCACCTTTTTTTATTTTCAAATACAAAAAAATAAATTAAATATATAACAAAATTTTATTATTTATTTTTGTGGTTTTCAAATAAATATAAAAAATACATCAAAATTGACTAATATATCGCAGAGAGTAAAAAGATATAACATATATTTCAAAACACAAAAAAAAATCAATTAGTTTAACAATGAGCTTTTTGTTAAATAAATAAAATTAAATGGTTTTTTTTTTAATTCATTCTTCATATAAATTTAAATTGATATTTATTATTATTAATATTTGTATTATGAAATATGAGAATAAAATATGTCTTTTGAAATGAAAAGAAAGAATAAAAAAAAAATTGTTTTTTTTTGTAAGAAATTATTAAGCTCATTATGTATGGTTAACATTTTTATATTCTTGTATAGCTATGCGATCAATTGATGATATTCTAATATATGAGAATTGTATTTAGTCGAGGTTTTATATATACTTATGTACAGCCACAGATACAGTGGTATGTATATAGTATAGAATTTGACTTTTCAATATGTTTGAATGATTTACGTATATATAAATATACTTACTAAACATGCACATTTATTTTAATAAAAGCATTTAATTTAGTAAAAAAGAAAAAATTGCGTGTCATTTCTTTTTAAGTGAAATAAAAGAAAAAATTTACATTATATACAGGTGAAAATTTTTACAGTATAAATAGTTAGTAGTACAATCCAATTTAATATAAATATATATACTACTAACCAAAATGATTATCTCATATATTATAATGGAATGTACTGTTTAAGGTAAAAATTATATATTTTTATCAGATGTTTTACTTTGCTTTAATTGTATTATATATAGTATTTTGATTATAGAGTGCAAAAAAAAATATACATGGAAAATCACACGTATTACTAAATGTGGTTATATATCACCGCATCGCATCATCGCAGAAATAATCAACAAAATTATATATACTTGTTTAAATACGAATATACATCATATTTTATATACATATATCACAGGTATATACAGGAATTCTTATAATATAATTTCCTACATAATATACAAATACAATTTTAATACACATATTTTATTTCATTCAAATGACTTTGCTTTTTTTTCTATATGTTTAAGAATTTTTTTTTTACTTCATTTAAGAAAAAAAACCGACCAATATATATAATTATTTAAATTGGTATTATCACATTACGAATTATATATATATATATATATATATATTCAAATATAAATATGATTGTCATTATATTAATATAATATATTTTGGTGTAAGGTAAAAAAAATTTGATATTTATATACACAACGCACATATGTCGTGAGAAATTATTTTATTCTTATGACCTATTATCCATCATTTATAAATATACAATAATAATATTTATTGTTGAATTAAATCTATATAGAAATGCGGTTCTGGAATATAATAAATGATTCTACATAACATTAACAAACAAATATTATTTTATGATTATAAAACATAAGTTCATAGGATCATTTTGCATATCATGAACAAAAGAAAGAATATAATTTTATCTATAATAACGACATTTTTAATTTTATCAAATTAACAATTGTAAATAGATTGATAGCAAATTAAATCTTATTTTAGATAGCAAAACCCTTTTTTTCATAAATCATATTATTTTCAATTTAATTAAAAAAAAAACAAACCAAAAATGTATAGTTGATCTATTGGCACATAATGACAAAATACATGAATATTACGCAGTTACTCAAATATACATTTATTATAATATTTTATTATACAGGCAAATGATTAATGCATTTCGGCAGAAACAATATATATTAAACGCGCTAAATCAAGTGCATTGATTCGTATTTATTATGAAAATATACCAAGTAATAAAAAAAATTCAATTATATGTATAATATTATGTATTTGTTCCGGTAAAAATCTAAAAATATTTTTTCATCTAATAATCTCGCATCTATGAAATTCATGTAAGTCGATAAATTAATATTATAGACAGGGTGATTTTTATATACACATATCAATACTATTTTATAACTAACTATCAACAGTATTTTATAACTTTACTACACTTCTAAACATTCGTTGTATAGCGTTGCAATGGTATATGCAAAAAAGAAACACCTTGTGTTATATACATATGCAATTAAATCACAGTCCCTCACCGTCAAAGTGGCAGTTTATCTATTAATAAATACATATATATGATGATATTATAGTAATAGCAATAATAATAATATGATATAATATTAAAGGTTCATTGGCAAACAAATAATTACAGAAATAAATCATTCCTCTATAATTTTTTCCCCCAAAATAACCAAAAGTATGTATGCATATATACATGTTAATATAGAAGGAAGCAAGACTGACTATATCATATAATTTTTATATATTGGTACATATTAAACCAGAAACTAATCGGCTTGTATTACAACATTAAATATATGTAATAATAATAAAATAGTAATAATAATAATATATATACTTAAATAAATACACTTTTTAAACTTTGAATAAATAAAGGGGAAGTTTAAACTAATATTTTTAAATGTATTTTATTTTATTATATAATAGTATACATACGCCGTGGTAAATAAATGTTTAAAATGTAAATGAAATAAAAAAAAAACAATTTTTTTTTGTAAATACAAAAAAAAAAGTACAAATAGTAATAACAAAATAAAATAAAGGATAATTTTAATGCAATAAACACGATGACAATAAGAAAATTAACAACCATAAGTTTAAAATTGAAATGGTGATCAGTCTTGTGGAAAACAAATCTGTTTTCTTTTAATTTATCAATTTCTATTCAACGCAGTAACATATTGGGCTATATAATATATAATGGAATTTCTACTATATATATATACAATATTAAATAAATGAATAGTACATGCAAGTTATTTAGTATACTATATAGTATATGAGATGAGTATATAAAATATATATGTTTGCAGTAATTGAAAAAGATATAATTACATAGAGTATTTTATTATATATGTACAATAATATTACAGTACACAACATAGAAAATTAATAGAATAAACTAAACATTGTATATGCAATTAGTTAATGCAAATTAAATTACATATACTATATATATATATAATGTTAAATTGGCAATTGTGTGAATTGATTGTTGTTTTTTTAAGTACGTGTGTGAACTTTTAACAAACTGATTTTTTTTAATGTAATTTTATATAAATTCATTATGTTTAATCGGTAATAAATATATTATTATATATATATGTAAATATATATATATAGTTGATAGACAAGACGATTATTATTTCTATATAGATACAAAAAATTAAATGATTTTTAAAAGATATCCGTTAATTATATTTTTATCGGTAATAATTTTTATTGCGATAATTATCTTAAAAGCATTTTTAAGTTTTATTATGATATATTATATAATTGCGAAAAACAATATCCATTTATTATTATAACTATAAAACGTTTAATAAATTTGAAAAAATTCATAAAATGAACATAATATATGTATGTAGTTTAGAAAATTAACAAAAAATTAACCGGAAAATTTTATTGGAAAATATTTTTTTTTTGTTTTATATATATAAAGTTTAAGTATTTTTATATCTGTCTTATATTTTGGGTCATTAGAACATATTTACAGTTTAAAAAAGGTAAACATTTTATCTATATGCATCAATCTGTCAAAAATTTTCCGCATTATTCTATTATATTATTATACTTCATATTTATGGATATTTACAATATTTATTATATATATAGTCAAACAAAGAAAAACAATTAGGAATTTATCGTAAAAATAAGTTCAATGTGTATATGTGCTCATTTTTCATACGTTATATTAAACACATACTCAACAAAGAACCAGCATATAATACTTATTGTTGTCTAAATAAATGACATTAACAATTTAACACAACGTTTTACAAGAACATGCGAATTGAATGAATGAAGGAAAGAAAATTGTTTAACAAAAAAAAACCATAAAACGTTTATCTTTATATATAAATGATCTGTATATATATAGAAATATAATAACATGAGAAAATGTATATCTATATCTATATATAAATATAGCACTATAAGTTTAAACGTATATATATAAATAAATAAATTTATGGAAGGGAAAACTTGTACAAATTGGAAAAGAGATCAGTGACTTGGAAAATATCTATATACACTTGCGTAGATACTATATTATATATATGAATTGACAAATTCCTGTTTTTCACCGACCCTTTTTTGTTTGTTTTCCATTTAAACTATATATAACACGATAATACGTATATGAAATAATGGTTTAGAATATAACAATTTTTTTCTACATCATAAAATGTATTATAAATATATATTTTTTAGGGATATTTTTTTTTATAAATATTTCGATAATATAGAAAATATTCATTTTTTGTTAACTATAAATTCATGAAATTAAAACAGAAAACCTTGTTGTTGATATTCAATTTAGCATTATTTGTGATATATAGTATAATGAATGAATGATATACATATATGTATTTATATTTAACCAACTATAAAAATACATATAATATATATTAAATTAACATATATTATATAAAAATTTATATATTAAAATATATAAATTATATTTATACAATATAAAATGAAATGGTTTAGTGATTTATAGTATATATACAATAGTATGTAATATATAAATGAAATTAATTTGTTTTGAGATTTTGTTTTTTTTTGTTTTGTAACTATAAATAAATTCTTCGAAAAATCTGTGTCCTATATTAAATATATTTTAATGTATATAAAATGCGGTAGATTATATCAAAATAATAATTTTAATGATTTAAAAATGATTGACATAAATTGATGCTTCCTTAATTCCATAGAAATTTGTAATTTGTTTTTTTTTTTTTTTTGTTATTTCATTTATTTTGTTTGCTGAAATTATTTATAAAAACAAACAACAAATAAATTGTTATGTTGAAAAACATATTTTAATGCTGCTATATGACATAAATTTTTAAACATAGTGATTATGTGTGTATAGATATATAAATGGTCCCAACGGGATAACATTTCTTCATTTATTTATTCCTTTATATGTCCTAAATATCTATATATATACTATATATATATTGGTTAAATATATACCATGTATGAATAAATAATAAAATAACATACATTTACTAAATAACTCAATTCATTTTTTTTTTATTTATATATGCTTCTTTTACAAATAAAATGTATATTTGAAGCGCGCGTGTTGACATTTCTATTAAGTGGCAGAAAAATGTTAATATATATATTGTATATATAGAAGTTTATACTTTATAAAGATATACAAAAAAAAAGGAATTTTTTGTTATTGTAATAAAAGGCGCCATAAAAATAAAAATTTGTCAACAAAACTTTAAAACTTAATATATTATATAATAATTTATTTATTTATTTTATTTTTGTTTTGTAAAATATGTGTGTGAATATCAAAATAAAAAAAAATAAAAAAGAAATTTGTTTTACTTTTCATGCGATGCGATATATTTTAAATAACTAATTTAATGTTTTATGTTTTGTATAAATGTTTTATATAACGAATGATATGGTAAATTATAAGTAAATATACCTAAAAAAATATTAATATTTTAATGATGTTTGTGATTTTTTTTTTTTTGAATAATTAATAAATATTGAAAAAAAGTTTGTTTTTTTACTTATGGTTTTATAAGGTAAATTGTTTGTCGATATTCTTGATTTTCCTTTTTTTTCTATGATTTTCAAGATCCTTTGAATACTTGACAAATATCGTTTATAACAAAAGGAAAAATATCGAAATTTTCTGAGAATTATACATATTCTAGATTATTTAATTTATTTGTAATAAATAGCTCTTCAATGGGCTTGTTTTATCATTATAGATATAAAATATAGATAGAAGATATGTAATAGGAAAGAAACATTTAATTGGATAACATTGAAGTAAATAAACAAACGGCAAGAACAAATTTAACATGTTTATATAATTCTTTATACATATTCAGACCACCATATATACAAATAGAGTATATCAATTATTAATTTATATCATACTAAAATTCATTTACAAATATATAACCACCAAGTATTAGTAATATTTTTTTTAAAAAACCACATATATATGAATACAATACAATTTTGATCTATAATTAATGATATATGTATAATACCCCATATATATATATAGTTTTAAGTGGAACTCGAACAACATTTATAATTTATTAACTCGCCACAAACATACGGGTATATTTATTTATAACATGTAGTTTTTATTTTTTGTGTACATATATTATAATTAAAATAAACAAAATTAAAAAAAAAAAAAAAATAAAGATAATAAATAAATAGAGCACATATTAAGCATAAATATATATGTAAATATATTTATTTATTTTCTTTTTTCACAATTCACCCTTCATAATATAATAAAAATATTTAAACAATATAAAAATATCATATATAATTTTAACACCTCCCCTATATATATATAAAAATATTATGTTTTGTATGCAATGTTAAATATTAAAATTGTATAACACCTCCCCTATATATGAATGAAATGAAAATACATTTTCTTTTTGTCAATGAGAATAATAATATATAGTATATATGTTTCTATAGATTTTCATTTTCTTTTTTTTTTTTATTATACGATTGCATTTATAGGGTATAAAATAAAAGAAATCACATTCATATATATATTGAAAAATGAAAAATATCAAATTTGTGCATTTTTCATATGTGTATAATAAAAAAATATATCTATTATATTATGCGACACATACTAAAAAAATATTTAATATGTAATAAAATCAAAATGCTGAAAATTACATTATCTAATATGATATATATGAGAATAATAATGAAAAATCATATAAACGCAATAAACGAGGTTCTATATAAATATTTTATGGAAAAAGTGATAAGTTGTTTTTTATATACCTTTTAATAAATTTTATATAGGGAAATAAAAATTCGGATAATTCTATAGTAAATATAGCAAATATTATATAAAACATGTATTGAAATTTACCCAAAATATGTTATAAAAATTTTTATTTTATTACATCAAATTTGAAAACATTTTTATAGAATTTTCAAATTTATAACGATAAAATATTTCCCATAAAATATTTCAACTTTTGTGTTATACGTACCTATAGAAAAAATGGCATGAAGATGTTTTTCAGAATAATGATCTCATAAATATTACAAAAATATTCCAAAAACATTGTTTACTCGGAAAATGTTTGGTTTCCTTAATATGTATTTGTTAATACTATATAATAACCTTCTTATTTTCAAACAGGATATTATCGTTTGTCTAGAAAATTAAATGAGAAACATTAGAATAAACACTCTGTTTATAATCATCGCATTAACAGATAGCGAGTATTGGCGAGTATATTTAATAAGTTTTAATGTACAAGAATATTTTTCTTTATAGAAAATTGTATCTGTTATATAAATAAATAAAATAAAATTTTTGTTAATATTTCAATTAAAATTTATATATTTTTTTTTAAATAAATGCTGTAAAAAATTCGAAAAAATTGTATATATAAATAATACACACATTTCCTTGTTTTATTAATATATATATTACAAATCGTGCTATATATAATAGCATACCCATTAAAATGTATATGTAAAAATATTAAATAAATAAATATTATACATGAATGTCAAATTTATTTAATTATTAGATTACTGGTAAATTTTATCGGAAAATCAAAATTGATTATTAATTTATTTTTATTACAATAAACAATATATATTTATAAGTGTAATATTTTATGTGTGTTTTTTTTATATTTGATATATTCATTATATTAATAACACAGATACGAACATCAAATTTGATTTACAATTTTTTACGATATAAATATGATGTAATCAATTGCATAGATATATAGAATAAATTTCTATATCAAATGGAATCCAGCAGTTTATATATGTATCAATAAAAAATTGGTTATATAGTAATCATAAATATTAAAATTAAAAATAATCAATATTTTATTAAAAAGAAATAATATTTATATTTAATTTAATCCTGTTTAATGTTAAACGGACATCATCATGTAAAAAACATTAAATTTTTTTATGTTTTGCGTTGATGGGTAAGTACTAAAAATATTTATCGTTTTTGGTTTTATATTTTACTATACAAAAACGAATTTTTAATTTATCAATTCAATATATAAAATTTTAAATAAATAATGTACGAAACTGTTTATTTATTTATTATATCAATAATTTTATATTTAACCCATAAACAAATAATTTTGAATTTTTATTGGTGCGCGTAAATATGAATACTTAAACAAACGAACGAGTAAATATAGTGATGGTGTATTTTGATCTAAATAAAACTTTATTAGTTACTTTATATAAGTAAATATTTTGGAACAAATTTTGGATTATTAAGTGTACTAAGTATTCTAAATGTTTTTTTTTAATATTTTCGAATCATATTAAATTTTGTTAACCGTCGGGGTAGTTGAAAAACTTTAACTATACGCACACTACACATTCTCGTTTCAGACCACTTAAATATACATTGTATACTTTGAAATATCATCATTACAATGTATACATACATATATATTTACACTACATCTAATAGCTAATACAAATAACAATTATTATATCGCCTAAATAAATAACAAATATTTATTCTAAATTTTAGACTATATATTGACAATATAGTTAGAATAAACAAAATGTGTATGAATGCATGTTTATCTATAACCAAATTTTACAGAAAAAAAAACTGTTGGACTTCTGGAAATATTAAAAATATAAATATAAAAAAAAAATAAACATCAATTTGTATATACCTTTAAAATACAATACATATATCTTTCTTGTAATTTCTATATATCTTTTTGGTACAAATAACATTCAGTTCAACTTCGTTACACGACTTCTTATATATGTCCTTTATAAATTTGTATACAAAAATAATATAAATACGCGTATATTCTAGTGAATAAAACAAAAAAGATTAAACGTACACGAGGAGATTTAATGTAATAATTTATTAAAGTATATTATTATATAAATATATATATTTTTCTATATATATTTATTTGATTAGATGATTAACATCAATAATTGTGTGGCGGTAATTAAACAATATATATTTATATAGTAAAAATATAATACAAAAAAATTATGTATATTGGGTTCTTTATTATATAGTATGATAATTGATTATTTTGACTTTCCATTAACAACAATATTTTATATCATACCATAAATACCATAATATATAGATTTCATTTTTTTTTTTAAATTTATTATAATAATATTTATGTTTATATGATGGTCGTCTATATATATACTATACATACATTTACATATAATATAGAATTAGAGCGAAACATAATTTTTTTTAACAGGAGGTCAATTGTTGTTAATTGTTTTTAAGTTAATCTATATATATATATATATATTATATATATGGATTGTTTTGTTGATTAACACATTTTTTCCAAAATATTATGAATATACGTTAATGTGCGGTACCAAAACCCCAATGGAAAATTTATAAAATTGGGATCATTTATATTTAGCATCTATATATATAGAATTTTTGTTATTGATTGTGGAATTGTGGTCATTTTATATATATTAAAATTTTAAGAATATTCAAAAAAAAAAACAATAAATCAATTAATATTTTAAATACTGTAATTTAATTAATTTATACTTTTTTAAAGTATTGATTTCTTTTCTATTTTCATATTATTATTGCTATTTTACTAAGGAGACATATAATTATGGATGCAATTGAGGTTCATTATACCCTATATTTATGCAATTATCTATAATACGTAATCGTTTCTGTGGTTAAACATTTATATAATATATTAAAAATTTCTAGAAAAAAATCCATTATTTAAAAGAAAATAATTGATATTTTACCTTCAAATCCTACTATGTTATTTTTCTTTGTATATATATGCGAGAAAATTGTATATTGATGTATGTATATAAAAAAAAAGTTAGAACATACAAACACAACACAAAGAAATATAAATAATATAAAATACTTTTGTTATTTTCTTCCATATATATACAATGTATTATACATTATATTAATTACAGTATATAACATAATTTAAATCAATTATCTTTTACAATCGCTTTTGTCAAATTAATCAAAAGAAATATAATATACAAATATAAATATATACAATTGTATATATATGTACAATACATATACTAAAGAAAATCACTAAACAATGAATATATATATGTAGTTTATACACCTCAAGCTTATAAGACTATATATATAATATTAATATACACATATATTCAAAATACGATAATTTTTATGAATAAAAAGAAAATGCCGTCGGCTATCAATTTAATATGAAATGAAACGCGCCAAATCATAATTTATTGAAAAGCTTTTATTCTTTATAATGTTTATACATATATAGATTGTAGTTTATATATAGGTAATTCGAATGTATACGCATTCATACAACAGTTTCATATAAATTTGACTTATTGTTGTTTTTATATATATAGTACATCATATATACAATACGTTGTATTTCATTACCATTGCATTGAACGACGTTAATCTATTTCAATTTTAATATATATTTTCTGTACATTATATTATACCTTAATATTATACATTAATGAAATAGAAAATAGAAATAAAAATTTTTTTGTGATATTAAATTAGTCTATATAATGTCTATAATAAAACACGAATATGTTCAATTCTATATATATCTATATACATTAATCAATATTATATTATTCGTTGAATATATTATTGTTATAATTAATTTATTTCAATTTTTTTCTTTCTATTTTTGTTTCGTTATACCTCATTTTATTTGAGACAACATAATTATATTTAAAAATTAATTTAATTTTTTATAATCACTGAATTATTAATTTATATTTGTATAGTATTATATAGAAGAGCTCAGTTATATCGCAGAGAGAAATAAATATAATAATAAAAAAAAAATGTTAATTCAATTTAAAAATTTGTGTGTGATTTATGAATAATAATTGGTTTTTGGATATAAAAATAATTCTTGTAATTATCTCAACATTTTAAATCAAAAAACAAATTCCGATTGATTTTGCAATAAAATCTCATCAATAAAGTATGCGATTTTGATATTAAAAGACAGTGAACGAAAATAATTTCTATAGAGGTATAATGCGTTAAAATAATAAGAAAACATTTTTTTATACCTGCTTGCCGCATATATATACGAGTAATTGATAATGATGAGCTTATTAATTATTTATTTCTATTAAAATATTTTCTTATATATATATATCTACAAAATAACCTTAAAAGCTATTTTTATGGTGAAATTATAAAAAGGTATATTATGTATTTTTTTTTATTTTATATACATATGTATATGTATACATTTATTATATATATACAATGTGTTAGATTAAAAAAACTCAGGTACTCTATAATTAAAATTGCCGCTCTACCATTATAACATTAAAAATTCCGTCAATTTGTATAGTAATAATAAATTTTAAACAATTAATCAATTATATACATAAAATGTTTTTTTTTTTTATTTTATTTTATATGAACATATGAAATTAATGTATCTGCTAATATACAGAATGTCACAGGCATAATAATCGCTTCCATAAAATAGGTGATGTGAAACTTTGAAGATAATTTGTGGAAAAAGGTGTAATGATTTACTATGCTTTTCTTTAGATCCTTAACGCTAAAAGATTACTATATAAAATTAATGCTAACGATTGTATATTTAGTACTCATCTTATTATACTTTTTTAAGTAAAAAAATATTGATGAAATTTTAAATTTTTAGAAAAATTATAAAATTTTTAACATCAAGAAACAATATCTTGAATTTCTAGAGTGTTTATATTTACTTTTAAAAAATATAAAAGCATAAACAATACACGCGGTGATTAGCACATATACAAAAAAAAAATTTCATATAAAAATATGCATATTAGATTCACATTCACACATATATCTATATTTTGTTGTTTATACGTTAGATGAAAAAGTTAAAATATAATTAGCATTATTGCAATATACATTTATTAAAAATAATATATACTACTAAAAAATATAATGTTTTTAAGATATAATTTATTTTATTATATTATTAATATGAATTTTAAAACGTTTAGCATAAATATATAAATGATATATAGAAGCATTTAAAGATATATTCAAAAGATATTTATAAGTATAAATACATTTTTTAGAGATGTATAAATGGATTTGTAATAGTATTATATATATAAATAATTGAAAATTTATTTATATGAGCTTAAATAGATATATTAATTTATATATACAGCAATTAAATTAGCATGTGGACATAATATTTATATATTGCATTTATTTCTTCTTGATACTGTATTCTGATGTATAAATTGAATTTAGAACATGTATATAATTATAATAGGATTTGTCGCAATCACTGCGTGTAATAAAACTATTCATTTATACAATGAAAAAAATTGATAGGCAATTAAATAATTCATTTATATATACATATATTGTAATTGATTTATTTTTATATATGGATATTGATGATTATAAATTCATACGATATATATATAATTAATGACAAAATATTGTTCTATTACAAAAACATATACTATAGTATTTATAGTAGTTATATATAGCAAAAAATTCCCATGAATATAGTAATAACGTGTATTATTGCATTGATATTAATTTATAACTCATTATACGTATATAATAAATGTTCTATAATCAACCTCAGAATCTTCCATGGGAATTTAGACCATTATTCATATTTCATTGTGATTATTTTCCACACACATTCTTTCTTTCTCATTTAATAAAGTGTTATATATTAACAAAATAAAAAAGAAAATACAGATAAATCAAAAATAAATAAAAAATTTCCATAAAAATAAATTCACTTTTATATTATTATATGAATATAACAATTAAATAATATATTTTATACCTTAAATAT
Source organism: Dilophus febrilis (assembly GCA_958336335.1). NCBI lineage: Eukaryota > Metazoa > Arthropoda > Insecta > Diptera > Bibionidae > Dilophus > Dilophus febrilis. The sequence continues at coordinate 42,369,420 of OY284468.1, forward strand.
ATTTGAAAAAAGAAAACTTTCTCTATATATATATATATCTTTATAAATAACCGTAAATTCATATATACCTACTGTTTATTTCCATATACAATACATAATCTGTTTTTTTTTTAATTAATTAACGTAATAAATATACATAATATTTAAATTCAATAAAATTATTAAACTTTAAGGCAGCTAATATAATTTAATCGCGTATGCGGTTGTATATATAATGTGATTTTAAAGACCGCAATAATAATATTCATAATTTTATAATTTATATTTATTGGAAAATAATATAAAAGTGTTATTAATCATATAATTTCTAAGAATCATCGATTAATTTAATTGATTAGATATAGTGTATAAAAAGTATATATGCAATTGTTAATAATTTAATATTATTTCTATGTTTTATTTTTTTAAAACACACCATATCAATTAATTGTATAATTTAAATCTCTTTATTTGTATGAATATATTGTATATATGGTATATAAATTATGTGCAAAATGGACATTAAATAAGAAATATACGTAATTATATTTATAAATTAACAAAATCATTAGATAGCTTATAAATTTATTATTTATATATAAATTAATGTTGTCATATTATTTTTAATTGCATTGCGAAAGTATAATCGAAAAATATACAACGCATAAACAAAATAAAACAAAATAAAGTTAATAATAATTTTTAATAGGAATATAATCTATAATCAAATGATTTCATCAAATTTTTTAATCACATATAAATATATATAATCCGGATATATGCATTTTCTCTTTAATATAAAACCTTAATATAAAAAAATATGGTTATATAAAGGAAAAGAAAATTTCAAGTGTACTATTATTATTATTACTTTACTATATATATATATATAGTTAATGATCATCTTGTTTTTTTATTTAAATACACACAAACATTCGTTATATATATTTACATTTTTTTTTGTATTATTATTACACAAGTGGCTTTTTTTTATTATTTAATTTTGTTAAAACAACATATCATCTATGCACACACATTTAATCTCAATATGTACTGTATCAGAAAAAAAAACGCAACACTTTATTCAAGATGGTATTGATGCGTAATGGAAATTAAAAAAATATATATATGAGTAAAAACCCAATTAATGAACAATCAACGAAATACAAAAAAAAAAAAACAAAATAAAATATAGTTACCGATTTTAATTTCTTGCAATTATAAAATCATTATACAATATTAGAAAGAAAGAAAGAAATATACAAAAAAAAACAAAAATCAAAATATACATACATTAACAAAAATGTTAAAACAACAACTATATATACCTATAATAAATAATATGTATATGTATCCATATGCAAACATATCCATATATATATATATTTTATAAATATACACTAACAATTTTCTGTAACTAATTTAATACACTTTATTGTAAAAATTTTTGTTGGCCTCCCATATTGACGATAGAGTTATTACAAGCTTTGATCCCTACTTTAAAGATTGTCGGCTTCTTTGAACATCTTCCAATTAGCTCAACCGACACCTAGGGCCGCGGTATATCTTTTGACCGCTAATATACTATATATATTTATATAAATATCTCTATATGTATAAATATATAATAATGAATGGACCGTACAAAAACACCATCTATAATATATCTGAATATATATATATATAGGAATATTAAGAATAAAATAACAACATTGTGTCGATTAAGAATGGTAGAAAACAAATTAAGAATAATATTACAAGTCTCACAATTTACTATATATATATATAAGATTAAAATAAGAAAATCTCTCTCTGTATATATATACGCAAATGTATTTAATATTGCTTTGAATTGATGAAGAAAAAAATTGTTTATATATACATTTTAAACACAAAAAAACAGTATTATTGTATGGTGTTTAAATAATAAGATGATACTATTAAAAAAATATTTATATATATATATATATTATATATATAGTAATTTTAATAATCTTGTATATAAATATAATGTTTTTTTGTTATTTTTTTAATATGCATATATATGTATACATTATAATTCAGCCCAATGACAAGCATTTGGTTGTTCTGACTGTAAAGTGTAAATATACATGTACTATATATATAAAAATAAAAAAAATATAAGTACATGTGATGTGCCTGCGTTCTTAATTGTATTTATAATAAATTTTATATAAATCTTGTTAACTCAAATTTCATTTCATCTTTTACCATTTCATCAAAATTCTGTGTATTTAATAAAAATTATACATCAATATATATGTATAGATAAATTTAAGTGTTGTATTCAAAAGCGAAGAGTAAAAATTCAATTAATTTTTTTTTTTTTTTTGCACAATGTAAGTCATTTTTGTATTTATAAACATTGTAAAATATATATATATATGTATATAAAGATAATTTCCAAAATTTAAATCAACATCATTTATGTTTAAAGTATCTAAAATATAAGTATCAATTACAATTTTTAAATTATTCTATGAGTACACAAAAATTACACAAAAAAAAGCTTTAAAACTTTGAAAAATAAATCTAATTTTGGGGAAACAAATTATAGATGCACCGTTATAATAATCCATGATATAAATAAATCGTTAAATATAAAGAATTGTTTTATTTTTACCGTGTATCATTATACACCTTTTGATTGTAACACCTGGGGTGGCATTATGGGAGTCGATACCATCGTCTATCGCCTATCGTCTAAAATTACGATACTCAATTATTTTGATATTATAGTAGTCGATTTTGTGGGTATCGATATTATTTGTATATCGTCTCCGTGGATATTGTTGTGGCAAATGATTTTCATATAGAAAAACAAAAAGTTTATTATTTCTATGAGAATGGGATTGAAAGTATTATTTTTATGAGAATTGCTTTTGTACTTTTTATGAATATTAAAATTGAATAAATGAACAAAAACAATAGAAAGCAATACAAACGACAATCGTAACGATAGCTACTACCCTATCGTCAAAAATTATCGTCTTAAACCGACGATATCGTCTGCCATAATTGCAAAAATGAAAAAATCGTATGTTTGACGACAATCGTCTATCGTAATCGAATGCGATAATTCCACCTCTGATTTTATCAGAAAAAGTGGATATATCCGATCTTATATGTTCTAATTAGATATTTGTATTATAAAACTAAAAATTATCAACGGCATTTTATATATTACATATAATAAATAAATTGTTACATATATGTTGTTAGTAGTATACATATTTTGTAGGTGGTTTTGTTAGTTTAATATTATAGTTACATATTATATGAAATAAAAACGTTTTGATATATTATTTGAAGATCGTGATGAAATGGGAATGAAAAAAAAAAAAATAATAATAACTTAAATTAATGAGATGTATATTTGATTATATATATGTATATATATTTTATTATGGTTTATACATCACATATTTCATTTTTATATAGAATTTATAGCATGAACACATGAAATCTATAGATTTTCTCATTTATAATATTTTTTATAATGTATAAAAAAGGCGGTAAAGATATAGAAACCATATAATAATAATAATATTTATAATAGTGACAAGGTCATTACTTTTGATGAATATATAATAATATTAATATCAAATACTAATAATATTTGTCATCATTTTTTTTTGTTATAATTATATTAGACATATACATCATTTTAAATAAAAAGTTATTTATTATAATATATTTATATTTTTTTAATAATATATCAATTATATATTTATTCGGTGTATAGAGACACGTAATAATTTTATTTTCATATGGTGTATATATATATATAAAGAATGTCTATATAAATCTGTAAAAAGATGATGGTAAAATTATTAATATAGAAAATATTTGAAATATAAATAACTCATTATAAAATGATGTAAAAAATTTTCTGTTTTTGGTGTTTTATCAACTACACCACAGAATTAAATATATATGTATATACTGACCATAATAATATATATTAATTATAATTTCTGATATTCCCAATTATATATAAAATTCGTTGAAAATTATGCATATCATCATCATCATCAAAGAGTCGCGGTAAAACAAAAGAAATATTTTTACTCATATATTAAAGATTTTGTTATTCATAATTTTTAATTAAGTGACATTAAAATAAATTAAAATTTATTAATTAACATATGTATATAATAAAGAAAGAGGCATATATATATTAATTTACATATGTATATTATAAACTAAAAGATCATCATATATAATATACTAGACTATATTAAAAACAAATTCGAACTTATTCAAAATACTATTTAAAAAAATATATTTTTTTTTATGTATGTAAAGTATATATATATTTAAAAATTCTCGTGCCGTTCTTATTTGTTCATGTTCGTTACATTCACATATAACATTTGAAAATGAATAAAATAACAATAAAAATTTTAATCGATTAATCAATAATTAATTTTATCATGTATTTACTTTTAACATACATACATATATACAGATATGTTATATAGCATATTTAATACAAAATACAAACGTTAAAGAATCAAATCATCAAGAAAAAATAAAATAACCATTATATATTCAATAAAAAAAAATATACTAAACAAGTTGTACAAATGAATAAAATACCGAGTTTATATAATATAAATATATGTACATATATAACAAAATATATATATATATATATATATATATATATATATGTATATATTAAAATTGGAAATAAAATAAAAACGACAACAACTCACCTACTAAATAAGATACTCATGTAAGAAAATGTATCGGTACGACATACATATATACATATGTATTAAAACAAGATGAACCAACAACAACAAAATAACTATACATGATATTATCGAAAAGATACGCAGTGAGTCTGGTATATCCATATAGATAGATACATAAAAAATTTAAATTATATGATTTCAGGTGTGAAAGAATATGTTTGGAATGGTATACATCTGATAATCGGTTTCTTCTTTAATGTGCGATCATATACATATATATATATATATATATATTTATATTTAGTGTCTAACAACAACGCGGACCAGGACGTGATTAAGTCAATCATTGAACCAAATTGATGATCAGAGAGCGGTATTTTTTATTTTCTTCTTTATTTTACATTATTATTATTTTTTTTTATTGTATATTTTATAGAACAAAACAATATAATAAAATAAGTATATATGTGTTTATTTATATATATATGGAAATAGACATTCTTTGGATGCTGTATTATTAAAAAAAAAAGTGAATAGAAAATACCGATATATGATATACATAAGTCTATATATTAATAATATATATGCATGTCTATTTCACCAAATAGTAGTTATATTAATTTATCTGCAGTTTGTAAATAAATTTATTGAATTTATTATATTAATTGCAAAAATTAATGGTTTCATTTTTAATCATTACTCATTTAAAATCAATAAATCTATAAATAAAATATAAAAAATTCAATGATTCATTTGCCAAAATCAAATATATACCTAAAAAATGGTTTTTTTATTGACAATTACGCTTATACGTTGAATATAAAAGCTTTATTTCAATATACCGAACTTTTCAATTTATAAATAGAATACGATTCCCCCTGGCGGAAATTCATATTGTTTAATAAAAGGTTTTTGTGGATAAAAAATAAAAGATTTAACACAACTAACTTATTTATGGCGTAACTGACAAATTTCTAAAATCATAAATATTTCACCGCCTCTGATCGAGATATGAAATATTTCTATATATTATGTTTTATTATGACCAGTAGTAAATGTATAATTTTACAACAAATGTTATCTTTATCGGTTTTTATTTTTTATTTTTCAATAAAAATAAAAACCTTTTTTTTTTCATATAATATCCATAAAACACAAAAAAAACTGCACATTATTTTGTAAGGGCAATAAAAATTATAACAAGAAATATATTATATTACAAATTAATGTATGCATATCATAAGAAAATGACAATATAGATATATATATTACAAATAAATATATATATTGTATTTGAATTTGATTTTCAATTACACTTTTTATTAAATCGTTAAATTTTAAATGGTTTGTATATCTTTATACGGTTCGGTTCACGAGGAACTTTACATATAATAAAATAAAATAAAAACTTATATATAGTTAGCACAACTACTTTAAAATTTAGGTATATTTTTTTCTTAAATTTTTAAGAAATGCCAGGCTGTTTTTTTTGTTTTATTATTTTTTACAAATATAAAATAACCATATTTATAATGTTTTTCTATTAAACTTCAAACAAATAAACTATACACTTGGTGTGACTATGATAAAAAGAAAAACTTTGAGATATTTTATATGAACAAAATTATATGTTTTTAAAGTTTATTTGATGTGCTTTTTCCAACCGACAGTAAATTGTATATCTGATTACATATATGCTAAAATATATTTACTTAAAGTCTGATGTTGCAGAGCAATAGCAATATTATATCGCAGGTCAATTATCATACGTCTAGGTATAATTTTGCGTATTGTTCTTATTATTTTAATTAAATCTAGTGAAGTAAGACTTTATAATATATACGATTTTTTTTTGCTACATAAATTGAAAGATAAATTCCTGATATAAAAAGCTTAATAAGTTTTATGTTTCTTAAGTTTACATTGCATATATATATATATAAATATATATATTTATTTATATACAACAAAAAAAAAGTAATTCGTTTCTTATTGCCATAAATTATAAGTTTGTGCCTTAATCGACTGTAACTAATTGATCCCACACATTTATTCTTTATGTTTATGTATATATAAAAATTGTATATGTATAATTTGTAGGTATAAAATAATGAATATTAAAATACAAAGCTTAACTTGATATGTGTCTATAAAAAAAAAAGAAAAATACACTATGGTTCAATGAAAAGTTCCTATATATGTTAATGTCACAAATTTTTGACTAAATATGTTGACATATTTATAATCAAGAAGATTTATCGAAATTTATATTAAAACATAAATCTATGTATATATGTGCTACCGATTGAAATCGTTGAAATTCATAAAAGTTGATACAATACAATTTTTATATTTTTAACTAAGAAAATGGACTGTAATAAAACAACAAACCATTCCTATACCTGTAAAAATCTGTGTGGCTGACTGTGTTATTATATATTATACTGGGATAATTTGGATGTTTTATTACACTTATATAATAAGCGTATATACATACTATATAAGAATACCATAAGTATAGGTATAATAAATAAATGAATAAAGAAAAAATATAAATGGAATAAAAAAAATCTTGTTTTTATTGATTGATCTTTGATATTTTTCCGCTAATACCTTTTATTGGTGTATTATATGATTATATCCATATATATATATTTATTTTATTAGAGATCTCACACATAGAAAAGAGTATATTGTGCAATCAAGGAATGTGAATATCAAATATGATATACAAAAACAAAACACGATATAAGATACGGTACATAAAATCTTATACCTGAGTATAAGATATTATATTATTTCTGATATTATTGATGTATTATATACCTATATATTTGAAAATTTATTTTTTATATATAAAATATATGTTCTAAATGTTTATCAGTATTGATTTATTTCTTTATTTCATTTATTTTTTTTTTTTTTTGGTTTAATAAATTCAGGTGTTGTGATCTTGAAATTTGATATAAAAATAACATTGATTTTTTTTTTTCAGTTTAAAAACATAATTTGTAAATTTATTTTGACTTCTGAATTTTATATATAAGATATTATACATGTATATAACTGTAATGTAGAATTAGAGTTTTTCGCAGGATGTAAGAGGATATATGAACATGGGGTTTAAAAAAAATGTTTTTTGTTCATACACTAATTAAGATTAATACTTTGATTTTGAGTGTGAATTTTAATTGATGATGCAATTATTTGAAGGACATTGAATTAAGTTTAAATCGAAATAAATTAATTCAGATTTGTCTTCGTATATACAAGTTTGATGATAAAGTGAAATTTCCATATAGAAAAAATGTACAAAAAAAACATAAAACCTACAAAAATAAAAATCGCTTTGATTTGAATTTGGGTTTACTTTTATATGTGTATAAAACCTGTATGCGAAATTCCAATTAAATTCGCAACGTACCTATAATAAACATTAATTTTTAATAAATATTTCGATTTTTATTCAAATATCAAATATCTTGGAATACCTTACAAATAAATTGAAAATAAAAGTGAATCTTTAACAAATACTTTTGTTTTGATTGAATCAATTATTTATATACAAACATCAATATATATATATGTAAGATTTATGATTTGATTTCTATATATAGATATAGAGTTAACATTCCTTCCAAACCAATAATATATGTAATTTTATATATATAAATACACATAATATATATCAATATCCTCATTAAATTTACATTTATAAACTTATTATATATATACTAAATATACACATATACAATCAGTATCTCATTATAATAAATAAAAAATAAAAACTGCTTTTTTTTGACTCTTGTATTACGCATTCAATATTTTATATCGCATATATGAATGCAGATATACTCTCGTATACGTATATTGAATATAGGTATATAATCAACAATAATTGAAAATACTAATTTGGCGGCTTATTTCCATCATACAAATATGATGATCTCGAGGTGTATTAAATATATATATATATATAGTATATATAGTATATATCGTTATACAAATATGTTGTGTATGAAATGCACATATATAAATAAATATATAAATATTGATGCACGCATCATATAATAAATAATAATAGAAAATTCAAATGTAATATATATTTTGTGTCTACGTGATGCTGCTTCTGTTGAAAAATATGATTAACATAAAATCAATTGCCTTACAAATACACAAACTTTTATAATAATATATATTTTATATATAACATATAAATAACTCTTCGTTTGTAGATGGTATATTACAAATATATCGAATAAAATATAAAAGGTAAATTGTTTAAGATATTCGTTACACTTGGAATTGTATTTTAGTTAACAAATTAATGTATTTTTTGATCAATAGTGATTGAAACACATTTTTGCCGTTGTTAGACAGTGTTTATCCTGAAAATTATAATCCATTTTAGGGTCTTTATACTGATTTTTCCAAACAATATATTTCATGTCAGATATACGAATTCACTTTCCCAATATATATCGCACAGTCCATGATTCTATATGGAAATTTTGTATTTTGTAAAGAAGTGATTTTTCACTTTTAAGGTAGAATTTCCTTTACAATCCCATATTAATATAAAATTCAGCATTTTATTAAAGACGGAAACTTAATCCTAAAATTATTTCATTTTCGTTTGCGATTCGCTTATATAAAATACCATTTCCAGTGTATATACCGTGGATTTATTGAATGAAATTAATTTTTATTTTATATATTTACATGCCAAACATCTTATTATATATGGACTTTTTTTATATTTATTTTTTAAATCATAATAAGATTAGTATTTTTTATATTTGATTTTTTTGTTTCCGTAATATAATTTAAGATATTTGATTTATTTTTGATTGTACAGGTAAAATAAATATATATATATATATAGTTATTAATTTTTCATGCTTTGCATACTCATCCTTTTGTGCTTTTTTTTATCCATATGGAAAAAATCATATTAAGAGTGATAATGATATAAATTCTAAATTCAAATATACAAGCAAAATATTGTTATATAGGAAATTAAATATTAATAATAAATTAGGAAATTCTCATTTGGATATTATATGAATAAAAGATATAAGACATGACCGTAAAAAAGTTAAAACAAACTGTCTCTAATCTTATTTTGAATTTATTGTTGGTATGGATAACTTAAAAATAAATTTCGTTTATAATTATATATAAGGATAATTATAGTACGGATAATTGAATAATGAGATATTCTTATGTGATTCATAGAATTTTCCTAAAATCTAATCGAAAAAAAGTGAGACATCTCAATTATATTATTATCACCACGAGTCTATATATATATGATAGTAAAATTAATTTTTCAATATTCATATTATAATATAAATTGTCTTTAGCACATGAATAAGTCATATATAATTAATTAAATTATAAATAACTTAAAACATCAATATATAAATCATATTTGTTATATCTAACAAATATATATCAAAATAAATTATCACTTTCATATAATATGAATTATATTTATTTATATCAATGTCGTATATATATATTTTGAAAAATTATCAAAGTCATGATTGTATATCAAATCAAGTATCACGTAATATATATTAAAAAAAATTTTAGTGTTACAATTTTATACAAAACATTATTTGATTTACGATTGATCTAATTTTTATTCCAATTAACTTATTATATTGGATATATATGTGAGGTAACAATATATAAGTAAAATATTCTAAAAATATATAAGTAAAATATAGCCATTTGCATATAGAGATTTGAAAATATGACTAAATTAAATTTGAAACATGTGTAAATTTTAATTTAATTAGTATCAATAATAATATACAAATTTAAAGTGAAAAATATTTATAAGCGCATTTAAAAAAAATAAAAATAAAATTATATATTATTTAAATGGTTTTTTATTTTATTATATTTAGTCAATATGTCTATGAATAATTATATTTATTTATTTTTTTTCTATATATACCTTTACTTTTGACATTTTCAAAATTGATTTATAATATTTTTTTTCTTTCTTGAAATACACATTAAAATAATATATTTTATATCGCCTTAGATAGGCATTACAAATTATATTATATACAACCTACTAACAATTAGATATTGTATTATAGTTAAATTAACATGTCGACCAAAAAAAAAACAAAAATTAATGAAAATAAAGAAAAATCTTATAATAAATTTTTGTTATGTTTATGTAAGAAAAATATATAAATTATTTGTTTCGTATATTATCATTCAATTTAATTGTTTTTATTGTATTCTGTTATTGTTTATTTAACGTATATAAAGTTATAAACAATATAAATATTGACAATTATTAATATAATATATATAATTGTGTTTTGTTTATTTATTCGTTTATAATATGAATTTATCATCAAAATAAAAAATTTAAAAAAAGACAACTACAAATTTTTTAACGAAATTGTCATTATAATATTTTTTTTTTAATTAGTTAATCACGATCGAAAAACAATTATATACCATATAGAATTTTGAATAATAAAATTAAAACGTTTACTGTATCAACATTTTATATATTTACATAAATATATAACAACCAACAATAAATCTACGGTTGAATATTTGTATATAGTTTTAATTTTACTTGAACACTTTTTATAAACACTATATGAATAAGAATCATTCAACCACAAGAAAATTAAAACTAAATAATTTACCGTTTTCAATAATACAAATGATTTTTGGCTTCAATTTCATAAGTAAAGTACTATTAAATCCAAAAAGAGTTTGTATAATTAAAGAAAGGATATTCGTTCAAATACTATGTAAGTGTAATTTAGATGATTTAAACAATATATAATTAATTGATCATACCATTAGCATACGCGTTTTGAGTGTTAAAGTGAATTTTACATTGGAAATAAAATATATATCATGTTTAAACAGTTGCATTTTTCGCGATTTGAGGAGGATATTTTCTTGATAGGGACATAAACAATAATATTAAATATATCAGATAAAAACGCAACAATATAATATATTTTTAACTTGGAATATTCTTGGAAAGATCATCGATGTAACGAGAAATGATTGACATTTCTTGTAGCTAAAATTGAATTATTAATATAAAAAAGCAATGAAATCAAATTTATATACGTTACGAATTTAGTTGTTATTGCCCAATAATAAAATGAAATGTTTTATAATCATTAAAATTGGTTTTAATTAGCACAACATATTTTTAATAAATTAAATTATTATATTAATAATTTAAAATAATAATAAAATAACAGCATTTTCGATATATGGGAGTTCTATCAGCTATACGTCACGAAAAGTCATATTATATAAATTATCAATAGTAAAGTAATTACAATTCTATAATGATCAAATTCAACATGAGAACTTATATACATTAATCACTTAGAATTGTCTTATATATTATAGTGATCACACCGCGATTATTAAAATCAGAACAATTAAGTGTAATGAAAATTCAAATACACATATAATACATATCATTGTTTTAGACATTGTTGAATTTGTGTTGACTTTTTTTTTCAAACAATTCTATTCGGATTATTTTAAACCACGTTATCATAAATTTTTTGGCACAACTTTATATACAGAGAATATATTCGCATAAATATAAGTTATAAAATGTATGTATTATTAATGAAATTTTGTTGTATTACCTGTACCGTTTTCGCCCTGTGTTTCATCAAATGGTTTATTTGTCATTTGAAATAAAGCATCTAATGGTGTACCATTTGGTTGTGTTGCTTGATTTTTTTGTCCCGATTGTTGTTGTTGATGTTGTGAGCTAGATCCCGATCCATTATCTTGGTGTCGATGACGATGCAGATGTGAATCCGTATTACTTTCCGGTGAATAACAATCGCTACTGGTTGAATTTGAATTTTCTGAAGAGCTTTCCGATGGTATTGTTTCCATTTGCATTGAATGACAATTTAATTGTTTGATGAATTCCGCTTTGGTCATCGTCATCGTCATTAAATGCCGATGATAGTCTATTGCTAATTGTGAATCATAATGTAAAAATGATGCAGCCGCTGCGGGTTGTAGTAATCGTGTTGCTATTTGACCACAATATGAATCCCATGGTCTTACAATCCTGGCCGATTGATAATTAAATACATTTGGTATGTGATTTTGGGTGGCATGCGAGGTTTGGGTGGATTGTATTGTTGATTGGTGATCATTACGTGAACTCTTCAGTATATCATCGATTGAAAAACTTTTAATGCCACCTCCGTCTGAACTGGATTTGGACGAGGGCGGTGATGTACTCATTGAACGTTCTGTATGATTTGTTGTGGCGGCCGCCGCTGTAATACCTTTTAATCGTTTTAATGGTACAAAATAATCATCGGATCCCGATTGTGGAAACATCATCTGATGTTTTTGTTTCATCGGCGGCGGACTCGGGGCGCCAACTGATATTTCAGATCCGGTGGGACTAGGTGGTGGCGGTGAACTTGAACACATCATTATATTTTTTTTTTTTTTTTTTATGTTTTCAATGAAAATTTGTTTTTCTTTTTTTTTATTTTATCACAAAAATAATACACATAAAATTAATTATGTCGTATTTTTATTTATACAAATTTTATATCACAATATATAAAAAAAAGTACACACTCAAAAAGTTATGTTTTTGTTTTCATATGTTTATCGATAATTTTCGATACGCAAATCAAATATGTATTCGCAATTATTGATAAATTAAACACAAACCCGTTCGTTTCATTCGACAAACTATTTATGAAAAACTATTTATGAATTAATTCATATATATATATATATGCGTTATGGAAATCACAAATTCTCATCGAGTTCAATCAAAATTTCATTATTCAATTATAAATACCGAGTATTTGAATAAAAAACTTGTGTATTTATATAATAATAACTATTTATATAACAATAACATCACACACAATAAATATCCAGAATTATTATTATTATTACGATTAATGTAGGAGAATTAATTTAACTATAAATTAAACTTTATTGCATTGCATTTCACTTGATTAAATAAAAATAACTAAATTCATATTGAAAAAATAATGATTCCATATAGAAAAAAAAACACAAATTATAATTATTTTGTAATAATTTATTTACTAAACTAAACCGTATGCATATCGCATTCATATCGAAAAACCAAAATATATTGCTTTTTTATTTTAATTTTTATTTCCTTGTCATACTACCAATTGCTAACGTTAACGAAAAACAACTACTAACTCTATACTATACGACTATACTATAGACAGCCGCACAGCATTCACAACAATTTCTTCATTTATAAAATAAATTTTGTTATATTGCTGGCTGCGATGATGGTTGTTTATAGTATATATTTATATCTATATGATGTTATTTTATGTTTATACATCAGCAGATATAAAAGGAAAATGAAAAAAATGAAAATATACCAACAAATTTGTGGGCTTTTCAAATTTTTAAACCAATGAAAATATACGATTGGTTTACGTATAACATTGAATAACGATTGGTGTAAAAAAGCCGACAAAGAATGTCGGCTTCAATCAAAAGTTAATTTGTTAGCTTAGTTAATTGACTTGCTTTATTGATTGTATATATATAGAATATAGATATAAATATACAATATATACAGTTGATTTTCTTATACTAAATATATGTATTATTATACAGATATGATTTTATACTTTTATTTATATCATATTGTTGTATAAGAGAGATACGTTATATTATTGTTGGTTGTTTTTTTTTTTTTGCATTTGTGGTTTTACATTTAGTATATGAATTTTCTTTTAATTTTCCATCATGATTTTCTCTTTTAACGTTTTGTTTTTTGTCTCTTTATAATTCTTGTTTTATAATAACATGATTGTGTGATTGTATCGTAATCTTTCATATACTGAATATATATTTATATAAAGTTACATATATAATAATAATATTTTGTTTTGTAAAAGCCGACGTTTTAATGTATATTTGAGGATGTTGGATCTTAAATGATGTAGATGTAGAGTTCGGTTTAGTAGATATGGATGTATTTATATTATATATAAAATATTTTTATCACATATTTGTATATGAGAACGTTTGTTATATATGAAATATAAGACAATATTTTATAGATATATATATTTTCTTCTTTTGAAATCGTGTGGGTGTCACATATTCTCGCATTTGAACAAGGAGGGAATTAACAATATGATGGTAAAAATACATATCAAGAAATGCATCTAAATGGATATATATATATAAATATAGTATGTGTATATATACTTAATACCTTAATGGTTATATATGGTATATTACAAAGATAATTTATATATATATATTTATTATATAGTCTGTTTTTCTTTATCATGTATATTCTGTCTTATTATTTCAATATATCAAATGGTTTTTATTTTTTACTATGGAAAATGGGCTTAAAGAGGGCACGAGACAATTGTATATTGTGTAAATAGGTAAATATATATATAGCAAACAATAAATTATCAATGTTTTTCTTTATATATATGTTTATATTTTCATATGTATATTATAGGATAAGCTATTTATTTCTGATTATTTAAGAGGAAAATATAGAATATATATATATATACATATACATAATATTAACATTAATAATGAGAAAAATATATACATACTTCAATGTATATTATTATAAATATATAGTCATATAACACATTTGTATATTGTGTATTGTTGGATATCTTTTTAGTCAATTCTCGTTATTTGTGATGTGGTTAATTGTTAAATATATATATGAGAACAATTAATGTTATAAATAATACGAATATATAATAATATCGCAAAAAAATTATATTTTATAATGTATAAATTTATTTAGAAAATGAAAAAAAAATTATTTTTATATATCATTTAATTGGATTTTTATGACAAAATCGTGTGTTATGCAAATATAATACTTAAAATATATATTAATTTTGTAATAAAAAATTCAAGTTCAACCTCTATTTATAAAATTGCAATGTAAAATTTTATTAAATATAAATATATTAAAACTATATAATATATTGAATAATTATTATATGATAAAAATTATTGAATATAATTATATATATTGCATATTGGTTAGATGAAACCAATAATAATATATAGATGACATTACAAAAGATATATCATTAAAATAATTCTGTATAATTTTCTAAAGGAAATTTTATGTCATTTTTTTGAGGAAATTCTATATAATTTTCTTAAAGAAATAAGGTATAAGTTTCTAAAAGAAATTCTGTATAATTTTTTAATTATCTATATAATTTTTCTCTGGGAAACTCTGTATAAGATTCTTAAAGAAATTTTGTATACTTTTTGGAAAAATTCTGTAAAATATTCTAACAGAAATTCTATGCATAATTTTCTAATGTCTTCCATCGTTTTTATTGCTTGCTTTTAGATGAAAGAATCACCTTCAAATGTGAGTGCACCCGGTCCCGGTTTACATTCAATTATACATATATGAAAATATATAAAACATTTTTCATAATCAAATGAATTTTGTCTCTTATCTATACATAATTTTTTTTTAACAAATAACAAATAATTAGCTCATTGCATTATATAATTACTCATAAATATAAAAACAAAATAATAAACAAATAATGAACATTAAATATAAAAATATGCACATATATAGAGCTACTATATAAATATATTGAATAATAATAATATGTATATAATAATTTATTGAAACATGTTAAATTGTTAATATGATAAATATATAATATATTTATATATTATAAAAATATGTTTATTTATTTATACGCAGCTTATCAGCAATTGTTAATTGTTATAATGTTATATTTACAGCGTAAAAATTGTTTATTGTAAAACAAAATGATTAATTATTAAATATATATACATATATATAAATGCATATAATATAATGATTTATGTATAATGCAATGTTCTATTCATTGAATATTTGTATTCATATATTTATACAAATCATTACTATATATAAATGTAAAAAGAATTTATATAATGATTTATAAAAAATTACATATATAAACATAAATATAATGATTTTAAAAAACATTAAAAAATATCAAGGATGAAACGAATATATATATTTAATATTGTATATATGTAATAAAGAATATTAATTATAATAATGATAAAAAGCATTTAATATTGAAAATCTATTTTAAATAAGTACAATGTTTTATACATATACGTTTTATTTTTTATTAAATTACTTACAATTTTATTTTAATTGACATTTCATTTAAAATCATTTTTATTCTCGCTGGAAATATTCACTGATATAGTAATAAAAGTGTTATATAGTTATAGAAATCAAAAAGATTGATTGGTGGTATTTATATATGCAAATGGTATGAGCAATATACAATACAAATTCATGCATATATATCAATCATTTAGGTATATTTATATAATTATATAATGTTGTAATTTATATAGTGAATTAAAAATAATTAATTTAAAAAATATATACACCGCACAATTCTTACAATTCACGAATATTGCATATATAAGATTTATTTAGGTTGACAAAATTTCGGGACAAAAAAAAAGAAGAGACATTTGCATATATATCCCCACCAAAGAAATACATGAATGATTTCATGAAAATTTCCACAAAACTTGTTGATGCGATGATTATGAATCTTTATAATTTACCCAAAAGAAAAAAATTAATGAATTTAAAAATAAATAGAATTAAAATAACGATACATTTTTTTCTAAAAAAAAAAAGTACAATTGTTGAGTGCGTTAAATGATAAAACAATTTTTTGTTGTTGTTGTGGTTGTTGTTTATTCTTAAACTTTATAGTATATATTAAAAAAAATAATATAATTAAATTCTCATTATAACCAACTAACCGCAACCATTTTCAATTAAATTATTACTTTATGTATATTTATTTTATTTTTTTTTTTTTTTCATCATATATTTTTAATATTTCATGTTGTTATAAAATTTAATTAATTAGATTTACTATTATTATATTACTTTACTATATTATTATTTTATTCATATATACGTTCATCATATGAACGCATAAATATAAAATTAAAGAAATATTACAAGTAAGTATATTTCTAAAGAATATGGAAATGATATTTTGTTTAATGAGTAGATATGTGAGATGAGAGAAAATTTAAATTACATATTAATTATGTTATTTATATATGTTATACAGATTAATTATTGCATATAGGTATTTATATACAATATACATAAATAATATAGGGAAAATAATATAAAATTAGTTTACATTTCATACAGATGCATACAAACGTGTATAGTAAAGAAAATAAATACCATATACCACCACAATAATAAAATGCGAATTAATAATTTAATTGAATGAATAATTAAAATTTATTCGTATAATGTGTTTATAAATTATTAAATTATATTAAAAAAAGATTTCATAATAAAATTATGTATTTTTTGTTTGTGATGGATTATAATTTAAGTGTGATGATAGATTTCTAATTATATATAATACATTAAACTTTCTATTTCATTTTGTATAATTACTTGAAAATATATGATGGGTAAGCTCAATCATATGTTTTGTTTTTTTTTTTTCAAATTAATTTGTGCATAAATTTCATTATCAGAACACATTAAACAGATTTGAATAATTTTCCATTTATGTATATGTTTATGTGAATGCTCAAATTATTGTTTAAACGATCTATCTATACACAACATTTTGGATTAATTTTATGTAAAAGTTTACGAAAAAAATTACATTACAAAATTGTTTTTAAGATGATTGACTTTTTCAGAAATAATTATTCAGTATTTTAATAAAAAAAAAACGCAATGCGGATCGGACCTATTATATATGGTTTTAATTATACATATGAAAATCTTCTTTGTTGAATTATTTATATATATATAATTTTTGTTTTTTATTTTAAAATTGATTTATTTTAAATTATTTTTTTTAATTTATATATAACGCTATATATATAATTTATCCCATATAACAAATTTTCTCTTCCGTGTATAATGTTAAATTTGAGGAATGGTTATACAATAAAACAAATACCATTATTATAATATATACAATATGGATAATATATTTAAAATAAAAATTCTTTTTAATGCCGTATATATATATGACACATTGTATTGTATATTTATAAAATTCAATTTCAAATGTTCTTTCAATTAGAAAAAAAAAATATTTAATTTAAAATTTCCTCTACTTATCCGTGAATAAAATATAGAATAGATTAAAATATAATTTGATATTTATATAGAAGAAGAAAAAAAAATAAAAGAAAACAATAGATTATTAATTTAACTGTTTATACGCAAGGTAAGATATAATGAATTTTATAAATAAACTTCATTGTTTCTATATATATAATAAATAATGAATATATTATGTAAGTTCTGCGGGTTCTATGTATTTATTTAATCTCAAATTGAATATATATATATTTTTTAAAATCGCGCATATTATAAAATGACAAACAATAAAATAAAAGCGATTTATTATTATAATAATTATAAAACAAATGATAATATAATTAAATAAATTTTATTTATTTATAGTTATTTTTATAATATGTATATAGAATAGAAATTTTAAGTTTTATTTAATGCATTTTTTTTTATATATAATTATCTTGAAAATATAAAAGAAAATTTAATAGATCGAAACATTTGTTTTATTATTTATAATCATAGAATCCCATCTATCATATAGACAATAATAAAATAATTTATATAAATACAAATGGTAGATATATGTATATGGATATAGAAAATTACACCTTTTGTGTTATACATATTTAGTATATATTTATTTATTATTTTTCTCTATATAAATATATACAATTTATTATAATTAAATTATCCTATATATACTGCAATATAGGATATTATTTCTGTTTTTTTACGCAGGTATATAAGTATATGAAATATTTAAGTATGATGCGGTTTATGAAGCAAAAACAACGTTTTGTAAAATATTTTCCATAAACAAAATTAATAAAATAACCAAAAATTTATTATATATATGCACATCAATTTATATTATCTTTTTTTTTTTTATTTTTATTTTATTCATTGTCTGCGCGTATAAATTACCTGGAAAATGTTGTATATATACATGGATATATACAATTATATTATAACTATACTTATTTTATTTGATAACATATAAGATTTTTTTTTCAGATAACGAAAAATTATTTAATAATATAGTATATGATATTGTTATTATCGTGTATCATTAATTTCTGATATTATACGATAGACATATATATATATTATTGGTTTGAAAACATAAATATTGAATCATAATGTTTGTATAGGTCATATATGTATATAAGAATAGAAATATATAGATATGTAAATTTATCAAATAAGGTATATGTACTATATCTATCAATTATAGAATTAATTTTATATTTATATATGGCAATAAAATATTCTATTGTTAATAAATATTTGTATTATATACATATTTTTATTGTATATACACATACAAATTTATTTAATTACATAAGTTCAGTATATTTAATGTGATATTCGTTTGTTTGTAAAAGTATATACATATATAAAACAAATAATTTATTCAAAACTTTATCTTTCTATAAATCATTTTTTTTTCTATACATATATATGCATAGATATAGGACATGTATATAGAAAATGTTAATTATAATAAATTATTATTAATTGAGGATTCTTAATTTATTATACAAATGGAAATTAATGAATAAGTTTTTGATTGAGAATAATAAATTATGTATATATATATATATAGAAAATAGATTCTCATATATACATATATATTATTAAATATACATTAATTTTATTCATATATGGAAAGATATAGGGAAAAATTATTAAATTATTAATTGAATATATTGTCTATATCATATATAAAAGGATATATGAACAGACAAAATATGAATTGATATAAAGGATAAATAAATTATGAAAATCAATCGATATGAAAACATTATAGTTTTTCATAAACAATAATTTTCATTATATAGATAAATTTACATTATAGAAATAAAGAATAAAATACATTAAATCAATATTCAATTCAATATTTCCACAATTTAAATTCAATATTTCCACAAATAAACAAAAAACCAAATTTTTCTACACACATTTTATTATAAAATCTAAATTTTTAACCACACAAAATTGAAAATCAAACACTCCTACCTAAATTAAAATCTAAATATAATTTAATATAATAAAAAACTAACGAAATTATTGAATATGACAAAATATCAATTAACAATGTTGTGATATTATAAATAAATACCTTATATTTGTATATATAAACACAAAATATTTTTATTATTATGCATTTCTTCAATTATATTATTTAATTTATTAGCAAATAATTAACAGAATGGAAAATTTCCCTATAAAATTCAACTCTATTATATTTAAAATTAATATTAAATAATCTGTATAGTAATTTTATAAATAAATATGAGGTCATCGTAATCATATAACAATATAAAATTCATTTATATTAATGTAAAATCACATGGTATATGAAAATTGAATAAAACACGCTAGTTTTTATATAATATATTTAATAGATTTCAAATAAAAAACTCTTCTTAAAATCTATAAAATCTAAATTTAAAATAATGTAATTGTCATGAAAAGTAATGAGAAATAAATATAATAATCAAATCTGGATACAATGGCATCAAGAATATCTACTCCAAACCCAAGATCGCGGAAGATGGAATGCGGAAATTATCAATTCAACCCCAAACAAAACACCATGGTTCCGAGGACTGGCCCTATCTGGCAACGAAATCAAAACGATCAACAGGCTACGAAGTGGACACACACACGATAAGGGTTTCTTAAAAATTATTAAATTACGGGAAGATATTAAATGTAGCACATGTAATAGCAACGACGACTTCATCCATATCATCTTACACTGCCAACAATATACGAAAATAAGGCAAAAATATAAATGCCTCACGGGCACAAACTTAAAAGACATTTTAAAATCAGAAATTAACTATAGTGAAATAATCCAATTCCTTAAAGAAATAAAAATAGACATATAGATCACCCAACACATACTACACAGTTCAAAAGTTCAAATACCCACATACTCTAATACTCTAATAACTTGCAACTCTATATGGTGCCCCGCGCTAGGAGTATAAAAAAAAAAAAAAAAAAAAATATAATAATCAAAAACCTTCAATAAGAATGAATGAAGTGATGCAAAAAGGACTTTCAGGATAATATCATTCGTATAATGTAAAAACTATCAGGTGTATTTAAAAAAAACCATTGTTATTATTGTAAAAATAAATTATTAAATAAAATCCTGTTTTTGATTTTAAAGCATATACTTAAATTAATTATTAAACTGAAACATACATTTTTTACAATTTCTTTTAAATATAAATGCTAATAAAAATTTGTTACTATATACTCACTGGGATTTAATTATTACAGTTGGAATTATTTTGTAAGATTCGTTTAAGTGACAGAAAAAAACTTCACATACCTGAAAATTAAAAAAAAAAACAATGAAAATTAATGAATTTGTTTTACATTTCTATACCGTTTTGTTATAAAAATATTGTACTATTTATATTAAATGGTTATGTTATCCTTATATTATGTAATTAGAAATAAGTTCAGTTATAATAAATCAATTTTTCATATATGTATATTCAACCAAATATTAATTTTATACTTTTTATCTATATAATTTTAGGATATAGAATAAATTATTGCAGACCTTTCTATAGATACGTGAATGATATTTGTTAGTTTTTTTTTTATTAATGGATTGTATATTATACAAATAAAATTTATTAATGTAAGGGTTCAAAAATATATAGTTAAATATTTTCAACACATTATAAACATGCAAAAGCAATAAAATTTATATATAGACATTAAATTATTTTATACAATGTTCTGCATATATGTATCTATTTAAATACAAAATATTAAGCTTAATATAGTCTTGAAATAAATATATAATATACATAAACAACGATGGGATGATTCGTAAATATTTCATAATATAAAAAATAATTGTGTTTAATGTTAAAAAAAATATGCTTTTTTTTGGATGTAATTTTCGAACAAAGGTAAAATAATATATATATTATTCTTTATTTGAATATATTCAGAAATAATTTATTTCAATAATTCACATTATATATGATATTTTTGGTTTTCATCTTACCACCCGTAATTTTCATTAAAATGTATATATATGTATACCATATTAGGGTTGTTATTAATTTTATTTAATTTGTTTGTGAGTATATTATATGGAAACTATTCTTATTCATGAAAATGTTACCACCAGGGATTCGAAAAATAAAAAAAAATCACACTTGGATTGAATACTATATATATAATATATTTTTTCAAGACATGAATAAAGGAATAATTCAGAATCAAAAATTGACTATATACAGAATTTGATTACATCTTTTATAAATATCAATTAAATCTATTACATTTATTACATATTATATTATATTTATGTATTTGCAAGGAAAATGAAAACTTCATAAAAATAATCCTATATCATATACCGATTAAATCCTGCGAAACCCTGAAACCATGCGGAAAATTCATATATAATGACTGATAATTTTACTTATTTTTTTATACATTTCAACATATTAATTATATATACAAAATATATAATTTGAAACTTTTCAAATAAATATATAATCTATATTATATATATATAGATAGTTATATCATTTAACAGCAGGATCATTTTTAAATCCAATGCTTAAATAATTATAATAAATTAGATTTTTTATTTTATTTTGAATTTGAAATTATAAATTATATAGGTGTATAATATATAAATTACATAAACTTATTTATATTTGAATTTGAATTATGATCTCCATTTATACAACGGCTTATACATATATTTCTTAATTTGTTGTTTTGTTTATATATTATTTGCGATTGAAATATATTTGTCGATTAATTTACACAAATGCTATACACGTGTAATTTATATACATGCTAATTTTGGTGATAATTAAATAAATAAATTAATTATTATAGACAAAAAAATTAAAATTGTGTCTTATTGAATATATTAATATAAATAATAAGAAATGTAAACATTTAGCAATATTTAAATAAATACATTTTATATATAGATATTCAAATATATATTATGAGTTTATAGACTGCGTCTTCGCCTCTAAATATATATATTTGTGCTAAATTAATTAATTATTGATATAATGAACATTTGAAGGTGGCATATAAAAGTTAAAAATCAAACAATTGATAAATCTTACAAAATATGTAGATTCAATTTTGATATAAATACAAATGTAATCATGAACATCTTTAATTTAGGGCGGGATTCGTATGTAAGCATACGATTTCAAATGAGATAAGCTGAGATTAATCAAATTTATTATGGCCTGACAATCACTTTTACATCAATCATTTTATTCTTACCTACATGTAATATAATGGTATTTGATGGAAGGTTAAGAATCATAAAAAAACAAAATAAATATTAAGATCAAAGTCAAAAAATGTTTATAAGAAAAATTATAAATTGTAAAAATGAAAATTTTACTCTTTATTTTACACATTTCAATTAATTATCATAAAATCGATATTAAGATATATATAAAATTGTATAAAGTTTTTTAAACACAGATTAAACAAAAAACATTTTAATTCAAATGTATCTGTTTGGAATTTCCATAATTTTAATTGATTATGCCTTTTACTATTTATAAAATCTTAATCGTCTATAATATATATATATAAATGTTTTTAAAATTGTCCTATACGTATATAGTGAGTGATCAATTTTATATATTTATATATAGTAATTTGGATAATGGGTATATACATTCAAATTTTTTTTATAAATTGAAAATAAAAATAAAAGTTAAACGAATTCGAAAACGTATTTATATATAAATATATTATTATAATAGTTATTATTTTTTTTTAACTAAATTGATATATTATTTAATGATACAACTATCAATAAGCATAAATTAAAATTACAAAATCTTTGGCAACCTATAATTATATAAAAGTATAGGTAGTCAGTTTTTCATTTTTTTTGAAGTATTTTTTATTATATATATATATTAACAATTTATTATTTATCGCACTTTTAATTTATTTATAACACGCAATATAATATAACATTAGAAATATCTATATATAGTATATATTTATTGGAAAATTCAATTATAAAATTTATGATATTTTTTAGGTTTATTTTTGTTTTTTGTGTGTTGTTGATTCTTTTTAATTGTATATTTATCTATAAATAATATAATTTTTCACATGTATATATTATATAAAATATATATATACATAGAGGCAACATAAACGCGTATATATTATATTTGATGACTTATATGACGGATACTTTTCTTATATATTATATATTATTAAGATTATATGCTATTTATGTACGTATATTTAATTGTTAGTACGCGGTTGTTGCTAATTAAATGTTAAATATATATATACAATTATACATATACGAATAGGTATATATGATATGAAACTGACAAAGGATTTTCAATAAAAACCATTTAATATAATATGTAAATAAGGTATTATAAAAATTTATATAAAGAATGAAAACAGTAAATTTAATTAACACATTTTATTAAATTCAAAAGATTGCAAAATATACAATGACATCATTTTATATATTATTTTTTTATAATAATCAAAATTTTTTTTTTTGTAAATGAAAATCTTTGTTATTATTAATTTCAATCTTTTGCATAATTGTAAATAAGTTATTCTTTAAATATGTTGTATATACAATATAATTTTATGATGATTAAATGAAATTTTTAACATCTAAATTAATTGGCATTTTGTTTAATTCACACACAAAAACAAATCGTGCATATTTTTTTTAAGTTTTTTTAATACACATATATATAAAGATATAATGTTGATGATGATTTATTCTTTTGTATTTATATATTATAAAGTAATTATAGTTTAATAAATAATTTTTAACGTTATTTATATACATAAAAATCTTTCTTATATATATAATAAAAGAAAATAGTTAGATATGTATTTTCTATTACATTCCCAATTTATATACATTGGTTTCGTCTTCCAATATATATTTTATATAAAAGTATAAATAATTTAAAACTTCAAGCCATGTATTGTATATGTAGTGTATAAATATCAACCAAATACAAACATCTAAATAATTATGATTCGTTCTATAATAAATTTAAACATTTAACATATTAAAGTGCGGTAATTTGTTCTTTGATTATATAAATATAAAATGTATGTATAAAATATTTATCAAGTCGCATACGTTAATAAATGATTATGTATAAGAATAAATACAAAAAATAAACACAACATGAAAGTATATATATGTAAAAAATAAAATAAAATAATGAGATGCGTGTGAGGTCCTAACTCATTTTTATATCTTTATACATTATATATATTTACCTTTATATATAGATATTATACCATTATACAATATATTTACGATCATCAAATATATCTTCTAATTTATATCATATAAATTAAATGAAAAAAATCTCCATATAAATACATATATTGTATATATATTTATATATGGCCATCTGTTTATCTGAAAATATGAATAAGCCTTCCCCTCTAATAACTTCATTGGTTCGTTAAAATGATCATATAATATAAATAAAAAAAAGGGATAAGAATATATCGATATATTAATATTTATTGTGAATTAATATATACATTTTGCTTTTTTTTTGTACTGATGTTTATATGAGATGCGGATTTGGATGGAAATAAAAAATAAAAAAATTTATATTTACCATAGGGCATTGGAAAATTTTGTTCGATTATATTATTATGTAATCAATCTTTTTTTATTTATTATATATATATGGTAACATATAAAGATATTGGAAAAAGATTAAATAAATTGAATTTTGAAATTACATATTTTCAACTCAAGAGATAACTATTTGGTTTCAAGCAAAATCTTTTTCATTTCCACCCAAACATTTTTTCACTTCCATCCTTTCCATTTTTGGTAAATTTCAAGCGAAGTAAATATTTTAAGCAAGAAAGGGATTTTCAATCCTGATATAGAAAAAGGTCTATGTACAGAAAAAATAATTCCCGCGTGATTCTTGAAAGAGTTTTAATAACATAATAATATTTTTGATGAAATGATAAATGCATGAGTTCTTTAAATATTTTATAGAAAATTGTTTATTAAAGGAAATATTTTCACAAGAGATCTTTGAAAGTTCATGTGAAACTTAATGGAAAACTATTATCATATCAGATTCTTCCTTATAATTTTCATTTAGATACTCGGAATATGGATGTCAGCGTGATATTTTCTCTGTAATTAACAATTATTATAACCTGTACTATATTGCCTGAATTTAAGCAGTTCTTATTTTAACTTTGGTTAAAAAAATCAATGTTTTCAATAAGGACTAATCCAAATATAACTGTTAAAATTTTGTAAAACAGATATTTAAATGAGAAATAATTGACTGTATATTTGTTAATTCATCCAAAGGATATTTGTAAAGGACAAACATAGCTATATATATAGCCATTTATCAAAATCTATATATATGCGGTATAATATAATAATAAAGATATTTTAATATATATATATATTTATTTTTAATAGAGTTATTATTATATTTTATACTACTGTATTAACCCAAATTAGTTATGCATTTCAATTTTGATTGTGTCAACGTATACGTATACACAAGAAGGATAACAAACACACACACTAATAAATACATTTTTTTTCTATAAAGTGTCATGCGAAAAACAGAAATTCATCTGTTCATGTCTATAAATATACAAATTTACAATATAAGAGAATTTGTATATGTACATTTGCTGGCATTATAGAATATAAGAAAAATTCTACTTTGATTTTTATTAAACCTATTACAATAGGGGATGTGTAAATAATTGCAATTAGGTTTGTATTCAGACATAAATAGTGTAAAGTATATTAAAAACTATATATATAAATGGATATATTCACATTATAATTTATTCTTTTTTTTTATATACTGATATAAAACTTATTCATTTAATATATAAAATAAATTAGATAAATGAATATAGCTTTATTGGAAGGTTTTTCATTATATAAAATATAATATTAATATAGGATATTGTTGTTGTACAAAATATATAGGTGTGATTTTTATGGTATTTTTATTATGTATATATAATATTTATATTCTGAAATTGTAAAATATATTATATCAAATATAATTAATATATAGGAATATATTTTTATAGGACCTTTTTTTTAATCACATAATACATTCGTTATATGAATTATTCTTTGTGATATGAAAAATTGCAGTTGGAATTGAAAATATGCAAATTTGAATTATCCAAAATAAATGCCAAAAAATTTTCTTTACTGTACCATAATTTTGTTTTGTTATTGACTTTGGAAAACTCAATATAGGATTATACAAAACGTAAACATATAACAAAAAATTATGTTCAATTACTATAATCAAATGAAATTATTTTCTCACGAATTTTTCTATATCAATATTATTTAATACCTAAAATGATTGGATAAATTTTGACCAATATTGGTTCAATAAAATATTTAAAAAAAAAAGTCTCTATATAATAAGTTTAATAATAAAACGATCTCGTTATACAAAAATAAAATTATAGTCGCACCTTTTCTATATATATGAATATAAATACTCGAAATACAATTTACAATTTGATCAATAACTTAATTCAATTGTAACTAATTACTATTCCTATATATGTGCTGCGTATATGGATGTTAAATATACATTTAAAAATTTGACAATTAAGGAGTGATTGTTATGGCACTTTGACACATAACAGATGTGCTCAAAAACAAAAATCATAAATAAGTAATAATAATAATAAACGTCATGTATATTTAAAGTTATTAAGTTATATAATGATTTATTATAATATTATAAATATATGAATGTGCGTATAGAAAAAATAAAAAGGAAACATGTATTTTTAAGTTAGATACACATTCGCGTCTAAATATATATCTATATTGCACGATTGTACTCAAAAAATAACAATAGATATTGATTACTTTGTCATATATTATATGGTTTACATATAATATTGAAAGTTTTTTTTAACAAAGAAAAAAATATGTTTTAAAAATTAATTTAATATAGTTATAACCATAATGAATTAGGCACAAATTATCTATATTGACTTTATTATATATATATATATATATATATATATATTGTATAATGATTGACTAAATATGTTCGACGTTATGTTAATTAGAACTAATTTGTTTTTTTTTCTCTTTAATATATTTACACTCGTTTTTTTAGCAGATACAAAAAATTGCATTTTGATTCAAAACTGTATTTAATGTCTACTGGGAATTAATTTACGAATTCATTGTGATTAAAATATACATCAAAGAATAATATATTGAAAAATGTGAATCTCTGCCTTATTTTATCATCATAAAGTATGATTTAAACTATATTCAATTTTCCCAGGATCTTTTCACACATATAAACAATATACGAAACTACGATTCCTATCCAATAAAATACGGTTCTAAATAGAATCAAATAAATTAATTATTATGACCATATAAAATATGGTTTATTATATATAAAAATTATTTTTATTTTTAAGATGTTACATTTTTAAATCATAATTTTTAATGAATAAACAAATAATAAAAAAAAAAATTATCTATACATACATATCGTATATTTAAAAACTATATCATATAATATTTTATATTTAGGTTTTTTTTTTATTATTAATAAATTGTGTGTTAGTGTTTTTAGTTTAAATACAAAATAAAAATACCACACATGTTGGTATTTCATAGAAAATTAAATGGTGTTATATTTAACTATAATATTTATAGAAAAATTGAAAATAAAATCTATATAAATATGTATAATAAAATTATTTTGTTATATTTATTTATGATCATAAAATCTTTTTCCTTGATTATAGCTCGTACATGAATATATCCATATTTATTTATTATTTTAAGATGATTAATTGCGTATAATTCATAAAATTATTATAAACTTTTAACTATAATACATATATACATATATACATAAAATTAATAATAAAATATACAATTGCATTTTCATTTAATTTTTATCATATGAAAATATATTGGAAAAATTTGGAAAACTAATACTATATATACAAAAGTGTTGAATAATAAATTTAGATCTGAAGGTAAAACCATTCGACTATAAGACTATAAAAATCCATACCAGAGGTTTAGAGAATAAATTATCAAGATAAGATACTTCAGTACACTTTATACTTTTAAAGGGTTCTTAATTTACCGGGAATATTCTAATAAAATTACAGTTTTTGTTCTATATGAAAAATTATATATAGAATTAAAGTTTCATTTATCAATACGCATAAACAATTCTAAAATGTAAATCACATACTTTAAATTTGAAACTATA
This sequence comes from Dilophus febrilis, assembly GCA_958336335.1. NCBI lineage: Eukaryota > Metazoa > Arthropoda > Insecta > Diptera > Bibionidae > Dilophus > Dilophus febrilis. Next base: position 42,399,629 of record OY284468.1, read on the forward strand.
TATATTTATTATACTCTATTGAAATATAGTTATTTTTGAAATGTAAAGATATACAATTTGGTTTTATAAATATATATAATAAATTCATAAAAACAGAATATATAGTACATATAGATCAATAAAAAGAATTATATTAATTTTCAACTATTTGTTTTTCATAAAGGAAAATATACAAAAAAATGTTTATATACGCAGCTTTGTATTCTAATAGATATATGAAAGAATATAAATGTATACTAAGAATATATATAGTTTTTCATAACATTTCAACATTTTTTCTTGTTTTTCTTGTATTTAATTTTTTCTACGAATATTCAATCAAAATAAGCGATAATTGCGTTTATATTAAATATATAATAGAACATAAATTCGTTAATATATAAATGTTATAATAAAATTTAATATATTATTCATATATAAACAAAACATATATCGAAACAAATTTCTTTCTTTTTAAATATATACAAACAAATTTTCACTGACAGATAATTTTATATTTATTATTAAACTAATAAATTATATATACATAATATATATAAAAAAAGCTCTGACTTCAATATATCGCTGACTTCAATATATTTATATAATAAATAATTTATTATGTTAAAATTTCCTTTGTAAACCAAAAAAAAAAAAATCGGATTTTTTTTTATAAGGATTCATATATAATATATGTAATTAAAATTAATTTCATATATCACAAAAGTTGATTCCATCTTAATAACTATATATACATATTTCATGAAAGAATATATTTATTAAAAAAAAAAAAATTGTTTTTTTGTTTATATTTTTTTTAAATTATTGTATTTTATTTTATTTAAAAAATATATATATGCAGCAGTAAAATGCAATAAAAAATGGTGACCTAACACTTTTCGTGTGTATGTGAAAACTATGTGTGATATATAAAAAATAAATTATTAAAAAAATGTTGTTAATATATGTGTATAGAAGGATATTATATATATATATATACTGATTATATAAAGATAAAAGAAGCCGACCGATACTCTCTAAAAATTCATATATGATGTTATTTTTATTTTATTCATACAATCAACGCAACAACATATATAAATATATATTTATTATATTTATGATGTAATTTTGTTTCTGTTTATATATATATATATAACATATATGCAATTGTTTTTTTGGGTATTTCGTATATTAATATAATGTTTCGGTTTCATGGAATATATTTTATATATTATATACATTCAAAAAGGATGTCGCAGTAAATCCAAAACATGATCTCGTCTTGAATATACATTATAGAATATGTATTAAAATTAATTTATTATTTTTGTTTAAAAGGATTTTATGTATTTAGTATTTTCAGAAAATAAGAAATACATTTTCCAAATAATTTTAATTAAGCTATAAACTAATTTGAAAATATTAAACATTGCAATATTTTACCGAAACATAGATTTTCGTTTTTTAAACGATCAGGTGTCCAAATAATCTGAATTACATCGATAAATGATCTATATTCTATATATATTTATACTAAATCCCTTCTCGAGAAAAATGTAATCATAACCAATTAGTTTTACATAAAAACACATATCGAAATATAGACATTTCCATATATTCTTAAATTACTGAAAGCTAAAGTACTTAACAACATTTAAAAGGCGCATAGTAGTTTAATATTTATAACAAACACCAATAAAAGGACTTAAAATGTAGTTAATACAATAAATATACATATCCATCAATATGTAGCCTGTGCTACATAAAATATAAATTATATTAATAATGCATAAAAAAAACTATGTAAATATTCTATTTATAACAAAATTTAAACGCAATTGAATAAATACATCTGTCAACATTAATCATATATTATATGATATATTTGAATTCTTATTATAAAAAAAGAAAATTGACAATAAATAAAAGTCCTATTTAAACAGAATGTTTCTTATATTTAATATAATATAAATTGTATAAATAAAAATGTTTATTCTATATATAAAGAAATGGTTTTCGTTTTCTTTTTGGTCTTAAAGAAAGATAAATAGGTAAAGTGCTTTCTATAAAATGATCATATAAAAAAACACAAAAAATATGATAAATTATCTTTGAATGGAAAAAAACGTTATTCAATTAGTATGTATATTTTCATCGGAAATTTTAACACCCTGTATATTAAAAAATATATAGATTATAATAACATTTAACTATATTAAATACTTTTCAATTTTACATATGTTTATGTTTGACGTTCCCATTTCAAATTCCTATATATTAAAGCAGTATTATATATATTTAAAATCTATATGTAAAGAAGCATAACAAAAGATCCTACAATAATCCTGTTAAAAACATCCTAAATAATATTAAGAAATATAATAAGAAAAATGATGTGTTTACAATAATATAGTGTTGTATATATGTAAGATTAAATAGATGTATTCATATTTGTAGCTTATTGTAGACCGCGATTGTGTACAAAAAGCATTTATTATATAAAAAGAAACCTGTTTAAATATCCAATTGACTGGAATTAGTAATTGAAATATTGCTATCAATAGAAATTGACACAAAAGCATATATATAATTTATATACATATTTATCGATAGATGAACGCATCGTACAAACGCATATAGGAAAACATTTTAAAAGAATGTGTGAAGGCATAACACATTATAGATCTAATTTTGTTTTTTTTTATTTATTCATTTTACAGCCGCTCATCATGGCACAGAATATTACAATGAAAAAAAAAATGAATGGTTTAAGAAAAAAATAAATAAAATAAACCACAAGGTATTTTAATGCATATATAATTTAAATATAATAAGAAACACACACCACACACATATGAGATTTAAAGTGTGGTATATTTTCTTTCGCTATTTATGTATGTATGAAAAAATATTTACAATAAATATTTAAAAGCACATCGATATAATTTTGATCGAATTTGCTTCGATGAACCTGGATGAACCAGCAATATATATATATAAATATTGATATATGGTATATATCGGAAAATATCTTAGCTGTAGGTATGATTTACACGATTTTTATAAACTATATGTAACGTTTATAAGGAATAGAAAATAAAGTTATAAATTTTCATATGTGTTTTAAAAAAATTAACTGAATATACTGATTTTACAATTTACAATATTACAAATTTAAGCGAAAAACTATAATTTGAATAATAATGCAGCATTCGTATATATATAAAGACCACCCGTATATAATTTTCACCGATTTTGTCTAATAATAAAATTTGATTCTTTTGTTTTATTTTATCTATATATAATAATTCATCATTAATTATTAAAATTAATTTAATTTTAATGATTAAAAAAAAAGAATTTCATTTCAACGATCATTTATTTCTTTAATAAAAAAAAGGAAAGGATCCAATCAAATTTTAAGGATTCTTATAATCAAATTTAATTTCATATAACTATAACTACTATATATATAGTAATATTTAACGATCAAATATTTTTTTACATACAGAAGCAAACATCCTCATATATACTCACATATATGTGATATAATTATTGACATATATGTATATATACCTGTGCCTAAGTCAATTACAATTAACTTAAATATATATTTTTTATTATATACCTCAAAGTAATATTTATTATAATTTATATATATATATAGATTTGTATAATATTATACATAGTTTTCATATATATATATATTATTTTTTTTTCCTTTTTTTCTCATTCTTTCTAAATGAAAGATTCAACTCATTATGTACTTAGAGTAACTCTATAACAACTATCATTCATATTAAAAAATGAAAAAAATTAAGAAAAAATTCTATATACATCTAAAAATAAAAAGAAAGAAACTGTGTATTAAAAATCGATGAGATAAAGTGATGGCGGTAAATATCAAAGAGAATCGCCGTGTTGTTAGTATTTGATGTAAACACACCTATATGCTATATATTTATTGTATCCATATATAGTTATATTTTATAAAATATATATATATATATATATTTTATATATATATGGATATTACAGGGTTGAACAACCAAACTGTGTATAATTTTGAATATATATATATATATATATATTATAATATAGATATATATGTATAAAAACGTATAATAATAGAAATAATCGATACATAGATGAGGAATTTTTTAATATGAGATGATTAGATTGTTAATGATTTTACAAAAAGTTAATTAATTAATGATATAATGAAATTTCATATTTAAAAACATATATTTTACACGATGATGAATATTATATTTATAGATGTGTGTGTGTTTATATTGTATATATATGTTTACAAAGTACAATGATTTATAAAAAGAATTTTTAAATACAAAATTGTATACATATTATTATAATATTTTAAGTATACTCTATTATATAAGCTTACAATAAATTAAATGTAAAAAAGTATATATATATAAATTAGACATGTTCGAATCTTTGCCATAAAATCATTTTAGATATTGCGTGTATATAAATAAATAAAAATATACAGTGCTTTATATATTCTGGTAATATTTCTGATTGAAAAGTTTAATTTTGATAAAAAGCGCATATTAAATTCTTTTTGAATCCATCTAATGGTAATCGATATTTTGCTATATATGCATATATACACACGCTGTCGCGGTGTATATATACTATAGTATACAAATTTAAAACTCAAATAGAATTTCAATTAATTAACAATTTAATTTTGTGAATTGAGGATGTATCTATGCGATATAATAGAATGTTACAAAAGTATGAGAATATTTTATACACAATGCAATAATTTTTTACTCATATACGCATTGTCTAATTATCTCTATAACATTGCTGCGATATAGCTATAGACATGACCCATGGGAAATTCTAACACTGGTCCGCATGATAGTTATATGAACATTCTAATTTTTATGAATAATTTCTTGATATATATATATATATATATACAATTAAAGGAAATATACATTATTCAGATAGCTATAACGGAATTATATAAAACTATATACAAATAATATATAATAAATATTAGATCGGTGATTTTGGAAATTATTTAAATAAAAGCATCACCAAATTTCTATTGTATATTTTTAAATTATGTAGCTTTGTAAATATATCTAAAATTTAACAAAACAAAAGTTATTTTTTTTTTTGATGTATATACATTTTTTCTCTTTTGATTAAATGGATTATTATAAATATATATAATTATAATATTAAATAAAATTAATCATAATTATCATATATGAGATTTATTTTCTATATATATGCGTATGTATAATACTATTAAAAAAACACATAATAAATTTATTATATATGTATATACAAACACATAATAAATATTCGAGTACGTGGTGTAGGTCCAATTTTATTATAATAATGTAATTTTTTTTTTCTCTATTAATTTATCTTCATATATTGTATATTGTATACACATTTTAAAATGTATTTAATTTTAAAGGTAGATATATATACATATACCTGGTTGTTAAACCTATATATATTTACAATATCTATTCCATATATATACGCATAGTCGATCAAGTGTATTTTATTGTAATGATGATGATGATGATGATAAACAATTATTTTCAAATTCACAAAGGTAATAACAATAAATAATAATAATACTAATAACAATAATAATAATAATAAAAATAATAATACAAAAAAATTAAATACAGATAAATCACCTTAAAATTGTGGCACTGACAGTTTCACTGTTATAATGGCTTTGTTAATTTTGTATTATATTCCGTGGTGTATATAAAAAAAATAGCTTTGAATAAGAAAGCATATATGAAGAATAAAATGAAAAGAAGTGATGACTCTTGACTACTGGACATCCAACATCATTGGTGGGCCGGCTTTTTTTTTTTTTTATTATATTTATATATATGCGGTATATAATATATTTTCTTTCTGTATATATCTTATTAAATACATTATATTAGTTTTATTTTAGTTTTATTTTTATGTGCATATATACGTTTTTATTTATATGCGTTTTACTATATGAAATATTTCAAATTCACATAACGCATTAGATAATGTATCAAATTTTATTCACGCATTTAAATATTATTGTTGATTATTATATAGACATATTGTTATAGAGCGTAAATACATAAGAATTTGAAAAGTGTTCTAGGACCAAAATCTATATACAATAAAACAATATAAATAATTCAACAAATATGGTATATAGTATATTATATGTATGGTATATATTTTTATTATACAACAAAAAGAGAATTCCAAAGGAATTATAAATAATAAAATTGGGTTTTTATTTTCTCATGAAAAAAGGTATGAAATATTTAACATATACTAATTTATTATTTATATATTCCATTTGGGATATGCCTTTTCCTATTAGCATTTCTAATTGATAATCATTTTCAAAGTTATATATACACTATATAATTTCGTCAAGATGATAAATAGAGAAATCCCAACTCATTGCCATTAAGAAAAAAAATAATCATAAATCACTATAGCAAAAACTGTCTTTATATATTGCATTTAATTTTAAAACCTTTGGATTGTTTGATTGCATATCGTAAATTGTAATTTCAATTTCATATTTTATTAAGTTTTCAAAAATATTAATGTTTACAAATAACTATGTGCTTGTGCACAATAAACTGTATTGACATATAATTGCTAAAAGATGGCCGATGATGCCCAACACAAAGGTAAACATAAACTAATTATAAGTGCATAAATATATCAATATAGAATTTTCAAAATTCAATTCTATTTTTTCACTATTACTTATATATTTAATTCTATCAATCAATAAACATTATACAATAAATCATCCAAGTGATTTAAGTCTTATAAGAAATAATCATATCGCAAAATATAAGAATAATCATAAATTATATTGATAGATATATAGGAAAAAAATTCAAAGTTATTTACATCAATCTATTTACTATATGAGGTATAATATATAATAATAATATATAGTTATACCATGGGAAATTTTCATATCCTTTTTTAAATCTTACATTTACAATATAAATATTGGGTCGCGGTTTCTTCTTTATATATATTTAATATATTTTTAGTAGCTGCGATGCAACTGAATATATAAATAACATATTATATTATATAAAGAAAAAAAAAGGAAATTCTATTATTTATATATACTAAATATATGTAGAGGTTTTATTTTTAAATATATATATTTTATTTAATGTTATACTTTGTATAGTTATTTTGCCCTTCAGCCGACACATACTAATTAGTTAACACCTTTAGTCGTTTTATTTAATCTTTATACATTTTTAATGATTAAAATATATAGATATATTTAAAACTCATATATATTAAATTGTAATATTTATAGAATTAAGATACTCTTATCATTATTAATCTATATCTATACATATATGTAATGTATAATGTATATACATAAAATGTTATGCGATGTGTATAATATAAATTAAATGTATACCATAATAAGTGATCTTTTGGAATTTTTTGTTTTTTTTTCTTTTAAATTAAATTGACCTAATAATCCAAAAGCATGACTCTTGTTTTTATTTATTTATTTTTTTTTTTTTTGTGTTTTATTTTTTGCCGAAAAAGGTACAAATTATATTGATCGATTATATATATATATATATATATATAGTGATGTAGATGAAAACCTTTATTTTTGAATGAATTGTTTTATTCTATACTATATATAGAATATATACACATTAGAAATTTGATTGTGGTTTTTTATATACACAATTATTTATTGTACAAATTATATATATTTGATCTATAAATATAGTCCTTATTAAATTCTATCCGCATATATATGATGAAAAAAAACGAAAAATAAATATCGTAATATAGTTAAAAACAATATAATTTAATTTTCTGGAGCAGGTGAATTTCTATTACATAGTGATGGGGCTTTTATGTATATACGAAATGTTTTATAATTAGTTATTTGTGTATCGTAAATTTATTGATATAAATATTATTAAAAAGGATATATTATTATGTTTATATATTTTAAATGGAATATACAAAATGAATGCGGTTTGTGCAGTTGTATATATTTATTTTAAATTAGAATTTAATTAAACTTTGAACATGGTATATAAAGCAATAGAAAAAACCCCTTTTTTGAAAAATATATTTTTGAATTTGGTTTTTTTATCGAAAAAATAATTGACTTTTATTTCTTCCTATAATAGTAATCAAATATCGTATATATAAAGACAATTTAATAGACTGCATGATTAGAAGCCGTACTGAATTGGTATTTTTCTATATATACATTTTATAACTTAAATAATGTAATATGTTTTTAAATGTTCGGTATGAAAGAAATTATCCATTGTAAATTTTGCTTATGTACCTGAATCAGAAAATAACCTTTAAAGTTTCTTTCAACAAAAATAAAAATCATTTAATCAAATTAGCAAAAAAATAAATAACATGTAAAAAAAAATAATATCACTTATTACAAATATTATACCTATTTGTATACTTATATGTATAAAGCGAATAGTTTTCTATTAAAGTGGTACTTATATATTATAGTATATAAAAATAAACATGCTTTTACCGATAACCGTATACACAACATACTAACAATAATCTGGTGTGATAATAATAAAAATAAAACAAATTACATATATGCGCGTTCTTAATAAACTCTTATATTATTATATATGGTATATATGAAACCGCATAATTATTTTCTAAAGTCTAAAATTATAATAAATAATTTTATATGCTTATCAAAATGTTATCGATTAATATATCGTTTAAATAAATCTCATTATATATTACATGAAATTTATGAATTATTTTATATATTGTATATATTTAAATTATACTGAAAAATGATGAACATATATACTAATATAAACGCATTATATAGTACATATATAACTATAATCTCTACAAATTTAAGATATATGTATGCATATATAGATTTATGTATGGATGTATACGCGGTCAGTCGGTACCTTTGATCTTAATAACCATAAATTAAAAGCACACTTTATATTTGCATTGCATAAACAATATATATATACAATTATATATATCTATAAGGTATACATGCATTATTATTACATATTCAATCCTTTTTTTGTGCGAATAATATTTTGTTAACTTTATATATATATATAGGAAGCGATATATTAATTATTTTAATTTTTGGCAGGCAAATCCGAATAAGAGAAGGTAGCAAAAACAACTACATATTAAAAAACGACAACAATTTTTGCATGTCAAACATTCAAAACAGAAATATTGCATAAAAAAGGTATTCATTACAAATCAAAATTATACAATATAGTATATGTATATTAATACAATTGAATCCTTTTTATTTATATATACATACATACACACCAATTTAAATAGCAGTTTAACTTTCACGATAAAAAATGATACAAAATATATATTGTAGGTATATATGTTTTACATTATATGCATTGTATATGTAAATCATGTATTATAAAGCAATATATATAGATATATATATAAGAAAACGTATATCATCTCATTATAAGACAGTAAATCGGGTTGCGCCTACATCATCAATAATTTTTGTGATTATTATTTAAGATATACATATATATAGTAATTTAAATACACACAAACACGCACAAATTTACACTTAAATACAAACACAAGCCACAAAAACTTATATATATATTTTCATAAAAAAAAATTATTTAATATATTTTATAACTTGTCTCAGTCTCATTTAATAATATTTCATATAAGTTGTTTTCAGTTTTGCCAACCACCCAAGTGTCGGTTTCTTTGATGTTATTGTTATTTATGAAAGAAGTGAGATAATGTGGAAATATGTATATTAATATGTATATATAAAACACAACACTTTACAATAGGCAATAAACGCATGTATCTTTAAAATGTTTTTATATTGAAAAATATATATACATATTCATACCCACAATGTAACAAACAACAATCTTATAAAAAGAAACATATACATACAAATATAAATATAAAAGTATCTTTGCAAAGGTAAACAGTTTTCTATAAGTATATATATATATATATAGGATGATGATGATAAACAAAAATACTGTAATATTTTACCATCTCCGAAAATGCTATTCTGAATATTTCCAGATAGAAAAACTTTCAGAATCACCTACAAACATTTATACACGGAATATTCCAACCACATTATATGAAATATAATAAAGATATATGATAAAATATATATATACAAGACAACAAAGCGGAAAACATCTTATAAAATACGATATAAAATAATGAAAAGAAAATTTAAAGGAGAGAAAAATTAACAAATACTCCAAATAACACAAGGTGCTTTTTTCTAACAGTGAAATAGTGTTTTTTTAATTAAATACGGGATCATCAAATCATTCAAAAATATGATCAATTCTATTTATTATATATTTATAAAATATCTGAATGTTAAAAATCATCCAGAATAAGTATAATAGAATAGATCTAGTCTGAAAGTTGAATTAAAAATGCTGTTTAACTCTATAACTATATGTATAGACAAAATAAAATAATGTATATTGAATCATCCGGTAATCATAATATGAGATATTTATTTATAAAATTCTGATGGTAATTTTAAAACAGATATGATGATGTTGTATATTAAGAGAAAAATCTCATATGGAAAAATCATACACATAATTTTTAAGTGTGATTTTCAATATTTTATTAATATAATTTGTGTATAAAATATATAATATACAAAAAATGTTTCGAACAAAAGAATTGTATATATGTGTATAAGATGATATTTAAAAAAAATATGATTGTTAAGTGAATGTATATATAAAATTATATATTCAATATAGATATACATACATACATGTTAATAAAGTGATATCATATTATATATTTGACCGCCTCTGTGATATATATATATATTATTCTATAATAATATAGTATAGTGCATGCATAAGCAGATAAAGTGCAATAGCAATTAATATGAATTAGTTTATTTTGATTTTATTGCATTATAATTATTATTCATTTTTGTTTAATTTTTGAATAATTTATATTTATGCAAAATATAAATATGTATAAAAAAATAATTGAATGAAAATATAATTTGTATATGACAATCGTTGTTGACTTAAAAATTTTAATATCTGCGATTATAAGGTGTTATGTTATATTTCCGATTATACATCACAAGATTTTCTATAGGGTTTCAAGATGAATAACTAAATTCCAGTCAAAAGAAAATGAAATTTTATAATTAATTTATGTTAAAGCAAAATATAATTCCGAAATATAAGTTTATTTAAAATTATCTACGCAGGTATATAAATATGTATATATATATTTTACATTAAGATATGCGTTTCTTATTGTTTATATATAGTATAATTATAGTGCGGGTGGCCATCAAATATAATATGATAAAGTTGCTATCATTTTCCCAATTAAGTTTGTAATTTATTCTGTAAATATACCAATATATTTTGTACTTATATATCAATTTTTTTTTTGTTAAGAAGAACATTCTTTTAATTTAAGAAATATTTTAGAATTGTCTATACCAAAAAATATGTTAGTATAAGATTATAAATAAGTAAAATGTGTATATATGTATAAAATTAGTATTTGGTATATATATATATATATATACTACATATTCGTAATTTAAATTAAAATTCAAATATATTATATTTTAATGAAATTAAACAAAAAAATCATTCATCAATATACTGTAGTATATATATAAAATAAATATACATTAAAGTTTTAAGTATATTATCGCTTTTATAATTATGCTTATATACATATATACGTTTCATGTTTTGTGAATGATAATGCATAAAGTTATGGTCCAACAACGTACTATATACAATATCTGAATATACATGATGTGTATCTAATCGTATACAAAACATATCATTTTTTTCTTCTTTTTATTCATATGTGTAAATATACATACATATATATATGATGTATATGTGTTAATATATTTTTTAGCAATAAAAGAAACCGTTTTTCGCCGCTTATTTCAACTTATATTTCTTAAAAATATGCCCATCTATATATATAGTGCACGAGAATTCATCAAGGTGGTCCAATAACCAATAAGATTATAATTTACAGTTGATTGATGATTAAATTATTCTTTTTTTAATATGTCTAAACAATTTTTAATATAATATACTAAAATGTACATCTATATATACATATATAATTTTGAATCAATCGAATTGGTGTAAATGTGTATATTGATTGGTATATATAATTTATCATATCTATATATAGAATATATGTTAATAACAAAATATCAAATATATATGCGCATATATCATTATTTATATATTAAATTGCTAATTTATTTGTTAAATGAAAAAAAAAATTGATTTACAAATACGACTGTTCGGTTTATTAATCCAAAAGTTATATCGAATAAAATAAAAAGCACATCTATGGTATATATATTAATGAACATGGGGGTACTGACAATATACTATATAATAATTGAACATAAACACCTAAAATATATTCACAGTATTCCAATATCTGAATAAATGAAATTTATTTTTAAAATTATTAATTACTTTTCCGAAAATAAACCAAAATTTAATAAAAGATAATAACACATTTTTATGTATAATAATAATAATTTGTCGAAATATTAGAAATGTAATTAATGTTTATTTTACTGTGTTGAATATATACGATTAAATTCTCCAATATATACTATATTAAATAAAATAGTATATGAAATTAAATAAATATAAAGTATAAATATAAAAAAGGTATATATACTTTATAATATAACCAACATCCAAGAATCTATTAACTTCCGTCATTATTAAATATTAAATGAAAAACCTAAACGAATATATTGTAAAATTACAATATTTGTTATTATATGCTCATATACATATGTGTATAAATTATACAATTGAAATAATAATCATTGTCATTATTTTGGGTAATTAAATGTATATTTTTATTTATTTTTTTTTCCATATATTTAATGTTCAAATAATAAATTGAATATATTATTGTTGTTATTATATTAATATATAGTATATGTATATTATATCTTTATATGATATACACATAAACATATATACAAAAAAACAAACACATCAAATAAATTATGAATAAACATAAATATATATACTATTTTGTTATTAAATGATGTCTATAATATAAATCGAATCAGTATTTTATGATATGATGCGGTATTTTAGGTAAACGTATAAACAATTATGAAATGAACAAATACATATATTGCCCTGACACCGACACATATTATATATAGGGTGTTGTATTAAGCACTTACTCTTTACAGTATACGTCGTAAAGTCATACTCATATTCCATATATGATGTAAAGTAAATGTTTTCGTGTTTTTCTTTAAAAATTTTTTAGTTTTTAACACATTTAAAACATTCTGTATATGTATATATAAACAATTTTCGATTGATATTTAATTATTATTTTATACATGAATAATGTTTTCAATATTTTCTCGGAAATTGATTATTTGTTTTATGATATAAATAGTAAATTTATATACATATTGGTGTGTATATATACCTCAAACATCTGCGTTTATTAAATGTTATTAATTGACGATCGGAGGGGTTTTTTAAACACTGATAATTACAGTACGATTTTATTTAGATAAATAAACTAATTTTCATCACATTATAAAATTAAAATTGAGGTAAATTTTGAAATTATTTTACAAGTTTTAATGTTTTTTTAATAAATTATTGTGAAATAAATTATCTATTAATATATAATTCGCAATAAGCTAAAATACAGCAAATAGTTCGTATAATCATTTCAAATAAAATTTTATGGAAATTAAAATCAATATATAATAAATATATAATTTGGGATAAAATGCGTTATAATCAATATAATCTGGGGTAAAATGCGAATATCAAAAGAAAATTAATATATGTACAGGTAAACTTTTCAAGATAAATAACAAATTATTTATCAAAAAAAAAAAATATAATATTTTTTTTTATAAAGCCAACTCTTCAATATTTTTTTATGTCAATATATATACTTGAAAAACCGCCTCCATCACAATTAAACATCCTTGGATTTGTTTATTTTTTGTTTAAGACACACTATTTATTGATATTAAAAAAAAAATAATTAAAAAAGAAAATGTTATTGAAAAATTATTATTTTATTTTAGCGAAGAAAATTATGAAAAGAAATATCTATATTTTTTTTTAAATTTTACACACGTGTAAACAATTATTATGACATATAGTTATAATTATATATACAATGCGAATTAAGATATTTGATAAATTAAAAAATATATAATATCTTTAATGAACTTATTTATTAACCAAAAAACAAAACAACAATAAAAATTATGTAATAATTTTATGCGATAAATTTATTAATTAACACAATCAAAAAATGTAAAATTTAATATTTATATTATATATATACATTTTTTAATAGAGTGTTATAAATATATTAATATATGTTTTGTTTAATGAATATAAGATTGCGTTTTTTTTTTACTTTATGTACCAAATCAAATACAAATTTCAATTAAAATATATATGTGCGAATATAACATACGCAAGTAAAATATATGTATTAATTGGTTATTAAGTAAAGGATTTATACATAATTAACACAACGCATATTTTACAACCATCACATTTAATTAGAAATAAAAGAAAATAAATAAATCAAAATTGAATGCCATATATAAATATATACTTGTATATTAAATATATAGGGAAAAACACATCAATGACTTAATATTATGTGTGCGCGTATTTAATATTAATACACCATTTGACTACCTACAACGATTTTATTAATTTTATTCATATACATACTGCATATACATTATATTTATTTCAAGAAGCAAATAACAAATAAGACATTTTTATTTAGCATATATATATATATATATATATTATACTCGTCGCGTAAGTCGTATAACTCTTTGATTTACAAATCTGTTTATGTTTAAATAATTTGTAAAGCATTTATAATCTACTATACATATATGTATATATATATTTTATGTAAATAGAAGATGAAAAAAATAAAGAAAATAATAAACACGGAATTGCATAAAATAATTATAAAAGTATGTATACATAAGAATGGCAAAAAGTTTTTGCGTAAAATTTGAAAGGTTATTTATATCCTATTATATTAGGGGTTTCAATCAACCGTCATCAAAATCAATAAACATATTGGTCCATAATTAAACAGAATTGGGATTAAGACTAAAAAATACATTAATTATAAAATTTCCATTTGATCTTCTTCTTATAAATATTTTAAACATAAATGAAGAGCTTATATTTATATTGAATCTTCGAATGTTTTTAAACAATAAACATATCAGTTAAATATTGTATTACAAAACTGTCATTTAATTTGTCGTATTTGCTGTTGTTAATTTTTTTAATAATTATATTTTTTTTGGCTTATATTTTTGTATATATTCTCATTTAATGATCTTTTTTTTCATTTCATTTCGCGTGTGTTTTTTATTATATATATATATATATATATATAGTATATGTCATAATATAAGTTTTTGAAATTTATTTGAATTAATACCGACACACTCCGACAGTCATTTGTCAGTTTAATTCATCCATTACTAAGGGTCTTAAATGTATCACTCTATATAACATAAAATTAGCCTTTTTATGGATGGTATTAAATGAAAAGAATTTCATTGATATATGAGCAAAAATAAAATACAAAATTCCTTTGGATATGAGGATTTTAATTATTCTGAAAAATTCTCTATATATATTAAAATTCTCTATATAATTATAATTCAAAAAATATATAATAAATAGTAAAATAAAAATATATAGATCTGTCTAAAACTCTTTCATCAAATTATTATAAATCTAATTATTATTACACATACCGCATGTTATGTCTATATAAAGAAAAAAAATATTAATATTAAAGAAAAAAAAAAAAAATATGACAAATTATAATATCAAATATTTTTTTTTTCTAAATTTGTTAATACAATGACCAATATAATATAAATATTTCTTAGAAGTACAAAAAATTAGCGTTGCTAATTGGAAACTTTTTCATTATATATGAAATTGCAGAAACCTCAAAAAAAAAAAAGAAACTATATAATGATTTTATGATTTATTAATTGAACCAATACATTAACCAACATCATATATATATATATAGTAAATATACGAATGAATGACAAGATATACCATATATGAATAAATATAATGTATATGTCAAATTAAGTGTCTGAAATGATATTAATTTATAAATTATACATATATATGGACAGCGACGCCGAGTCATACAGACAAAAAAGACATTGTCTACCCATTATTCAAAGGAAATCTTAGATAAAGGATATATCTTTGCAAATTCTATGAACAAATATTGAATACAAAAATGTATAGAATATGCCTAGATAGTAGCAATAGTAGATAGAATATATAAAAAATAAAAATTAAAAAGTGTTTATATTTGTTTTTGTTATAAACGAATTTATTATCCATTCAACTGTATTCAACGATTCAACACATATTGACCCATAACCATATATATATGAATTTCTCATATGAATATTTCGCATATTACTCAAAATAAGACAAATTTTAAAATGTCTTTTTATAGAGCAATTTTCCAATCGTATTTCTATTTCTATGCATGTATTCATCAACCGATAGATGATATTTTACGTATTAATTTATCTATACTTTCTCAAAAAAAGACAAATTTTGAAATGTCTTTTTATAAAGTGTATATATTTCTATTGCTATATGCATGTAGTAATAAACCGAATACACATATAGAACGAATTTCTTATATATTGATATATGCTATCAATACTATATAGCTAAAATACTCATAAAAAGACAAATTTTGAAATGTCTTTTCATAGAGCAATTTTTCCAATATAGATTTCTATTGCTATATTCATGCATTCGTCAACCGATACACATATAGAACGAATTTCTTATATATTAATATACAGTTAAAAGAATTCAAAATACTCCAAAAAAGACAAATTTTGAATTGTCTTTTATGTAATAATTTTAGGTAATGATGATGATAAGCAGGCATGTATGGTGTTTAAACTGGTTTCTCTAATGCTTTGATTTTGGTATATATATGCGTATATGTTATATTTTAATATTTACATTGTTTGTACAATACAAGCAAATATAATATATAATAAAGAATCATATAGAATGACGGTTGTTGATATATAATATATTTATATTTATATATACCTCGGTATAATATTTATGTTTTTTGTATTTACTTATAATTTTCTTTTCGTTAGAATTTAAATTTTAGTTGAATACGATTTTTCGGCATTTGATGTTGTGTTGTTTATGATTTGGTTTATTTAATATTATTTAATTTTTGTATATTTAAAGATAACGAATTAGCTATTCCACACTGACAACGATTTTTCTTTCCTGATTTCATATTTATTTTTGTATATGGTTAAAATAAAAATTGGCTATTGAACACTGAATACGATTTTTCTTCCCCGATTTGATATTTTATTGTAATTATTAAATAATTATAATATTATTTAAATTATTTCAATAAAATTATTTGTATATGAGTTTTAAGACAAAGATTGGCTATTGAACACTGACTACGAAAAAAATTTCGAAAAATTGTCAATTACCGCACAAATGTTTTATAAATGGATTATTTCCATGATTAAAGCTTTTTTTAAGGTAATGTTTTTATTAAAATTTTGTTGAAGATGATTTTAGCAAACATAATTTTTGACTTAACGTTTTGATTCGAACGTGTTTGTTACTGTTCATAAGTATATGAATAACCAAAATTTCAACATCACAGAACGTAAACATATACGGACTTTCTTTATTTTTGATTTTTTAAATTGTCTATCCTGCAGACATTTCCATTCCTCGCTACTGTATATGGATAGTTTAAGAGTATATTATAATTCTATATACATATACCGATTTTAATATATACGTTTATTGTGACAGGAAATATCTTTAATCATCGTATATATATATATCTGTGCGGCTATATTGAATTTATCAAAAGAAAACAAATTATTGTTATATTATAACAATTCAAGGTTAATAATAATCTTTCCATATATGTATATAATATATATTTATATATATATAGTTATAAATGTTAATTTAAAATATAATATTAAGATTTATTTGGGTTATAAATATAATCTATTATAATTAATAAGTGGCAGAGACAATTTTTAATTATAATATGGACCCGTTCAATTTTTACTTAAGATGAAAATTAAGGTTCTCGTTTTACTGGTTTTTTTATATAAAGATTTATAAATAAATAAATGTGAATTGCAAAAAGAATCGTTAAATTAAATTAAGAAAATATTGGTGTTATTTTAATATTATATTAATATTAGCAATATTAGCCATATATACCAAAAATATTATCATAATAATAAATAAAAAAAACTAATAAAAAATTAGATAAGTATTATACAAAATACATCATAAAGAATCATTAAGGTAAGTGAAAATAAAATATTCAAAATACATGTTAGTTTAAAAAGATTACGATTACTTGCGGATTTAAAATGTTATCCTATTATAAAGCTTTAATATAATTTTATCACTATCTTAAATAGAGTTTTTTATTCATGTTAAAGTGATAATAAAATAATAAAAATCGTTAGAATACCAGCAATATACACGACATTATATATTGAGATTATTAATATGCAAATGACTTAACATACAACATACAAATAATAATGTGATATTATAGTATACAATATAAACAATAAGGTATTATATTTGCAGTAACCATTTTTCAAATATATATCTTCCATTATTATTATTATTATATATATATATTCCATTTTATTTATTATATTAACTTTATACTTAATATATCTATATATAAATTAATTGATTTAAGTATTGATAAAGTGACAACATGAAGTTTAATAATAATAATAATAATGGAGAAAATGGTCGTCAACATTTCCATCATATATAATCAATTCAATTTAATATATGTATATTTATTTATATTTATATTCTTTTTAAAAAAAAAAAACATAAATAATGAATAATAAATTAACATTATACATTATACACATCATCATTAATATATGTATATGCGGGGTGAATATTTATATATATAAAAACGGATATTTATATATAAACATATACATTTTATATTGTTTAAAATGAAAATGCGATTTTAATTTATTATTGTTTTATTTATAAATGAATATATTTTAAAATATCTTGATCAGTTTATATACGAATATTACAAATTGTTATATATTGGAATTTGTTTAAGAACATTTCGGTTTGGAAAAAAAATATACTTTTAAAAGTTGATCTGAAAACTTGTACTTGTATAATCATAAGTATTCTATAAAGAAAAAAAACAAATCCTTACCGATTTTCGAAATATGTTATAGTACTACAATAATTTGATTTATAATCATCAATGTCTTTTATATGATTAGAAAGAACCCTTTTTTTATTTCGTATTCACATTTTTTTCATTTATACATATAGAATATAATGTATGATCAAATGTTATATATAAATGAACTCATATAAATATTATTTAAATGTGCATTTGTATAAATAAATAAATACATTTGTTTGTATGTATATCAAATATACAAGTACATCATTTATATACATTGGAAAAATTATAGTTAACATGGTACAAAACGTTATATATTTTTTACTAAATAATTGTACAATTTATTGTGGTCTTATATATATGCAAGTGAAAAAAAATCATACTCGACTATAATGTAAAGATAATTGATTTTACGTTGTTTGTTGGTTGGTTGGTTGCTTATAAATATATACAATATTTATAAGTTAATATGGTTCGTTGCTTAGTTGGTTGGTTGATTCGTTCGTTTGTTAATCGTCGTAATTGTTGTTTCTACTAATTTTTATATAAATTATAAATTTTATTACCATTATACATATATATATTTTATGTTGGCATCAGATTTTATTATATACACCTTTATAATGAATGCATTTATATAATCAATGACGGCACTAAAAAATGTTGCATTGGAGTACCGCAACGAAAAATCGAGTGTCCTGGGTATTTGTAGTGTTTAAAAAACAAAATTGACATTAAAATAGTGATATAGGAAATAGAAAAAATAAAATTTCCTTTATAAAAATGTATACAATTTTCGGTAGAAAATCATTCTGAATTTCCTTTAGAAAATTATACAGAATTGACGATTTTTGTAGAAAAAGTTTATTCAGGACATACGGTGCAGATATACCAATAAATAATGGGAATGTTTAGAACCGAGCATGCATTTATTCAACTAAAGTTATATATTTATGTATTTCATATTCAGATATATATATAAATATCGCTGTATATTATGTGGTTTATGAAACGTTTCAATATAATTAAAAAAAAATTGATTATTGATAAGTATATATAAATAATATGGAAGAAAAAAATAATATTCATTTGCATATACAGTAAATTTCATTAATAAATATGATATATATGAACTAAATTTTCTATTAAAATGTATATATTTATGTCATTACATTATATTTCCTATATATATACAGAATACAGCTAGCTAGTATATAATGTCATTGAAAATATAAAGTCGACTTTTATACATATATGTTGCGCTTTTTTTCATATATAAGTATGTACTAAAAAAGCGATAAAAACAATTATTTTATATGCCTCTGAATATATGGTATATACGATATACAATTAATGATGGCTAATAATAATTTATAAATGACTATTTCATTTATAATTTGACAAATTTTTATTATTTTATATTGTACAATAATATTGTAATTGTATGTATATAGATAATTATATATATACGGGTATAAAAATATATTAATATATATGATGGATGAAAATGATAAAGATGTATTATATGTCCTCTATATATCTGACATAAAATACATCAATTTTCATAAATATGAACGTTGGCTTTATTACATTTTTTTTTTCATTAATGTCACTCAACATTTTTATAATTATGTTTATGTATATGACAATTTCAATGACTTCAAAAATATCAACCACAAAGTATCAAATATATAATCTTATATTATGAAAAAAAGGCATTTTCACTTATATATATAAAAAACTTAATTATATATAAAAATTGAATTTATTCTTTTACTTGTTTAAGCACTTTTGTTTTTTTTTCACCATATAGATATACAAATATATTATTTGAATATTCACAGAAGAAAAATTTTATTGGAAAATTTCCGAGTTGAAAGAATTACGTTAAAATTTTATTTCAAATAAAGGATTTTTTTAATTTTCTTATATTCAGTATATATGACAAAAGGAAAATCTAGTTATTAATTTTTCTTTTTATTCCAATGATAAATAAATAAACGCATAAAATTATATTCATCGTTGATCTTATTTACTATATATAAATAAATATATCATTTAATTTATGTGCGTTATACGGAATCGTAAAAATTCATCTTCATAAACATATATATATAAATATTCATATATAGTATAATAAATAATTAATACATGATGACAATTACATAATTATTAAATAAATACTCCATGTCTAAATTAAATGTGAGTATAACAAATATATAACGCATAAGCTAATGAATATCTTCATATATAAATAAAACATGTCAGACAGACATATCTAAAAGATAATTTATTCATAAATAATTCATCTGTATATATATATTGTAAAATTTTTAATATGTAAACAACCGAAAAAAAACCAATTATTTATTTTTAGAAATAAAAATTATAATAAATACATTCTCATTTATAAATTATACAAATAAAAAAAAACAAGTAAATCTATAAATATATATAATGTATACTATATAAGATCCTCTTCTCTGTGGTTTATCTCAGATATGTATACAAACATATATTCCTATATATATATATAATTTTCTTAATGAACATTTCATTTAATGTGCAATTTTTCTATATAAGCGAAACAATTACATATATATATTATTAAACTATCCTTTTATCTTATTTAATTAAAAGTATCGAATTTAATCATTTTCGTATATATTATTATTATTATTTTAGTTAATTTATTTCATTAGAAAATATTTCAATTTGTTTTAATGGATGATTTAAAATTATTTTGGCATTCACACAACAAAAATTAAATATATATTTTATATATATGAAGTTTTATTTATTATTATTTTTTTAAATATAGCATAAAAGTATCATTACTTCACATATAATAAATATATAGATGTTTGTATAAATGCGAGTATATATTTTCCTTATGTTGCGTGAGTGCTCGATTATAATATGAATGTATACAGTGGCTATCAAAAATTAAGTGTAAATTAAAAAATGTTAAAATACATATATTGGGAAATTATTATTTTAATATGGAATCAATTAAACAGACATATAAATTTGTTCATTAAAGGTTGATTTGTTAAAAATGCAATTATAAATAGAACAGAAATTTAGTTCTATATAATAATACTAAATTTCTGTTTTTCATCAAATTGTGATGAACTTGTCTGACAGAAATAAAGGAAAATGTAAATAAGAAAATGATTTAAATTATTAGAAATGAATGTCGGTTAGTGTAAAGGAAAAATGTTTTATGCATATGTGGTATGATATGTTGTTTCTTTGATAATTAATGTGAATCAAGTAATACTCTTGTATATATATATATATATATATATATATTAAATATGCAATGAGAAAAAAAAAGGTGAATGCAGTAATTGTACATTAAGTTTTTAATTAATGAATTAATTAGTATACTTGCCAAAACGATATAATTTGTAATTAGTTAAAGATATTCATATATATATCATACACATCTATATATATATATCTATCTATACTATATATAATGTCCTATTTATATATGAACGAGATATATAATTAAATAAAAATAAGAAAATTATTATTTTATATAAAAAAAAATAAAGTGTCGAAAATACAGATGTTTTTTTCTTTACCATTTTCTTCCTATAGTTTCCGATTATATATACAAAAAAAACCCCGGTTTGTCAAAAATCTTCATTAATTGTGATATAAAGTTTTCCTTTACTACAGTATAAATAATTTTACTTTTTGGAATAAATATTTAATAATAAAAAAAA
This sequence comes from Dilophus febrilis, assembly GCA_958336335.1. NCBI lineage: Eukaryota > Metazoa > Arthropoda > Insecta > Diptera > Bibionidae > Dilophus > Dilophus febrilis. Next base: position 42,422,755 of record OY284468.1, read on the forward strand.
TACCTACTAAATAAAAAATTTTACAATCTAAATCCACTGACATACATTAAATAAATTGGTATGTTTTGTTTTTCTTTTTAATCTTTATATATATAAAAAAACATACGCATGGAAAAAATGGAAAAAAAAAGTTTATTATTAATTTTGTTAATTGATCAATTATTGACATTTCAATTAACACATTTTAAATATATATGATAATGAATTCATAATATATATATGCGTATATTGTTATATTATTATTGTTTATATTTAAAATATTTTATAAATTAAAATAAAATTAAAAATCTTTTCATCGCAGGTTGTTTTATAACAGCACGTATATATAACGTGGTAAATATATATACATATATATTTTCGATAAGTTAAAAGGAATATATAATATGCGGCATCTTGTAAAGTTGAAATAAATATATATAATATATACGTGAATAAGAGTAATTTTCGATCATTAGGTACGCATATATTAATAACAGATATTTATAACATTCCTATATATAAATATTACACATTATATATCCATATACAAATATACAATGAATGTATTTTATTAAAATAAGAATTACAATATAAAAGCATTAATATTTAATAATTATTTATTATATATATAGCATAATAACAATAATGATAGTAATACACATTTATATATAATAATATAATATATAGAAAGAAATTCATAAATATCCTTATATATTTGAAATGTAATGATAAATACATGTAAAGGTATAAAATAATTACACGCGCCCATCATACAAATTGAAAAAAAAGATATATGCACAGATATTATATGAAAAATTCACTTGAAATTAAATAATTGAAGATTTAATGCATGCATAAGACTTTTATATAGTTTGTGAGAACAGTTAATGCGGAAGAATTGTATTTAAGCTGTATAATCATTTATGCATATAAAAAAGGATCTGATTTGGAGACGACGATAGTATATTTTTGTTTTTTAATTGATCATCAAATCATTTAATTTTTTACAAGAAATTTTTAAATTCATCAAAAATATGATTTGATATCGATTTCTTTATCTTTCAATAAGTGTATACAGGGTAATATATTCGTAATACATAATTTTATGTATTTTATTATATTATAATATATATGGAATGATTATACTATACGCGCATAAAAAGCGGTACAATGCGCTCTTAAATTAAATCTAAACCATCTTGTAATTTGTTATATATTTGAAATGGAAATGCGTATATATATCATGTATTTTATTTACACAAAGTATACTTAAATAACAATTGATAAAATAAAAACAATTGTTTCGATTGCGAAAAATAAAATAAACATAAATAAATAAAGTTAAAACGAACCGCGATATGCATTAATATATATATATTATTATTTTTATATATTAAGATATAAAAGGTGTAAACATCCATATATATATATATAATTTGTATTGTATAATTTTATTTTATTATAATTCATATATTAATTTTAAAATAAATAAATTATATGCTAATAAGTTTTATGTTTGTAAGTTTTTTTGATGACAAAATATATAGCATGTTTAAAATTGTGAAAAATGAATTTATAATCAAAAATCAATATATTTAAATATTAAATTATAGAAACAAAATTGATCTATATAATATCTATATAGATAGAATATTTAAAAAAATTCTATTGATGTTGTTTAAGTGACATTAGTTCTGAAATGTTATATAAAGAACAAATATATTAATCAATGACTTGCTTTCCATTTTATATATAAACAAAAATTTAATATTTTTAAAATGAAATCAATATTTTTTCGTAAAAATGGAAAATGAATATAAGTTTTGGTTCGTTTAATTAAATTAAAAATAAATACTATATTTATAGTATACGTAATCGTTGAACGATTAAAAATAGAACGAAATTTATAGCTTTTTAAATACTTTGAATTTTTAATTTAAATTAATGATGTAATACATTATAATATGCCTTTCATATATGAATTTGCGACGCAAGAACGTTTAATTAATGATATATATATACAAATATACAATGAATTAAATGATATAAATAAGTGATCTCTTGGAAAGCATATAATCACCTTTTCCTTTATTAATACGAAATTATACATTTGGCAGTAATATACGATGAAAAAAATTATATGTCATTTTAACCGATATAAATTATTTAAAAATTTAAAAAAATAAAATTGGACAAAATTTTAAATATATTTATATATATGTATAAGTATATCAACAATAAATCAATCTCTAAAATCTTTATAATAATTCAAATTTAATTATACATCGATAAAAATAAACTTTTATTATAATTTTTGCTATTAAAATGCGGGTATATATTATTATTTTTTTTTTTTTTGTATCTCATTAGAATAAAATATTCATTATTTATACATATAGTTAATGAAATTTTCTATAATTATCATTTCTATACATACATATATGCATACAAGTATTTTGTATATATGCAATATGATAATAATTTAAAAGAGCAAAAAAAAAAGAAAAATGACAGGTAAAATATACCTGTATATTTTAAATGTATATAAATACACTTTAAACACACCCATTAAATTTTTATAATATATTTATTATTTTTTTTTGTATATGGAAGCAGACATTTTTAATTTAATATATATTTAGTATGAAATTTAAAATATATGTATATTACAACGTATTAACTTTAAACTTAACCATATCGGTAATACCAAAAGATGTTTATGTTTAAAGATAGTCTTATTTTGAATTAAATTTTTATAATTTATTTAGAAATATTTTATGTGCTCACATACCCTCTATAGAATAACAGATGAAATAAAATATAAAATATATATTTTCCTCAACAAATTCACTGGCTTCTATTATATTTTATATGAAACATACGTGAATGTTGGATAAGTTGTATATGATGATGATATTTGTAATAAAAAAACAAGTTTGAGCTTGGTTACATGAATGGCTTGCATTTGAATATAAAAGTAGTATATTTAGTTGGGGAGTTTTTTACAAAAAATATAAATGTTTATCCAAATTGCGGATAACATTATTTTTATATGATAGTATAAAATAAAAGATGAAATAATGGGTTTTTTGATAATATGAAAAATTTAAAAGATATATCATAAAAGAAGGAAATTGGTATATATACCATTTGAAATATCATTACTGTTTGTTTTTTAAGGAAAAAGCCATTAGGTAATCTTAAGATTTTTTTTTATAAAACACATTCTTTTTTGATGAGCTTTATGCAAAAAAAATTATATAGGTAAGAAAAATTAACATTTATCATTTGAAACATGAGATCTTTTCATAAATCATATTTGATTCGGATCGGAAAAACCTCGTAAATCTCATAAATGCCATTTATAAATAACAACACATTTTTGATATATATGGCTTTAATAAATTATTTGGGTTAATAAAAACCTGAATTGTATGTATTTTGATGACAGTTTTGGCGATATGATTATATTGTACCGTACGTAAATATATCCAATCGACACAACAACATTATACATATAAAAACATTGATTTAAAATATTTTCATTGTATATATATTGTGTTAATTAATTAAATACATTTTTTTAATATCTTCCAATTAATTTTCTTTATTTCGAATTAGTCAATTTAATTTTTTTTTGGTTTAAAAATTTATATAATTGAGAGAAACCAAAATCACAAATAACTTTTTCGTTTTTTTTTTTAATTTGAATAAATAATAATAATAATAATAAATAAAACTACTTAAAATTAATTTATTAATTCATCGTTTTCAACGAAAAAATTATATATATATATGTATATATAAAGATAAAAGCCGACATAAATTATCCATTAAAATTAACGAGATATGTTTTTGTTTGCCTGGCTGCATATACATTATAGATATATATATACATATTAATTTTATGGGTATGTGTGAATTATATTTATTTATCAATTTAATAGCCAATATTTAAAAACAAAAAAAAAATTAATCTTTTTTATTGTAACTATTTCTTATAACGGTGCGTCATCGGATACATATTTGTTATATATTGATATTTGATTTATGTTTTAACATATTTAATCATATTATGTCCGATAGGTAAAATAACAAATGTATAATATAATATACCTTATTTTTACAAATATTTACACATATATAATTGGGATTTTTGTGCTATTTTATCTATATAGATGAGTTAGCATAGAGGTTGTGCATTTATATATTGTTTATTTATTTATTTAAACTATGATTAAATTGTCATTTAAAACGACTTATATACGCGATGATATAAATGTGGAAAGATAAAATAAATATATTTGTTTATGGTTTTTAAATGTATCACATAAATAATTATCAAATTTATACTAATAGAATTCCCGCGGAAGGATCAAAGGAATAACAACTATTTCTTTTAACAACAATATTACGTATATAAAAAAAATGTAAATTTACAACAACCACATATGTATAGTGATACAAATACATTTTTTCCCATTTTATATAAATTATTAAGTGTATTTATATATATATATATAGAAAATACTTTGAATGAAAAAAAAAACCATAACAGAAAATAAAACATTAAATTGATTATAAAACGTTAAATGACCACCTAGGAATGTTAAAAGCTCTTTGTTTAATATTCATTTGATTAAGGATATATATATACGATATGTATTTATTTTATATAACATACCACCATAAAATACAGTCGAAACTATCTTGTGAAATAACATTGACTCATACTTGAACATACATATATATTAAAATGAAGATTACCTGTATATGAAGAGTTATCTGTATTTTAACATATATACCGGACGACTACGGGTATATATTATTTAAAACATATATATATATATACGCATAGCACAACCATAAGTAATTGGAAAACGATAAGATAACATGTATAAAAAAAAAAGAATTAAAATGCCAGACGCAAATTGTCTCGTTAAAAAATACTATTTCGATAACATAACAATTTGTTTAAAAAAAATATAACGAACTAAGGTAAAAAATTAAATATACAATATATATATAAAATATAAATACTAAAAAATATAAACAAATAAAAATAAACTCAAATATATATATATAACATGTAAATATCAATATAAAAATACAACGGAGATTATAATTTTTTTTCCATTTATATAGAGGATTTATATATATATGTTACATGATTACGTATATATATTTTAATTTTGTATATTTCTATATATACACAGTCCTTCTTTAATTGCTATATACGCGCCGTATCTTAATGTTATTTTATATGTATATGAATAATATATTTAATTGAACGCGTAATCCTTATACTATATATATATATATAAGAGGTCAATTAAAAATTTATCAACAATATAACATATATATATATAGAATGGTTATTAATATCTAAAATGTATTTTTTATGTACATATATACAGAGAAGATCATTTTATCATATACGTATATTCAATTATATATAAATTGAACCTTTAAAATTTGTGGATTATTGATTATAAAATTACCATTGAACTGAAAATTAAATCAATTTGTCAATAATAAATAAAACAAATAATTAACTATATATAGAAAGAAATGTGACAATTATTATAAGAGTCTGTTTTTTATACAATAAATATAAAAGGTATCGATATATTTATTCTTTCGTATATATATTTATTTATAAATTTATTCATAAAAAATTATAATAATAATATACATTAACGATATATACAATTTCTTTTTGTATATGTTAAACAAAATAAAATTAAACCTTCTTAAATAAAAAAAAACAAAATTTATTAATTAAAAATTTTCAGCAACAATTATTTAACGAATAATATATACTAAAGGCTGATTAAAAAGTAAAATAATGTATATTTTAAATATACATATATATAATTACATTTGGTCACAAAATTATTCATATATATCTTAGCTAATAAAATATTATGGAGATTTGTACGGTAAATTTGTTCAATTAACGTTCAATATTAATAAGGTTTAACTTTAAAAGGTTTACTACCCATCTGAATTTTCATTACCCTGGAAACAGTCGTTCTGTATAATTATCTGAATAATTTTTTACCATACCGTAAATTTGTTTTAAGAAAAAATAAATACCTTTATATTATATTTAAAGTATTGTATTATTATTATTATTTTGTATATGTGTTTTGTAAGACATAACAATATATTAAAAATCAATATTATTATTATTATTATATTCACTTTCTGTTTAGCACACGAATTATTTTAAGATATAAATCCTCATAAACAAGTAAATATATATTAAAAGGAGACATTAATAAAAATGAAGTGACATTTTTATCAAGATACGGCCGTTTTTTTTTTTGTTAATTCTTTCTATATATTACAATTCTTTATATAAACAAAAATAAATAAATTTTTTTCTTGTTTTTTTTTTATTGAACGCATCATATTAAGAGTTAAAGTATATATATTCTAAATAAATATATATATTTATATATCCATATATATAAATATAATGGTAATCTTGATTTACTCATTAACATTTTAAAAAGACGTGTGTTTATCTTAAAAGCTTTTTGTTATTATTGCTTATGTTTAGAAATAAAAGAAAATTAATTCACAAAATGAATTTGTATAAACATATATAAATATATGGTATCTACACGTATATGTATCCATTATTCTGCACGAATATATAAATGTATATATACATTTATTAACAACAGTTTTTGTTTTTAATATATATATTGGTATTTTGAATTAAATATATATATACATATCCATAATATGATAAATAATAAGTATATAATATATATATATTTTTATTGATTATATAAATATAGATTTTTTTTATTATTTTACATATTATTTATGTTTTATTAAATATACACTCTAAGAAATTTTTTATAATAAAAAAAATAAATAGATATTTTGACAATGTTTGAGTGTGATTGTTTTGGCAAAATATTTACAAAAAGGTTTGTTCTTATAGCTTAAAGGAATTTGGTTTCTTTAAGAGATTATACACGATCGGTTATGTTATACATAAAGGATAATATTGTCGTGATGATGGAGTATAGGTTATGAATGTGACTCATTGTTCTGAATATTCTGATTCCGTAAAAGATTCATAGCTTATTTGCCGCATAATACAATTAAAATGAAAAATCAATATACTATATTATAATATATAATGAATTGATGTATGTAATTTATTCGAGTGTATTTTTTCGTATATCATGTCATCATCATCAAACAACACATAATAACATCACATATAATAAAATGTTATTTTCAATTAATAAAAAATTCCATTTTGTTCACACTTTTTAATAACCCATTTATAATTATATAGTTATATTTATATATTATATATCCATTTATAACCATAAAATTTAATTTTAAATTTAGAATTTTTAATTAATTTATATATATAAATATATATATATATATACTGAATATCAATTTAAATGGATTTTTTTTATATGTATTTTATATATCAAGTTATATGTAAATTATTGTATTTAATAAAAAAATAATACTTTTATATGATATTTTTAAGCGTTATCATTTTAATTGTTATTATATTTATTTATTTTTTTTTTTATTTTTTAACCTTTAAAAATTTTTAATGATATTATTATTATTATTATTATTATTACTGGTATTATTATCTATTTTTGTCGTTTTTATAAATATAGATTTTATAAATTTTTTAAATAAATAATAATTAAACTTGTGTATAATATTTATTATACATTATATTAATGAGATATTTAAATGCATTCAATATATATATGATAATATATTGGAAATAAAATTTAAATGGAAATAAAATATATAGTGTTTTATTTTATCAATTTAATTTATCAAATTAAAATGGTTATTATTAAAAGTGATCATTCATTTTGATTCAAGCAATATTAAAAAACATTAAAAAAAAAAAACATTAAAAAACATATTATAAGAATAAAAACAAGTAATGTGTGTGAAATCCATAATCCATTTATCTGTTAATTCTTTATGGCAATTCAACATTTTAAAAATCGCTTCTGATTTTAGGATTATTCATGTGAATTTTTTTAAAATATGATTGAATTTTATTTTATAATTATCTATTTCACTTACATTTCATTCGATTTTGGTATTGAAAATCCAACTATAGAAACTTAAATATACATTTTTACAGGTATATATAGGTTTGTGATTGACCTATAAATCGCTTACTAAATTCAAATGATAATAAAATATGGGTAAAGCAATAAGTATATAAAAGAATATTTAAAATAGTTAAATAGTTATAAAATAGTTATAAATAAATGAGATAAATTGATGTTTATTTATATATGCATCATATATACATAATTAAATCAAATGATCAAATACATTTTAGAAAATTATATTTATATAAATTAAATTGTCATATATGTTTTAAGGAAAACCTAATTTATATAATGTAATATCAATTTATTAATAATCACATGTATTTCTTTTAATATAGATATGCATTTGGGTATATACATAAAAAAAATATATTCAGAAAGGTAAATATAATATTTAAAATAAACGTTCTAAAAAAACCCTTTTCCATCCCTATACTTAAACGAAACCATATTAATATTATTATTATATAAATAATGATTTTGTTCCCTTTTTATACGTACAAATACTCATCACATAATTAATGTGTTATAATTATATATATATAGATATATATACCATATTAAAAGTGTGTTTTGTATTGCAGTATATATATACATACATAAAGATATATTATATCGTCACTTTAATTGCAGTCATTGAGGGAATACCTTTATATATAACTAAATACGGATGACAACAATGATATATATATATAAAATTAGGATAACGATGTAAGTCAATTACTTTAACTATATATATATATATATGTGTGTGTGTGTGTATTCATCTATATAATAAAAATGTCTTTCCTATGTGATAATATATAAAGGATATTAAGTGTAAATATGCGTCGTTCCATTTCAATCGTCTATATTTGTGTTGTTTAATGATTTTATATGAACAGGATAAATATTATATTAGATGTTTATGTACACCATATATATGCAATATTTCCAGATTATAAACAGAATTTGTATAAGGATATATACACACACTTTATATAAAATGGAGTGTATAATTGTGTATATTGGAATATAAAATTAAAATTAAAAATGTATAATAGAAAATTATTATAATGAGATATATATAGGATATTTAGGGTAACTTTTAATGATTTAAAAAAAAAGAAGAAGACTATATATATATTTGGATTGATGGCAAGGGAATACTCACAACATATTTATATTGTATATTATATTGAAGTTTCATTTTAAAATCAATTAATTATTTAAAAATCTATACGCAGAATTTAAGGGCGCGATATTTTTTTTATAAATATATAACAAAAAATATATTTTTGATATTAGGATATTTTTCTGTTTCTTATATATGAAAAATAAATCTACTCTGTGATAAATTACAATCATAATTTTAATCGTTACAGTAAGGTTTTTTTCTCACATTCTCGAAGATTTAATCTATAAATTGTAATTATACAATAATATTGATTAGGGTTATATACTTTATAACGGCTATATATACTATCTTTGATTTAATGTAAATAAAATAATTATCTAATTATCATAATCACAGACAGTTAAATTTAATTTTATACATTATAAATGAAAATATGATATAATAGAAGTCTTATTCACATATATATGAACAGTATATATCATTGGTTATAAATGCAATATGTGATAATTGAATTATAGAAATTTCTAATTGAAAAAACTAACCTATTGAGAAAAAGTGTTTCAATTGAAAATTGTTTTATAAACATTTTATTATATACAATAGTTGTATCGCTGTCGATCTATAGATATATGTTATATATATATATACTTTTAAAAAAAAATCCCACGATCTACATACACAACATTTATATAATATATAAATAAATATATATATGCATTTCCATTCAATTGCATATTCTATTATTTTTAAAAAAAAAATGGAGAAAAATGTGAATATAACAATTTGAAACCATATTTAATATTCATAATCGATTCGTATATATATGGTATATAATTATGGTTATTTTATTTTTTCATTTAGAAAAATATAGATGTATATAAATTTAATATGATTATAACTATATATATATACAATATAAGTATATATGGTGATATATACCACCAGGTAACTTGATACAGGGTATCTTGATATAAAACATTTAATTCGTTTAAGATATATATGAATTTTGTTAACAAATTATCTTATTTTGAATCATATATATAAAAATTTTAAATAATTTGAAATCAAATTTTAAATCTTCGCAATTAAACTGTAGAACTTTAAAGATTATATAAAGTCTACGATGTTTCTAAAGAAAATGACCGCAACAATATAACGATATCTGCATAACAAACTGAAAGGTTTCACATATTCGGGAACCTCCACTTTGCATGTATTTATTTTTTATAATTGAAATAGCCGCATTTGTTTTTATCGCTTTCAATATATATTCTTCTATATAATATATGTTTAAATTTTTCATCAGCAAAACTATATGTATATATTTCCATTTATAAATATATATACCAAATCAACAAAAGACCATCATATTTAAAAGAATTATGATATTTTCTATTCAATTTTATAGCTTTCCGCATTATTTCTATATATACATAGATATAAATATATGCACATTATATATACTATATATATAGATAGATTACATTATACACGTATTCCTGATATTTGTATATGCAGCTCACTATATTTATATATGGTATATATAGATACAGATTTATATAAGAATCATCATATATCTTTTACTGCAATATATATATAAACGTTTTATACTTTAATACTTTGTAATTTGTGTTTATTAAAATTATATACAGCATCATGATAATATTCTATAATACGTATGGATGGATACGGTTCAATTCATAACAATTTATATACGGCGAATGTTTTAAACGTGATCATTTTGAATATGATATTATTATTATTATTTTCTTTGATTTAAGGATGTATCAAATTATTTGAAACGTTTATAAGTACCTTTGTATATATATATCTATCATCTTTATGTATGCATTATAAAATGATATATATTTAAATGAATTTACATTCATATAAATGAAAAATATAGGATATATATAATTTATTAATTTTTTATTAAATATTGTCTGATGTATATATATGAAAGAAAAATCACTTTTACTACAATCAAAAGATTTACCCGCACATAATCTATACTATTCGTATGGTGAATTTTATAATATTACCATTTGGTTGTGAATTTTTGTGGTTTTTTTTTAAATAGGTATATTAATACCAGCAAATTTTATAAATTATTGCTCTAAAGGTTAATTTTTTTGATAATTAACATGGAAAATACATTAAATATTTCTTAATAGTATTTTGTTTTATTTTATGATTAGAAACAATATTTTCAATATATGCATATATAATTAATCTAAAAGGATAACAAAATTTTGATTTTTATCTTTCCATGAATATTATACAGATTGTTTTGAATATCTATATGAAAACAATAATGATATATAAGATAATTTATATGAAAAATATCTTTTATTGATCAATGCACTCAGTAAATTAAAATTTTTCAAATATATTTTATGTCGAATGTATCATCACACACAATATAATTATACATTTAAAATTACGATATATATATTATATATACTTGTATTTATTTAATAAAAGGATACAAACAAATAATTAAGTATATTTTTTCATAAAACAAAAAAAAAACAATAGAATAAAAATTAAATACATCTTCGCATATTTGCAGTAAAAGAATTGTTAAATAGAAACACCGCATTATATAAGTTATTAATATATATATATATATAAATAAAATATATAGAGAGGATGTTAGTTTGAAATTTATATTATACCATATATATAAAAAAAACGAAGATATAACAACTTCCGTTCGTAAATTATTTTAGGAATTGATAGTTTTATAAAACCGTAAAATTTTCAGTTCAATTAAACAATTATTTGTTTTTTAAAAGAATCTTATTATAAAAATAATAAAATATATAATGATAACGTTAAAGTCGGTATTTGTTATATATTAATGAGGTTCATTTTTATAGAATTTCCTTTCTCATATATATACACTACTATTTTGACTAAAATCGCATTAAAACAAATTTTTAGTGATATATACCGATAATATATACATTCAATTCGGCTATTTTGTTTATTCATTTTCTTTTGTAGTATATCATTAAATTGTCGGAGACTCAATTATAGGTTGGTTTTTAAAAGCACGAAAATTATATTGTACAGGTTATTTTTTAAACTTCTATATATAGTTTATACTTTTAACAGGTGAATTTATATATAGGCATATTTAGAATTATATAAAGATATACTAAGGTAGTTTTTATATGCCATATTATATATATATAATTGTGTCTATCATTATGATAATAGTTATATATTTATATATATAATGTGTATGTGTTATACAAATAATAAAAAATAATCATTATAATAATAATAATAATGTCGCATATATAAATATTAGTATATGTGTTAGATTAAATATAATGGGGGTAATTTGTTGTTATTTGTTTACATATAAAATTGATGGTGATGTTCAAAGAGAAATTTTGATTGTGTGTGGTCATTTAAAATAAATTATGAATAATTATTTATATTTATATATATACATATATTAGAGGCGAGCGGTCCTTGTCTGATTGGATTTTATTAAAAATCTTAAGCGTATATTACTTATAATATAATAATACATATAACAATTGTACAGAGAACTTCAATATAATCATTTTGGCTATTTATGTTTTATAAATGGAATGAAATGTAGAGGGACATTTTCATTTTTTCGGATATAAGAAAATCCTGTAACCGTAATATTTTGGCTCTAACGAAGTATTGAAAAATATTTATATGTATAATTCTAAATTTTCTAAATCATAAATGGGTTATAAATATACGAAAGAGCAATGTGCAATAATAGAAATATAGCTATACACAAATTAGATATAAATATTGCAATTGTCAATTTCGATAAAAATCTTCATTTACTTTTCTTATATACATATATATAGAGGAAAATATATCGAAGCCATTTTGAATAAATCAACCAACCGTCTTACAATTTTATAAATATAAAATGCATGAATATTTATATACATATATATACAATACAAAACGTGCTTACATATATAAATGATGTGAAATATAATTCAAAATAAAAACCATAAAGTAATTCTATTGTAATATATACATAAAATGCATTTTATCGTATATTTGCTATATATAAAATGCATATATACATAACTAAATATTATATTACAAATAGTATATTGTTCCTTCATTGCATGTATACCAGATAAATTTTATTTATATATGTTGTATTTCTGTTGTTTCAATTTAATATTTACTATATATATATATTTATACCTTTTTTGAATAAAATGTTTTCTTATTTAAGAAATTGTTATTTTTTATTTTTTATTTGTATCTATAAATTTATTTTGTATGTACAAACACATAAAATAAATATACACATAACATTTAAAATAATAATTGCATTCAAACATATTTATATAAATTGAAAATGCAGCAATATCATTATTATATACATATATCTGCAAAGTAATGTTTATGAATACAGATATATATGTATATAATTTGCCTTTAAAATCATTATTTATATAATTTCAAGCAATTTCATTTTATTATTTTTTATAAAAGAAATAAAATAATTTTTTTAAATATATATAAGATAACTGATAATTACATTAAATTAATTTTAATTTTTATATATTTTAGCATAAATCAAAAAAAAAAATTGAATGTGAATATATATGCGGATAAAAAGTATACAAATAATACACTTATTTTTCAGATAAATATATTAAAATCATGTACAATTTTATGTAAATTAATCATATTATTATTTATAAATATGTTTATTGTCTGTTTAATAAATCAATTACATTAAAACATTTGTATTAAATCTATATATCTCTATATACATATTTTCAACAAACATTTATATTATTATTTATTTTTTTTTTTGTATATTGAATTAATAGTTTGAGGTTTACAACACATATTTAAATGCACATATTAGGGTGTTTCGGAAACGATATAAATTTCAAAAATAATGTAATTAGTATATAAAGAAAATAAATATAATAAAAAATAAATGCGTCAATGGGAGATATTGAAAACGATTCGATTTAATTCCATTGAATTGCAATTGTGTTAATTATCAGGTGAACAGTCAATAATAAATTAAATTATATTATATATATATATATATTATTATTATCCTTAAAAATAATGTCCTACAATCTTTCCGCATAAAACATTTCAAAATTTTTCATTGGCGTATATACAACTCACTTTGAAAGCTTAAATATATAGAACCTTCCTAATAAGTAATAACTATATATATTTTATTTTAAAATTGTAAATGCATAAAACTAATGATGCATGTAAAATTCACTTATTATATTATTTTGCATGATTTAAAAAAAAAACGTTCAAAAGGTTTTTTTGTTTTTCGGATTGTATAAATTGTGAAATAAAGAAAATAAGTAATATTTTAATAGAAGGAAATATATAATTGATAGTATATTGTATTATATTTATTTATATTGTTATGGTGGAATAATATTGAAAGTATATATATTTCATTATATTTTTTACACAATATAAAAAGTATCGTTTTTGCATATTTTAAATATTTAAAAATAAGTTTTCATCAATGAGTAAAATGAATTTTAATCGATTTCGTCACGTTCATCTCACATGATAACCTAAATGTAGCGTATTGGTTTTTTTTGTGAGATTGTGTCTTTTAACAGTTTCCATAATAAACTTTTTAATAATTAATTGATATATACAGATAAGTGCAAGGAAAAATTTTTGAATCAGTATAAAATAAATACAAAAACTAATTGTACTTATCGTTTTTGTGTTCAAAAATTCGTAGTCGGTTAGACTGTTTATAAACTACCTGCAATCAAGTACTACAAAAATTTAGGAAAAAGAATTTTCCGGAAAATCTTGTTCGAAAAATTATTTTTTGTATGCACCTTATCAAATATCTTATAGTTTGAACAGCATATTATATAGGATACATTTATTCAGACCCAGCCACTGCTGCCAGGGTTCAAGCATATCACACAATCTATTTTAACTAAAAATCACAAAATCTAAAATTGAAATAAATCTGTTTAGCATTTATTAATATATATACTATATAAATAAATCAAGTCAAGTTCTATTTACTGGCATAATTTGACTAAATTGATTATTTGATATAACACAATTGCTATTGTATATATATATATGATAAATAAAAGGTATATAAACAAAAACATTTGAAATCATTTGCAGTATTCAAATTTTAAATAAAGGCTGTATAACAAAGTGATATACATTTAAATTTATGATCTTTATATATATCACCGTAAACATTTTCTATATTGTGAGTATGTTTTATGTTAACACATATAGACAAAATGTTATATCATTAATCCAATGCATATAGAAATAATATTATAGAATATGGAAACATGTATAGAAAGATAGAAAGTATTATGTTTATTATATACACTTTTGATGATGGGGTAAAATGAAATTCTTTCCATATATGTAAAAATGTATCGCTTATAAATAAGCTATATATCTGCAGGTTTTATATATATATGAATTATAATATATTATTTGTAAAATATATATCATCCGTTAAATAAATTGGTCTGTGCAATTCATCACTTATATTATTATATATGAGTACAAATGCTGAACACACGTTTATATGTATACTTATAATTTGATTAAAAAAAATTGATAGAACTTGTAATATATAAACAAACATATATAATTATATAAAATTATTTAAAATTTCGGTTAAATATATTTGGATAAATTAAGTTCATGCGAATTTATCAAAGTTTCTAAATGAATCAACGAAATATATATTATATATACATTTACCATTAATATATTTTTTATACTGTAGTATTATTGTATATGTAAACATACAATTTATATATATTACAAATTATACAATAAAACAAATTAAAATTATGGTAGGTATCGATAAATTTCATTTTCTATTTATATAAATGCATCCATAAATATGTATATATAAATCTTTATGGGTATATATAATATTTTTGTTTTATATATTTAATATATTTACTTTATGTTAATAAATTTCTATATTATACCAAATAAAAAATCTATAATATACAATTTTGTTTGTCCTTATCATGAATAATTTAAACTTGGAATTTCATAATTTAATATTATATACAGAATTACAGAAGTGTATATACAATCATGAAGATATTTTCATTTGTTCTTTTTATTATTATTCAGTTAACGTATACAATTTCTTATTTATCATGTATAGAGTATAGTATACAAAATACAAGATAATATTTATATTCGGTCATTGTTTTTTCTCTATATACCAAAAAGATATATATAAAATAATATATAAACATTTTTATTTCATTGCCCATCATATATATAAAAGAAGAACAATAAATGCAACAATAGTATTATTTAAGAAAATTGATATCCTTAAAATATCCTTTATATAGTTAATTTTATATGGTTAATATACATTACAATAAATATATTCAGTTATCTCAAATGTACTATTATTTTATGTGGTGTTGTGTACTGAATAAGAAAATCTCATATTTATTAATAATTTATTTTATATATCTAACCGCATATAAAAGCATAACAAAGACATTAGATATAGTATATATACACAGATGATATCATATAATATTGTAATGGGAAAATATTTGTATATAAGTACATATGTTGATACAATGAAAATGTTATGTTATGTTTAGGGATCATACATATATATGTTTGGCTATTTCTTAAGCATACCTATATATGTAATATTATTTTCTTATATATAAAAATCTATGTTGTATTTAGATGTACATCGTATATGGTATACGACATGTTAAATTCATATATATGTATAACGATTTTATATATAGAACTATATATTCTGTATCAATTTCTCACATAAATATCAGAAAATATATAAAATATATAAATTTTTGATAAACCTTATTTAATATTTATTTATTTCAAAATGACCTATAAAATCTGCCGCTTTACGGTTATACACCATATAAGAGTTATTGTTATACATATATGAATATTTTAAATTGAATTAGTGCCGTTGTTGAAATCATTTTGAAATTTAATTGAAAAAATTGTTTTAAAACATTAGAGGCAATAAAGGACGTATTCATATTCAATTAAAAACAAATATATATAGTAAATAGATTTTGTTTTGTTTGATTGCATTTTATAATTCAAATCAAAAACGAAAAAATCAAAATAATCTATATCGAAATAATACGGAATATATAATACAGGAATAATTTAGGATATATCGAAGGATATTTTTGTACTGAATACGAAACTTATTACTATAAAAAATTGAATTCCCTAATCTCTATAACAACACTCTAATTCCTTATTACATAATAACTTTTAAAAACTCAGATTTAAAATAAAATACCGAAATATTGAATTAGATTTCCTTGAAAAATCTCTTTATAAAAGTTAAATATAGTTTTCTGCATAATATTTTATATATTACAAAACAATAAAATCGATCAAAATGCGAACATTTAACAGAACTCTATATATGCATATAGATTAAATTAATTCTCAATTCACATTCAATTTAATAATAATTAGTATGATTTGTATATATATCTAAATGGATATAATCAGATTTATATTTATGGTGTATTATTTATATATAAAATAATAAATACATATTTATATAAAATCATTTGAAAACTGTTTCTATATATGTATTATGTATATCTATATATAAATTGACAGAATTAATGTACCAATGAACATAAAATTAAATTAACCTTTCTACCAATCAAAATTTTTATATGATGAAAATAAAAATAAAAAGTTATCATCCTTCATTCAATAAATAATTAATTTTACCTTCAATCGTTCTTATAAACATGTATATAATATATAAAAGATATATAAAAGATTCTTTACATACAATGTTTTTCTTTTCTATATATATATATATATATATATATATACAAATAGCAATCAAAAATAATACATATTCTATATAGAAAGATATTTAAGTAAAATTGAAACAACATCATTCACAGTATATATATATGTATATAGCTCTTAACCACCTTTAGATACATTCATTCACAGATGTATATATATACACATAATTGTATAAGAAAAAGTACTTATAAAAAAGAATGGTACAGCGTTCAGCATTGCTGATATATATAATAGTACATAAAAACATTAAAAGGTATTTGTATATATATACCTAACATAACATAAGTAAGAGAATGACTATATAATATAATAAAATATACAAATAATATATGAAAAATAAAAAGCTTATATATAGAATAAAAACAAAAAGTAATAAAACAAAAAATAAAACAATCAAAAAATGTATATAAATATATTAAAATAAAAATGTATATATCTATGATACACAAAAAAAAATCCAATTTAACTTAACTAAATAGATAAAATACAATGAATAAAAAAAATACAACAATGGAATGAAAAGCCATGTACAAATCCGTTTGGCCGTTTTCTTGATAATTTGTTTCTGCCAAATCAAAATAAATAGGATATTCCCCAATATATTACCTTTTATTTAACAATATATAAGTATACATATATATATATGTACTATATTTATTTCTATATAATGGAAATTATACAATCTGAACCAATCACATTGTTGAATGAATTTTTTTATAGTCGTTAAAGCTTATTATCCCTCATGTATCCCCATATATACATATGTATATATATACTAAAATGCCATATGAATGTTGCTATATATATATATATATATATATATGTATATGCATTTAATGTGCAATATATTGGGCGGAGCACGAGATGAATAATGAGGAGATATCATCATATTATAATAAATGTATACCATCGAACCAAACCTGATGTTAAAAAATACAATATATATGCATATACAACAAGAATAAAAGAATGTGTATACTCAAGCGTGAAACGGAAAACAGTGTTGTTCACAATTTTCACTTCAGTTATTTGGTTTTGTCGTGTGTTTAGTTCTTGTTTGTTGTTCAATGAATATTGTAGTGGTGGTGTTGTAGGTGAAAAAATATAATAATATTAAAAAAAAAAAAAAGATATAGAAAATCCATCAATTGATGTATTATATTTTGTGGTGTGAATTAATTAATTTCTTAAAATCGGAAAACATCGAAATTTAATTGAGTGAATAATAAACGAATGATTGTTGTCTTTTTTTATATATATACCTATATAATCATTTAATTATATTTTTATATCGCAATTAAAAGTGTATTGTATAATTAATTAAATTTATTTTCGCACAATCTATTTATTTAATCTATCGCAAAAGGGATTTAATTTACACAAGTGAATGTGTTAATTTACAAATGAGATTTTTCCAAAAGAAAAACTATATTGATTTTTGATTTATATATATTTATAATTTTTATTTTGTGTCAAAATATTCCATTTGTGTTGTGTCATTATTATTTTTATAAAATATCAAATCGAAATATTATTTATATATGATTTAATTTATCAAATATTTATTATTGTGCCTGTAATGAATAATGAATCATCAATAAAATAAAAATCATATATAATCCTAAATGTTGTTGCGGATGAGATTTATGATGTCGATATGAGCTTTAACTTTAATATAATATAGAAAAGTTTTGTGTTCTATTATAATTTAATTACATGATTTTGGTATTTAGTGAGTTATAACATATATAGCAGCAGCAGACAATCCAATCAATCTATCAATCAACTATATTAATATAAAATCATATAAAGAGTATATTTTTTATAAGATATATTGAAAGTGATTATTTGTTAATCTATATATAACGGCTAATTTTTAGATTTTTTTTTTTAGAGAAAAAAAATGATTAGTGAAAATAAAATTCATCAGTTGTTTTTGATTGTATATTAAAAAAATTAGTTTAAAAATAATAAATTTTGTGTCAGCGAATATAATTAAGTATAAATTTTATATAAGTGTCAGTGATAATTTAAACAATAAATTTATAACAAATGAGAATGTCGACACATGAAGATGATGATCAGGATCAGGATCAAGAAATTAATGTTGATTCTGATTCCCGATTATCATGCGGTTCAAATTCGGACATTGATATGGAGGATGGTGGCGGTAGTTGTTACGATTCCGAAACAGCTTTAGGGTAAATAATTTAAATAAATATTTTATAATTTATATTTAATATTATAATTATACATATATATAATCAATTAATTTATTAACTATTTAATATATACATAATTTAAGATTAAAAATATTTTCGTTTTGGTTTTAAATTCATTTATGGCTGGGATCCTAACTAATGAGATTTAGTAGTTATTAATAACTGTATAATATGTCTGAAAATAGTTCTACGATGTTGATGTATTATCTAAACAGAAAACAGGAAATATGCCCATTATATTTGTGGCGAAACTAAAAGCAATGTACACATTTATTTAATACCCCATAAATATAATGGCTATGTTTCCCGTTTCCTGTTTAGATAACACAGCAACATCGTAGAAATGTTTTAAAGTGATAGAACCTTTAAAAGCATAACGTTGAGAATTATAATCCCGTATATGTATACAAATTAAAATAAATGTGATCATATAAAGTTAAATCATTACGAAAATACAATTATTTTATTAAACATCCTAGATTTTGATTATAATTAAGGATGTATATATTTTTATAATTAAGGATGTATATATATGATTAAAATTCTGACAAAATTTGGATGTCGTTGGTTCAAATCCAATACTGAAGACAGGAAATATCATTTCGGATCTGAATTTCACAAGCAATGCAAATTATGAATCAACATCATAGGGTCCATCGTCCATAGAGATTTATATTATTTTAAATTTGTATCTGTACATTTCAAATGGATGACCGGTGCGCATTTATATATCAGATTGAATAATATATACATATAACAATTACTGCTAATTATTATACAATGAGTAAGATAATTTAATTAAATACTAAAACAATTATATATATTTATACAAATATATGGTATTAAACTCTTATTTTCTCCCAAAGAGTTATATAATATGTTATTTAATCTATATATCATTTAATAAAATATTAATTAAAATAATAAAATATATTAGATTAATTTTATGACTTAAATCAAATTATATATAAATATATATACATATAATATATTTTTATATAAAATATTGCGATAAATTAGTATAATATAATAGTGTGTAACGCGAATTTATACACACACAAACACGACAATATCGTCAGACTATCCTTCTTATTCTTAATATGGAAATACATTTATTTATAAAATTTATTTACCTTTATTCTATATATATATGTATATGTATATAGATAAATGGTTAAGTAAGTATATTATAGATATCATATATACGTAAACAGATATATATTTAAAATTAAAAAAAAAACATTTGCAATAAAATTAAAGCGAATATTAAGTGCTCTCGCATATAATTTAAATTCCATTTAAATTTTATTAGCTGAAATATAATAGTTATCAAAACACGTTATCGGCAATAGCCACATTGATATATAGCTATAAATTAATGAGATTATATGTTTTTATATACATATGTATATGAATTAAATGTTAACTCGCGTCGTATATATATATATATATATCATATAGAGATAATATAAAATAACTATGCGTTATTGTTGAAGATATTTATATATAAATATGTTGCTGTTTTGCTTTATACAATTATATATGAACGTAATCTATAAAAATGTATATATATAGTATATTAATACTATTTAATATACAATAGTTTGAAGTCTGGTTCAATATAAAAATACATTATATGTATTTTAAAAAAATATACCTACTCGAATCTGTATATTAGTGCAGGGTGACCTCTTGAATACTTCAGTCAATTTCACAATCCCTATAATACTATAAGTTATTCTGATCAATGAAATCGTGAAATTTTTTATGGAAGCTCTATATATAGCTGAAATAATGAATGACAGTTTCAAAGGTATTGAAATAAATTTTAGTAAAATACCACGGTATACAACAGAAAAAAAGACAATCATATGGAAAATTTAAGTATCACCCTGATAATTACATTTTAAAGTCATATTACTTATATATTTATGTAAATTTTAAAGATTGTATGCATATATCTACTCGTAGGTAGGAACATACATATATAACTATATATATTTATATGTAATATAAACTCGCTTATAAAATTAATGAGTGCATGTTATATATTTATTTTTAAATTATTTGTTGGAAAATATTAAACTTAAATTATATTCATAAATGCAAGTATATACATATAAAATATGGAAGGAAGGTGATGCCATATTATACCAATTATATATGTATACTATTGTACTCTATATACATATATATACATAGATATATTTACAATTTTATTTTAATTGAACTAGGATTTTGTACAAATTAGTGTTATACAATTGCAATTATTGGCAATTTTATAAATTCGTGTACATTTCATCTGCGAGATTATTATAACATACATATATGCCATTAGCATCGACCATATAATAACAAGACAGGAAAATTCAAACACTATGCTTCGTAAATCTAAAATCAGAGCTTTGAGATTTCTGATTGTAATGAAAAGAGATGGTAACAATCATTTTAATTTATTTATTTATATAGCTATCGAATATCATTTGGATGTTACGTTTTTTTTTGTTTTGTGCTTTTTTTGTTGGTGTTTTCTATTTTTTCGTATATATTAAATACATTATATTTAAAATACGATCCATTTGTAGAGCAAAATTATTTTTTTTTTCTTTTTATCTATAAAATATTATGTATGCACATATATATATATGTTGTCTTATTTTTAGCCAATAAAATAACTACTTATAAACGATATAAATATAAACTGTGATATTTATATATACAACAAATATTATATATACACCAAAATTATTGTTGGTTTTTTTGGTATATATAAAATAGAAGATAGAAAACTAAAAATTATTTTGGTAATAAAATTCAAATAATGTTTTTTTTTTTGTTTTCTGCTTTTTTTGTTGTCTATTTTTAGATCGTCGACTTATTTTTTCGTATATAACTTTAAAATAAAAATACAATCCATTTTTCTAGCAAAATTAAATATTTCTTTTCTTTTTGGATATAAATATAAAATCTATTTGATATATATACAGATAACCCTTCATTGAACGAGCTGTGTATTACATGACTTTTTAATTTTTTTTATTTACAAAAACGATTTTTTGTATTTTTTCATTCCCTTGAAAAATCTGAAAATAAAGTGTTAACTGTATATCATATTTACTTACATCGCAACACTTATTTTGCTATTATTTTGTTTTATTTTTTGTTATTCAGTTTTATTTATTGTATTTTATTTGTTGTTTTTATTTTTCATTTTTTGTCTTGGCATTTGGTTTTTGTTTTTGTTTTTTGATATATATAAAAATATCCAATATAAAAAAGATCTAATCTTGTATATTTGAAACGAATACTGGCCTTTGAAAATTGGATTAACAATAACACATTTCAAGACGTTTGAAATGTTCATACATTTTTTTTCGTTACATGGAAAAAATTTACGTTCCTTTTTTAATTTACCATAAATTTATTAAAGGAAATTAAATATTGATGATAATAATATTAATATCAATAATGTTTATAATGCTAATAATGAGAATAACACTATAATAAGAATAATAATAATAATTCATCCTGTTATAAATTAGATTTCAAAAAAAAAAATCATTCAATATGGTATTAAAATCGGCTAAATAATATTTGTAAATGATGGAGTATATTTTCACAATCATATTTCATATAGATCCTCATAAAAGGAAATATTTAATTTGTTTAGTTACATATGTGTATATAAAATTTATTAAAAAAAAATATCCAGAAGAAAAAATCATATATTGCGTATCATGATAACTGTATAACATGAAAAAAAAACATTTGATTTATCATACCAAAATAGTTTTTACTTTTCTATATATCAAAAAACCAACAATAATTTTGCTATATATATAAATATCACAGTTTATATATATATCGTTTATAAGTAGTTATTTTATTGGCTAAAAATAGCCAACAACAAATGAAACCAAAACAGAATAACAAAAAATAAAACAAAATAATAACAAAATAAGTGTTGCGATGTAAGTAAATATGATATACAGTTAACACTTTATTTTCAGATTTTTCAGAGGAATGAAAAAATACAAAAAATCGTTGAAAAAGGTTGTTTCCTATATAAAAAAATTAAAAAGTCATGTAATACACAGCTCGTTCAATGAAGGGTTATCTGTATATATATCAAATAGATTTTATATTTATATCCAAAAAGAAAAGAAATATTTAATTTTGCTAGAAAAATGGATTGTATTTTTATTTTAAAGTTATATACGAAAAAATAAGTCGACGATCTAAAAATAGACAACAAAAAAAGCAGAAAACAAAAAAAAAACATTATTTGAATTTTATTACCAAAATAATTTTTAGTTTTCTATCTTCTATTTTATATATACCAAAAAAACCAACAATAATTTTGGTGTATATATAATATTTGTTGTATATATAAATATCACAGTTTATATTTATATCGTTTATAAGTAGTTATTTTATTGGCTAAAAATAAGACAACATATATATATATATATATATATATATATATGTGCATACATAATATTTTATAGATAAAAAGAAAAAAAAAATAATTTTGCTCTACAAATGGATCGTATTTTAAATATAATGTATTTAATATATACGAAAAAATAGAAAACACCAACAAAAAAAGCACAAAACAAAAAAAAACGTAACATCCAAATGATATTCGATAGCTATATAAATAAATAAATTAAAATGATTGTTACCATCTCTTTTCATTACAATCAGAAATCTCAAAGCTCTGATTTTAGATTTACGAAGCATAGTGTTTGAATTTTCCTGTCTTGTTATTATATGGTCGATGCCATTAGTATATCATAAAAAAAGCTCCATTATATTTTCATTTATATATTTTAAAAATATATTCCCAAATCCTTTGTATAGACAGATATTTTTTTATTCATATTCTTTATGTATGTATTCTTATTACATGTTTACTTTTCAAAGAGCTTTATATTATTCGGAATGTATTCAAAACAAGAACAAGTATTCAAAGAATTTACTATAGTTAAAAAGTTGTTATAAAAACTTATAAAGTTCGATATAATAAAGATGATGATTAAACTTAAATTAAACACCATTTATTTTGTGAATTTTTCATTAAAATGTAAATGAAAACTAATTTATAGATGTTTACATTACTTTTTTTGTTTTATTTTTCTTTGCAGTGACTCAATACAATCGGAACAAACGAGATCGTCAAGCGAAAATTTACCATTTAGTATATCAAGGCTATTATCAAAACCATATGAAAATAATAATAACCATATAAATAATAATAATAATAATAATAATCATAGTAACAATAATAATAATAATAACAGCGGTAGCGATAAAAGTCCTGATAAAGAATTTATAGATTCAGAAAATAAATTTGCAACACATTTAGCAAATGTTTGTATACCGTATTCAACGGCAAGTGCATTATATTCCTATCCAATTTATACACCCGGTCATGTGTTAAGGGTACCACCACAACGAACACCATTAGCATGGGCCCTACCACCTTTACATTCAGCGGCGTTAGCACATCAAGCTGTCAAAGATAGATTAGCGGGTGAGTGGATAACAATATATGTATATTAATATTATATTCATAAATATACATAATAACAACAATATGAAATCATTCTAATTTTAATGTCATTAATGACGCGTCGCGAATCTATACATCAAAACAGTTGTTTTTCAATTCATAACAACAGTGAAATGTTAATGATACTTTAAATATAAAATATAATCTGAAAACTATTAAAAATAATAATAGATTTTATTATGATGTATTTATTTAAAAAATCACACAAAATCTGGATGTATATAAAAGATTTCTAAGAATATAATATGATCATATTTTTGTTTTTACTATATATACAAAACCACTATAAAACAGAGACCATTTTTTCATCTTTTAACATTTTTGTTTTAATATAATTTATTTTATATCCATGTTATTCTTTCATCAACATTTATCAACATTATATGTATTTATTATCCCAAAATATCAAAGGTATTTTTTTTTGTATATACCAAATCTATATATATATTTTCATCCTATTTGGTATTCTCATTTATATACTAATATAAATAATAATAATAATAATCCCATATAAATACAAATGTAAAGTATATTAAAACAGCTACCGTTTTTTTTTTTCATTTCAAAGCGGTAACAAAAACAAATACTATAATAAGTTGAATATCACCTTAATATTAATATATATTGTATCTCAAATATAGAAATAAAAAATTTTGTATTTGAGTGTGTATATAATGTATACCATCAATTAATTTTTTTTAATTAGAATCAGACATGCAAGAGATTCAAAATAAATATATATTATATATTAAGATAATCGGTTTAAAATTAATCCTCATAATATATATATAAAAGAAAAACTGGTTTCCAAATTATTATTTATTTTTTATATTATAATATTAATTTTATCTTTTTTTTTTATATATATATATATTTAAAGTTGTTGAATTATTTTTCTAAAATATATCCATATAGAGATTTTAATAAAATATATCTTTTTTATTTGGTTAAAGTATATATACGAGTATATAATTAATATTGTCATTATTGCGTATTGAATATACATATATCTATATATATATATCTTATATTATTTTATATGATGAATATATAGATAAATATTAAGATTTTAAATATTAAATAGGTTTTTAATAATGGTTTAAAATTATAATTTATTATATTAGCTATTTATATGTGTTTAAAGTTTAATTTGAATAAATGATTGCAAATTTAATTAAAAACAAAAAAATTTCTCTCATTAATCGCATCAAAAGATTATATCACATTTTTTTGAGATTTAAGTCATCTTTCGTAATGATTTCTTACACTGCGAATAAGTTACTGTTACAGTTACAGTTTCATAATAATAAATCTATCATTTTCCACCTTATCAAACATTTACTTCAATGCCTAATTTGTCGGAACAATTTTGTGAAATCTCATATTTTTTCATAAACATCAAACATAACACATAATTTTCATATATTATACTTCTGTTTTTATACGATCTATAATGCAACCTTCACCTCAAAGAATTAAAAATAAATACACTTTTTTCAAATGAATTTTTCATTTATTTCATTAAGATACTTTATACTACTATATTTACTTATAATTAAATTGTTTATTTTATCGTCCTGATTATCATCCTGATAGATTTCAATTCAAATATTTTTTAGATAATCATTCTCAAATGAGGAAATAATGCTATAAAAAAAAGTAATATATATAGAGATAAAATTAATCATATCAGAGTAGGCACAATTAACAAAATAACCGATTATAAATGATAAAATACCTTTGGATCTGCGGTTTTCCAACATTTATGTAACCAAAATGCTTTTTCACATAATGTATCACCTTTTGGATACAGACAACGTTTTCCCATATTCAAGGCAATATCATGAATTGATGTCGGTAATGAATCTAACAAGATTTCTAAATGTACTTCACCATTATCATGAACAACACCAGACTCATGAAATACACAATTCATATAACATTTTAATTTTTCATCTTCATGAATTTGTCCATCACTAAATTCAATAATTGCTTCTAAATATATATATAATAAATAATATACGTTCACAATTTTAAAATTAAAATGTGCTTTTAATTAGATTACATTAAAATTCTATATTTACCCTCAGTAACACCAGTTTTTCCAACACAAATATCATGAATAGGTTTAAGTTTTTCAATTAATTCTGGCGGTGGATACTGTAATCATATACCATATGATAAATTACAATTTTATTTTTTAATAACTCTATATTTTTCTATATATAACACATACCTCAGCATCTCTACGTAATTCACCACAATTTGAATGTTGTATAGCAAGTATTGCCAAAATTATACTTAAACAAAATATTTTCATTTTTTTAATTATCTTTCTATATATAACTCAATATGTACAATATATATAAATTATTATAGATGTACTTTAAATTCGCTACTGATAATCATTTACCTTTTATAGTTTATATTTATATGATTGTATGTAAATAAACATAAAGAAAATATTAATTAATTAAATGAATTAAAAAAATCATTCATTTAATAATACATTGTCAGAATTTTATTTCTTATTTATAACTATTGTAGATATTTAATAATATAGATATTCTATACTTAATTATTATGAAAGCATAATTAATTATATAATAAGTGCGTGATTAATAAATTTTATTTTAGTCTTATTATGTTTTGTTTATAGTTAATTATATTTATATATACCTTATTTATAAATGTTATGTATGTCTATTTATGGGTGTTTATATATATAAAAACAAATGATGTAAAATTGTGATTAATTATTGTATATACGATAATTTTACATTTATAATTATACAATTTGTATTACATGCTTTATCAATTTTTAATTAATATATACCATGATTTTAGTAAAGTGTACATATTCCGATAATATACATTTTAATTATAACAAATAATGATTGTTATTTGTGTATATTTCATATTTGAATAATTCTCTTAGAATTTAGATATATCTATATAATATAAATAATATAAATACTTTCATGCCGCTATACATTATCTAAAATATAGTAAATCGATATCAAAAATATAATAAACATTTGATTATATCATAATATATATTATCAATTTTATGTTAACCAAAACTTTTCAAATATTTAAATGCATTTATCTTCTTTTTTTTCCTGTTTAACCCATAATATATTTTATTATTTTTATACATTTGTATACAATTTACAATTTTGAACATATAATTTTCACTAACGCAGCACAAGTGTTTTTCAAATACACAAATAGGGCGCTCTTAAAAGATGTTTGTTAAAGATTCAATTTCAATAAAATACGATATGAATACGATATGATATGAATACGATATGAATATCAAAATCTATATAAAAATATACCTATATAGATATTGAATATATCATATACAAATTCTTACATCAATATATGCAAAAAAAAAAAACAACAATATAAAAAAAAAACCGATATATATATCTACATATTTTCATATTTTATTTAAACAATTTTATTTTTATGGAATCCATTTAAACCTCTTGATCTGCTCATATATTTATTGGTTTTATTAAACAAGCAAAAATAAGCTTTATATAGATATATAGGGAAATTTATGATATAGATCAAAGTTTTTATATTATACCGGAAAATCCTATATATATATATATAGATATACAAATATGAATGAAAAAGCGCAACCCCTTTTTTAACTTGTATGGAAATTGAACTAGGGTTCAATCATAATATTAATAATGATAACTTTTCCCATAGCGCCACTATATGTTTATGTTTTAGAAGTATAAATAATAATAATAATATTCATTTTTATATGAATGTTTTTGCATTTTTATCTTTTATTTTTATATGTAATAGAGGTTTTCTGTGTTCGTCTTTTTTTTAACCATATTTTACAGATTTGAATTATGATTTTATATGTTATCATATGGTAAAGTATTTTTAAATATAAGTTAAATCCATCCGCAAAAATAATATGGTGAAAATTATTATATGAAATGTTATGGTTTTTATGTTAAAGATTGTTTGAACTGAAAATTGTATATTATTGAATTGTATCTTTTTTACTTCCATTTTTGATATTTTGGCATTCAATACAATTGAATTTTTTTTATTTTATTTTATTATTTTTTTAATTTCTGCACATCAAAATTGTTTTCATTATGGATTTTATGATATAGCATTGCATATATGCATCTGAATATCATAAAATGCATTGTCATTTTTAAGTTTAATTAATGCTTCGTAAACAAATAATTATTCTTATATTTATTTATGATTATTTGAATCAGATTTTGTAAATTTATTATGAATAAACAAGTAAAATTTATATGCGTATTTAATATAATTGTTTTACATTTGTTTCAGTAGCATTTCCAATTGCACGACGAATAGGTCATCCATATCAAAATAGAACACCACCGAAACGAAAGAAACCCAGAACATCTTTTACTAGAATACAAGTAAGTACATTTTTGATTAAATTTAAATATTCTCATATGATGAAACTTTATGAAAGGTAATGTGTTTATATATTCATTTGTTTATATATATATATAGGTAGCTGAATTAGAAAAACGATTTCATAAACAAAAATATTTAGCGTCTGCAGAACGGGCAGCATTGGCAAGAGGATTAAAAATGACCGATGCCCAAGTAAAAACATGGTTTCAAAATCGAAGAACAAAATGGAGGTGAGTTTTCAATGAATAATATATAAATCACCATAAATATATCATTAAAATCAATTTGGTTTTTTTTGACGATATAAAATGTCAGTATAAATATTGTATTTATAGATCCAAATAAACATTTACATTAAAAAAATTTACCTATATATAAAAAATTATATAAAATATATACTGTATATAAAATATATTAATTTTCCAATTATAAACAATTCAATTTTCATCTGATAGTTTCATCCTACATAAAAATTTTATATATGCGATATAGCATATATTAATATTATATATTTATATTTAATTTTAATGGATTTTATAATATAATAATTCAACGTTCAACAAAATGTATATATTTATATACCAACAATAATATTCGTATATGTT
This sequence comes from Dilophus febrilis, assembly GCA_958336335.1. Lineage (NCBI taxonomy): Eukaryota > Metazoa > Arthropoda > Insecta > Diptera > Bibionidae > Dilophus > Dilophus febrilis. Next base: position 42,453,693 of record OY284468.1, read on the forward strand.
TTAAAATGAAAAAATGAAGCATACATACACTATTAAAATTGATTATGGTATATTACAATATAATATACATTTTTGTATATTCAAAAATAACTTATATATATATAGTGTATAAATATAAATATAATATTAATCGATGGCTGTGTGTTATATTTTAATATTTATTTTATATATACTTCCATATATTATGATAATAATATATAATATAAATGTATCATCACTCTCTATAAATTAAATTTGCATACATTTACAATAAAAACATTACATTTCTGTCTATCTTATAAAAAAGAAATAAGAACTTAATACCATATCTATACGTATATAGAATGAACCACCATTGTACAAGAATTTATTATATGTATATTTTAATTTGGTAATGCAACTTTATTATAATGTACACAATGATATACATCATAATCCAAAATATATATACATATGTTATGTTATTCACTTTTATATAAATTATATATTATATATAAAAACTATTAAAATAAACGATTATTATGAATAAATATCATATATAATTTAAATACATTTAGTATAATGATAATAACAACAATTTATATATCAATATATAATGTTATTATATCATATCTTACATATTTATCTAAATATATTGTATACGATGCGTATATATTTTTGTATAATATTCATAAAAGATTCATCCATTATGATTATATATTATACAATTTATGTGGTAATTTTATTATAATAACCATTAATATTAAAACAATTTTACCATTACATTATTATATTTTTGATACACTTTTATTATATACATACGGTTATATAAATAAAATATTATTTATTGAAATCATTTAAATTTGGGGTTGATAATATGCGATTTTGAAAATGTTATTATTATATAATATATACATTTCTTTGCAATATAAAGAAATGTGAAATGAAATTATATGCATTTAAATTCACACATGGCATTATATATAAATGAAAAATTATAACTCAAGTAATTTATTAAAATAAGTATATGTATATTTAAAATGTTTCTAAATTTAAATGTGATTTGCCATGATTTTTTTCGTTCAACAACAGATCTCTTTTGTTGTTTTCATAATTAGCCATTCTTTCTGTCAGTAATTAGTTTTACGACCAACCGAATAGGAAAATATGCAATGAAATTGAAAAATAACGAAAAAAAGCTGAAAAAATGCTTATTGTCTTCTGTACAGGATCCGAAGTGACATGACCTCTCAGTTTTGTCACAATTTTAAGTAGGTTGATAAAACAATTATGAAACAGAATCAGAATTATATGCATATATAATGAAAACTGAATTTTACCAATTTTACTCAACATATAATTTGAAAATTCAAATTACAAAACTATATATTATTTATCTATTCATTGAAATGTTTTAATAAATAAGTGATATAAATAATTTATAAACGTTATTGAAATGAAAAATGTGTCAATAAAATCAAATCATTTGAAATCTTAAAATGATTATTTTACTATTATAATAAAAATAATTGTATATGCTTTATAAATTTCTTAATTTATATATGCAAAAAGTATGATAATAATAATAAATAATTTATTATATATATGCATTTCCTAATATATATAAAAAAGCTTTCTAATATATATATATATATATATATATAAGAGACAGACTATATATTTATCTATATAAATTATAATGCACAATATATATATAGAGCAATAAATAAATTTATATTTATTAATATAAATTGCGCATAAATTGCAACAAATATTTTCTATATTTTAATTTGTAATAAAGTCAGGTATTTGATAAATATACAAACAAAAAAAATTACTCATTTATTATTATAAAATGTTTGTATATATTATCGCATATTTTTAACTTAATTAGTTACACTATACTAATTTTTTTATTAAAAAATTCTCTAATTTTATCGTCAAAGTTATATAAAAATACAACGTTATAAAATAAATATTAAAAATTCAATAAACATAATAAATAAATTATTATTTTAAAAAAAAAAGACAAGAAAATTACTAAAAGAAATAAAAAAAAAAAATTCAATTAAATTAAATAAATGTGTATATTTTAAATACCTATGCAAAGCCTGTCGTGGCAATTAAAACACTAATAATTGTTACTTTCTTAATCAATTAACTTTTTTTTTATATATATTTATTTATTAATTTACATAAATATTTGTATATATATGCAGTTTATATATGAATATACAATTATTTATACATAATCGTATCTATATATAATAAAATTAATATACATTGAATGGCGTTTACTTTGTTTTTTGTTTTTTTTAATGTATATATTGTATAACGAACGATATATATATAAGAACAATTCTGTGTCTATATATACTCTCTGTATATATGTTGTTATCTTATTTAGATAAAAACAAAAAAATATTTGAATTTTAATATCATTAAATGTTTAACAAAACATTTCAAATACAGTTAACGAAAAACAAAAAAAAAAACATTGAATTTTTCTTTTTATTTTTATATATATACAATTAAAATTCCTATATATAAAACAAATCTATATATATGCATATATTTATAAGTGCTACATTTATTTATATATAGACGTGTTTATGTATGAATAAAAATTTGTTAATTAATTTTCATCAAAAAAGTAAAAGATATTTATACGTGATATGCGATATTGAAAAATTGCATTACATTCATATAAATATGTATATAGTAAATGGACTCAATCACCTAACGACGGTATGCGCTTTCATGTATTTCGCATATATATATGAATATAAACCCATAACACAACTGAACTTTAATAAATGTTGTATAAAATCAGTATGTATGTATATAGACATACCATATAAAATAAAAACATTTATTTGAGCGTAGTACGGAGGCAACAACAAAAAAAGAAAAAAACACAGAACAAAATAATATATTAAAAATACAAGTCCAATAACAAATATATATATATATATATATATATACCGTCAAATAAAAATATAATTCCATTGAGTTTCACTATGGGATTCATGTTAAACAAAATTGCGTTTTGAATATTTAATCAACTCACATAGTGTAAATTCATGTTTAATTTTTTAACATGTATATATATATATATATTGTATTTTATGTTGTTTGTACATTTATATATAAATATTCGCATGTATTATATATGAAATATATTTAGATGAACGAGTACCACCAGCATCGCATTGATTCGATATTGAAATTTTATCTTTTTTTTTTATGGTATACTCACTTTTATTATTTTTAATTTATACTATCTATATATATAGAATACAGATTTGGCAATAACCATCATATATATATTTGTGAATATTATTTGTTTAAATTGATGTTCAACTAATCGTCATATTTCATATATAATTAATTTATTAAAATTGTGTAAATTTAATCTGAGAAATGTTATTATTTTTTATTTCTATATGATATATATAGACAATGATGTGAGGATTTATTTGATTTTATACGAAAAATTGGGAAATAATTTTTATTAGTAAAAATTTTCTCTATATATATATTTTATGGAAAGTTATTAAGTTAAATTTTCTAAATGTATATGTATTAAAAATCAAACAGAAAATCATTAGTGATCTTTATATTTAAGCAAACAAAACGGTAATTTTTGAAGTCAATAATTTTATCATTAATATTTTTAGTAAGAAAATAGGAGCAATTGGTTCCTAAGTACTTATTTACACATTTTGATCGATATAAACAACGATCTATTTTGCACTGAAACCGTTTCTTCCAAACCATTAATATTTATGGTCATTCATCATTCGAAAACGAAAAGACAAATATTTTCTCCGAATTGAACCAAATGTTTTTTTTTAAGTTTGACCATTTTCATAAAACAATTGAATATCTTTAATGCATTCTTTGATCATCTACGCAAAATGTTTAACTTCCTGAATTACTTTTGGCAGGTCCTTTGAGACAGTATATATATTAAAGATTATCTACTCGAATACTTTTATAAAAAACATATGAATTGAAAATTATTATACCTGGGGCCTATTGCACCAACAACTTATCACTTATTATTTATCAACTTATCAAAATTTTTGATAAATTTTTGTTGCATCAAAATGGAAAGTGTTAAGCAAAAGATTGAGTTATGATAAGTGATAAGCACTCAACTTACAAATTTCTGTTGCATCAAATTGTAAAATGTAAGTTGATAAGTTTTTTTTGGATAACTGATAAGTTATAAGAATTTGACAATTTTTTCATCATTTGGTTGCACAAAAATTTTCAGTTATCACTTATCAAAACAAATATTGATAAATTTATCATAAATTTTGTTAAGAAAAAATTAATATATCAAATAAATTGTTAAATAACTTTCATTATAAATTCAGTTTTAGTGGTGGATATAATAAAAAAAATGTTCCGATTTGAATTTTTATTAGAAAATGAAGAAGTGCGAAGAAATCGTGTAGTAAATCCGCGTGTTAATTTTTCATTAACTAATGGTGATACATTAGAAAATTTTCGAGTAACACGAGTTCAAATAGAATATGTGTTAGAAAAAATTGGTGGAAGGTTAGAGCGTTCTATTATATATAATACACACAAACGCAACAATCACCATGGCTTTTGTTATTAAAAAAACAGTAACAAAACGAACTTATCAATTTAATTAAAAAAGCAAATGTTGCTAAAAGTAATTTTTTTTTGGAGAAACACTTATCAATTATCATTAGCAAAAATTTGATAAATTTGCAATTGATAAGTGAGTGATTTTTTTTTTCTCTTTGGGCAACGCTTATCATTTACACTTATCAAAAAAATCATTTTTCGATAAGTTGATAAATGATAAGTGATAAGTTGTTGGTGCAATAGGCCCCTGATAAAAAATAAAATTAAAATATGTTTAATCCTTTATATATATTTTATAACACAAATATTACTTAAACACGAGTATATATATTTTTATATTAATATTTTTTTGATTGCATTTTGTTATACATAATTAATTAATCAAAGTATATATATATATATAAATGAACATAGCCGCAAATTTTGTATAATATGTCTGGACCAATTAACTCTTCCATTTATATATTACCATATACCGCATATACTAAGAGTTTAGTTTTAAATTAATGTTTTTTTAATTAGTATTATATATAAATATACATTTATATAATATAATAAAAAAGGATATAAAATTAAAATGAAATAAATTACTTTTTGTTTTACAAGGAAAAAATTATATAATACTTATATTCTAAATTCTCTATATATAAAGATAAAATGTATATATACACTAAAATAATATACGATAAAATAAACCAGTAAATCATAATATTTAAGTTATTAATTTTAATTATAATAAACTTTACTTTATGTATTTATAACACCCAGTATGGTACTTCGTATATATAATTTATTATTATATATATTTGATAATTAAATTAAATTTTATATTTCTTATTAAATAATGTATATGTTATATAATTTTTTAGCATTTTATTTCTTTTACACAAATATGTATAATTTGTGTATATATATATCAATTGCATATATAAATGCGGATATACTTTCAAATATATATACCATATACATATAATTGTGGAAGAATTTTTAGCTCCCATATATGTACTCAAATAATTCCTTATACGAATACTGCGATAAATTCTTTTAAAATAAAAACTTTTTGTTTATATACATTTTGTACGAAAAATGTATTTAGAAGGTATATACAATATACATAGATAATAACAAAATCAATAATTTATATAAAAATTTGAATACGTTATCTGTTTCTATTACCTCTGTATATGTAAATCTCTTAGCTTTATAAATATATTCATATAAAATATTTTACCTTTCGATATATATATATATATATAAATGTTATAAATACTTTTTACAGAGTATTCCAAATAGCTTAATATATGCATAAAAAATTAAAAACAATTTTTTTATATATAAATAAAATATATATACCAAAGTAAAAAGTTTTTCATTTTGTATTCAGCACAAGTTCAATGTGTGTTTTTTTTTCCTTGAAAAATTTTTCACTCCTATCTAAATCTATATATATATGTATATATACAATAATAATATAGTATAGTTGAGTTCATATAATATGTATATGAAAACAAGGGAGTATGTATTTCATAAAAAATTCATTTGAAGCATAATGGGGCCTTTTAAACTGTCAAAAATATAAACCCCCTATATATATATATATATATACATCCACGTTTAAGGGTTTAAATTTTAAAAAATAAAAGTAAACCACGTTCAATTTTTTATATACTTATATATGATATCTTCTTCGCTGATATATTCTTATTATAAATAATAAGATCTTTTTATAAATATATGTATATATGTAAATATAAATGAATTTTTGACAACACACAAAAAAAAGCAGAACATAAGAAGCTTTTGTATAGGTGTATGACTTAAAATTATACTTAAATGCATTGTTTCTATTATTATTATATACATGTAAATGACATTCCCTTACATATACTGTTTTATAGTGTAAACATTATATTAATAATATACAATTTATACCCGAATAGATATACCAAATGCAATCATGTTGATGACAATTTTTGTTATTTTAAATGTATAAATGGATGGATCAGTATAAAAAATGTATACCTAATGTTGTAAACAGTCACGTATATATTTAAATTATACATATTCTGTTTAGAATTTTGGAATAATATACAATATACACTTACACATGTCGTTGACTGTCGAATAATAAGTAACAATATTCAGATAGATATTCATTCACATATTATATATTTTACATATATGAAGATAACACAAATTGATAAAATAACAAGACGACATTTTGTTTTCGTTTAGAGTTTTATTTATAAATGTATACATACGATGTAAAAATATATGATAAATATAACAATGTGTATATAAAAAGTATATTGATTCAAAGATGGCTGGGTTATATATTTCCACACGAAAAACAAAAAAAAAATACATAAATAAGGGTGGGTGGTAGAAGTGCAATGGTATTTAATATACACAAATCCACATGTTTATATATACAAAAAAAATTGAAATGATATACAAATTATTTGTGTGCTGCGAGGCAACCAAATTAAAATATAAACCCATATATATATATATATATATATAAATAACACTTTTGAATCAACAAAAAATAAAAAAAACTGGGGGATTTTTTTTTCTTCTATACATAAATTTATTTTTCTTTATATAAGAGGGTTTCGTATATTTTATGATTTAATATGAACCAAATTATATGAAATATATAGTAGAGCTTGTTAAAACGTTTTTATTATTATATATATATATAGAAACGAAATGAATTAGCCTTTTTACAAGCACCATTATTTTAATATAGCTATATTATAATAACAATAATTTATTTTTGTTCTTTCTATATAATATAATATATGTATTTATTACACAATTATCGTGTGTAAACTTTTATGATGACTTTTTTTTGAAATAATTATTTATCAATTATTATATTATTTCTATTTGTATATCAAATATGATTAAATATTGAGGCGGTTTTTGTATATACATAAAATAATGAATAGATATATGATGCCATTGATTCGACATATGGTTATTTAACCAACCAATGATAATTGAAAAAATATTCAGTATTATTTTGAGCTCCCAATTATTTCGGTTATTTATAATTAAAAAATACTGTTGATATATTAAAAATATTTAGAAATTATTCGAAATGCAAATGTATTAAACAAAAATTCTCGCCATTTATTTTTAAATGTATACAGTTCAAATTTGATCTACCATATTTATATTTGTAGATTAAAGAAAAAAACCAATCAACTCAACAACAAAATTGAAATCCTTATTCAAAATCGCTCAGTGAATCTTATTTTTTACTGAATTTTCATTTAATTATAAAAAACAAAAGGTATTATTAAAAATGTTTCTTAATAGAATCACCTGCATAGCTGCTATTACTTTTAGAACATATCCTGTAGCATTTATATATGGAGTAAATATAAAAAAAAATATTAAATTCAGTATAATGTAATTCTTGTAGACGAGAGTTTTAATATAATTTTTTCTTTTATAATTTACATTTTGTTTAAACATTCATTTTCATTATTATTTTCTTTTTAAAAACAAAACAAGGGTACATATAGAAAAAGCAATTGAAATGAACATTTCATGAAAATTTAAATGTTATATATAAATGTTTTTGATTTAGGATGTTTTATTTTTCTCAAATAAAATTCATTTATATTTTTTATATGGTATATTTAGGATTTAGGATTTAATGGCATTTCATTACCTTTTTTTTCTCGTATAGTATAAAATCTCTATAATCTTTTTTTGTTTCTTGTTTTGTTTTGTTTTTTTTTTTGTGAGTAAAACATTTTCTTTTTTATTTCAAATATAAGGAAATGTATTTCATTTGACTTTATGTTATTATACAAATACATTTGTATAATATATCATCATATAGATATATTTATTTCTAACATACGTAATGGCAATATAAACAATTTTATGTACAAATTCATACACTTAAATGTTTCTTATATAAATTTATATAAATTATGGATACACTTTATTTACCTTATATACCATACGTATATATTTGTCTTCTTATGAATATAGATTTGATATAATAATATATATACGCAGAACAATGGTTTCATTTCGTATATAAATGGATAGGATAAATGGATTTGTTATAACATTTTATTAGATTAACATTAAAATATAACAAATATAATATGTTTGTAAATAAAAATACAGATATATATATATATATATATATATGTACAGAGAAAATCGAAATCAATTTGAAACATTTTATTTATTTGGTTTTCGTTCATTTTAACTAGAATCGTATTTGTGTTGTTTTATTTTTATATATTACCCCCAAATAAAGTTGTGATGTGATACGTATATATGTGAATATAACCATATATGGATGGTTATATAATAAAACTATATATATATATCTATATTTAACGAGAGTATATAAATAAATATCTGTATATATTATGCAATTTAGCAAAAGATTAGATTATTTATAAATAGAAATGTTTTTCTATTTGTGGTTACGTGCTATTAGATTAAATTTGATAAAATATAAGGGAGGTTTTTTTTTTATTTTTTGGCAAAAATACACATTGAATAAATGTGAAAATATTTATTTCACTATAACAATATAACAAAACGTTAGTTAGAGATACAACAGTACATTTATATAATTATATTCGATAGTGCGATGGCACTCAATTACAATTTAATTGAATAAATATAGAAGTACCATATATACAAATGGATGTGAATACTATATGAGATATTTTGTATATAGATATTGTATAAATACACTAATGTTGACACAATTTTTTACTAAAACTTTTCTGTTTACTTCACTACATATCTATATGTTAAATGAATTCATGCGACATTAATACGTGATCGTATATACATACATATATACAGTACAATTTGATATAAGTAACATTCAATTTGTAAGGTTGTAAATATATATATATATTTTTATAGTAATTATATGCTATATGTGGATAAAACAAATAATTTATAAAATAAAGTTTTATTTATTGTACTTGTAACAAATATAAGAAAATAAATGTTATTAAATAGGACATATAGAATTTGGTATATACATGAAAACTATATATTGACAACTATTGGAATGGGTTTTGTAATGGGCGATATATAAAATTATTAACTATAGATATCCATATTTTTTTGGTATATCTAAAAGAATACATTACATTGATTTTTGATATATATAGTCACAATTGAAATGTATTTAAATACGACCACATAGAATTTAGCTCCTAAAATCAATAATATTTATTAAAATTTATGAAATGCACAATAACAAGAATTTACTCGCAAGAGATTGTAATTAAATAAATATTTTACACTATTTTCAATTTTAATTGTATATACCCATATGTATATTATATATAGCTATATCATAACATATAATTTTATTAATCACTTACAATAATTATATTTGATTAGTTTATAAAATATAATCCATGTAATGAAATTATATATACTTGTATATAGAAAACATCATCATCATATACAAGATAATTATATTAAATTATCAAACCATCAACAAACATCTAACATATTAATAAATAAATAAATACCTCTATACTCAATTTATGAATATTATATTAATATACATATATATTATATACAAATTCATTTCAAGGATATATTTTACATGATGTATACAACAAAATTGCTCTTTATAGAAAACCATATTCTGTGTAGATTAAAGGTATGAAAATCTATCAATTTATTATTTTATATTGTATAAATTATATCTATATATGATATGTGTATAATATGTATAAATAAACGATCATATATGTACAAATATTTCAAAACAATTTTGCAAATTACATCACAATACTTACATTTACTGCACTAACAGTTTTCAACATCAACATTCATGGGGATGCAATATATATATATAATTGTATATACAGACAGGTATATAAAATGGGGTTTATGTAGATACATATTCATAAATAATTATATCTATATATGTTAATGAAACTTGTACTATGTATATTTATTTAGAATATAGAATGAGGATATAATATAATCTAATGAGATCTTCATTTATTTATATATACGTATATACCATATATAGAAAATTATAGGCTTATTTTGCTTATACCTATAAATAAATTTAATTCAATTAATGATATATACCGTATATAGATATGAGAAGCTTTGAATATATAAATAAATAATTATACAAATTAAAATTAAATTAATTTAAATTCCAATTTAGAAAAAAAAATCAATTTTAATAGCAAATCTAATCTCTATTTATTTATTTTTATCATTTTAGACGTCAAACGGCTGAAGAACGTGAAGCTGAACGACAAGCAGCAAATCGTTTAATGTTATCATTACAAGCGGAAGCAATAAGTAAAGGATTTGGACCACAACAAAATTCACAACAACATTCAATGAATGGTAATGGAAATGGAAACGGTAATGGAAATGGTGGTGGTGGTGGTGGTGGTGGTGGAGGTAATATAAATGGTACACCTGGAGGAGCTCCATTAGCTGCATTACACGGTTTACAACCTTGGGCTGAAGCACACACTGCAGGATGTTAAAAATATAATTTTGTGATATTATTCATTTATTGTATATATAAATAATTATAATAATGAAAAGGTAAATTAAAACAAAAACAAAAAACTATTCAAAAAAACAAACAATCAACACTACTATTAGTAGAATGTATTATAGATTTTTTTTTCTCTTAAATTTATAAACGTATAATCATATATATATGTATAGTATATAAGTTAGGCTATCTACAATAATAATAATATTTATAATAATAATAATAATTCTGAAAATAGACAATTATTATATATAGGATAAATAAATATAAGAATTTAAAAATTAAATTAATTGAAAAAGAAATTTTTTTTTTATTTAATTAAAATTATATTCATACATATGTAATATTTTTGCGTAAATGAATGAAAATTTATATTTATATAGGATAAAAATTAGAATTATTATATATAATTAATTAATTTTTTACATGATTTGTTTTATATTTTTTTTTGTAAGAACATTTGAAAACCAAAATTTTGATTTATTATGAAACAAATTTGTGGGAGTTTTTTTAGTGAATTATACGCGGAGACATAAAGATACAATTTTTTTTTATAATAATATATTTAACAAATATGTATATAAAATTAAAATTAAAAAAATGTATGTTTGAAATGATATATTATATGGAAAATAACTACAGCTTGGCAATCTTTACGAATAAAATTAATCTATATATATAAAAATATTATATTGTTTTATTTCAAGGATATATAATTATATGAAATAAAATCTGATCTAGGATTTATATAATGATGTTGGTTGTGAAATAACATATAGATTTTTAGTGCAATAATGTAGGTAATAGTTCAGTATGCAGTGCAATAATAATCATGTAAGTATATTTTATAAATTTTGGTAATCATTTTTTCTATGCATGATAAAACTTATGAACTTGATAAATCCTTTAAATTTTAAACACCTTGCATGTCAATTTTAGGAACAATATTGTTATAGATATAAATTTTTCTAAGAAATTTCGAAAATCTTAATCAATTATATATAATTATTCTATGAATTTAAATTATTTGTGTGTATGATTAATTCAGATATTATAGTATATTTAATTGTATAACCATGTATGTCATGTTGTTGTATTCAAAATAATAAATAAAAAAAAAATTATATTCTTCATCCAAACAGAAAAATGTATATGTGTATATTTATGTTATGTTGTATATAGATTAAAAGATAAGTATAAGTAAAAGCGGAAAAGTGATTATAAATATTTATTTTATTTTTTCACATTTCACAAACAAAATTATTATTTTAATTTGCATATACCGTTTATATATTAACTTGAAAGCTATATCATCAGTTCAGTTTTTATATATGTAAAATAATAAAATAAGATTTCATTAATGGTATTTGAAATATATGCCAGTTTTGTTTATGAGACACAATTTAAATATAATTTTCCGCCCATTAACAATGTAAAAAGATATTTTTTTAACTTTATATATTCATGAAATATTATTTTATCTATTTAAAAATTAAATATAATATGTATACTTTGTATAGAAAAACGTATATATGCGATATATATATAAATTATATATTTATTAATAGCTGATTATTATATTTTAATTGTATATTAATTAAATAATTGCATGCATTTTAAACATAAAAATTGTTGTGATTTGTCTTTTGTAACACCAACTTGATTATTATAATTTTTTTCTTTTTTGCAAATAAATTATATATAATATACAATTTATATGAAGGTATTTCAATAATTAACTATTTATATTCAGGTATATACAAATGTATAAATATATATACATAATTATATAAATAATATATTATTTTTTTTGTATATAATTCTATCACGCAATTGTTATTTATTTAATTATAGATTAACAAGACTATATAATTTTTTATATATATGTTACATGTTTCTAATATTGTATGTGTATGTGAAAATATTATTTTGTAGATATTTTTTTGTTGTTTCAATTGATATCTGAGTAATGTGTATAATATTTATGATTCAGATTCTAATTTATAGAGTTATCAAAGCAATTTATATAATCTTAAATATGATATAGGTATCATATAGGCCATTATTAAGTTATAATAATATTGAAGTCAAATTAACACAATGAATTCAAATGATTATAGTACTGGATAAGAATCTGGCATTGGATCATAGGGATCGCATGTGAATCACAAATTGAAATAATTTACTATATTGATGATGCATTATCTATATTGATGAAAATCGATTTATTCAAAATAATATGTAACAAAGTAAAAATTAAATAAAAGTTATATACAATAATCTACAATGAGTGCAATATATAAATCCAATAATTAGTTGCGTTAATTAGATTAAAAGTAGATACACTGATTCAATATTGATTGTATATATATAAATATATATTAAACTAGAAAACTAAACATAAATAGTATATTATTATAAGTCATATTTAAATATCAATATCCGTATTATATATGATCACAACTATATATACACGAATGCTAATATAAATATAGTTCATTTTGTATCAGTAGCCATATATCATCATATATTTATAGTATTAAATTAAGAAATAATGCTGTAAATAACCAAAAATTTTGATTAATTGTAAAAAATTATACAAAAACAGTTTTAAAGACATATATGCGATTAAATCACAAAAAATACTTTTGGATCGGCTGTTTTCCAGCATTTATGTAATGAAAAAGCTCGTTCACATTGTGTTTCCCCTGTTATCGTCATACATTTACTACCCATTGCCATTATTATATCTTTTATTTCATCATCACTGATCAGACTGTGAATGGCATCAAAAAGTTTTTCAAAATGTACATCACCATTATCATCAACCACTTTTGCCTCATGAAATAAACAATTCATATAACATTTTAAATTGGGATCATCGTGTATTTCACCTTCACTAAATTCCTTAATAGCCTCTATATCATTATATATAAAATAATATTATAATAATTACAAGAAAACATATGATTTTATACATTAACAATTAATTACCATCGGTAACACCCGTTTTTGTAAAACATTTATCACGAATTGGCATAAATTCGTCTAATATTTGTTTTGGAGGCCACTATATTTTTATATTAATAAAAATTAATTGAAAAAAAAAATTTAAATAAAAACATTAAAAAGTTCACCTTATCATCACGTCGAACTTCAACTGCCGCAACGGCAACAGTAATAATTACTGATAAAATAATTAATTTCATAATGAGAACTATAACTGCTAAACGTGCACAATTTTAAACAAATTCTACAATAAATGCGTGTGTTGTCTTTAACAGTATAACGATTATAATTTAATAAAGACATTTAATATTTGGATTTTATATATTTTTTCATTTATTGCAATTCATTATTAAAAAAAAAATTCAAATATAAAAATAAATGAGATGCTAAACATATTGTCGACGAAATCATTTATAATTTTTAATAGCACACAGTTTACAAATAAATGATGTAAAAAGATTGCGAATTGCATTATGACATTAAGAATTATAGAATTAATATTTTTAAAACGAAATTTATGTTTGGAAACTGTTTATAGAAAACGTATTTGATTATTGTAAAATGTTATCAACATCTGCAAACAAAACATTCATAATTATGTGATTGGGTAATTATTATGGTATATTATTAAAATAAATGCATATCAAATGTTATAATTATATACATTATTTGGACAATTATATTGTATTATGGATTATATATATATGTATATATGATTAAATTATAGACAAATAACTTAATCACGAAAATTCAGAAAATGTTTATAAAAAGATTTATACAGTAATTTTTATTTTAATTATATAAAATAATAATTTAATTTAATCGAATTTTATATTGAAATTTATAAAATGTGATGATATAAACTCATCATATATATATTAAATATAAAAAAGTGTATAAATAAATAATTACAATTTTCAACAAATATATCTATATTATAGCATATGATAAAATGATCATCATCTCATCACTCAATATAGCAAATATGTTGTGTATTGCATATACATACACATATAGGGGTTGAAGAAGAAGTTTTGAATAATATCGTATTCGTTTTTTGCATCAGATAGTTATTGTGTAAGTATATATATGGTAAGAAATTGAATTTAAAATCATATAAACATTGTTATGATACCATACAAATGTTATTTTGTCTATATGACCAAATGTGTAAGTATCAATATTATTATTTTGAGAACTTTTCATCAAAACCTAACAATATATATTTTTTTTCCGATAAACTTTTAAAATTGAAATTTTATTTGTATATATATGCAAAAATAAACAATACAAATAAAAAAAACCCTCACCCTTTCGATATTTTTTTATATTATATTTTTTTTTTTAATTTTTTTATTATATTATTTGATTTGGTATCTATCTATATTCTATACAATATCCATACAATTGCAAACATATATTTTTCAATTTGATTTCACACTCAATTTTATCCCAATTAAATTTTTCAACCTAATCAAAAATTTATATGATTTAGGATATGCATTAATATTTTATCCATAGGGACATCGAAAATATATTATATGTACGTACAATATATACATACATATATATTTTAACAGATAATATATTTTATAAAATTGATTATATAAATAATTTTTTATAGGTTGAATTGAATATACATGTTTTGTGCATGAATATATATTATATATATATATATATATATAAGGATGTCCACATAAAAAGGTATATATATGTAATATATTTTATCAATACATTTATATATACATATAGTGTGTTTATTAAGATATAAAATTTTTCGATTCAATTTAAAATTTTTAACAGAACATGTAGAAAAAAAATAAAACAGTGAGGAAAAATATCAAGAAAATGTTATTATATAAAGCTATTTGGTTTTTTTTTTTTTTTAAATAAATAAAAAAACTTCTAAATATTTGATGATCAATTTATCGACAAGATTCTATATATTGCCGTTGTATTATCAAAATACAATTGTGTTCATATAATTAGTGTATATATATATTTGATCCAATTTCTAAAAAAAGTTTATCTATCCAATTGATTGCAATTTGATTTGAAATCATTTTGACGGGTTAACAAATGGAATCCATATTTGGTCAATTTTAAGGAATAATCAATTAATTTAAAAAAAATTTCTATTGAAAGAACAAAGCAAAATTAATTTCTGACTGTAAACTGCAGCTGTTTTTATGAATACAACTGTACAAGTCTTTTCAGAACTAACACATATAGAATATTTAATATATATATAAAATAAATAAAATGTACAGAATAAAATGTAAAAGTGTATACATAAATTCATTTGATAGTCAATAAATTTCTTAACTGACCATTTGCTTTGACGCAAAACGATACTTTTGTTACCTTTATACGTTTTCCAATATATACACATCTGAACTGATAAAAGAAAATATATAGAATATAAAGTCCAGTTATATCTTATACCTATATACCCATAGATATAAAATTGTTGCAATATATAAATAGAAATTGGTTAAAATTACTATATATACAAATATACCATTGGTAAATGTTATCTGCACGGAAATGAAGGGATGAATGGTCTAACAAATGATTCATAAATAAATAAATGAATTCAATATATTTTTATATAATATATATAGAAATACCCTACTCAAGTCCAAAATCTCTACAATTCAGTATATTTTTTTTTGTGTTTCATCAACTCTTAAATTATATCTATATATATATATATATATAGTATATAGAAGAATAACAATTTGATTGTATTTAGATAAAATTCAAAAAATTTAAACTATATATAAATATAAAGCAGCTATATAGATATTTGTGTATTTGCGTTAAATGAATAGATAAAAAAGGGTATATTGTTGTATATATAATCAAAAATCAAAAAAAAAAAACAATTGTTTATCTATACAAAACAGCATTTTATTTTTTGTGCATAAAAAGCACAAAACAAAAAGCACGCATATATAAAGTTTTTTTTTAGTTTTTAAGGGTGTATCTTATTAAATATCAAATCCTATATATTTGTCGTGTGTAATAAAAGAATATATATGTACTTTACTAACTTTACTCATATAATACCCAAAATTGTTAACCTTTTGTATACAAACAAAAGATGTTAAAGAAAAAAATTAACAAATTTTGAAGCATCCTATAACAATTAATCCTAAATATATGTTATATGCATTTTCTATTTTTGTATATATAAGATTAAAATAAAAGGACAGTATATCAATTAAATGTTTTATTATTTCCTGCTTAAGTGTATTTTTTGACCTTTTCATTTTATATAAAAATAAATAAAATATAAATTTATCAAAATTTAACATTATTTTAATTGCAGATATTTGTCTTAATAATCAAAATGTCTGTATATTTATATTATTAATCTTAAAACAATTGATTTCAAATGAATTGTATATATATAAAACAATATTTTTAATAAAATTGCATATTCAGTATTCATTTCATAGGGAAGTTATTCCTTATAAATATATATATATGGTCATCATTAAGTATATATATAATATGGTATAATTAATCAAAGGACCACACGTTATTTTATAAATTGTAAAACAAAGTGGATTTTTTTTATTAAAAAAAAAAATAAATAAATAAAATAAACTATAAAAAATAAACACATGCACCTACACGATGATGATGAATTCAGTTACTTATATTCGTATAATTTAAAAAAAAAACTGTTTAAGGAAAAAAAAAATTGGCTTAAAACAGTTACGGACATGAAGGTGTATTTAATTGAGGTTCAATTTAGATACATATATAGAGAGAAAAAAAAACGGAAAGCAATAAACCATAATTTAAAGCTTTAATAAGATGTTATATAGAGACGACAGGTAATTTAAAAATACATAAAAAATGCAACACAAATAATAAAGAAGCTATATATAAATATATTTCGTTGTTTTATTAGTTTAATTGCATTGTTTTGTATACATTTTTTTTTGTATAATATAATGCAGAATGGTATATATAATGGAAGCACCGCGCTATACACAATATTATATTTAATGATGGTTTTTTAATCATGTGTATTTATGTATAGAAATATTATTTTTATTGTTGCATAAAAACGCATATACAATATTTTATATATAGATATATATATATAAGTAATCACAATAAAAATAATACAATTACCTACGATAACAATACCTCTTATTAATTATATATTATATATACATATATAATTTTTTTTCCATCATTTAATCTCTCTATATATATATATGTGTAAGTCAAGGATGCCGGCAAAATTAAATTAATGATTAATAATTTTGATCATTTGTCTATATAAATATATATTAAATATATAGATATATAATATTCTATATTGAAAATAATATAAATAAAAAATTAACTATAAATATTTGAATTAGTTTTTTTATGTGATTTGTGATTTTAGCACATATAATTTTGTATATTTATTTTTTTTTGGAACCTCTCCGTTTGTGTATCCGATTTTATTTAATATTAAATTACATTTTATTTGGTATGGTATATAGATATGTGTATAGATAATGTGAATTATATATATATATATAAATATGGTTGTTTTTTTGTTTGCCACTGGGCAGGAAATAACATTTTTTGTTTAAATTGATTTAAAACATTCAATTTAATTTTAATGAATCAGTTGAATCATTTTTTGTATAGTCATATATAAAAAAAATTCAAATGTATATTAAATATATCAAAATATTAAAGGTATACAATTATATGGATATGTATATATATATATTTAATATATAGAAGTATCGCAATTCTAATTAATAATAATAAAATTAATTTTTCGCAATACAACCAAAAATCTGGTTTTAGCGTCCAACAACAGCTTTCTGTTGTTAGTTTCTTAATTTGTGCCTTTTACGGGGTCGGTAATTAGCCGTACAACCAACCGCAAGCGGAAAATACAACTCTGTATTAAAATTCAGATTCGAAAAATAACCGAAAACACAAAACATATTTTATGCATTCAGTATGATTCGAACCCACGACCCCAAAATTTCGTTAGAATTTTAGGTTGGCATTTTTAACATTTACACCATACAGAGTTATATTAATGATTTATAATAAATGTGAAAACAAAAAATATGCAATGTAGTAAAATTATAAGAAAAAGAATTTGGAAGTATTAACTGATCATAGAAAAAATGTCCTAATTGTCCCAATCCACGCATAAATATTATCGAAAACACATTTGTTCATCTATATTCAAAATAATTTTCAAGTATATATAGCATCAAAATATAGTTTTGGCAGAAGGTATAGTTATTCTAAATATAATTTAGACTATATCATATGTAATGGAAATCGGAAATGCCATATTGATATTGCAATTAAAGTCCAATTTATATTTATATAAAAAAAAAAAATATTATGAAAAAATTGGAATTATGTGCTTTTATATGAAATATAATTTATTTCTAATTGATTTATTATTACATTTATTTTTTATTTAGATATATAATTCAGTATTATTTAATTTATATAACCATATATGAAGATTCACCCAAACGAAATGTATAAGGTATGGCTTTCATCAATAAAGTAATATTTAAATATTTATAATATAACTAATGATTATGATAATTATATTTATAGGGTAAATTATTTTTATATATCTATATATCAATAATATTTAATATTATATATATATATGATTATTAAAATATAATTAGAATTAACGGTTGATAAAATTTTAAGTATATATGTATATATCATTAAAAGTAAAATATCACCCACCCATCGATATATATAAAAAATAATCCATTAAATTGATATATATATATATATATACATAAAACTCTAATAACTTCACGTTTTCCGGCAAATTATAGCAATATATTTCGTCAATCAGATCACATAAACAAATGTTTTATAACTTAAGAATATTACTTATATAAGCCAATGGTTTTTAAATGTTTGAAAATTACATTTAACAGTTGTTAAAAAAAATCGATTTTTAAAAATTCATTCCAACAACCATTTTATTTTCTTGAATTTCAAAGAATTAATTAAAATTTTAATAAGATTTTATATATATATATATATATAGTATAAAAATATGTATTTAAATTTGTAATATTATTAATTTTTGATAATTATTTAAATTGCATGTGAAAAAACCAAACCTCTACCAAAATATAATCATCATAGATATATAAATATTAATAATATTATTAAATAAAAAACATTTATTTATTTAAATTCAAATTAAAAAAAAAAAAAAAGAAGAATTTAAAAGAAATTATTTTTAAATTAAAAAACTAAAACATGAAATTGACAATATAATTTATGGGAATTAGAAAAATTAAAAATGATAAAATATACATATTCCGGATGAATAATAATATAACAAAAAAAAACACTTATATATCAAATAATCAAGTCTCTATAAATGTCAATAAACCATATATATAAAAAATATTTAATAAAACTATCTGTATATATATATATATGCATATTAATTTTAATATGTATACATCTACGACGAAAAATTTTATTTTATAAAGAGTTTTTTTTTACGTTTTTCCAAATTAGATTTACTTGCTATATATATACATATACAATAAATACAAAAATATATACAGTGTTTGTTTAAATAAACGCATAGTTCAAAGAATTTTCCATCATATATAATACAAAAGAAGGGAAAAAGAGTTAAATCAATTTTTTTTTTCACATCATTATTTATAATTTTTTCTTTTATTATATATTATAACATTTCTCTATATGTATATGATTATAGAAAATGGAAAAATGTATTAAAATAAAAATGACTTTACATGCATACATATATGGTATAAGTTAAGTGTATAGACAGATATAACAAACTTTCTGATTTATTTATAAAGGTATATATAAATTTTCAATTTTATTTGTATAATACAATGTATATAACAAGAAATATAAAAAATCTACAATAAAAATGTATAGATATCATAAGCTATAGAGCCAGATTTGTACATAATAGAATAAGTATATTATATGGGCAATGGAAAAATATTTTTCTTTTCATAATTTAAATGTATATATGGTATATACCTCTGCTGTATCTATATAATAAATAAAAAAATACACACATATATACACTCTATATAATGATCTTTTCACGGACTATAAATGCATGTTATACCTATTGAAAGCTATATATATATATATATATATTTGTGTAGCTCATTTCATATATACAGTAAAAGAAAAATTATAAATTGCTAAAGCTCAAGTATCTAACATTTACATTTATTTTTATTTATGAACTTGTTATTCATTTATATTTCTTTTCAGTTTTTATATACATATGATATGGTATAAGTAAATGTATATATATAACATTGATGTAATATATTCGTTGTTTTCACTATATATAAACATATGTGTATATATTTTGAAATACCATATATATATAGAAGTATATTTAATCATTTATAAAATTATAGAATACCTTTGGGAACAACTTAATTAAATTCTATTTCTGTTTGTATATCTTTATGTAACAATATAAGTGAATATATTTTCCCTACATTGGTCCGCATGTAAAAATTTATAATATTTATGTATATATAGTTTGTATTTAAAAAGTGAATTCCGCAAACAGTACATCTAAATATTGAATATAGAATTGTGTAAATTTTTGTAAAAATGTACATTTCCACCAAAAAAAAAATATAATATAAATACACTTTGATGATATATCCTTTATATATACATTAAAATATAACTTTATTTTGTACAATTTTATATAATAATAACGCACAAAACCAATGTGAAATACTAAAATAAACTATATATGATGTTGTCTATATAATACAATATTACCAAATGAATTTACGTCTATATATCAAATATACCAACTCTTTTGTAAACTGAATTTATGAGATGAATAAAAAAAACACAAAATGTATTATTGCTTCTATCAGCGGCGCCGCGTAGCCAAAAATTATAGTTGTCAAAATTTTTGAAAGCAACAATAATTCGTTAAACTAAACTAATTTATGTGTTTTTAATTTCAACTAAATATCTTCTGGAATAAAAAAGCCAACTAAATATCTTCTGGAATTTCAATTTAGAACTGCTCAACTAGATTCAATTCACCAATAAATTATTATTTTTAATTTGCACTAAATATCATTAAAATGCAATATGAAATCTCCAAGTTGTTCAAAAACTAAATTAGCAACATGAATAAATAAAAATAAATGCTCGTATTGCAAACATAATTTGTTAATTTTAAATGAGAATTATTTTATTATATATTTTCTTCTTTTACACACACTACTAATTTCTCATACTTTACCTCATTCGTTTTTGTATTGTATCTACATTACAGCATGTGCGATATATGAAAATGTTAGTTTACCATATGTATGGAAGGTTGCTAAAAAAAAACATTGACAACATTCTTCTAAACACACCATATAAATAAATCAAAAGCCCATATATTTTAAGCTTAACTACAATTTTATTTAGAACAAATTTAACCATTGAGTTGTTACAACAAAGCTTTCACAACTTAAATTCAAATACATATGCATATCGTTGAATTTGTATATAATAGCATAATAGGATAATATAGGTAAATAAGACAATATGAAGGGAATGGAAGTTGTTAGTATTTTATTGTAACAACCTACTGATTAAGTGTGTTGGTGTTCTAAATGAAATTGTAATTAATTTTAAAATATATGGCCTTTTTGAGTTTTTATATGATGTGTTTAGAAGAATGTTGTCAACATTTATTTTTAACAAAACTATTTAAAATCAATTCTATATCGAATAGTACGTGAAGTTAAAAAAACTTTTCGCAAATTTTCAGGACACATTTTTTTTTTAAATATTGAATTTTTATATGATTTTTTCGCAAAAATCAAGTTGTCATATGACAACTAGGACATTACCAGGATACGCCACTAGCTTCTATATCCTATATATGTATATATAGATAATATAAAAAGTAGAGGGTTATTTTTCAAACAATCATATATATATATATTGTTGCATATTTTTTTCGTTTATACGATGAACATGATATGTGGAAAAGTGCGATTGTTAAATAATATAACATATATAAAAGAACTAAAGGAGATTTTTTTTTTTGGTGTTTCACAAATTTATAAAACAAGTGTATAGTTGCTGCATATATATATGATTTCATGTGAATATATAAATTGCAATTCGTTTATATACATATATATAACAAAACACGCGTTATGCATTTTCTTTTATGCATGATTATTATCATATAGTTATTTTATCTGTATTCCATATAATATATTGTAGATGTAAAGATATAGATATGGATAAAATATAGATATAGAGGGTAAAATCACACTATATTTATAATTGATTATATCCCTTTTTTAATTTGTCTCTCTTTAAATCTATAACATCTATTCTAAATTATTTATCTGTATAGATTTATCATGTACATCATTTGGATATAAAATTTAAACTAAATTTAATAAATTTTAATTTCTATAAATTAAATTATTTTCATCAATAATAATTATAATTCCGCCGGTTTTAGCTGTTAATATAAATGTCATTTTTTATGGATATTTAAATTAATTGTTATAAAATTGTTTTCTCATATTTTTCTTTCATATATAGAATTCAAAGGAAAATTATAGTGATTTATACAATTAAATTATATTTTTTTTTTAAATAATTTCAACATAATCAACTTAACAACAGTATTATATATATATATTATTCCGATGGTAATTCAAAATTCAATTCAGACCATTTACGGCGGTAAAGTAAAAAATATTTTAAATTACAAAATATTATACCGACGGTATTTGACAAAAAAAAAAATAAACACAATATATTTTGGATGACTCAAACAACAATTTTGTATATACGCGAAATAAGAAAATTAAGAAATAAATATAAACGAAATTTGAATAAAATCTGTTTCGAAATTTCGAAGAAGGAAATTTCGCAGTCGAGCTAATCGATCAATTTAACATTTTACATAAATTGCGCTATATTGAATCTTAAAAAATTTTCCCTTTTAAATTGTTTATGAATCATTCAAAAACAGAGATTGATTTACGTAATTATTTTATTTATGTGGGCAATATTTAATGGAAATACTGAAACGGAATATCGAAATCTTATTTATGTATATATTTTTCGCTGTTTAAGAATACAGAATACATTTAGGTATGAATACATATGTATAGAGCGATTAATATATACAAATTTGTATATTTACATTCAATCAATGAACTTTGATAATATCTTTATACATACAGTATATATAGAGGTAAATGACTTGTAATTTCAGAAATTTCCCGAGAAATATGTTATCCTTTTTGCATTTTGTCACCTGTAATATAAAATATAATACAGTTTTAAGAGAAGTCTGTTGCATTAATAAAAATAAAAATATATTTATTTATTCATATAAAATTGACGCGTCTTTAAAATATATTTATATAACTTTATACTTCTTAAAATAAATATATACAAATAAAACATATACATCACTGCTGTATTAAGTATTTATGTCCTTTTATAAAAATCCTTTTAACAATTTTCGTTATGTATCTCAATAATCAATATAATATATTTTTTTATAAATATAAATAAAGGATATAATAATCAATAATTATAATATACTTATAACAATTATGTAGCAAAATTATATTTGTATATAGTATATTATATACAGATAAATGGAGGGTATGTTTAATTTCGTGTTGATTCACGGCTAAATATCCAAAAAAAATTATACTTCATATTTTATATTGGTACTTCATTTATTTTCATAAAACTCTGCTGTGGGATATAGAAAAAAAAAATATATACATAACATATATAAAAAAAAAACTCTTAAATGTTATTTATCACAAATTTTATTATTTTTATGTATACAGGTGATCGGAATGGAAAATGGTTTATCTTGATTCTGTTAATTGAAATTCAAGATCACTTTGAATTTTTTTTAATCAATATATTGAAATATAAGAGATTCAATTAATTTTTGATCCTTATAAAAGGATAAACATATTATATAGACATTCAAGTTTCATTCAAATATATAGTAATACACATAATAAAGAACGTCCACAAAAAACATTTCGGTAATATAGGAATTCTACGGAAGAGTTTAAGCCCGCCAAAAACGAATCAGGACACCCTTATTTTATGCATAAATTGTTTATTTATACAATTATATATTATATACATACACTCAAAATAACAGCAAAAGGGTATATATATTTTTTTTTTATTTTATTGGGTCGGTTTTGTTATGGTTGTTTGTTTGATGGTTGGTATAAGTATATATATATATATTATAATTTTTTTTCTTCACTCACTCTATCTATATACATGTATATTGTTAATTCAGTAGGGTGCGATTATACAAAACAATATTGTTTAGCGATATATTTATAATATGAAAATATACATCTCTATATATGTATATACTATAAAACATATAAAAGATTATTTTGTCAAGAGGGTGATAAGTTAAATGTGCTTTTCATATACTAATATTTATATAATATACTTTGTTTTTTTTTTTTTTGATCCATTGATATTTATTATTATATATATAAATAATGTTTACAATATGTTATTTTTGAATAACTTTATTCTTTTTTATATACCAATACCGTATATATTTTTTTACGTCTGTTTTGCATTTATATATGATATTATTATTATTATTATTAGTATATAATCAATACTGAAATTATATATTTATAATAAATAATAATCGAGGTTATAAAGATTTCTATTGTATATGATAAAGAGTATACAAAGAAAATTTAGCATATTCTATATTTACAAAATGAATAATTATTTAAAGGTATACAAGGAATGTATATAGGTATAAATTAAATGTCAATTGAAAAATTTTAATCATCCATGGGAAAATTGAAAAAAAAATAAAATGTATTTCTTAATTTAATTTTAAATATATTAACCCTTGTTTTGTTCTTATATATACATAGGATAATTTATCTTCACTTATAAAAACCTATATATTTTTAATTTTACTGCTTTATTATATATAGTTATATATCTCTATAAAACCCTGTCAAATTATACGAAAAACTACTATATATACATTGAATAAATTTAATATAAAATCCCATATGTATTATGAGTTATTAATCAAATAAAAGTGAATATTGTAGTTTGAAACATTTTATACATACATATATCGGATAATATTTTAAACAAAACTATAAAAATTCATATACTTTATGAATATACACGTGCATCGACTATATCTATAATGTAGAATATAATATGTATAAAAACTTTCACATTGATCGAATGGCATAATTGTATTTTAATACAATTATGATTTTTATTTGAATATACCAATTTATATCCCAAAGGATCGATTATCTTGTTATGAATTTATAGATATATGTATATATATAGATATATGAACGATGGTGTGTATATGATGGTGCTTATATATAAATATTATATTCTATTGTGTTCGTATAAATTCACTTGTTCAAATGCTGGTAAAAATTTTATATATATTTACCAAGTGTAAACGTTCATATATACAAAATAAAACATTGCTGTATTTATATATATACATATAGTACATGAAATCATTTTTATTTTTATTTTTGAAAGGGCTGTAATTAATTTATGAGAATGAGGGAAGATTGTGTTTTTTTGTTTATTTTTTTTTTTTTTTATTATTTTATATTTATGATAATTGTTTAGATTGCCGTTTATAAAAATTGGGCTTGTTTATGTAATTTAATATGTATCTATATATTTTTATATGATTTTCTGTTTAATGTTGTGCATTTATTAGGTGATGTTATAGATATATTTCATAAAAGAATATTAATATTTATATATCAAATATTAGAACTCTATTATTATTAAATAATATATGTAATTTTTATATAAATGTATTAAATATAATTGTTATTTTTTTCATATATAATGATTATTTTATTCTATATAAAATGTAATTTTCATAATGTCCATCAAATATACAATTATTTTTTATACTTATTATTGTTTTTATTGTCTATATATGGTCAAAACTAAAATCAATTAATTATTTACGTGCCTATATATTTAATATTATTCATAATTCACTTTTGTGTCTATTTATTTAATGAGTTTTTTATACATATATACATATTTAAATAATAAACGATCGAAAATCCTTAATGATATACATATTATACAATTATTACAAATCATGTTTGTTTTTGTATATCTATATTACCTATTACGCGATGTTTTGTGAATAATTTAGAATATATTTTTATTAATATAAGTTTTTTATTGTTAATACCTTATAGGGTATCAATTTAATTATATAAACATATATAAGAATTACCGTGTAAAAGAAATGAACACGTTTTAATAAAAAAACCTTTAAATGAAATAATTTTTGAACTAATTAATATAATATTAAATGAAACCGCATATAGACATTGTACAAATGACATACGAAATGTATATTCTTATTTCAAATAATATCCTGTAGTACGAATTTCGCTAATATAAAAACTTATTAAGATATACAAATGTGAATTGTATGGTTGATTCTTAAAAAGGAAATATAAATCAGAAAGTAATTGATAGACGACAGCAGCTAGTAAGCATTTAATCAGAATTATATATATAAACAATTACACAAAGAATTACGAAATATCGTATTGAAATATATAAATATAAAAGTAAGCAATTTTCTAATATAGATATAGATATTTCAACAAATTAAATTGCATTTATATCGTAATTTTAAGTAAAATGATTAAAATTGTATAAAAAAAACATTTTACAAACTCACTTTGCTTTGGAATTTTGCAGATATGATATTTTAATTTTTTTGATTATATACTAACCTGAAAATAGAATAAATAAAAAAATATTTATTAAAAAACTGCATTTTTAAAGGCTAATTGATTTTGTTTATTGTATAAATATATATTTAATGTAAATTTTAAAATATCTATATCTGAAAAAGGACTAGTATTGTCATATATATATATAAATCATTTAAGATGTCGTTGACATTAAGATTTTTTAAGATATATATAGATTAAGATGTTTAAGATATATATATAAATCAAAAACTATAAATTTGAATAAATCGCTGTATATATAAGAACAAACTATTATGAAAATTAATTCACTCCTTTATATAATAATAATAATAATAAACATAACAAATCTTGATATGAATCATTGAAATATGTATTGTAAAATGGTATATTTTATATTCAAACTCCATTAAATATATGTACATGTATATAGTTTTAAAAACAAATTTATCGATATTTAACTTCTATATATTCAATGAATTTCTTAAATATACAATTCAATATATATGTATGATTGCACATATACATAAAATCAATATGCATTTATTAAAGAAACATATATACAAGAGAAAAAAGTTCGTTTAAAATGTAATATTATATTTGAAATGCATTTTAATGAATTACAAAAATATTTATATATATTATTTTTATAACAAAATAATATTAAGGTATAGAAAGGAAAAAAAAAACATATTTCATATACATATAATACAAAATCGAACACAAAAAACCAAACCAAAAAAAAAATAAATAAATAAATTGTATTAAATTATATTGCAGATAATACATATAAAACGTGGTAAACCGATTGGCTGTCTACATCTTTGACCATTAATCAATCAAACTGCCCATTATATAAATATATATTTATCCACACATAAATACATACATATATATATATATATATGGGGTGGCGTTTTTGAAGATTATTATCCTATGATTATATAATCGAATTTATACTTTTTCTTTTTATTTATTGTATATATATATAATAGTGATTCTCAATTTAAGCGGACATTTGTTGAAATGTATGAAGTGCAGTCACGTACTACTTTTAGTATATTAATTCTGAACGTATTTGGAGAATTTAATCTAAGCTATTTTAGGAGTTCAATATAGGATTTGGTAAACGATCTATGGTGGTCGGCTTAGACTTCCCATGAGTCAATTCTTATATATATACTTATGAAATCTTCAATTAATGGCGATTGCTCTTTTATGGTTGTTTGCCATATGTTTATTTTTGAGTATCAAATAAACAGTTTAAGAATCGCAGATGTAAATTCATTATTATTTTATTCATTTTTATGTTGTCTGTTATATAAACAAGCACAAATCCCGCATTTATTATATATGGTACATATGCACTCAAATACGAACATATTATTTTAAATACCATTTGATTTTATTTGATGTATTTTCCATATATATAAATAAACGCATTCATCAGGTATATTTAACTTTTTTTTTTTAGTATAGATTTGCAGGTAATAAGAAAATTTCCAATTTCAATTATATATATTTTACATTTTACATTTAAATTTATTTTCAAAATAAAAAAAAATTAGGTAAATTATAACAATATATGATAAATATATTTATATAAAGAAGGTTCACATTTCTGTATATATTGTAAAAAATAAATAAATATGTAAAATTTAATCCTTGATTATACACTTTAACATATGACGGTAGAAATACAATTAGTCAATTATCATTCATAATTATATTAATTACTGGATCGTTCACTAGATGACAAGGAACCATTTATACCGTCAACGTCTTCTGAAGGCGGGATTCGTGTACATGGTCGTATAAAAGCACATGGACAACTAAAAAATTAAAATAATATAATATACAATAAAGACTATATTATGAATATTGAAAAATATATTTTATAAATGTATATACTTACTGCATATATTCACTGACTAAACGATCAACGATTAATGGATGAATTAATTCTGAACGTTTACCACCTGACCATCCACGAGAGTATTGAAATGTTTGGCAAAAACTACCCATGCTGTATGTTAACACAAGGAATACAACAAACATTTTCGTATTCATGATTTCTTTCTGAAAAATTGATAATTTGATCTTGATTATATCATGTAAAATTTTCCAAACATACAAAATTTCATTATAGATTTTTTATTCCAATGCATCCATATAAAAATATCCTTCGCAAGCATATACATTTAATATATAAATCAAAACAAACAAAAAAAAGTGTCTAAGCTAAAACAATTTTTTTAACCATGGAATTTAATATCATATCGGTATATTTTCTATGTTTTCAATATAAAATCATATATATGAAAATAAATAAATACTTATAAGCTCTAAAATATATTAAAAATACACAATAGATTTTAATTGAAAAAATATACTTTGAAAAATTTTCCAAAAGGATCCAATAAAAAAAATATACTTACATGTTTTTTTTTAATATTAATTATTATATATAATTTTATATTCACTGATTTGCACAAACTTTGAATATAACTGAACTGCACAACTTGATTTCACAAAATTGAATGATATTATTCTGGTGAAAAATATTTCCTTTTATACGTTTTTTAAAAATATTTTTTTACCGCATATATCCTTAAAGATATATACACGACATATGATGTTATGAAATACATATAAATGCGAGAAAATACAATATAAGCTATAATTATAAATTTTCACATTGTGTATAGAATTTATATATATATAGAATAGAATATATTCATTCTATATCATTATATAATATATAAAATAAATATATATACTGAATACTTTTCAATATGTAACTTAATTAAAATTATATAACATTGAATTCTTTTTTAAAATATGTATGCCAAATATATATACCGAGCTATACAATTAATAAATTGCGTATGTTTGTTATATACATATATATCTCTATAAAGGTTAACTTTTAAAATATTGACATATTCCCATTGAAATATTAAAATTATATGGTTAGAATATTTTATTTGATTGTACTACATTTTCATATTATGGATTAATAAAGAACGGTCAAATGTATGGTTTTATATAATTATATTTTGTATTTTGTTTTAATTATATACAATAGAACGCTGCCACATTTTAACAGAATCGAATCAGAACAAGAGTGAATTGAAACAGAACGAAATATCTATTATAATCCAAATAATCAAATATTATACTTTTAGGTAATTAAATTACGACTATACGATTTTCCAATTTAGGATGCCGCAGTAGTGTTTTTATTACTATGGGGATATGTTATGCCTCCTTCACATACTCAGCCGCAATCCTATCCGCATTTTTAGGAGGAGGATGAAATAATACCATATTGCTCACCGGAGAAAATACGGTCAAATTCCAATTAATTTATTACCACTATGAGACGGTTACGGTTATGTGAAAACGTTATAGTTACGTTGTAGAGACCCAATATATGCGGGTTATTTATAGGTAACAATGTTACTTCGGTAAGATAATAACGTAATAATTACCTCGTATTTAATCGTACTGATAAATTTGCAGTAAAATAATTATTTAGGTGATAAAAAAATTCAGCAAAACCAGTGGAAGCAACGTATCAAGACGGTTGTTAAAACGTCATGGGTGGTAATAAAAATGTTTGTATGCAAAAGGTTTGTATGAAAGTTATGAAAGTTACCAACAATATCAAAAATTACTCTTTGATTTTTATATGGGAATTGGTGGATCAGAAAATAGTGCTGAGAATGTAATTTTTTGCATTTGGTACCCAAAACCCTATATCCGAAATTATTAGCAATTAACAATTAAGCTATTGTTGTCATTATTAAAGAATAAAAGAACACTTATAATAAAGTTCAATCATTATACATTAATAAAATATCAATAAATACGTAATTTAATGTTACCTTAATTTTCTTTAGCGAAAAGGTGTTTCGTCATAGCCCCACCAAAGTCATCAAAAATCATGTTGTATTTTACATGTACATCAAGATCACACAAATTTTTACCCGATATTATTAATGTCATTAAACATTTTTTTTTTATTATTTAATCAGGGAAATAACCTTTTTTACATTTATGTATTCATTCACTTTGTTAAACACTTTTTATTTATCACACAATTGAATTAATTGAAATTTCATTACGCAGCAATTAAATTTTTAAATAATAAATATTTCAATGAAAAAAAAAAATACACTATAAAATTTTTAACAACACCGCGATCATACGATTTTGCGGTATATATACACGCACACACACAACAAATAATTACCTGATTTTTTTTTTATTTTTACATATACTTTTTATTTATTCTAATTAAAATTAATCTTACACTTTAATTAATAAATTAATTATAAAATAACAAAATAAAAACCAACATATATAACAAATACAATAGTCATATGAATAAAAAAAAACAACAATTGTAAAGGAATTTTACCATTTTACTTGCACCCTTTCATTACAAAAACAAATGTCTATACAATTTAAGATCGCATATACATTTTTTTGTTTTTACCGCTATTTTGAATTTAACATTTTTTTTTTGTATATGCGACAAGAAAAAACATACATTTTTTTTCATACATTTTTTTATTGCACTCATTATTTTTCTCAATAATTTCATCATCATCATTTACTTTCTTTATCTATTACAATTGGAATTAGGCAAACACTTTAATTAATAAATTAATTTTATTAAGCAATTTAAATATTTTGATTCATTTATATTAAAATATAATAGCAAATCCACTGTAAAGATTATTTGCCCAGTGGGTTTTTACCGGCTACAAAAAAAAAAAAAAACTAAATTTTTTTTTCTATGTAAAATGAATTATTTTTTTTTATACAAAATTAAGCATTAAACTTTTGTTTTCTTACAATAATTTCATTTCACATATACTTTTTGTTTATCATAATCGAATAAAACGCAATGCTAATGAATTAATTAATTAATTAATAATTAATAAAATAAAATCATGACAAAAAAAAAATCGCCAACAAAACGACCAAATTTCTTACGTATATTAACTGCACATTCTCTTTAAGCCTCGATTTCTATGAAAATATTTTATTTATCACAAATATGATATTTGTGATATAAAAAAAAATGTGCTTTTTCTGAAATTTATTTTGCCTGGATAAAAAAACCGAAATTTAATAATAAATACCAATTGCTGCTAAATAATTCCATTTTTTATTAGTTTGTAAATTAACTGGATATTTTATTATTATGAAATTAAATCATAAAAATTAAATAAAATGTAAATAAAATGAAAAATGAAGTTTGGACGACGGTCAGCCGACGGCAATAGAAGAAAAAATATCAAAGTCCGCCGTCAGTCCGCCGTCCAATAATCATAAAAAGCACCGCCATTGAAATGCATGTATTTTCAATTTGACATTTGCCGTCGTCTGCCGTCGGCATTTCATGAAAAGCATTACTTTAAATCGACGTAATAGCGCTGTCGCTAATACAGATGATACAGATGTATGAAGAACAATTTTTGCAACCAATATATTTTCATACAAAAATCAAAAAAAC
The DNA here is from genome assembly GCA_958336335.1 of Dilophus febrilis. Taxonomy (NCBI): domain Eukaryota; kingdom Metazoa; phylum Arthropoda; class Insecta; order Diptera; family Bibionidae; genus Dilophus; species Dilophus febrilis. The sequence goes on from OY284468.1 coordinate 42,487,204, forward strand.
TGAGGCTGTTTTCACTAAAAAATCATTTTTCTAATTTGTATAAGAATAAATAAATGTTATTTATTAATTTGAATTTAAATATTTTTTATTTTCTAGCAAATAAATATAATATTTAATAATAAAATTAATACCGATAAGCAATGATTCAACGTAATTACTGTTTTTTTGTACTTACAAGTGATTTCGGTAATATTTTTTTTAAATAGTATCGCATTTCCATAACTTTATGGAAATAAAAATTTCAAATATTGTTGATATTATACGAAAATATTACTTTTGAAACAGAGTGCGTGCAATAGTTTACGTGCGAAAAGCTGTTTGGAATTGTAAATTTATTTGAAAAAAAAAGGCAAATATTTACAATACAATTAATTTGTTTAAGAAAACTTTTACACAAATACTAGCCCGAAACTGGTCTTTCGGTAATAAAAGGGTGGAAAATTTCAAAATAACGTAAGAAATTAATGAAAAATTGAATATTAGTCAACTTCGGCTTACATTTACGGCAACCTATGCCTGTGTTTTTCGTTGTGCTCACTTACATATGAATTGTATTATTGAACATCTAGCCGTGTAAGTTTACGTTTTTTCTATCTTTTTAACAGAAATGATTTCTATTTTTGCAAGACGGTCGATATTTTATTAGTCGGAAATGTATATTATTATTCGGATATCGGAGAGAATGCTTCTATATGAGAATGAAGTAAATTTAGAATCCATTTGATTGTTAAAAACATATTGCAACAACAATTTGTAAATTATTACCAAACTTAAGCTATATATATTTATAGTAAACATATTTGATAATAAAATTCAAACAATTGATTTTGAATGACAAAATTAATACGTACAAAAACGTTTCAGAAAACAAATATTCGTGAGACCAGTACTCGGATATACGTACAAAGACTTTTCAGAAAACAAAAATTCGTTGGGATTGTCTTATCTGTATACCATTAGCCTTGTAATCATAATATTTGAACGTAAAATTGCTAAATCAATTAAAATATTCTTTCCGATTTTAAATGAATATCGAATACATTAAATGAATACCGTATATATAAAATGAACACAGTATAAATTGGAAACGTCAGCTTTATTTAATGCATTTATTTTCCCATACATATTTATCGTTTCTCCTGTCATCTCATTCGTTCGTGTGTAGTGCGCTCTTGGAATATTTTTTTTTAGTCAAAAAAATGCAATGCGGACGCCATCATTTCATAATTCCCAGAAAAATATAAAAACAACAACAATAATTGAATATTATTTTTCAGTTTTAATTTTTTTTTTTATTCAAGTTAAAAACTTTTTATTACACAGACAATATTTTTTTTTTTTAATTATTTATTTTTATTTTATTTTTTTTTTCCCATCTCACATTTTAATATATGAAAAATAAAAGTTGACGTGCAAACAAGCAAAGCAAAGCAAAGCAATCGAACAACGATGTGCAATCAGTGGTGTGGTGTATAGGATTTTAAAAATAAAATAAAATAATTTTTTAATTTTTTTTTTTTTTATGTTTGATTTGTGTGTTTTTTTTTGTTTTGCTGCATTTATATTTGGTGTAAAGCAAATTAAAAAAATAATATATTTTCATTTTTATATTTTGTGCGTTAATTTTGTGTTAATTACAAACAATATAATTTACGAAACGAAAAAAGAAAAACATCAAAATATTAATATCATCAAAATTAAAGTTATGTTCTTTTGACAAAAAACAAAGTCTGAAGAAAATCAAGAAGAAAATAATAGAGTATTATGGAATCTTTACGAAAATGGTTAAATAAGCCAAAGGTAAGTCAAATTAAATTAAAATCAGAACATGATTCATTCATGATATTTTAAATTGAATTAAAAAAAAAAACAGCACTGAATGCGTGTGTGCGTTAAAACAAAAAATAATTTTGCAAATTTTTAAATTTCTTTGTGCTAATTTTTATATCATGTCATGTTTTTTTGCAATATTTTGAAAGTTAATCCTAATAATAATATGAAATCTATATTAATAAAAATTTGATATTTTTGCATATGAAATTTAATAATCTATATAATTGTCTTTTCATTTCTTTTTTTTTTTTTTTTTTTTTTCAATGTACTCGCATCATATCATTTATCAGTAAATGTTTTCGTTGTTGTTGGTGTTAATTGACGCCATATTTTTCCATTTGATATGAACTATGAATATATATTCGAATGAATGAATGAATGATGCAAAATATATTATGAACGAGCGAGTGTATGTGTGCATGCGTGTGTGTTTATTTGAGTGTTTTTCTGTTGAGTGATTTGAATTGTGTGTATTTTTTGTTGTTGTTATTGTTTTTTTTTGTTTCATCCATAAATGGATTTATTTTGTTGTTGTGTTTTGTTTGTTTTGTGCTGAATATTTTTATTTGTATTTTTTTTTTTGTATAAAATATTTGAATTGACATAATTTTTATAACACTTTAAAAAACAATAAAAACAACAAAATTAAATTAAATTATTAAATTCTTTTTATTTAAAATCTCGACTGTAAAAACATATTATTAACCCTTTGTGTTTACTTTTTTCTGAATTTCTCAAGGTAAACATCATTAAAATGAATTTTACGCTAATTTTTTTATGTACAGGTAATAACAAAAAAAATAAATAAAATATTAATATGCAAGTTTTTGCGAACAGAAAGTTATTTTATTTTTTTTTAATTGACCATTTTCGATTTCACAAACACAAATGAATTTGTTAATATATAATAAACATAAAAAATAAAAAAAACTTAAACAAAGATCATGCAAAAATATTGAAAATTAACATGCAAATAGTTTATGTGTTTACATTTTCCTATGCATTTTGTCAAGCAAAGATTCATCTTTCAATGGTTTTTTTACAAAATCGTATTGATTTATTATCATATTATGAGGATTTCTTTTATAAAAAAAACTATAAATTCAATTCGGATTAACGACAATAAGAATAAGTGGATCAATTCAATATTGTTGTTGTTAAATTTTTTTATTACAAATCACATAAATTGTTTTCCGACAAACATTTTAACATTTAACACAGAAAAAAAAACCTTTTAAACAAATTGTCCAAATATTATTTATATATTTACCTCAGACAGTATTTTTTTTTTTTTTAAATATATTTTATTTGGCTCCTTTAAAAATAATATAAAGAAAAAAAAATAACATCTGTTCGATATGCTCCTTTTTATAAATTATACACAAAACAAAATATAAAACACATTTTATCCTCGTGTTATGAACAAAAAAAAACATAAATAAATATAAAAAATACCACCTGTTTATTTTTTATTAACTTTCTTAACATATAAAGATTTATCCTTAATAATGATATTGTGTTTTTTTTTGTATATACAAACCCAAAAAACTTTGGGTTTGGGTTTCTTCACAAAAAAAAAATAAAAAATTACATGTGTGTAAAATAATCTGGATGATTTCTTTATAGTATTTATTATTCTACATAAATACGTATAAAAAAAGGTTTTTATGGTAAAGGTTTTTCCCTTTATAAATAATACGCAGCAGACATTATTGAGGGAGGTCAATAAACCCTCAATATAGAATAATCACCCTCTGTTAAATATAGAATTGTGTTTCATAAATGTCTGAAACATTGAAGGTTATAGTTATTTGCGTTGCGTGTACCTCTTTATATAAAAAAAAAAAAACTAAACTGTTGCAATATCTATTTATTTTTTTATATAAATTTTTATTATTATTTTTTTTTAATTTAAGTTTTTTAATAACAACTAAATAATGTGCATTTTAGAATATTGTTATCGAAATAAATTGAATATATACTTTCAAGTTCAATAAACGAATAAATTTTGCATGACTTTTATATATAGTTTTCAATAAAGTTTTTTTTTTAAAAAAAAACAAACTATTATATGGATTTTATTTCCATTTCCAAATCGATAAAAATATTTTTATTATAATTATTGTCATATTTATTTTATAAATCTATGCTGACAAAACTTTTATATATGATAGAAAATAAAACTTCTCTTATAAAATATTTCCACATCCAGCTTAATCTACCTGCCTATTGAATTTACAATTTCAATTTGACATACAATTTATGTAATTAATCCGTCATTTGCATCAGATTTGTATTTATGACATTTATTTTTCATTCCTCGACCGGTTTAAAATAATATAAGGTTGTAAATCAATTTCCAAAGTTTAAATTTTTTGAAAAGATATACTTTACCATATTAATTTTCTGAAATCTTTATCCAGGAAATGGAAAAACACATGAATAATCAGAATTTTAATCATTGAAACAACTCTTATATAAGATTTGTATAAAATAATAGAATCATTTAAGGGTTTAGAATGAACGTAAAATTATAATCCCGGAAATTTATGAGAATTCATAATATACACATTTAAAAAATAATGACTCCCAATTTCCCAATTCTGTTTTTATTATTTAATAGCTGTAATAATCCTAGTAATTTATCTTTAATCATAATATTTTATAAGTCGTATATATGTATACACTTATTTTTATATGCGTTTAAAATATTTGTTTGTAAATATATATTTTAAATTTAACAATAAATTATTTTTGTATTACAACAAGTATAAAAATAGAAATTTTTATATTAATCCGCGTAATTTATATACGTTTTTTGTTGTTGTTGTTGCTGTTGAGTTATCTATTTTTGTATATATACTTTGTTAAACATTATTTTATTTTTTGTTTTCATTTCTTATCGGTCTATATAACATATAATATTAATTATTATCTCTTCTTTTTAAATGTTTTGTTTTTGTTATTTTTCATATTTTTGTTTTTATCTTTGTTAATAAAATGAATTAATTTTTCCCTAAGAAAATCTGTGCTTACGATTGAAAATCATTTATATTTGATTGAATTAATCAGTTCTGCTCCTCTTTATAGTTAAATTAATTATTGAAATATTATTGAATATGTAAAGAATATTGGGAAAATTATATTACAAAATTGATAATTGAATTCATTCTTATCATTTTTTACTATAGTCTATAGTTCTGATATTGTATTCATTTTGTTCAAAGTATATCTAGTTCAAAAGTTAAGAAATAATTCTATGTATAGAGATGAAACAAAACAAAACAAATCTAACGTAGACACGACAAATAAAATGTAAATATACAATTTTTTTTTTGACTAACAACAGAAACAGTTTTTGACATTGATAATGAAATGTAAAAATAACAAATCTGTCCATTTTAAGATCATATAATAATCTATACCATATATATTATTTTAATTGGAAAGATGAGATATTTGTATACAATAAAAAGAAAACATTTATGTTTTAGGTCGTCTGACCAAAAATCTGTTATGTTTTATACACTTTTTTTTTCTACTGTTTTTCATTTAATTGTTATTATAATTTAATATATTATATACCCACTGATCTTATTTATTTATTAATAATAATCATTTTCTTTTTCTTGTTGTATAAACAATGTTTGTTTTTTTTTCTACAAATTATTAAGAAAATTTAATAATAATAAAGTAAACACTAGGAGAAATAAAATTTTGACCTATATATATTTAAAAAAAAAAAAAAAAATTCATCAGCATGAATATACATTTTTAATATTTTATTGTATTAAAATGTAGGTTTATGTAAATTTATATAAATATAATTTATTATATTAATATTAAAACTTATTTTTTTTTAGTTTATAATTAACAAATTCATAAAAATTTTAATTGAGATTTTTTCAAATAAATAATTAAACGAATTTATAATCAACATATAGAATATTTATAATAATTTGATATATTGAATATTTTTCTAATATTAAATTTAATTGATAAACCAAACCAAATATTTATAAATTCATAAGAGCATCCAATGAAAAATTAAACAATTAAAGATATTAATACAACAACACCCTTATTCATAATATTCATCAAAATAAAATACAGATATCATTGGTCTTATATCAATGATCTGTGAATTTGTGTATTTTTTGTTCGTTTTCAATTCCATATCGAATCGAAAAATCACATTCATTGAATCCAACATAGTTTTATACTGTACTTTTACAACAAAATGCTGTACTGTACTTATACATTTGATGTATAAATGTTTATATGAATCATAGTCAGTGATATTTGTATTTATTTTTATTTTTTTTATTGTATATATACTTTTATTTTTTATTCAAATACCTTTATCATTATATATATATAAAAATGTAAGAGTCATCATGCTCGTATTCGGGTGTATTGTGCTGTGATGTGACCTTCTATATATACAATATATAGATATAATAATAGCAAAATCAGCAAATTTTTTATTATATCTTATAGAGAGAGATACAAAAAAAAAACCCAAGAAAATATTTCATGTTTTTATAGTAACAATTCGCGCAAAATAACCAAAATAAAACTATAACGTATAAAAATAATTAACCAAAAAAGGTAAAAAATAAAAAAAGATGAACAATTAAAATAATACTAAAAAAAATTAAAATAATATAATTAAATTATAGTATACATAATTTATTGTTGTAATGCATTAAAAGATGAACAATGAACTGATTTTTCTTGATTATTAATTTTGAAAGTTTCCAATTTAATTGAATTGAATTGAATGTTTTATGTTATAAATATAGATATTTCATTTTTAGTATATCACTAAATAGAGTACATTTCTATATGTACATTACTATTATTATATTTATAATAATAAAAGTGCAACGGACCATATCAAAAAAAAAAAAAAATTGTGGTCTTTTAGCAGTTAATAAAAAAACCAATTTTATTATTTATTATTTAAAAAAAATAAAATAAAAATACTTCTTGAAGGTCTCCTTTGTATAATAATAATAATAATTTTATTTTTCTTTTAGTAAAATAATTTAAAAAAAAAAAATAAATATATTCTTTAACAAAAATGTCGATTTATTATATTTATTATATAGAATTTTACAAATATTTTTATTTTTTTTTTCATACAATTGTAATGTTATACATATTTTTGTAATGTATATATTTATAATAATAGTCTTATAGGTTTTTTTTACCAACAAGAAAATCATATCAAGTGGAAAATAGATTTATTTTGTATATTTATTTATATATATAAATATAGATCTATAAATAAAGTAAATCAATACTTATACTGCGTGTATTAAACCGCATCACAGTGTTATGTTTGTATAAATATAATTGTATATATGCACATTATTGCATTATATTTATTGTAAAATGCATAAAATTAAATAATATTGGAAAAAAAAATATAATATACAAGTTCTTTATAAATAAATATTCTGATTGGTTTTTTTTTGTATTTATAAACTTTTTAATTTAATTAATTGATTTGTTTTTATCAGCCATTTTTCGTCGTCGAAATCAGACATTTTAATTTTCTTTATTTTTTCCAATTAATTTTATAACAATCTTGATATGATAAACAATTAAAATTTTGATTTTGTATTGTTGGTTTTGAATTCCAAACGGGGATTCAAGTAATCAGTCTTCTTATGTCTTCTATACAATAAAAAAAAAATATAATATCCCATCTTATCAATCTAAAGTATTGTAGTGTAAAATATTATATATTATTCAATTCAATTAGTGTAATATACAAATGGTTTTTTATTTTGAACAATTTATTACATCATTAGTATAAATTAATATTTATTACATCATTAATATGCTAATGACATTTTTTGGTTTTCGATTCATAATGAATTTACTTTACTGTATTCAGCTTTAATATTTGAATTATGGCACCGAAAATTAATTAAAATTGTATTGAATTTGAGTTTTTTACCAGTAATGTTGTTAGAGGGTTTAACGTGAAAATTAAATTCAGATTGTTGAATTGATTCTTTTAAAAAATATTAAATTATATAAAATTTACTTTAGTGATAATCAACGACGATCGATTGTTTATTTATATTTTTTCTAAAAAATATTATTAAAAAAAATACAAAAATCGATTTAATCGCTTTTGTTTCGAGTTTTTTTTTTTTTATTTATTTTTGTAATACCACGTAAACATATTTTTATTTTCCATTTGATTGATATGATGATGATGTTATACCTGCTGCTGTTGCTGCTGCTAAAAAATCTATCTATCTATCTATATAAATATTATAATCATCCATATGTAAAATAAAATACGTGTACGTATACAGAATTTAATTAGTAAAAAAAAATATTAATTGACAAAATAAACATTTATAAATACAATACAAATGTATATATAAAAAATGTTACGTGTGTTACGTACGAACGTATATTGAAAATGTCGTTTTTTTATGTATATATTATGATGTACAAGGTAAATACAAAAAATATATGTATGTTATTTTATTTTTTATTTTTTTTTAAATATACATTTCCATAATCATGTGGTTGTGTATATTTTGATGTGTATATTCATACCTCTATATAATTTTTACAAAAAAAAAAATAAATGAAATAAAATAACCTTTTAGATTTCATTGAATCGGTATATTATAAAAAAAAATTTCTATTTTTCAAAAACCCCTCTATATACTTTGTTGTATGTATTTAAATGTATTTGGAATATGTTTTATAATTTTGTATATAAAATAAAAAACAATCATTTGTTTTTTTTTTCTATATGTGTTTAGTTTTTGTATACGTTGTTGTTGAATAATTACTCTATAATATACGCAAAAAAAATAATTGGTATTTTTTTTTTATATTTAAAAAATACTAAATCATCTTAGATGAAGAAAATATTATATTATATTGTATATGCAACAAATGATACAAAAATAAAACAGTGCGATATACAAAATATATAAAATTTTATTGATGATCGATATTCGATAGAAAAATAACAGATTTATAGTATATCAGTAATGTATAGTTGTACAAATGTAAAATAAAAAAAAAATTGAAAAATTTTCTCATATAGTAAAAAATTATATATAAATAAGCCTTTGGTGTGAAAATAATCATCATACCTTATTCTATTTATATATCGCATATTATAAATAAAAAAGATGATTTATAAAAGAACACAAAAAAAAATAAAATAAAATGTGATAACAAGTGCAAACAGTGCGAGCTAAAAAACAATTAAACAAAAACCATATTTTATATATGTATGTATATATAAAACATTTTATTTATTTTTTTTTCTTTTAAATACATTTTTATTATAATATTGTTTTCTTTAAAAATATATAAAGACTTTAATGTATATTGTATATGTTGGTGTGTGTTATAATTATCAATTTTTTCTTCATTATAATACTGCGATATACATTATTTTTTATTGCATATTTGGCACACGAAAATGATTCATTGAATGAGTGTATTATATATACAATAATAAAACAACAAATATTGTATTATCGATAAGACATTCATATAACAATAAAATCATTTAAAAATATTGCCATTTTTGTTGTATATATACTAAATAAAGTCAAATATAGCTTATAAATCATTGTATCTTATGTCAAATCTTTATATATTGATTATATCTATCTGTAATTCTGTACTTATAAGACTAATTCATTTTTCATTCCAATATTAAAAAAAAAACTGATAAAATAATTAATAAATATTGTTGATTCATTCATCGAATGGTATAATATAAAAAAAATGAAATTCAAATTATCACTTAATCATCATCATACGATTCGATTTAAATTGGATGATTTTTTTTTGTTTAAAGAATGTATCTTCTTGTGTTTTCAAAAGAATTTCGTAATTATTTTTTAACAATGCAATTTTAAAAAATAATCATTTTTATTTTTGCCAAAACATAAACCATTAATAACCATTAATTTGATGCCATTAAGTTTTTTTCCGGCACTTATCAAATAAAAAATGTTGCTTGATATCATTTGAGATGATCAAGTAGATTAGTATTAACTGTTGGAATCGGTTTAATTTAGCAATTCTTTTAATTTGGTTAGTTAAATAACAAGAAAATAGTATGTCAAATGTTTAACATAGCAAAATTTTGAAACATTTGTGTTTCCTCAATCAAGTCAATCTAAAGAAAATTTAATTAATATACAGCAATTTTAATTAGTTACACTACATCGAAAGTGATTTGTTAATTCTTCAATAAATTTCCCCCTGTACCAAAATTTCTAATAATATTTAAAAACCAATAGATAAGATCTTATTTTTCCCTTATTTTGCATTATTTTTTTATAAAGGGTGATTTTTTAAAAGCTATAGGAAAGTTTTTCAAAAAAAAAAAAACACATAAAATTCAGAAAAATGCATGAAATCTTTATTTGAATCGATAGTACGGTCCATATAATTTAATGTTTGAATATTATTTCATGCAAATGTTGACCTTGACTGCGCCTCAAATGGTCCATCCGCTTAGTCCAATTTTGGCATACTCTTTCCAACATTTTGGCCGGTATCTCACGAATAAATGTTTCAATGTTGTCTTCAAATGCGTCAATTGAAGCGGGCTTGTCTGTATAGACATGAGCTTTAACATAGCCCCACAAAAAGTAGTCTAAAGGCGTTAAATCGCACGATCTAGATGGCCAATTGACCGGTCCCGAACGTGAAATAAAATGTTCACCGAACTCGCCTCTCAATAAGTCCATTGTTGCGCGTGCTGTGAGGCATGTGGCACCGTCTTGTTGAAACCACATGTCATGCAAGTCAAGCTCTTGCATATAAAAAAAAAAAAGGGCAAAAAAAAGTTGGATATCATCTCACGGTAGCGCTCACCATTCACAGTTACGTTACAATCATTCGCATCATCTTCGAAGAGGTACGGTCCAATGATGCCACCAGCCCATACACCGCACCAAACTGTGACTTTTTCTGGATGCATTGGTAGCTGTTGCAATGCTTCTGGCTGATATTCACTCCAAAATTGACAATTCTACTTATTTACGTACCCATTGAGCCAAAAATCAGCTTCGTCGTTGACGAAATTGAGAACACAATTTCCATCGCGATGAACTTTCTTAACAGAGCACGCATTTTGATAATAAAATTCAATAATTTGCAAGCGTTGTTCGTTTTTAGGACGATTCATGGTTAAATTATAGACCAAACTGAAGAGGTTTGGCAGTGAAACAAAACACGAAACGTGCGTCAGCTGTTTAAATCAGTGTTGCCAAAAAGATAATGGCTAAAAAATCATCGTTTATTATTTAAAATGTTTAAAAAAACAAAATTTTGAAAGATTTGTTTACTATAATCAAGTAATTCTAAAGAAAATTCAAATTATATATATAGCAATTTTACTTAATTAGTTACACTACCACGATAGTGATTTGTTAATTCTTCAATAAATTTCCCTCTGTACCAAAATAGCCGATAATATTTAAAAACCAATAGATAAGATCTTTTTTTTTTCCTTATTTTGCATTATTTGTTTTGTATATTTCAAACACTAGAAAAAATAAACATCTATTAAATATCTATTAACATATATCATTTAAAAAAGATAACAAAAAAATAAATATATTATATAATAAACGAATTTTTGGAAATTCCAATCACATTTATTGTATATATAATATAATCTCTAAATTATTATATTATTTTATTGTGCATAAATGTATTGTGATTTATAATATAAATACATTTTTATATTCACACTGATTAAGATAACGATATCTAAAAATGATAAGAAAAAAAAAAAAAAGAAGAGATTTATACAAATTATATTTGATAATTATATTTGAAAAAATAAAACAAATAGTCGGGATCCCCCCGCAATAACTATAGTTTATACGTTTTTAACATTTATTTGAGTTGTATATTATATAATAAATTTGTGTATTTGATCTGAATATCCAAATATTCATATAAGATGCGAGAAAATAGATTAAAAAATATGACACAAATATTTATTGATTAATAATTATTATCACATATATATATATATATATATAATTATATATATATAGATAATAACACAAAAATTCTTAATAATACAGAACAATATTTTAAAAATGTCATATTGTTTTGTTATACGACTAAAAATTCGGTTTCTATAATTAAGTAATAATTGAAATGTTTGAAAAAAAAAACTATAAAGAAGTATTTCATAAATTTTACTATTATAATACTGAATAAATTGTTGTAATTCAATGTATAGCTGAATATTCAATAAAAAAAAATGTTTTTTTTTTTTGTATAATTTGTTCAAATATTGAAATATAGATATTGAATTCACAATAAAATTCAATCATCGCAATAAGATATAATAATAATAATAATGTGTTATGTGTCAATAATTGAATATTAAATTAAATTTTTGTAGTTTTTTTATTTATTTTTTACAATTGTTTTTGCAAAATTTTTATATTTTTTTATTTTATTTACATCATTCATACCTTCATACACATAACAAACAAATAAGTAAAATAAAACAAACAATTTTTATAATTCCATATATAGTTTATAATATTAAAAAATATATAAATATTAAATAAATAAATAAATAATAACAAATTCAAATGATACTTTTTTTACCTGTATAAATATATATAAAAAAAAATTATTTACAAATTATTTACAAATCAATAAATCTATATATATTTACTATATTGATTGAATATAAAATATATATATTTATATATATATGTTCCTATATTATATATTCTCATTGATTTAAATAAATATATATATTTTGTCCTTCATTCGTTTATATAAATTATTGTATGTTTTTTTTTTTTTCATTTCATTTATGCGTAATATGATATATATTTTATATTACACGCTTATTTAAAATGAACAATAAAAAAAATAAATAATTAATGTATTAATTATTTTAACAAATTAAATTATTCCCGGGGAAAATTTTCGCAAAATATTATAAATGGTTTGTATAGTATTGCAATTTGCATCCAAAATAATCGATTAATTTCTATCGTGGTTAATAATCAATTACATTTTTTTTCTTTAATTATTGATACGAAGCGGTAAAATTGTTCTATATATTTATAACAATCAGTAATGATTTACTGATTGACATTACCTCTGTGGGGTTGGACATCTCTTGTTTAATTTTAAAGAATGAAAATTGTCTATATTTATAACAATACCACCTAACCGACTTATTTCATCTACTTCATAATCCAAATGATTGGATTAAAAATGGTTAATTTGGCTGTTCGCTTTTAATTTTTTAAGATTGACAATAAAAATCTATCTAATAATAAAGTATGACTTATAAAGTAAAATGAAATATGACTTATAAATTTTTTTTATGACCATCCAAATATTTTTATATCACCCCATCACATTTTATCTTATCTTTTTTCTTTTTTTTTTTAACAATACTATGTAGATTAATGAAACATGATATTTTATATATGCATGCATATGTATCTATATAGTGGATGAGTTCTGTCAATTAGTCATATATCTATATAACAATAATTGTAAAAACACTCTTTTATGTTTACATTTTGTAATTGAGATATAGATAGATTTGTATAATAAAATGAATCTTCTATTTAATATTTATTTTTTTTGTATGTAATCCATAATAAATATTATCTTTCAATTTACAAATAAAACGTAAATTATATGAGTAATATTCATTGTATATAGTATTATATATAGAAATATACTTTGATGAATTAAATCATTTCATATAAACGTTGTACAATAATTGATTATTATTTCTATAATATACATATATAGTTTCCAAGTGTGATTGAAATTGAAATAAAATATCATAATACAAATTTATTTGATTTAATTATTTTATACACTGAAACTATTCCCAGTTTTTTCTAAACACTTTCATACTTCAAAAAGCAGTGTAGGCATGGCAAAATTCGTCCTTATGGCCCAAACGGTATTCTGAAAGGTAGATATGTGCTTAAAAAAACAAATAAATTTGAATTCTATACAAAAAATTCTTTTTTTCCAACAAAATTTTCCGGAAAAATCAATTTTCCACATTTTTTTTTAAATTACATCCATCGTTTTCCTCTATAATTGTCATATTATTTGCATTTTTTCCTTTTGCATCTTTGCCATTCTTTTTAAAACTCAAGTAAATTCTTATTTTTTTTTTGTAGAAGAAATCGATTTATTTTTTCAAAATAGCTGAAAATGTGAAAAACGATATTTTTGCTCCTGTACGAAAAATGAAAAAAGTTTTCACAGACACTTTTTCTGAAAATCGCCTATATCTTTGGGACCAATAATGTGATTTCAAAATTTTCTTGTATAAAAAATAAGAAAGTGATTGAATTTGTACAAAATGATGCAAAATAACAATTGGAGAAAAGCTATTGATGTAATTTAATATTTCAAGAATTTGTTCGAAAAAAAATTGTTTTAATGCACATACCTTTCAGAATCTATCCTAAATGGTTTCAGTTGAGTCGTCGGGACACATTTTTTCCTATTTCTTATATTATTCCGAAATTGTAATTAATTATTATTATTAAAAGCAATACAATTTAAATGTTTGATACATTTATCATTCGCTAGACTTGCAATCAACCAGGAATTATATTATCTAAAAATATTTATACAGCTGATTTAGTTTTACAGCTATATACCATATACAGATAAATTAAATTACTTGACATTTATTTTTTTGGATAGATTATCAATTGTAAATATATCTATATATATTAAATATAACAAAAAAAAAAATGTGTCAATAAAATATTTTATATTGTACTTGAAAATAAATGGCTACGTTTATTATTTCTTTTGTTGTTATACTTTATTAAAAAAAAAAATTATATATATAAAATAGATTGTAATAATATTTAGATATTGTTTGTTTTGTTTTTTTGTTATAGTTAATATTGAATAAGTGTGTATTTTATGAAATAAAACAATAAAATAGCCATATTTTTATTTCCACCTGATGAAATTCTTTGCAGTTTTTTTTTTGTTTTCCTTATTTATTATATGGTATCTTTATCAATAAAAAATAAAATATAATTTATTATATACTAACTTGAAAAAAAAAAAAAAACATCAAGTGGAAAAAAACTTTACTATTTTATTTAAAAATGGAAAGTTATAAATTTTTCTTTTGTTAAATAATAGTGAAAAATTTTATATACGTACGTTTGTTTATGTATATATTATATATGGATGAAATTAATATACCATTTACATATATATTCAAATCACATTAGTATTTATATATTTTATTTATAATTATATGCTATGCTATAAAACTATATCATATAGCAGCAGCGCAAACAAAACGCTTATAAGTTGCATATACTAATTAAGTGATAAGACATTTAAAATTAAAAATATATGAAAGTCATCTCTCATATATTTAAATGAGATAATGATGCGATGAAATCGAAAAAAAAAAAAAAATATGAAATTTTATTTTCAATATATTTGAATTAAATAAAATTGAAAATAAGTTTTTCTTTTTTATTTTTTATTTATTTGTAT
This sequence comes from Dilophus febrilis, assembly GCA_958336335.1. Lineage (NCBI taxonomy): Eukaryota > Metazoa > Arthropoda > Insecta > Diptera > Bibionidae > Dilophus > Dilophus febrilis. Next base: position 42,502,600 of record OY284468.1, read on the forward strand.
ATTTTATTATAGTGTATTGGTAATTGAAATAACACACAGATACAGATTATTTTGATGATATCTCCTTAAATTATTTTTTTTAGAATTCTTTTTGTTATAACGAAAAACTTGTTAATTTGATATTTATTAACATGTACGTCATCATATATATAAATACCATTTTAAGTAAGATCGTGTTGATTATTTGTTATGTCTTTCATATGTTGATTTATTATTATCTATACAAATGGCAATAAAAATCGTAGTGTAAAAACTAAAAAAAACCAGCGATATATTAATAATAGATTTAACCATTCAAAATCACTTATCACCTAATTGGATACGAGATCATGACAATAGAATTCTCAGGTTTTTCAGGAACAAAATCGATAATGACGAGTCTGGAAAATTAGTTTTTATCGAGAAAAGTTTAATGAAATATATTAATAGAATGTTTTTCTGTAATAACATTACTAAATGATGAAATTCAATAACAATAAAATGTCGTAAAATAATACTGATGAAGATATAATGACCAGAAAAAAAACCCACAACTTATGATGCACACTTTATTGTTTATTTAAATTTTTTAAATTTAAATAAACATTTTTTATTAAATAAAAATATTAATATATTAGGTTATCGAAAAAGTATTGATAATTTTTATAAATAGATGTCATTATAATTGAATATTTCAAGTAGTACTAATCTGATCAGGTAACACTAACATATGTTCGAAAGATGACATTTCGTAGATAAAAAAAAAAAAAAATTAAATTTGTTTAGTCATTTAAAAGTTGTAGTACATTAAAGATGAGCGAAATTAGTGAAAAAATTCGATACATTTTACAATTTTATTATGAAAAAGGTGAAAATGCAACACAGGCACATGAACAAATTTGTTCAGTTTACGGTGAAGGAACTTTATCAAAATTAACAGCCTATAGATGGTTTGCTCGATTTCGTTCCGGTAATTTTGATGTCAAAGATGCACCTCGTTCTGGTCGACCAATCACTGAAAAAGTCGATGAAATCATATCAAAAATTGAAGAAAATCGACACGTAAGCAGTCATGATATCGCTTAAGAACTAAACATCCATCACCAAACAGTTTTAAACCATTTGACAAAGGCTGGATTCTAGAAAAAGCTCGATGTTTGGGTACCACATGAATTAACACAAAACAATTTAATGAACCGAATTTCCATTTGCGAAACGCTGTTTAAAAGGAACGAAATCGAGTCATTTTTAAAGCGAATGATTACAGGTGATGAAAAATGGGTCACCTCACATACGATAATAATGTACGAAAAAGATCGTGGTCCAAGAAGGGTGAAGCTCCTAAAACAGTAGCAAAACCTGGATTAACACCAAGAAATGTAATGCTGTCTGTTTGGTGGGATTGGAAAGGAATCGTTCATTATGAATTACTAGCACCCGGTCAAACCATTGATTCCGATCTCTATTGTCAACAATTAACAAGATTGAAGCACGAGATTAAAAAAAAACGTCCAGAATTAATCAATCGAAAGTGTTCCATCATGACAACGCCAGACCACACACATCTTTGATGACTCGGCAGAAACTGAGAGAGTTTGGCTGGGAAGTTTTAATGCATCCACCATATAGCCCCGACCTTGCACCTTCAGATTATCATTTGTTCCGGTCTCTGCAGAACTCCCTTATTGGTTTACAATTAAATTCTGCAGAGGACTGCAAAATGCACTTGGATCAGTTTTTTGCCCAGAAAACACAGAAGTTCTACAGTGATGGGATAATGTCTTTACCAGAAAAATGGCAAAGGGTCATCGATCAAAACCGCGCATATTTGGTTTAATAAAGTTCATTTGAAATATATAAAAAAATTGTTTGAATTTTGTAAAAATAATTAACAATACTTTTTAGACAACCTAATATATTAATACAATAAAAGAAAATTCGCGACGCGATATGTGTTTTTTGTTTTTTATTAATAAGATTTGATTTTTTTTTTAAACATTTTAAATATATATTTTATATACTGGATTTAAAAAAAAAAAACGAGTTTTGTTATTATGTTTTTATAAAAGTGTGTTTATAAACGTAATTCTTTTTTTTTTTTTTAATATATACTTTTAAATATTAAATATAATAATTAAAAAAATAAATACACTTTACTTACATTCAATTTTGGTTAATTTTAAAAAAAATGTGTTATAGTTTCTTAAGTTTTCGCCCGTTATGGTAAAAATTTTAAATAGATGTATTATTATTTTGATAAAATCAAAAATTATATAATAAATTTTAACACGGATTCAATCATTTCAATAGAAAAATTACAAAAATATACTGTATAAAAAATGGCTAAACATTATTTATCTTTTTAAATTTTTATCACTTATCAAATGGAAATGAATCGTCTCATATGCTATTATTTATTTATATATAAAATTTAATATTTACATAAAGATAAAAAAAAAATTGATCAACATAAAGTAATATCTGTATTTCAAAGGTTCTAAATATAAATATTTGATTTATTGTTTTACTCCATTCAACCTCAATATAATTATTATCTTTTTTTTTGAACAAATCGTATCGGAATAAGTATATGTATTATATATAAAATATTATAATATGTGATTGAATTCACGTATTCAAAATCAAATATTATATTATGTGTATATAAAAATGATTTGAAAAAGTCACAGGTCATTTTTATACAAAACCAACAAATATATTATATTATAGTGTTGCTATTTATTTTAATGTGAATACTCATTGAATTAATTTTTACTGGATTGATAATATATGCGAAGTTTTAACCTTGAAAATATCAGATTAAATCATTTATTTATATATATAATATATATATAAATTGTACATATTATACAGCAAATTTAATATTCATATATAATATTATTATAATATTTTAATATGGCATTTTTTTTTGTAATCAATTTTTTTTGCAATTTTGCAAAAAATTGTGATGAAAATATAATGAATTTAATCATCATATTATATAAAATAATAAATATATAGACGACACACATAAATAGTCTGGATCGACGTAATATATATATAGAAATGTTTTTAATTATTATATTCTTTGTTTTTATCCTTTATAATTTTATAATGAATTGTTGTTTACCATTTTATTAATTTAATTACGATATAAATTTTTCTATATAGACTATTTATATAGATTAAAGTTTTTTTTTTTTTTTTTTATATTATGAAAGTTATGGAAAATTTTTAATCATAATTTTGATTATTTATAGACTGTATATATAAGGAAAATTAACTTACGCAGGATATAAGAGTACAAAGAACACAATTTATTACGTTTTTTCAAGAAATATTTTAATAATAATATTTAAAATTATGATTTTCTGGGTTATTTTGCTCGAAATTAAAAACATGATTTAAAAAAAAAATCCCATTTCAACCAACAATCGGTTTTGGCGTCCAACAACAATCTTTTGTTGTTAATTTCTTAATTTGTGGATTTTTACGGTGGTTTAGGGTTTTTACGGGTAATTAGCCGTACGAACAACCGTACATATTGTATGTCTTCAATAGGATTCGAACCCGCACGACTCCCCCAATATTTTTTTAAGAATTTTAGGGTTGGTATTTTTTTTTATCAATTACACAACAGAGCCCCACAAAAACCGTAATTAAAAATGCATAAAAATCAATTCAAAAACAGAACGACCCAATGTAAAAACAATGATTTCGATTATATTTGTATATTATTGTATATATTATTGTATATATTTGTAAATTATTGTTAAATTTATTGTATTACTATTTAAAATACAAAAAATTGTTAGCCTTTAATTGTTTTTATTTTTAATTCTATAAATAAAATTATTTATTTATACATATATGTAATAAGACGCAAGAGAGATGCTGCATTGTTGTTAATAAATTATATTATAATCTACTTTCATTTTTTATTTCATTTGTACATTAAAATTTCTTTTATTATTCACACAATACAGTCACCAGAAAACATTAAATTAACGTATATAATGCACACGATCATGCATATATACTATATGAATAAAAATATTGTTTTATATATATAAATTAAAACCGCAGCACATAACATAAATATGCGATGATAATATATGTATACATATATGAAATGTATATCATTTATTTATATTTACATCTATAATATATATGCTTTACGTATACAAAATAATGACTTGAATGTTAATTTTTTAATTGATATGCTGCATATAGATCTATATGCATATATAGTTATTAGATTATATATAGCTTAAATATATATATATAGAGATATGTGCGTATATGCTTGTATATAGACGACACGACACCTTTGTTAATTATAAATGTAATAATAATAATAAATCCATACAACTATATAACGACGAGTTATATGACGACATAATTCAAGGTAAAAAAAAATATTGGCTCTGTAATTTTTATTCACTTTTTTTTTTGTCTTTTACTAATAAAAAAGAAACACTTTACAATTCTTATATTGTGTAGTTTATTTACAATTTTTTTTTCTGTTTCAAACGCGTTGATGATTTTTTTTTTATGGTGATTTTTGTTGTAATTTTATTCATATTTGGTTTTGCGGTGTTTGTATACGGTTATTTATGTTTTTTCTTCTGTTTTTTTACTAGATGTTTTCTTTTTTTTTTTGTCTTAAAAATATCTTTCCTTTTTTCTTTTTGTTTTAATTAAAATTGTCACTATGTAAAAATAAAAAAAAATGGATTGTTATTTTCTTAAATTATTTATAAAATTTCATATAATTTCAGGAAAAATGAAGAAAATATAAGAATAAATTACGGAAGAATGCATTTTTTTTCTATATTGGGCATGGATTTTTTTTGGGACATTTGTCTTAAAAATAGTATAATAATTTTTTCATTAAAAATTAAATGTTTATAGGAACCATTCCATCGTAACAAATTCTGTATAGTATTTTTTTGTTATGGAGTTATCATTAATTTAATAGACTTTAATAGGATCATAAATTTGATTAAATACTACTCTATCAAACAACAAATGTGATGATGATCTCATTTAAAACCTATATATATATATAATCTCTTGTGAATGAAATATCGTCTATCTCAACAATATATATATATGATTGGAATGAATTGTTAACACAATATAATTTATATAGATTTTAAAATGATAAAAAAAAAATTCAAGACACCATATTCCCATGTATAGTGTTAAAACGCAAAATGAAATTTTTTTTTAATTTTGAAATAAATATTGCAAAAATATATGACCATTGACGGAAAATATTTATAAATTTAAATAAACTCTAATCGCTTTGCATAGTTTAAATGAAATATTTCTTTATTGAAAAATTTATTTATGTAATTTTTATAAGATTATGTATAACTTCAATTTTTATGCTAATGTATTTAATATATAAGGTATATTTTAACGATAAAATAATAAGAGTCATTATAGTACATAAAATAATATAAATAAATATATATTTTATATATATGTTAAGTTTTATTACAGTCCGGTATGTTTAATAAAAAAAAATATAATAATTTTATTGCGTTTTGTTTTCCTATGTACTTGATATACATTATTATATGGATAGATATACGAGCTTATCGATTGTGATAAGATTAAATACGAAATTAAACCAGAGATTACAAAATTTTAATAGACTTCTTTTTTTTTTTATTACTATTACGTTTATTATTATTATTATATTATACCTTATGATATATAACAAATATGATAATAAACAATCAAACATCGAACTATAAACATTGCGTATATAGACATTTTATTATTGTATTGTCACGTCGTAATTGTTCTAAATAGAGATACAAAACTATATTTTTGAATTTTATTAAATATATACAATATATGAATAATTTTAATATTAATAAATATATAAAATTATTTTGATTATTTCATGATTATTAAATTTTAGTAAATATAATCATTTTCGCTACCTTTTCGAAATAAATATATAGATTCAATGAAATAATTTCCGTGTGTATTGCATCCGTCACAGCACAGCACAGAACATAAAAATCGCACACAGTTTTTTTTTTCAATATAGTTTTTATAGTTTTTTTTTAAATTTCGACACCTTTTTTTTATTTTGTCAAGGTAAAAAATAACAAAACTATAGTGGTTATATATTTTTGTTAAATTTATATATGGTTATTATTTTGCACCATTGCTATGTTATATTGCATTATATTAAATTATGTACAGAATTAATTTAATAAAAAAGTATTTATATATATATATATATATATGCGAAATCTAAATCAATTGATTGCTTAAATATAATTACTATATATTTTTATTATGTTATAAAAATAAGGAAGGTGATATAAATTATAATTGTAATTCACCTAGTATTGTTTAATATTATTGTACTGTTTTTTTTTTTGTTTTATAGAAAAGTCAATTGTCAAGTTGTCAAATTTCAATATTGATAGATTCCTATATATATATATAAAATTGTTCTGTTACTGTTAATTTGTAACATTTCTATAGATAATATAGGAATTTTGGATAGTAATTTTGCGAAAATTAATGGTAATTGGGATAATTGGGATGATTTTATTAAATGTACTCACCTATTAAACCATTTTAACCCATTCCGAGATATACTGGGAACTTTTTAATTGCACTATCCCATTGAATTGCACTATCCCCTAAAGCTGATCAATTTAAAAAATATGTCTGAAAAAACATTTCAATTTTTCATTTCATCTGTGGAATAAATAACTTTAATTTAAAAAAAAAATCTATAATAAATAAATACGAAATTTTAAAGAGAATAATTAAGATAATTTTTGTTAAACGCTGATAATAAAACATAAACAAAATAAAAAAAAATAATATAAACAAAAACATACCTTTATTAAATATGTAAAAAATAAAAAATAATATTTTAATGATTATCATTAATAATTATTATACAATATAATAAATATTTGTCGTTTATTTGTTTGTTTTGTGGGTTTTTTTTGTTGTTGTTTTACTTCTGTTATATATTATTAATAATAACATTGAAAAATATTGTATTGTATATATTTGTATTTAATTTAATTTATATTAACATTGCATTTGAGTATCTGAACAAAAAAAAATAAAAAATAAAAATAATTATTATAAAAAATTTACACCGCAATTAATGTTTTATGATAATGAAAATTGATTATAAATTGCGTAGATGTTTTTTTGTTTTCTATTTGTTTGCTATTTCAATTATAGTTTTTTTTTCATTTTTATTACAATTTACTGATAAAAGTATTGTCATTATTATGAGGTATATAAATAGAAATGATATAGACAATCATCGGTGAAAATTAGAAATATTGAAATCGGATAATTTTGAATAAAACCAAAAAAAAAAAAATACCCTTTGTATGTTATAAGAAGAATTCAATCATCTATAAAATAATAAAATTCATTTCATCAACTAAATATCTAAATATTACTAAAAAGAAATTGTTAAAAAAATATTATAAAAATTTATCACGTGATAACTCTGAAGACTATCTAACGTTTTTATCTCAAAATAAAGATTTTAGATATCAAAACGTTTTCCATTTAATTAATATTCCATTCCGTTTCGTATTTTAAGACGTCTGAAAATATACAATATTATTTGACATTTGAAAGTAAACATAAAATATTTTTAGTATTATCATATATCAATAAGATAAGATTATGGTATATAGTAAATATTGATATTGGTTTTTTATTTATAATTTTGATAAATAAAATCGATTTTAATCTTATAATGTCTATAAAATATTAATATTTTCTATAGTTATTTTCATTTTGAAATATTATTAATAATAAAATGCAAAATATCGGTTAATCAATATTTTTTTAAATTATTTATTTATATGAAAAATTTCTAAATACAATTCGATAAATTTTGTATACATTTTTTCATATACTTTGATCATGATTTTCAACAGTTATCCAAGTAAAATTATTATAAGATTTCTACTGAAATATATTTTTATAATTAATCATCATAACGATATCTGATTTGGTAGAGATCCGATAAAAAATGCAATATTTTTCTTTATCACCTCTACCGGTTTATCAATTTCGGAAACATCAGAAATTAATCTTCGTACCATCGAAATGAAAATTCTGTGAAAAATTCTAAATTATCTTGACCTTACTTAAAGTGAAGAAAAATGTCTTTTTTAACCATTGATATTGAATAAATTATTTATTTAAATTTAAAATGTATTTTTTATTCATATTATTATGCATTGTGTTGTAAAACAATAATAATATTTAAATATTTTATTTTTATTACATTTATTTACATTATCGAATACATGTATTATATAATAATAAAAAATCACAACATAAACAATTTTTTGTTTTTTTTTTTCACAAAATATATCGATTTGTTAGTTAAAAATAAACTGTATTTTTAATTTTATTTAATTTAATTTAAACACTCAAATGTAATAATGAAAAAATTACAAACAAACAAAAAAAATGATATGATAGCGTAATATTGATTTGATTTTTGCATTCGATCAAGATCAATTGCATTTAACATACATTTAAAAAATAGATCAATTATGAAAATATAGAATTTATTTGAATTGATTCATTTACCATTACCACGTTTTGTTGTCATGATCAAAAGAAATATAGTTTAAGAAATTATAAATAAAATAATTGTTTTGTTTTTCATTTCGCGTTTTGCGGACTAATAAATAATTTATAATTTAATTAAACAATTAAAAATATGTCAATTTTTTTTTTTTGCAGGCGGATGATAAATCGCTTTTGGCTAGATTCTATCATGCTGATAAATCATTAACGTCAGTTGCCAGTGAATTGGACAGTTTTGACGGTAGAGCCGAACCTGAACGTTGTTCAAGATTAGTGGGAAAATTGAGACAAGGACAGGTAAATAATTTTTACAATGTTTTCTGGTATTAAACCGTTTTTGGTATTTTAATAAAAATTTTTAATTATTTTTATTTTTATTCATAATTTAACAGGAACGTGTTTTATCAATAACAAATATAATAATGGATGAGCTATTGGGTGAAGATCGGGCACAGCGTGCATTTCGTGCTAAATTTCCCGAAGAAGTGTTACAGGAAAGTTTAGCCGGTCAATTGTGGTTTGGCGCTGAATGTTTAGCGGCCGGTTCATCGATAATAAATCGTGAATATGAAAGTGCTGTTATGCGACCATTAGCCAAAGCCGTAACAAAAAGTTTAGACAAAGTACGTAAACAATTGCGTGAACAATGTCTACGAAATAATATACCAAATTCACAAACATTGAATTTAAATTTTAATGATGTTGCAACGGAAACATTATACGAAAGTTTAAAGATATTCGATCTGGTATTTGCTGAATTTGAATTTTTATACGTTAGTGCAATGGTTCAGGTGAAAACCATTGAAGAACTTGAAATGCAAGAATTAATATGTGTATTATTTTCGGAAACATTACAACGTTCATTGAAAATCGGTTTACTCGAACAAGAACAAGTTGATTATTTTGATCCGGCATTAATGTTTTCAATACCACGTTTGGCAATCGTTAGCGGTCTGGTGATTTTCAATAAAGGACCATTAAATATGAATATGCCATCAGAAGAATTATCGGAAATGTTTCGACCATTTCGTACACTATTAATAAAAATACGTGATCTATTACGAACATTAACTAAAAATGAATTATATCAATTGGAAAAATTATTGTGTACCAATGAAGAGATCCATTTAAAAACTCCAACAAATGTCTGTGATGATGATAATAATAATAATAATAAATTAGTAAATAATAGTAATAGCATTGGCGATATCGTTAGTAATGTGATAAAAGAAAATGATGTAGTAAATAAAGATGTCTCAAATGTATATCCAAACAATAGTAATAATGATAATGATAGCAATAATAATAATAATAGTAGTAATAATAATGAAAATATTAATAAGAGTGATAATATTAGTAATAGTAGTAGTAGTAATAATAATAATGCTGCCGTCTTAATGAAAAATAAAAATATTAATAACAACGATAATGATGAAGAAGCAGACGACGAAGGCAATACTAACGTTAATGCAAATGCTGATGAATGGGATGATGAGGCTGATGCTGATGATGATGACGATGGGAATGATGAGGATAATAAAGATGCTGAAGATAATGATCATACAATTCATGATTTAAGTCCAAATGATAATTTAGTAATAGCTGATTGTGCTTCTGGCTATTTAATACCAAATACAAATTTTGGAAATTTATTACAAACAACCGATGCCCCATTGACTGATAGTTTTATTTCTAGTGACGATGAATTTAATGCTAAACAAAATAATGTACGGGAAACTTTAGATAGTTCAACAGATTTAAATAAATTACTATTAATAAATAATAGCAATAATAGCAATAATAATAATAATAATAGTAGAACACTTATGGAAAATGATTCGGGAATGGGTACTGGTAATACAAGTGGTGTTGACCGAACACCTGAATTTGAAACACAAGAAGCATCATTAACAGCAATAACTGCGTTAGCTAATCGAGCGACGGCAAAAAATCGAATCGAAATCAGGGATAAATTAAAGAGAAGAAAACCATCGAACACTAATCGAAGTATAAATAGTGTTAATTCAATAGAATCAATAAATAGCCGAACATCATCACAAACATCAACGACTGCAACCATTTTTACTGCTGTTTCAGCGGCTACCACAACTGATGCTATTAATTGTGTTACGACTACTGCTAGTGCTAGTGCTAGTTCAATAGTAATGGCAACAAATGAATCAATTAATGAAAATACTAATAAAAATAATGACCGAACTAAAAGTCATCATAAAATTCGAATTCGTGATAAAACAGAAAAACGATCATCGAGAAAATCGTTGAAATCAGCCACATCGACAACAGCAACAACGACGACGACAACAACAACATCAGCATCATCAACATCATCATTGAATAATAACACTGCCACATCGACTAGCAATATAACAAAATCATCATCCTCATCCTTATTACATTCCAAAAGAAAATCAAAACGTTTACATACTAAATCGTGTCATGATGATTCATCATCAACCACATCAACAACATCATCAGAATCATCAGAATTTGCTACAGCATCATCTTCAGTATCGGTGGCATCATCATCCGCATCATCATCGTCAGCAACATCATCTTCATCCGATAGTGATGCCCAACAAGAGATCGCCTTAGCCGTACGAAATGCGGGAAGATTGAAATTTAAGTATGTATTTTTTGTTTTTTTTTTTTATTAATATCACTACATTTTGTATTGTAATTTATGATCTCTATGATCTTTGAAAGCCATCAAGTGTTTTATTAATTGTTTTCATTTTTTTTTATTATGATATAGAAATACAGAAAATTTATTACATCGTTTATTTGTATGTATTGCCGGTGTTGCTGATCAATTACAAACAAATTTTGCATCTGATTTAAGACAAATATTACGTAGTGTATTTTTAATGAATGTATCACCGCCGTCCACCACTACCGATGAAGATGAGGCCTTAAAAATAACGAATAAATCAAAAGATAGTGATTTATTTGAGTTTCGTGCTAGTGAACATGATGTTATACAGGAAAATGCTGGATCCAGTCAAAGTATATATTCAGCCGAAGAGGTTAACGTTGAATCAGATTCAGTATTTGAACAACAATCATCACAACAACAACAGCAACAATTGAACCAACCGAATATTATGCGTGGTGAACGGAGTTCCAGTTTAGAAAATCAAGGTGTTGTTATACGAAATGTTGAACGTAGTCGTAGTTTAGGTGAAGATGTTACAGAAAATAATGCAAGACGACAATATCCGATCACTGATAATAAACGTACACATTCAGTACGTGAACAAAGTAATTTATCGAATAGTAATAGTAATACCAATTTAAAAGAATCCAGTCCAACAACTAGATCAACGAGTAACAGTCCGATAAATATGAATGGAGTAAATAATTCACCATTGAGAAATGATCGATCATCATCTTCATCATCATCATCATCGTCATCGTTATCTTTCACAACATCCCCCCAACAAAATCTAACAGAAAATCAACAATCACAGCAATCACAACCTGAACATTCAACACACCCCACCACAATACATAATTGTCCACCGCAACAACATCAACAACAACAGCAACAACATCAACATCAACAACAACAGCAACAACGAAGACAATATATTGCTGAAATACCACCACAATGGGTACCTGATTGTGAAGCACCACGATGTATGGCATGTTCACTAGCATTTACAACATTTCGAAGGCGTCATCATTGTCGAAATTGTGGTGGTGTATTTTGTAGTGGTTGTTCAAATTCAACAGCACCATTACCAAAATTTGGTTTAATAAAAGCGGTTCGCGTATGTCGAAATTGTTATGTACGTGAAGTTGGTACTTGAGAATTACTTTATTATTATTTTTTATGTTTTTCCTTTTTATTGTTATATTTTGTTTTTGATGTGTATTTGTTAAAGAATTTTATGTTTTTTTTTTTTAGTTTTTAATTTAAATATATGTTATAAATCAATTTTAATTATTTTTTTTTTTTTGAACATTAAGGGTGATGAAACGGATTTTTTTTTTTTTGTATATTTCAAGAAACAAACTAAAAAATATGAATAATTAATTTTCTTATGTTTTTGTATTTAAAAGAAAAAGGAGAAAAAAAAACACACACATTTTTATTGTTTGTTGTTTCGTTTAATTAAAAGAAATTCCTATATGCTTATTTTATTAATAATTTTATGTACATAATTAATTATAAGAAAAAAACAAAAAAAAAAAAGAAAAAGTAAAAGATAATTTTTCAAAGAAAAGACGAAAATATATTATTTAAATAAATTAAATTATATAAAATAAAAATAAACTATATATTTTTAAATATAATAAAAAAAATAAAAAGCTATAAAAAAATAAATTAATTAAAAAAAATACAAATATATAAATTATATAGAAAAGATAAATTTCAGATATATATCAGAGTAAAGAAAATCTTATTTTTTAAAATCAACATTTTTTTAAAAATGATGTACTATTTTTAATTTAGATTTTTAATAATAATTTTGATATTCGTCATCTTTATATATAAATATATTGATTTAATTGTTTTTATTTTTTAATATTATTATAATATTTTGTTGATTTTAATTAATTTTTTCTATTAATAATTATTTTTAAACAATCAACAACAACAAAAAAATACACACACACACAATTACCCACCCAGCCGCAATCACGACAACCATCACACGGGCCTTAATAAAAAGAAAATCAATAATAATTTTTATATATGTAAATGGATTTAAAAATTAAACAGGATTTTTATTTAAAATTAATTTTAATATTTGTTTTTTTTTTTTTTCTATTAACAAAAATATACGAAATATATATAATTATTTTAAATAATATTTTTTTAATTTTTTATTTAGCTAATGCGATTTTGTATAATTTTATCAGACGAAAAGAAAATATTAATTAATAATAATAATAATTTTTTCTAAAATATGGTTTTTATTTGTTTCGAAAAATTAATCGTAAAAATATAAATCTCCAAGATCTCAAAATTTGTCTTCTCTTTTTTTTTTGGTGTTCATCAATCAATCAATTGCGTTATTTTGTTTCATTCCTATAAATCAATATAAAAAAAATGTTGTTTTAATAAATGTATGATGGTATAAATCCAAGATATGATGCAATTAATTAAAAAACAAAAAAAAATTATTATTCGAAGAAAAAAAAATTAAAACTTTTATCATTAGTTAAAAAATTTTATTTATTTGTTTTTATTTTTATCATTTTTCAAAATGTTTATGTTAAATTCAATTGAATTGAATTTATATTTTTTTTTGTTTATTGTTTCTTGTTTTTTTATAGATATATATTTTTTTTTTCTTTATAAACTAATAATAAAAACGTTTTGTATTTCTATATATTATAAAAATTAAATAATTAATTAATCAAAAAAAAAAAAATAAATAAATAAAAAACATAAACTAATGAAAATATTGTGGTGTAGGCTTATGTTTGTTTCTCTAATTTATAATTATACAAAATTATATACTATATATAATTATAATTATCCTTATTATTCTTAATTATTATTATTATTATTATTATTCATATTATAATTATATATATTTTTATTGTACTGTGTCGTCACCAATTCAAAAGTTAACATTAATTATATATATTCTAAATTAAATAATTAAATATATATATAGCTAGACAATAAAATTCATATAAAAAAATAAAAAAAAAAATAAATAAATAAAATTTATTGAAAAAAAAAACAAAAAATTTGAAATCAATGAGACGAACTTCTTTTATTTACTTTATTTAGGAAAGGAAAGCTGCGACGGTAGTTTTCGATATTTATTTTTTAATTAAATATTGTTATCAAAATTATCGTGAATAATAAAAAACATTGGATTAGGGATTGAATATTTTAGGGATGATATTCATTTACTGGATACTGATTTGCAAATTGGGGATTTGTGACAGCTCAACTAGAAATTAAATGTGGTAAAAAGTAACTGAGTTATAATTCTATAAAAGAAATGTTTTCATGTGAAATTTGAAGAATATCAGGAAATATCATCATTTTTTTTAATATGATTTGATTATGCAGGATAATTCAGTGAAAAATTTGTGTTTTATTAAAAAAAAATGTATAAAAGAAATTGATGTCTAATTCAGATCAGTAAAAAATGATGTTATTGTACAATTTGTTAAAATAATTCCATGTTTGAATTAGAAAAAATGTTTTACATTATTATAAATATCTCAAATGGTCGAAATTTATGATTTAATACTATAAGGATATGAGAGATAGTCAAAAATCATATATTGTAATTAATAAATGCGAATATCGACCTTTTAGGTATATAATTGAGTTAAATTTCATATAACAAAAATGTGTAAATAGTAAAATTTCAAAATATTTTTATATATAAATTTGAATAAAACAACTAACTAAAATAATTATAAAAATTGGTATTTCCCACACAAATATATATATATAATAATAAATCAATATAATAAAAAAAAAGAAGCTTTAAGAGTCAACAATGACATTTTTTTTAATCGCATACTATTTTGATTATTTTAGTAATTGAAGAAAATACATATAGAAAATTGAATATGAATATATATAAATTAAAAGTATTGTATATTTCGATATTTATCGTTTGGTATCGTACAAAAATGTAAACACTTTTGACTTCGGTAATCCGCGCATATATAGAAATATAATTTTTATTTTTTTTTGCCATACAAAAACGATTTAAATGAATTTGTTTTTTATTGTATTGTTTACAAATACTTTATAATAATGGTAAATTACCAATTATCATATATAGAAATATTATTATATATGGATTTCGTAATCACGCATTTTGGGGGTACAAATAAATAATATAAAGTTATGTGCACGATAATGAGATATTGTAATGATATTTTATTGACATTACGCCGTTAATGTGTAGTTTTGATGATAGACAATAAATCAAAGACTATTTATTATGAAACTTATTATTAGTTCACAAGATAAAAATTATTTCAGGGGTGAAATTGAACTTTTTGTTGTCATATTACCTAAAAGATTTGATATTTCGAAAGGCACACATGCTCCAAAGTAAATCTATTATGCTACTGAAAAAAAAACTAGATTTTCCGGAAAATTCAATTTTTCAAATTTAAACTTTTTCTAAATACCAACCATGGTTTTTCTCCAATTCCCATTTTTCCTTGAATGATTTGAAAAATCAATCAATTTCTGATAGATTATAGAAGGAAATTGGAAAATCGGTCTATTGGTTCAAAAGATATAGACCATTTATATAGGGCTATTTTCAAAATTTCTTCTACAAAATATTAAGAATTGATTGGATTTTTAAATTATGCAATCAAAAACCGAAAAATTCAGAAAACCCCGGGTTATAAATAAAAAACTAGAAAATTTAGTTCGGTGATCAACCAAATATCCTATCCTCTTATAGAAATCTGGCCAACAATTTCCCAGCTCCATTAATGAATTATTGCCATATAAATTAATTATGACGGATATTTGATGAATAGTTTCCTTATATAGAATACCTTTTTAATACATCTTTAAATTTGTAAAAAAATTTAGTTTGGCACTTTATTTTTATTTATTTATTTGTTTTAAGTAATTATAATGTAAATGATATTTTGATGAGATCATATCAAAGCGCTGCCAAATTTATATACATCTGCGTCTGCATATTTATTATATGATATACACAGGCAAGAGTTATTGTATAGTGATATCACAGGCCATTACAATAATGTTCAAATAAGTTCCATATATTTAAAAATATTAAAAATTTACCTTATGCGCGGCGCTCATATACATTTAAATACATATATATATATATATATATAATATTACGAATGTTTATAAAAATATATAATTAAATAAAAAATTTGTACCAATAAAAATTATTCAAAATATAATGGATTTTTTTTATTAAAAATTTCTAGTTCATATAAAATAATAAAAAATATTTAAATATGTATAAAGAAACAAAATTATTGATTGACATGAAAAATTTTATTTATTATATACCTTATAAATCGCATTCGAAAAGAAAATCAATCCATAGAGCAATATTTACTGGGAAATTTTTTGTATTTTATTTATTTAATAGATATATATTATTGTTATTTAGTTATGGTGAATAAAATATATATTTATGATGATTTATTTTATTTCATTTAAATATATATTTTCATATACAAAAATTTAATCCCTTATTATATTTATATATTTGCATATTCTATATAATTTTATAATATTCTGTTTAATCAATATATAAAAACCAAGTAAACTTTTTTTTGTTTTTTTTTATGTATACGTTCAGGGTGACTTTCATCGTTCGTTAAAATACATTCTTTTACATCCCTTTATATTACTTTTTTTTATACCGTACGTCTCTTAACTACCGATACATTCATTTATATTCTACATAGATAGAGGTATATTTTTTTTAAGAAAATTGATTTGTTTTGTGTGTAACCAAGAAGGGCAAAAAAAAAAATTAAAAAAAGAACATATCGCATCGCATTACTATCAAGAATTTTGTTAGGATATGAACAATATTGTTCAATTATAAAAATTGATTGTGTAAATTTTTTTGTATAATAAAGAAAAAAAATATCAAAGTATGGATGATGCTGAAAGTGGTGATGAATCTCAAGGACATGATTCATCTGGTGGCATAGAAGAAGAACAATTAATACCAAAACATATAACAGATGAATATTTTGAAGAATTAACATCAAATGCAAATTCGGTATAATAAGAATAAATTTTATTATTATTTATAAATTTGTATATTGCCGCAGTTACATATTTTCATATGGATAAAAAAAGCTTTAAATAAAAAAATATATCCATTTACAGAATATCAAAAATTTACAAGCTGAACAACGATATAATTTAGCTGAAGATTTTCAAAAACTATTGGCTATTTGTCAAAATTTACGTAAAACGGTACATGATGAAAAACAAAGAAATTCAGAAATGCGTATTGAAGTAACGGCGGCTATTGGAAAAGTTGCAGCCGCTGTTAAAATATCACAAACCGATCAAGAAACAATACAACGATTAAAAGAAGAAATTCGTATGATTAATTTTTTTTATTATTCACAATATACCCTTTACATTCAGTAATTATAATCATTGGAATTTTTTTTTTATTGTTTTGACAATGAAATTTTTAAGAACATGCATGGAAAGAAAAAGATGCAGCACAAAATCGTGAACAAACAATACAAGAGCAATTATATGCTATGCGTGAAAAATTCGATAAAATGCAAATTGAAGTTGAAAAAGCCGAAAAAAAAGATGCCAATGAAGAGTATGTGTTTTATTGTCTTGATCCAATTTAACACAAATCTTGTATATGATTTTTATATTCCACAATATATATATAGATTAGGTATGACATTGGCTAGCCACAAAGATGGAATATTACGTGAACGTGATCGTTTAAATGCTGAAGTTGAAGAATTAAATCGTCGTTTGCAAATTCAACGTTTATATACAGATGAAATGGAAAAAAAACGTACAGAATCGGAAAATCAAAATAAAAATCTTTGTAAATTGTTGGATGTAAATACTATATAAATAAATTTAAAATATATATTGACTATTTACTATTAAAAGGAAAAAATGAATTAATTTTTCACAGGATACATCAAGTGAAGCATTCAAAGAGAAACGTCTGTTGGATGCATTAAAAAAAGAATTGGCTGATGTAACGGCAGAAAAATTGACAATTAGTGAAAAGGCGGATTTTTATAAAACACAATCGGAAACATGGCATGGCAAAGTAACACAACAAAATAATCAAATGACAACGGTTAAATCAAATTTGGAACGTGTTAGTGCTCAACATTCAAGTGCTTCGGCAAAATTAGCTAAATTTACAATTGATTTGGATGCAATGACCCAATTTCGTGATCGTTTACAAATTGAATTAAATCAAAAATCAACAATATTAAAGTTGAAAGAAAGTGAAAGTAATAAATTGTATAAAGAAAATGGAAAATTATCAAAATATCGTGAAGTATTACAAAAAAAATTAATGTACACCGAATCGATAAAAGCCGATTTGGCTCAAGAAATATTTAAATTAAAGTAAAAATTATTAGAGAATTTATTTTTTTGTATGTACAACAAATTCATAATCCATTGAATTTTCCTTTTTCATTCAGAAATACAATTTTCACATACAATAAAGAACGTGATTCAAATAAAAAAGCATTTGAAAGGGCTAAGAAATTTTCTGAAAATGTAATACGTGAACGTGATCTGGTACGAAAAGATTTACAAAAAGCTAATCGTATGTATTTTATAATGAATAAAAAATTGTTGTTTTATCTTTAAATTTATTATATATTTTTTTACGCGATTTTGTTCAGGTGTTATTGGTGAACAAGCCGAAGTGATTCTATTACATGAACAACATTTAAAAACAATGGAAAACGAAATTAAAGGACATATAACAGCGGCTCAAAAACAAAAATCAATTTTGGCTAAAGTCGAAAAAGAACGTGATCGAAATGCAGAAGAATCTCAAATATTAGCCGATAAAGTTGAACAAGTCCAAGGTACACACGTCAAAGTTTTTCCTATAATCCTCTTTAAACTTCCATTACGTTCTATTTATTTCATTGATAAATTTCTTAAAAATATTATTATAATTTTTAAATTGCAGAGGAATTACATATAAAAATTAACCAAATAAATGAATTAAAAGAAAATCTGGATGAAATCAAAGGAAAATTATCACAAGTACAGCAATTATTTGAAACTGCCCGATCAGAACGGAATGCCTTTCAACGTGATCTACAAGCAACGTCTGAAGATCGTGATGATATAATAGAACGATTAAAGGTATATTTTGATAACTAATTGTTGAAACATAAAAAATATATAGAGTTAAAAGAAATTCAGTAATTTTCAAACAATTTTCATTTCCAAAGATTGCAACTCGACAAAAAGAACAATTAAAAGAAGATGTTTCAGTTAAAGAAAATGAATTACTGAAAGCCAATAAAAATATTGATAAATTAGAAAAGGATAAAGTTACCTTAAAATTGGACATTCACAATACAAATATAATATTACAAAATACACGAACCGAATTAAAAGAGAAAAAAATTGAAAATGAAAGATTATATAAAACTTTATCGGTAAGTATCATATTTAATATCATATCATATTTAATTAACAATTCATTCATATTAATCGAAAATATATTCATAAAAGAAAAAGCCATTAACTTGAAATTTAACGATAATCCTTTCTGGTTAAAGGTAAAATGAAAGGATTTAAAGGATTAGTTAATCTATACCTTGAATATTATTATCTGATACAAAAATTTACCGTATTTTCATTTCGAATACTCTGTAATATGTTCTGAACATGCGATCCGATTCTGATCGATTCAAGAATTGTTTTAGAATCATTTTTTTCATTTCACAGTATTAAATTTTCCTTAATTATAGTTTCTATTATCAGTAAAATTGCTAATTTTCATTTAATCATCTTTATAGATGACAAATTTTCATATATTGTTTTTATTGACTAATAATAATTCTTTGTTTTCTTGAACAAACTTTTTACAGTTTATTTCTCATCTTTGTACTGAGAACATCCAAGGTATAAATGAACCATCCCCATTTGACAAAATTACTGATAATAATAATAATTTAATAATTGAAGCTGCATAAATTCTTATAATTATTTAATTGAATTTAAATTTCTTTATCATAAAATCATTTAATTTCACAAAAACCCACATTCATCATTTCATTATAATTCACATTCGCATTTGTGCACTTGGAATTTAAAAAAAAAAATTTTTACCCAATTTCGGGAAATAAAAAAAATCTATATCTATTTGTAATATATAAATAATATAGACTATCATCGCCACAATTAAATTGGAAGCTCCTATTTTATATGAAACTGATGTATATAAAGATGGAGATCAAAATAATTTAATAGAAATGGGTGATTTTTTAACAACAGCAGGATAAATGCGATCTATCACATACCAAATAATTAATGTTTTTTTTAGTAAATTCATACAGCATTTAAAGCAAGATTCTTATAATATATATACGTATAAGCATAAATGAAACAAAAATTTTTAAAAAGCTAAATAAAATAATAATAAATAATAATAAAAAAACAAATGAATTATTACTGTGAGATATTTTTTAATTAATTTTTAGTTTTTTACAGTACTAATTTAAAAAAATTAATATATTTATTGCATAAAAAAAACATGAGATAATTTTTTGATTTGATTTTTTTTTTTATAAATATATAGAATGATGAAATTGCAATATTAAAATTAAAAAAACAATTAGATGATGCACAAAATGAAAAAGATTTAATTGGAACACAAATGATTCGTAAAAATGATGAAATTGAATTATTAAAAGAAAAAATTAATATTATTCAAATGGCACTTGATCGAGGTACATTTTTTTTTCTTTTTTGTATATGAATTATGTTTTTATTTTATTTCTTAACAATATATATTTATGGTAAAAATAAAGGTGAATCACAGTATAATAAACGATTAGATGATATACGTTTGTTAAAAATTGAAATTGGTAATTTACGTTCACAACGTAATTTATTAACACGTGGTTTGGCAAACACAGCCGATATGCGTCAAGAGGTATTACAATTACATCGTACACTGACACAAGAACGTGTTAAATCAAAAGCATTGGAACAGGAAATGATGACACCGATGAATATTCATCGTTGGCGTCGTTTAACCGGAAAAGATCCAGAAAAAATGGATTTAATTATTAAGATACAAGCATTACAAAGGTAGCGTTTTTGTAATATTTCATTTTAATACTTAATTTAATATGTGTTTTATATATTTCTTAAAATTTTTAGACGTATTCTAGGACAATCCGTTACGGTTAATCAAAAAGAACAATCCTTAGACGAATCACATAAATTGTATATGTCACTAAAGGAATTTATGTTAAAATTACCTGATTATTCGATAAAAGAACAATTAAATAACACTCAGGTAACATTATAATTGATAAAAAAAAATAATTATCAATTAGTAAATCTTATAAATAAATATCCTTTGTTATGATTCAGAGAGTATTAAAAGTTAAAACGAAAAAATTAAAAGCATTAGCCGCTGAAGTAAATGCAAGTGAAATTGATATACATACAAAAGATTGTGTTTTGGAAAATTTAAGAAAATCATTGTTGGATGCAAAACAAGAACTGGTAAAAGAGGTAAGAATGTTTTTTTTTAAGAATTTTATACTTAAATATAAGAAAACCATTTTCATAATAGTCAAATTATTATAATTAAAATCTCTATGAATTATATAGAAAAAAGAAAAACAAAAATTAAAAGATGAATTGGAATCAACACAAATTCTATATCCAATACAAAATGTTAGCATTTTACCAAGAACATTAGGTTCTGGTTTTAAGATACCACCAAGTGGTACATTTGAATAAATGATTTAAGAGGGAAAATAGTTAATTTAGATTTTTTTTGCTGCACTTTATCATACTAATTTTTTAATTTTTTTTTTAATTAATTGATAGAGGCAATTTATATCTAATTATAATAAATATAATTAAATCATTGATTTATATTTATACTTATATTTATTTTTATTTATATTTATTTTACCTATATATATTGTTTTAAAAAAAAAATTTAAATAATAAATATACATTTTATATTTTAATTACATACACACAGTGCGACAATTAATATTCCGGACTGGTCCTAGGAAATACATTAAAAACCCGATTTTTGAAATTTTTTTTTTATTTATTCAAAATATTCTCCTCCTGATTCAATACAACTGTTACATCGATTTAACACACAGACTTGATTTCTATCCAAAAACTGACACACAATAAGTGAAGTGTGACTTGGTGCATTATCGTGTAACAAACACCAACTATCTGATTCACGATATTCAGGTCGAATATCACGAATCCTGCCCATCAAACGCTTCAAAAACTTCGATATAATATGCGCCACTGACTGTTTAACCAGTTGGAATGAATTCTTTATGGATAATTCCCTTGCTATCGAAAAATGTTACGAGCATTATCTTGATTTTCGATGGAATTTTTCTTGTTTTTTTAGCCTGTGTTTTAGCCATCCACGAAACGTTTATACCACTCAAAAACTTGTGTTCTACCCATACAATTATCGCCGCATTAACTTGCTGCATCGATTTGAACGTTTCTGTTGCAGAATTACCAAGCTTTACGTTGGATTTAATGACTGCTCTTTGTTCCATGTTAAATTTTCTACTTCAAACAAAATATTCTTTCACAAGAATGTCATAACTTTTTTATTTGTCAACCAAATGCAATGAAATTTTTACAGATGATAGAGAAAACATCAAGTTTCAAAACGCATGACATATATATCGTCCCACTGGTTATTGAGATATGGTTTGAGTCCGGAATATTAATTGTCGCACTGTGTACATCAATGAATGGTAATTTGTTTAGTATATAGATATATACAGGAAATATTTTATTTATCCTAGTATATTGATATAAGATTATTAGATTTTTTTTTCTTTTTTGCTATTAAAAAATTAATTTCAATGAGTTTGTTAAAATGAGAATTTAAAGAAAACAAAAAATAAAAATAAATATAAATACTCAATGCAAATTAATATATAATACTACTCAATCTATATAGTATTATAAATCGCAAAACCTATATAAATAAATTGTTTATATGCATTTATTATTAGCACATATAATTTTATATAACGTAATAATATTAGATTGTGTTACCTATAATATATATAAATAACACTTACAAAACAAAGTAATTAAAAGCTTATATAAATATTGTTACATATATATAAAATATAAGCATATAGAAATAAAACTATTTTATCTATTTGATATATATATTATGATGATGAATATATATATATATTATTATGCGTGGTAAATGCATTTTACAATTATTTCCTCAATTACCTAATAACTCTGTGTGTATATATAATATCACATCATTGATGTTTAAAAATACTTTAATTTGATTACATAAAGTCTGGTGTGCTGATACCTGTTTGTTGATATGGTGATAGTGTATATAATGCGCTAGAGTATGGTATTGTTTTTTTTTATGATATTAAATAAACGCATATTATAAACTTTCCATTTTCAAATAATATATGTACAATTGCAATAAATAAAAACGCAATCACCAACTTCTTTTTTTTTTTTTTTTATTCATTTTCTTATGCGTTTAAACTTGCAAAATTAAAAATAAATAATTTACATGTAATGTATTTACTTTTAATTTTATAATATAGGTATATTTGCAATATTTATTTTATAGAAAATGTATATATTGTCTTTCTTATTTATTCATATATACATATGTATATGAGTTGCGATATATTTAATTGTAAAAAATATCATACGTTTAGTAGTATGTTTTTTTGATGTACTTTTACAAAACGATTGTCGTTAACATAATATCGCTTTTAATTATCGATTATAAAATCTGTTTAAATTATTATTGTAACAGGAAATTTTGTGTAAACTTTTTTATTACATATATATATAGTTCATCGGGTTGATACCATTTAGAAATGTATATTGTCATTCATATATCAGTGATTTCGATTCAGTTGGAATTATAATTTCCTTTATATTAACCCAATTTTTTGAGTTTTATCATTAGTTACCTCGTTACCTATATCATGAAATGTTCTGTTGTTTATGACATTCTTTTAATTTTCTTCTATTATACACTTTAACCACCAGGTAAAATGTCAAATCTTTGAGTTTTGGTTGACATTATATTCATATTTGTCTGATTTGCTTATATTTTCGATTTTGAAATTTTTTGTGCAGGTAAATCATTTAAATGAAACTTTGTATAATTAAAATAACAATTACAAATGTATTTTCATTGAATTAAAATAATTATTAATACATAAAGTATAAATTCTTTAAATATGACCTCTTTTTGTTGTTCTGCTGGTAATAAACCATATCTATATAGAGATGATAAAGAACCATATATATTTATATGCGTAATATTATTCATAATCGTTTATTAATTATTATAATGTGTGATTAACTCAAAGTTCTATCATAAAAAAATTATCAATTATATTTTGTTTATATTGCTTTGGTTGAAAGAATTACCATATAATAATTATTATATATATTTAAAAACAATTGGGCGAGACATATAGAAATAATACTTTACCACATATGTGGAAAAATAATAGTTTTTTGCGATGACCATGAACAAAAAAAAAACAATATACGCATTGTTCTTATAATAATAATAATATTTAAACACTTTTTCCAAGATGATTATAGTACATTTATTAAAAAAAATTCTATATATATATATTATAATTATATGTATATGACAATGGATAAGTGTGTAAAAGACCACTTACTCATAAATTATAATAAATAGTATAATATAAATAAAAAATATATAAAAAATTCTATATTCAAATTCTTTTAAATGCTTAATTATTTTAATATATATATATATATATAGTATAATGTATAATATAGTATAATATAAGTTTTGTGTAATGTAAAGTTCTATATATATAGAGGTTTTCTTTTTTCAATTAAACATTAAATTAAGCATATACACTTTTTTGTAATTTACGCAACTTAGGATAATTTACGCAATTTATTAAAGAAAAAAATTTCAATGAAATTTTAATTATAAAAACTTTTAAATTTTATATGATTTTGAAGGAGCTAATGGAAAAAATACCAATTTTTTTAATATTGTTATAATTTTAATTTTACAATTGCTTAAATTATATTTAAACGAATCTACTAAATTTTATACAAAATCAATGATTATTTTTATATTTTACTATATATTTTCCGTCAAAGTGAGGTAATCCTTTTTTTTAATAAATGTATTTTGATAGCTTTTAACATATCTAAAAAAAAACGTTTTCAACGGAAATTTTAATAAATATTTATAACACGGTTTGAAGTCAATCCTAAAACAGAGTAATTTTTACCATAAAAACGAAAATTGTTTAAGATTTCATATCTTTGAATGATTTTCATTCTTCGAATTAAGTATTATATAGTGAATAATAAATAAGATTTTTGTGTAATATATTCGAAATGAAATCTTTGCCAAAAAGAAAGAAAAACCAGAAATGGATCGCTATCTAAATGGTGTCCTAGAAAGAAAATTGCCATGAAAATATATAGTCATTGCTAAAATATTAATTATAACATTATAACATTGTCTGTCATTTGTATAAACGAAAATCAATAATTATATAAGCAGTAATAAAAATTCTTTTAAAAGATCAATGGCAATTTAAAAACTGTTAATAACAATAAAGCAATTTTTGATACTGAATCAATATAAATAGAATTAAAGAATTAATTTAGAATGTATCTAACTAACTATATCTACATTCTTTTTTGTACAAATCTACCAAAATATTTTAACAAATTTTTATATATCAGATAAATGTTATCTCCTTATCCAAAAGCTGTTCAGTCTTGTGTTGTTGAATCTTTATTTTTATTTATTTTTCAAATATACATTTCGAATTTTTTTTTGTTCATATCTCACCATATCCTATTTATTTATTTATTTATTTAATTTTAATAATAAACATCAATACATAGTTGACAATAAATATATATATATGATTATGCATAGAGATTCTACTCAAGTGTGTAAAAAAAAACTCTGTCATCTTTGGAATGTTTTATACTAAAATACTTCAAATTTTTAAGTATATGTTTATATACGATATTAACCAAACCTGTATTATAAACTACGAAAAGCACCACATAAAATATACAATTAAACTATTTTTATATTTTATTTATTATTTGTTTTAAAGCAAAATATAATATTTATTTTTATTTATATTTGTATTAAAATATAAAAAAAAAAATTAAAAGTTAATGATAATATAACATTTATATATATATATATGTATATAAAAATATATTATAAAATAAAGCTCTACAGCTTTACACAAGCAAACAAAACACATTATTATTATATACACAGTAATACGACTAGCTAAAAACCAGTTAATATTTTATACAAAATTTACCTATACACTATTTTAAAATTAAAT
Organism: Dilophus febrilis; assembly: GCA_958336335.1. Taxonomy (NCBI): domain Eukaryota; kingdom Metazoa; phylum Arthropoda; class Insecta; order Diptera; family Bibionidae; genus Dilophus; species Dilophus febrilis. The sequence continues at coordinate 42,529,309 of OY284468.1, forward strand.
ATACTAACTATATAACTTTACCTATTCGTAAATTATTATTATAATAATAAATATATCCAACACAACATCAGGTAAATTAAAAAAAAAAAAAATTATTGTATTTTCAATTGCGAGTGCATTTTTTTTTTTTTAATATTATTATTACAATAATCTTCGAAGAGTCTTATTATTGTGTGTATTGTGCATAAATCGATTCAAATCAATCGAATTTATTGGTTTTTTGGTTTTTGTTTTGTTAAATCAATTAATAGACAAATTCAACTCATATCAATTTATCTCTCGTACGGATAAAGTATAGATTAAAAATAAAAAATTATTCCGTATATTATTTAAAAATTAATTATTTTAATATAAATAACAAATGACAAAAATTTTTAAGAGTTGATATATTTTTTTTATTTAAAAATAAATTTAGTAAAAAAATAAAAATAATAAAATAGTGAAATTTTGTTCTGATTTTAAACAAAAGAATATTAAATATATTGTATTGATTTGGGTTATCTTTTCCTAAAAGATAATCATTTAATAATAAATTCCAATATATAATATGATTTTATTTATTGTATTTTATTAAAATAATTTTTTTAATAAAGTGTTAAAATAATATATATAAATTAAATATTTAAAGTAAATTAACAAAAAAAAAAAAAGAAAAAAGTGAAGTGTTTTTTTATATAATTTTATTAAATAAAAAAAAAAAGTTTTAAGAGGAAAATAAGCAAAAATTTTTATTTTTATTATTATTATTTTAGATATACCAAAAAAAAGTAGTGTCTATTTATTTTATATATTTATTTGTATAGTTTTTATTTGTTTTTATTTTATCTACTGAACACAAAAAACAAAAAATTCAATTCAAAGAATTTATATAATATATTGATGAACAATATGAGTAACGTTACAGCAGCAATGCCAGATAAAAAAAAACTTAAGAAAATGTTTAGCTGGACTGATGATGGAAGGTATGTTTTTTTAATTATTTTTTTTGGTGAAATATAAATATATTTTATATAATTATTATTATACAGGTTTTTTTTTTGTTTTTTGTTCTGTGTGTGATAACGGTTTAGAAATAAAATATGTATTTATGTTGAATTTGAATGAATTAAAAATATTAAAAATTTGGTTTACAAATTTTTGGATATTAAACGTATTAACATTTTTTGAATATAAACCTCGAAAAATTTTGTTTTTAAACGACGATATGATGATGTTATGAAATCAGAAAAAATCAGTAAAAGACCTTCATTTTCATTTAGCAAATCGTTTCATTTATTTATATTTTAACTTTTTTACTTCTTCTTTTTATTTTTACATTAAATAATAATAATAAATATTTTTATGTATTTTGTAGGTGTGTGTTGTAGAGGTCAAAATTAATAATTTTATTTAAAAAAAATGGATATTCAATCCATAACATAATATACTTTTTTATTTTTTTATAATTCGTTTTTATATGCGATTTTATTCATCATATGTATAAATATTTTTTAAATGATCTTTTATAAAACAAAAAAATAAAAAGTAATTATTGTTTACTTTTATTTTCTTTCTTATAGTCGATGAATTTATTTTTATTTTTATTTTATATACTTTCACTTTTCTACAAATTTATTTTTGTATAAGTATATATATATATATTTATAACAAACCTATTTATAATAATGTTAAATTACAGGTATATTTTATTTTATAAGTATATATTGCATATTGTCTTGCAATGTCTTTATGATTATGTTTGGAAAAATCAAAACACCTATAGTCGCGTATCAACCAATATATATATTTTATTAAATAGATATACCGCATAATTTTATTGTGTTTATGGTAAAAGAGATTTTTTTTTTGTTTTTAAATAAAAACATTTATAAAATGATATTAATTTAAAATGTATTCGTGTATTCATCATCTTTTTATTTATAATTATTATTGTAACAATACATTATATGTGCGTATATAAATATAAAGTTTGTAATTATGGTAAACAAAACAATTACCGGTATAATATTTATACTTTTTATCTATACATACATACATAGATGAGGAATTTAAATTTATATTTTATATAACAAACAAGTAATCATTAGAGTGAATTGAATTGATTAATATGAATTTTAAATGATATAAAAGTTTAATATATTCATATAGTTTGATTAATTTTGATTCATTTTTGTTACCAAATTCATATATATACCTTTAATTCTCTGTTACATATACCTTAAAAATTAGAAACTTTTCATTTTTAAAAACAAAATCACTTTTCCTCTTCAAATTCGAACCATCTCATATTATTATACAAAATTAAATTAAATTTAGTAAATTTATTAAATTATCTAATATAAATAGAGAGAAAAAAAAATCATTGCAAGGTTAATTTTAACCACCACACGATTCGTGTATATATAAATTTTGAAAACGCAAATGTGATATATTATAATATTAACACCTTTCTTCAAAATATCACCATCACCACACCACACAATATATTCATAACCGCAATATACTCGCCATCCGTATATTATAATTTATTCAAACCAAAAAATTTGTTTTTTTATCACAATTTTTTTTCTTTCTTCAGTCAAATGGTCATATATTTTATTTCATTATCATATATATATATATTTAATTGAGTAATTAGCGGAAATAATTAGGAAAATTAAAATTTTTTTTTGATAAAATATATATATTTATATTTTAACTATATTTAATATTATTTTGTTTATTAAATTTAATTAGTTTTAATGATAGAAAATACATATCAAAAAACTCAATGAATCATTTATAAACATATGTAAAGATACGAAAGTGATGTGATGTTTATCGAAAGAAAAAAATAAAATTCCCTTTATTAAAACAATTTTAATTTAAATAAATTTCTATATAATTTTGAAAACAAAAGATAATAATAAATAATATTGAATATAATTTTTAGAAAAAGAAAACTAATATTACAATAATTAAAAGCAAAAAAAAATCCCCCCATTAATTTCTATATATATAAAGAAAAACTTTCTATTATTTTTGTTTTTAATTTTATTTTTATTATTATTATTATTATTGAAATGTTCTAAACGATTATTTTGTATTGCATTCTATAATATTACTATATCATATAAGAATATATTATTAGGTCAAATTAAATTTATGAAAAATACAACTTTTTAATAATTTTAATTTTTATAATTATTTTTTTTAAATAGTTCTGTATATAATGAAAAATAACTTATTGTAACAAAACAGGTTAAAAAAAATATTTCAACAGGTTATTTTTTTATTTTTCTATTCATTCAGAATGTTATAATTTTTCAATATAGACAAATTAAAAATGCAATGAATATAAATCAAATAGAGGCAGAACAGAATAAATGCAAATGTCTATAATTATTAAGATATATATATATAGAAAATTAATTTAATTTTAATTCTATTTAATTAATATTTATATAGCAAAACGTTTACGATTTTTCAAATTCTATGAACATTTTTTTGGTTTAAACCTTTGAATATAAAAAAAATCAAAAAAAATATCATGAAAATTAACTTAATTGTATAGGTGTGATATTTTTTGAACATTGGCTTTAGTTAAATTTTGAGATTTTGACACTATATCGAAGAATTTTATGATATATATTAAAGGTTTCATCACTTAATGGTTATAGAGAAAAATAAGTACACAGAAAAATAAGTTATGCAATTTAATATTGACCGTTTATTGATCACATTATAAAATATCCAGTTTAAAGAAAAATCTCATACCCTTGAGAATATTATGTTTTTTTTTTTGTATTTAATTAATTAAAAAAAATGGAATATTTTATAAAACAATCCATTTCTTGTCATCCTTCAAAATATCATTATAATATTTTTATATGCGCAAAAATAACATAAAAATGTCTATATAATATAAAGTTCATCATCTGTTTATATTTTTATTTTATATTATATTTTTATATTTATGATGAATTAACGATAACAATTGTTTTGAATAACAATTTCAACCCAATTTTATTATAGATTGTGTTAGACCTTTGTTTTTAATAAACCATCCTTTCATTTTTTTCAAAAAGTACATATACATTTTATAAGTTCGATTTTATTCTTTATTATTAAGTTTACATTTTTAAACACTTTTTATCGGGGGTACAAGCAATTAAAATTAATTTTGTATATTGCAAAAATATTTAAGTGAAAGGATGTTGAAGTTTTAAAATCCATATATACCATATGGTTGGAAATTATTTAAATATTCCTTTACCGATTAACATAAATATAGTCAAAAAATGTCCATGAATGTCGACCAGGTAAAATATAGAATAATATTTAAACTAGATTAAAATATGTTAAGTTAATAATACCCTATTCAAAAAGCGTAAACATTTTTTCAACAATGAACCGCGTTTAATATCAAATTAAGAACAAAACAAAACAGAAAGAGAATAGAATTTTATTATGTTAAAAGTAAAAATTGTAGGTAATTTCGAATTCATTGCATTAATTCATTTTTTTTTATTATGTCACTTCTTTTTTACTATAAAGCTATATATATATATTACAAATTTTCGATTATAATATAACGATTTCTATATATAAACAACATTAACCATTAAATAATTCCATGTTTTATTTCAATATATTTATATTTATATAAATAGGCATATGTTATGTGTATTGTATATATACATTAAATATTACATTTATATCACGTACACTATATATACATATATAGTTTCATTATTTGATTACGCGTTTGATTACAAATAGTTTGTGGCATGCAAAATATAAAAATCATTTAAAATTATTTTATTTTTAACAACAAAAATTGTTTATGAAACTTTTGATATAAATCACAAATTAGAATGATCATTTTTTTTTCCGTAAAATCGTATAAAAATAATAATATATAAAGTTGAATAAAAACATATATTATATGATTGTTTTTTTTTTATTTATGTAGATCACATATTGTGTTAATTGAATTGACATTGATGTAAAATTAAAAATATTTTTAATATATTTACGATACATTAAGTAAAATTAAATGATAATAAAATTATATTTTCTTTTTGCCTATTGGATTTATGATGGTATTTTCATTTTATAACAATTTTCTGCCGTTTTCATATAATATTTTGAATACTGTTTTTTAATTGTTAATTTACGTTTTTTTAATGTAAAATTATTATTCGCATGATATTGCTAATTTTTCTTTGCTAATTTGTATTTATTATATTTCTTCATTGCACATTGCATTTTCATTTATTATTAATCATATATATAATATTGTAGAGGTAATTTTTTAACATCAAAACAATTATATTTAAATAAAAAAAAACGCAACAGATATATAAAAATATTTTTCTTATTTATAAATATATACCATACCACTATTTTATATATGAAAATAATATGCTTAAAGCACATTTAATTATATATAAATGACTATAGAAATGAAACTTAAAACTGTATATACATTATTTGGTTTTGTTATCAATGAATTTGTAAATTTTCCTATTTATGTGGAAAACTTTAAGCACGATACATTCAATCATATAAAATAATAAGTTTTTAACGAAAAGCTTTTTATAAACGGAAAGGTAAAATTGAAGTTAAAGTTTATATTTAGCTCAGGCAAACAATCGATTTTCATTTGCATTGATTATTGTTATTGTTAACAGATGGAGATGATAGTTTTAATTTTATTTTTTCATTTTCATTTAATTTAATTGAATTTAATAATAATGAAATAGTATATTTAATTTAATAATTACGCGTATCCAAGTTAGTGTATATGAAAATAAATATACTAATATGCATATATTATAATACGTGAAGGCGAAATGTGTGTGTATTATATATAAAAAAAAATAATTTGGATTATGTATTACAATTTAATTTAATTATATTTATTATACAATTATATTATTGTAATTGTATATATAGAATAAATAAATAATTTGATTTTTAATCTCCATTACACGTTGAAGGATATGTATTTTTATTATTGTTATTATTATTATTATTATTATTCAGTTATATTTGTTTATAAAACTCGAAAAAACTGACATTGTTTTAAATACAACCATTAATCGAACTATGAACTATATATTTTATATACTATATATAATCATCATTCAATAATTCGAAACAGTCAGATGACGTTTTTTGAATTTATTTCATTCTTTATAAAAAAATATTATACACACGGCACGTCAGCAATTCATTGTTCTCATGTTTAGTTACATTTGCATTAATATTTATACTTATTGGTTGAATGCCTTTTCATAAATTAAGAAAAATGAAGTTTTATTAGTACATATTCATCATTCAATATGAATGTTATGAAAGGAATATCTTTGTGTAAGAATTTAATATATATAGTTACTTATAGTAAGTACATTTTCGTAAACTTAATCTCTTGTAATGTTGTCTATATTTTAAATAAATTATTGTAATCGTCTTAATGAAAATATTTCCATCGATCACATTCCAACCATTTTTATCCTTGTGAATCTTTTAAAATTCCCATTACTTTTTAATATACTAAATGCGAATTGCACTGTATAAGGATAAATACGTTTACTATATACCTTTATTGTTTATGTATACATACAATTTAAAGTGAAGGGACATTTTGTTAAATTGTTACTTATGTCGAATGAAAATAATTATAATGACAATGAGATTAATGCTTTATTCGGGGAGGTATGAAGTAATTATTGATAAATGAACAATTTTTTTTACCAAAAACAAATGGTCTACATTTTATTTTATTTACTTAAGTTTGCACTATTCTGCAAATTAATGTTATATTTTTCAATACATTACTTTATAGAAACATTAAGATTGCAAAAAAATACTCCTTCAATATCATTAATATATGTGAATAATATAGTCTAGAAATCAATTAAACGTTAACAACAAAAAAAAATCACTATTTTTTGCATACATTCAACAGGTATTATATTTAATGTTATATTTGCATAATTAAATATATATCATATATATATATATTATATTAGCATATATATTATTAAATATAATTTATATTTTTAACCTTTTATAAAACTAATATGTTTTATATATCATATATATATATTTTTAATAACATCAATTTATATTTTTTTTTATTATAATATACAATGTCATTAACATATATGTAAAATATGCAAGGATAAATAATCTATATAATGCGTATTAAAAAAAATATAAAAGCTTCCTTTTTTAATACATTATTAATAGTTACTTGTTTATGTAACTTATTATACAATTATGAACTCAATTTTAAGGACTATAAGTATCAATATTTTTTATCATTATGTATAATTGATAAAATTAACATAAAATATATGGATAACTATAAATTATATTGCAAATTTTTTATGATTATTATTAAAATTTGATATATCGTTAATAAAATTAATCAAAAAAAAAACTTATACAACTTAAATAAGACTTCAAAAAACAAATTACGACACAATAAAATTATATACACAATTAATTACTTAAATAAATTCAAAGTACAAAATGAAATATTATAATATATAGTCAATATAGTGTATAATAGTGACACCGCAAATTTATTTACGTCAATGGTTATAATTTGCGAGAATGTTATATTGTATATATAAAATGTATAATTTTTGTCTTTACTATTTTAAAAAATTTTTTGCTATATTTAAAATGATATATAAAAAATTGTTACACGCATATATAATATGTATATATAGATTGATAAAATACAGACAATATAATATGTTCGGTGAAAGTTATATCACCTCAAAATCAACTCGATATACAATATATATCAAATTAAAATTAATCGGGTTTTTTTTATTGCGCTGATACTCAAGTATATAAAATAAATTTCAAATTGCTTAATAAATAGATAAATAACAGACAAAATTAAATACAATTCTCGAAGTGATGAAGATAAAATTATTCAATTTAGGTTATATACTTTCTTATATTTATATATAGTTATAGTTGTTTTTAAGGAATATCAAATGAGTTCCGATTAGTATTGCAAAATGTTAATTAATTAATATAATTTCTCTAATATAGTATAAAAATCCTTTTATTATTGTGATTATAACCAAAATAAGATCAAAGTTTAATTATAACTATAACAGAATTAGAGTTATTCTAAAATACATACTCATTATATTATAGTTATTGATTTTTATGATAGCATTGATATAACATTTTACCAATTAATTTCCATTACACATGTGGCAGTAATTGATAATTTTACCTTGGTTTTTCGAAGTTTAATTTTTTTTAATTATACTATATAAAATATGCATGAATATTCATTTCGTTGTAATTTTTATTGATCAAAATAATTCATTTACATATATATAACGATTGTTGATTAAATCAAATAATTTAAAATTGGATTATTGATCACCTATATTATATATATATAATTTTAAAATTAATAAAATACGTATAGATATATAAATTTAGATTTAAAAAAAAAATATCTTTGTAAAAGATCATATAAAAAATGATCATAAAATTTATATAGTATACAAACACAAGATTTTATTTTTAATACATCTATACAATGACAATTGTACTTAAATATTTTTTGTACATGAAAATTTTGAATGTTATTTTTTTTTAAATATATGCAGAGCTATATCTAACTAAGTATCTACCTACATATAATTGATTAAAATTTAGATTAAAAAATATATATAATTAACATAAATGTAATAAATTCTCTGTGCAGCATATACATATATATTAAATGACGTTCGTATTCGTGAAAAAATGATTGATATGTGATTATAAATAATATATAGATAAATTAATATTAGAGTCATATAAGATACATTGAACTTGAATTGAATTAAATATATCATATTTTTTAAAAATATCTATTTATCTTGTCATGATTTTAATTTATTAGGATCCGATATTAGATTATTAATTAAGGTAAAGAATTATTACAAATTCTTTGGTTCGAGGTATTTATAGAACTAAGTATTTATCAAAGTTTTCACTTCACATTTGCACGGTTAAATAAATACATCTTCACGTATTCAACACGATATACATCATATATAAATATATATTGATTTCTTCATAAATGATTTGTTAAATATATTATATATAAATTTTTTTATTACATGTTAAATCCTTTATAATATTTTATATAATCTGCGATTTTATATATATTTGTTTAGACAATTTATAATTTGCTTAGACATACACGCGTAAAAAAAAACAGGTAATATAACATCAATTATAATAGTTTATAAATACATAAAAAAAATATTCTATTAGTGTTCAATATAATAATATATTTTGTTTAATATAGAAATCCATAAAAGATTTCTATATATACTATTAACATTTATCATATATATTTTTAAAAGAATTTCATGAATTCATGCATGTGCTAATAACAATTGAATAATTTGTAATATTGAAACCTTTTTTTATCAGAATATAAACTATGCTCTGCGATATATATAAAATACAATCATTAATTATATTATTATATATTAGACTGTACTGATTATTATACATCATAAACACATTTTAGCTTATTCAACATATGTTAATTTAAATTAAATAATTTTAATATTTATAGTTTCATATATATATAATTGATTTTAAATTGAATATCTTATGATTATATTCTCTATATATATAAATTCAATAATGTTTTTCAAATAATTTATAATATAAATATAATTTTTATTATATATGCGAGTTTATACAAAAAATTATATTATATGTGACTTTTGTTTTTAATAGTTTCATTATTATAAATATAAATCTATAATTGAAGAAAGCAAAAAAAAAAAACATAAAAAGAATTTAATATAGAAAATTTTTCAATTATATTATAAATCATTGCGTTCAATTAAATAAGTTTATATATACTATATCATTAAATTCCAATTACACAATTCATTTCAGGAAATATTATTAATATATTTCTGAGTTTGAATTAAAGGTTTTATGTGTATATATATATGCTGCATATAAATAAAAAATTAATAAAAAAAACCACAATAAAAAAATACATCAATTATATATATGTAATATGTATGATGAACAAAAAATTAAATATATATGCTGAAATTTATGAATCTCACGATATATATATTTATAAAAAATACAATATATACAAAACATGCAAATATAATCTAATATAATAATAAAATATTATATCATTATAAATATATGGAATTTGAAATGATATAATATAAATGAAAAGAAATAAATTCAAATATAATTCAAATGCAAATAGATTATATATACATAAATAAATATATTTAAGATTGAATTAAAATTTATATGTGATTCAACGTAGAATTTTGTGAAAATCCATCTACGCGACGACATAACAACATTCAACATATTTTATATAATATATATATATATGGGTTTTTATTTCGAATAAATATTGACTATTTTCATTATCGCATATATATAGTAATATAGTATAGGATATATTGACGTATTCATTGCTATATATAAACAACGATGGTATTTTTATCATCATATAATAATTTACCATATATATATATATATATATATATATATAATTATGATTAGAAATGATTATCAAAATGTAATGGTTTGTGGATCTTAGATATGACGTAAAATTAAAAGAAAACTTTTTAGTTAAATTGAGATTTCTTTTTTTAAACAATAATGAAAATTATTTCTAATCATAAAAATGATATTTATCTATACAATATACAAAATGTGCGATTGTTTTATTACATTAATCATTTCAGTAATGTATATAATAACATTCATTCTTAATAATTCACATACTTTATATTATTCACGTGCATTCATTCAGTCGTATTTATTGAATAAATTAAAGTCAAACATTTATTCTGCAAATTCTTACTGTATACATAGTAAATCGATGATGATTATTTAAATGTTAACACCATACCTTGTTCGCATGGAATTTTTATAGAAAATATTTTACGATGTTATATTCACTTGTGAAAATTCCCAAATATTTCGAACACTCTCTATTTGTTTGGTTATTGGGTTTTATTTATTAATTTGTTTACCATTTTCTAATATATGAATCGCAAGAAATACCATAAATTATATTATGAATATATACAGATAACTCTTCATCGAACGAGCTCTGTAATCAATCCGGTTTTTTTAATTTGTTGGCTCCATAGTTTTATGAATAAGAAATAAGCTATGAAAATCAAATATAAAAAAAAACTCTAATCAACGATTTTCTGTCCTTTTTCAGTCCCTTGAAAAATCGTTGAATAAAGAGTTAACTGTGTATTACAATCATATCATTTATTGAATCAAATGAACTTTAATCCATCAAATTACAAAATCAATTTGGCATTTTGTATTTACATATGCTAACCGCAATTTCAGTATTATATCATTCCACAACATTAATATCGCACATTTAGTCTATCGATAAACTACTCCAAATAGGAATCCTAAATATATTTCTTATTGATTTATACACAATCCAAATTAAATTTTCTACAATATTTTTACATGAATTTCTTCGTTATATTTTTCATACCTTGATATAAAAAGTCAATTAAAACAATAATATAGAAATATCGAGTATATATATAGAAAAAAGATTGTGTTCAAAATATTTCTTGGAAAAAAAATTTACAATTATACGTGTATTTATTATATGAATTGTAATTAACTTTGAGAATTTGATATACCTTCTTTTTTTCTTTTATATATTCATGCATTCAATGGAAGGTTAAAATTTTTTTTGCTTTTTTATCGCTCTTGTATAATAATAATTTTTTACATACCTATTAATAATTTGTATTAATATTTTTTGATCACATATTTTATTAACATATACGAACTTCATATGATCAAAATTCAGTTTTGTGTTTTATTTTTATGGATCAATACAATATACATACATACAAATATGAAATGATTTTTATATTAATTGTATACATATAATATAATGATTAACCTGTTTGAAAATATATTGTTTATCCAACATAAACATATATATATTTACATAATAAAAAGGAAAAACTTTATAAAATCATGTAATACTTTTACTCTCGTATATTCACCAACCATAAATAAATGTTTATTAATGTATACATGTACATATATTTAATCACATATAATTGCAAATCAATATACAGTCGTCTGTAAATGGTATATATACATATACGTAAAAATATACCTGTAGAAATAATCTGATATTTTTATAATATATATAATAATTTTATATGTATACATATAATATTAGTATTTATATATGCTTATACCATCAATGTATATAAATATATAAACAGACAGAGGTATGGTTAAATTACTTCTTTATTTTTCCTTTCTTTTTTATGTATACTCAACAATTTATGAAATATTAATAACATATATATATATATATAACTGATATAACTAAAGTGGCCAAGTGACATACTTTTGAAATTATGTAATATCATACATATACAAATTACATATCTAGGTATTATAAAATATATAAAATATCGACAACCCGACGATCAGTTTTATATGTAAAATATACAATATAAAAGATTGTAACTGCAGAAACAGTAGCAGTCACATATATATATATATATATATACATTTATTTAATTCATTGACATATTGTTACTATATACATAAATATATACAACGGATGACATATGGAAAAATACATAAACATATGATATTCAATATAACCATTTTCAATAAATAAATATATAGTATTAATTCATTACATGTATTATAAATTTTATTGGTTTTACTTTTATGTAATATATATAAATATATGGTATATAAAGATATTTTTAATGGATAAACAATACCATATTATTTTATTAAATAATATATTATAATGAATTCTTTCTTTGTGTAATGATGATAAAATTTTTATCGTTTACAATAAGCGTTGTTGTCTGTTTATATATTGTAAAACAAAAAATTTGTGCAAGAAAATGTAAACAATAATATAATTACTTTCGCTTTTTATGGTGTGAATTTTTATCATAAACATTTTATAAATATCCTACTTATACTATAGTATGTATGTATATGGATTCTGGAAACTATATATGAAGGTATTTCTTACCTTTATATTTAAATATATTTTTTATGGATTGGATAAGAACGAAATAAGAACATAAATAACCAACTTATTGTCGAATTATTCAACATAGTTTATATATACTATAGGTTTAAGTTCATATATTTTTTTATTAAATTGTTACGTGGAAATAATTAAAAGTGAATTAATTTATATAATAAAAAAATAAAACGAATGTGTATAAAATAAAAAATAAAAAAAATGTATTTCATTTAAATATATATAGATATACTCGTATATATGTATTTGTAGATTGGTTTAACAATGTCATAATGTATGCCTATATATTATAATAAAATACATTGTATTGCTACGTTGGAGTATTTATAAAAAAAAACTGAATATCAAAAGTTTAAAAATACGATGAAAGAGAAAAAAATTTATGCGATATCTTATAAAGATAGTTGATATAGAAAATTTGTTTGGAGATTTATAAAAAAATAAAGGCAATCAATAACTAAAACGATTTTTGTAAAGACATAGTTAAACTACGAGCCGTATCCCGAAGTTCCACTTAACTATATGTACACAATTTGGCATATACGGAACAGAATGCATTGAGTTTTGATTATAATTTATCATGCAATTTCTCAAATACTCACATAAAAAAATATAAATAATTAAAAAAATCTGTATACATTAGTTGAAACAATTATAACAATTCATTTAAACAGTGATTTTACTATAGCGGATTAGCGGCGATACATAGGTATATATACAAATATTGAAACATATAACATTTGTAAATTATATAATATATTGTAATTTATATGTAAATGTATATATTTATATAAATTATCACTAAATGTGTGCAATTTTGCCATTCATTATAGAACAAATTATTAAAGATTGTTGTTTATAATTGTTATAATGAATACGGATATTGCATATATATAAGCAGGCAGACATAGACGATAAAATATAAATGACTAATATATAAATGTATTTATTTCAGGTAAATAGAGTTTAATATATACCTATATATTTACTTGGCTTTGGATATCTTATTTTTTTTTTTAGTTGTTATATTACCAACTAAAAAAGATACCAACCAAACCATACCACTACTTATTTTTTAAATATATATATATATATATAGTACATATATAAGATATTGTCGTAATCGCTTGCATCATTGGTGAAAGTTCCATTTGTTGTCTATATATATATTATTTAATTTATATTATAAATTGGTATACATAAATAAATTTTTATATTTTTACGTATGTTAGTAAGAAAAATACGATGGTATTTGATTTTTTTTTTTGACAAAAAGTATATAATTTTGGTAATTTAAGTCAAATTCAAATAAATTAAGTCAAATTCACTCACATAAAGGTCATCTAAAAAGATTTAATGGTATATATAGAAAAAAAACTACCTTGATTCGCCAGGTTCATTGACTGACATCCGACACACATCGCGCAGAGATTAATTATCATTAAAAGAATATATCCACAGTAGCAATTCGTCGAATTTGTATGCCATTTTTTTTTTTAGACCTTGTGCGAATTATTATAATATATAATCTTTGTTTTCACTAAATTATAACCTGTTGTTGTTAAATAACTATAAAACATATAAAACAAATTACATATTATCTTGTAAAGACAATATAATAGATGTTGTTTTATATATACAAGTGGATTTTCTATTATTTTGGTGCGTATTTCACGAAACTTAATATAAGAATTTGAATGTGAAATAAAATTAATGTGTTATTACAATCGACGATTGGTTTAATAGTTCGATAACGATAGTCCTTCTGTTGGTGGTTTGTTATATATATGTACGGTGATACAGAAAAAATGATACAGAAGAGTCATACAGAAAAAATAATACAGAAAAATTAATTAATAATGAAAAAAAAACGTTTTGCATATTATAAATATTATAAACAATAAACCGATATCAAAAAATGTTTAATAACAGAATTAACCTATACATATTAATTATTGACAACTTTTTATTCATTGTATAGAGGGATAATTTTTTCAAATGTATTATTTATAAATGAATGCTGTATTAAATTAATTAAACATAATATTATTAATTATTATATGGCACTTTTCAGTTCATATAATTATAAAACAAAATCAATAAGAAAAAAAACCATTCATTATTTTTTATTTCATAGAATTTATATATATATATAATGTTTGATTAATAAAAACATATTTATAGATAAACAAAAAAAATAAAAGTTCTGGAAATGTATATACATTTCTCGACTATATAACTATATATAGTATCACATATAATCACCTATATAATATTTATATATGTAAAATAATTACAATGCATATTCTGATATATAAATATATATATAATTATATTAAGAATATAGTAATCAATTAAGATAATAAACAGTATTATTATTTAGATTGTTATGCAAAAAAATAAAAAAAAATATTATGAATAATTTAATCACAACACAAGATTTTTTCTTTAAATACATGTGTATATATAGGATATTTGATTTGTTTTTTTATATAACTATAATGTGAAAATGACCATGACTTACAGCCAAGGAAAATATATAGTGATAAATAAATAATAATTAAGTTAATGACATAAAGATGAAAAAATTTAATATTCTATATATATATATATGATTACTGACTAATATTTCACTATTTGAAAAATAAAAATACCTGTCGATGTCTGTATCTCAGACTATATAAATATATATAAAATTTGTAAATCAAACCGGTATAAAATATTTGATTTATTTCACTGTGGCATTGATATTTTGCAAAACTTAATGTGTCCTTTATGTATTTTTAACAAATTTTTCACTTTATAACAAATTAAAAAGCTAATAATCTATAAAGAAAATTCGATAAATGTTCATGAAGAACGTGACTATTTTTTTTTAGAAGTATTTATAATTTTATATGGAAAACCCCATTCCCTTGCTCATCCTCCATTTTACGTGATTTAAAAATGATTGATTAAGCATGAAAACAAACATATTTCTTAAAGATTCGACATTTTTATTTGTGGATAAGAATTTTTTCGTTAGAAATTCACACATCTATTGATGAAAATGAATTGAATATTATTGTTATAAAAATATTAAAAAATAAACATTATATTAAAATTTCCAAGTATATTATATATATGTGAATTATGCGGTACATTTTTTATTTATATAAACATTTACTATATATGATTTATTATTAATGAATTAATTTTTATTAATTCTTAATAAATCTCGCCGTATATATATAGTGTTTATTTATGGAATTTCCGCAATTTAATGACATAATTCACAAATTATATATTGTATGAAGAATGAAAAATTGGCTCAGAATTGCTATATAAGAATATGTTAAAAATTATCAAATGCTTTTATAAAGAATGCAGAATTCACAAAAGTATATAAATAAAATTAAAAAAAAACTAATATATATATTATATATATTAAATTTCATGTATTTGTATATTTATAAATCAATATTTATTTTTATATTTAAAATCATATATGTTAGTTGATTAAAAAAATATTGAAACAAAAGTTGTATATGAACTAAAACTGATGGTATTTCGATTTTTATTCTCAATTTTCAGCTAATATAAAATATTCCATTGTGAATTCTTGTTCTTTTTTATTTTAATTAGCAAATTTTCCGTATGGAAAAATCAATATGATAATCTAGGGTGATATAGAGAGACAATCATAATCGTTTTTCCTAAATCAATACCAATTCGAATTTGTTATACAGTAAGATTAATGATCAATTATGTTACATGAAATATTTACAAATGAAAGTCCATTAATGATATATATATAGCATTGTATTTATATAAATATTTAGTAAAAATTGTCATTCACAGACAAATATTAAAAATTAAAAAGTATTTCATATAAATTTTTATTTATAGTAAAAGAACAAAATAAAATTGATGAACCGCAATTGCAGATTTTTTTTATATATTTCCAGAGTCATAAATAAATTAAAAAAAAAAGTAATCATCATTTCAGTTAATTCACAAAATGTATAAAAAAAAACAAATAATACGGTTTTTTTTTTACATATCAATACGAGTATTTTGTGGTATAAAAAATTTTATTTTTAAATCTGTTTTTACCATGAAAATGGATATAGAAAAATATATCTATAATTATAAGTTGTTGTTTTCATATATATGTGTGTGTATAAACAAATTATATATATATAGATATATTGAGAAAAAAGACAGAATCTATATAAATCTGCAGTGATCAATCGAATGAAAATAAATCTTTGAATAATAATTTTATTTCTATATATTACACCTTATATGTAATTCTCATAACTAAATAAATACTACTCTCTAATAATAAATGTAATATTATAAATATACAGGTAATTTAAATTATATAAATAGCAAAAGTAGCAATAAAACGTAATAAATAAACTACGTAACTATATATACATAAAGTGTACACGATATAAAAATGTATATAAAAACTTACAATAAATGTATAAGTAAAGTTATTCTATTTTATTCATACTTTTATTTTGGTATACCTCTATACAACGTTTACGATATTTCTATAAATAAATATATATAAAAAAAAGCACTATATATTAAATTCATTAAAAACGAAACATTCCATCTTTTTCTGTAATTTATAATTTTAAACTTTAAGAAATTTTATTTTTTATTTTATTATAATTTTCTGATCAAGTTTTATTTTCTATGCAAGAAATCTATATATGAATGGCTGTGTATAACACGACAGAGTCTATAAATACATCTTATATTATAAAAGGTTCATCGTTCAAGACAATTAATAATAATATAACTTTTATAATATTCAATCTGTGAAAATGTTTTATTCTTTTTCTTATATATATTAATGTATATATGACTTAAAAAAAAAACTGCTTGAATATCATATATACATAAGATTAAAAATAAATTTATATTCTCTATAATATTTTATTAAAACATTAATTTATTATTATAGGTGAGTTTTATGTGTATTTGTTTATGTATATATATTTTATTATATTATTTATATACATATATATACAAATCAAATTGCTTTTTTTATATTCATATAATACAAAAATTACATCGTTGTTTTTGTTGTTTGTTAACAAACAAAAAAAAAAGATTAATATATTACTTAATTTTTATACATTAAAAAATAAAAAATTCCCTCTTCTATACCTTTATTAAAACTTTATTGTTTCAGCCATATAGCATTCAAAAAACAAAGTTTAACTTTGACTTAACTTAAACACACTATACCATATATAGTTGATTTAAAGAAATAATAAAAAAAAAAACACAAACTAACTAACCACTTCTTACCGAATTCAACATATTCATATTGCTTAGTATATGTTGGACATTCAATGTTTTATGATGTCCATATATTTTATAAATATATTATTACAACGCGTCATTTATAAATAAATTTATTACTTTTTTTTATTAATATTTTATGAATTGTTTTTTTTTTTAATTTAATTTTAATATTTTTACATAATAATTTTTATCATTTACAAATGTGCAATTTTAATGATTTTTACAATTTAACATTTATTTGAAATAAGTTATTTATTGATCGCGTACAGTGTAATTACGCGGATTTTTAATAATTAAAAGTGATTTTATTTATATATATTATAAATAAATTATTATAACAATTATATAATTGAACGTGAATTCAATTAAAAATATAGAGAAATAAAAAAAAAATCAATTTAAATTTACCATATCATAAATAAAAGTGTGTTTAGTTTGTGATTTTTTTGGGTGAAAAAAAAAAATAAAATAATTTTTCAAATCAATTGTTGATTTTTATTTAAAATATATAATATTTTTGTTTTTTATTCAAGTGTAAGTGAATGTTATTTTTATTTATTTAAATATAGTGAAATAATTTTAAATTAATAAAATATGTATGTATATTTATAAAACGGAAAAAAAAATAAAAAAAATATGCAGTAATTGAATAAACCAAAAAAAATAAAATAAAATAACCCCTCCAATATATTAAATATTCCAAGTTTGCCTTTCTCAAAAAGTTTAACTTATATAGACAATATTAATATTTATAGATTTAGAACCATATAAATGAATAATAAAAAAAATCTTAAAAAAATCTATCTTTAAAAACACAAAATACAAATTTATTAATTAACTTTTTTTTTTTATTTATTCTATTTTGCATATAAGTAAAAATATTTAAGTGAATGTTTTTTTTTTTAACATCCAATCAATTTTTTTATTCAAATTATTATATAAATAAAGAATAATAAATTTATGACCTTCATATCTTTATTTTATTGAATATTGTAATTTTTTTTCATTAAATTGTATTTTATTTATATTTTCTGTATATATTTTTACATCGTGGTCAGTTTATTTATTTTTATGTTTACCACCGCGATATATAGTTAATATAAAGTCTTTGTCAAGTTTTATACATACACCTTTATTATATTCATATAATTTATATAATATAATTTATATATATATATATATATATATATATATATATATATATATATTATTAAAAAATATTTCCAAATTTAAATTTTTATACAGACCGCCACTTTGTATTATACAATAATCATTTAAAAAAAATTTAATTACTCATTTTTATTATATAATTGTTTCATTGATTTAATTTTGTAAAAATCTATTTTGTTTATTTTAAAATTACTAATTATATTACAAAACAGATTAAAATTTGTATACGTCATGTCGTCGTTCGTTTATTAATGAGTATATATTATTTTAATAATCATCATTATTATGTGTAAAAATAAATTAAAAAAATATTGTTAAATCATTTAATTTCAAAGTAAAATTTATATTGAATGAAAATAAAGAGCAAAAAAAACAATTTTAATTTATTTGCATTGAATCATTGAATTATATAGAATTAATTGATCTTGAAAAATTTCTTTATTTGAATAGTAAAGCAAAAAATTATTTTTATATAATCTTAATATATATCCTTTTCATTTTGGAAAACTATTACAAAATGTTATTTGCGATGGGATGCAAAATGATTCTGTGATTTATTTGAGGTTTTAACAGATCTTTAAACTGAATCTTCTATTATTTTCGTACTTAACTAAATAAAATATTAACCCAAGGGATATTAATGCACCTACGTCTGAAATCTACTTGATCATTTTTATTGAAATAATTAAAAATGATTTTTTAAAAAAACAATATTAATTATTTTTCTATAGAAATTATATTAGAATATTTTGTTTCCGCAAGAATAATTTATGAAATCCAAATTAATACGCTCAATATATTTTTTTTGTAATATCATCCGAAGGATATTAATAATATATTTTTATATACCATAATTATTTATTATGATTATTATAATTAATTGCCATCGTTGATCGATATTTTTTATCATATACATTACAAAACATATTTTTAATTTATGGATAATATTTTTGTATAATTGATAATTAACGACGATATATATATATAATTTAAAATGCAAATTGAATTCTTCGTTAATATATTAACGAACAAATTACTTGTTTATGATATTAATCATAAGCTCTTATTAATTTTTTTATAAATTAACATTTTCTATTTTTTATTTTCTTTAAAAGCGAAATTTTCAGTATACATGAACATTTTCTTAAAAGTAATAAATGTTGATGGGTTTTAATTTTTTCCACCCTGTATATGTATATATAAAATATTATCGTTTGAATATTATTATTTAATTTTTTAAAATGAACCCTTCTTTTTTCTATATATCTATATAAAAAAAAGTTATTAATAAATAACGTTTTTATATATGTAAATGTGATACGAATAAATATAAATTTTCCAAATGAATTATTATCATTATAAAATTATTGATTTTCTGTTTTTCCTATATATAACCTTCTATTGGTTCTATATATGCATGTATCAATATAAATATAATTATCTTAATACAAATACGATATTTAAATTGTTATTGATTTAAAAATTTTATGAAAAAAAAAACTACCAATACTCTACATATATATACGATTATAAATATATAATGTATGCAATACTCAAGGCAATAGAAACAGCAATTGAAAGACACATGTACCAAGTGGTCATACTAACTGACTCCTTGAGTTCATGTCAAGCACTCAGCAATGCCACAGCAAACCAGACACAACAAACGTACTACGAGAACACAATAATAGCCCTATGCAACAATAATCCGGACTTTAAAATAATAATTCAATGGGTACCCGCTCACTGTGGTATTTCGGGAAACGAAATAGCAGATGAAGCGGCAAAAGAAGCAACGACCTTACAAAATACAACAAACATTCAATTACCACCACAGGATATCTGGAGACACATCAAAACAGAAATCTGGACAAAATGGCACCAACAATACCTTATACAAACACAGGATAGAGGACGCTGGAACTCAGAAATAATAAATGCATCGCCAAACCAAACACCATGGTTCAAAGGAACAAATTTAAATAGCAGACAAACCAAAATCATCAATAGACTCAGAAGCGGACACACCTTCGACAACACCTTTTTAAAGCTGATAAAACAACCAAACAACATAAATTGCACAGAGTGCAACGCAACAAACGACTTCAAACACATAATCACCCAATGTAAAACTTACGATAAATACAGAAAAAAATATAAATCCTTAACAACAAGCCAAACCTTAACAGACACTTTAAAAAATCAAAACAACTACCCTGACATAATAAACTTCATTAACGAAATCGGAATACAGTTCTAAGAAACCGGACATCATAAGAAACCCCGAACAAATAATAAAACGAAATAAAAACCATAAAACTCCATATGGTGCACTAGTGCTAGGAGTATAAATAAAAATAAAAAAAAAAAAAAAAAAATAAATATATAATGTCACCTATATTTGAAAATATCGTATCGTATATAAACGGTAAAATATCACTTAAATTCAATTTGTATATAAATGAGTTCAGGTATTTTTTATATATAGGTATATAAAAATACACCTGTATAATTAGAAATTTTATATTGTGTATTTATATCTATATATAATCGGCTAATCTATATTTATATAACAAGTGAATGTATTTTTCCTTTTATAAAAAATAAATTTTTACAAATCAAATTCAACCAATTTTTTAATTAGTTTTGCAGTATTTTTTAATACATATTTTCATTTATTATCATTTATTTTGTATAAAAAAGGATTTTACTTAATTTTAATAAGGAAAAAGTTGAATTTGATTTGTAAAGGGTTGAATTTGATTTGTAAAAGGTTGAATATGAATTGTAAAAAGTTGAATTTGATTTGTAAAAAGTTGAATTTGATTTGTAAAAGGTTGAATTTGAATTGTAAAAGGTTAAATTTGATTTGTAAAAAGTTGAATTTGATTTGTAAAAAGTTGAATTTGATTTGTAAAAGGTTGTATTTGGACTGTAAAACCTATATATTGAATTTTGTTAACATTTGAAAAACATAAATAATTTGTTTATTATATAAAATAAAATGAATTTTTTACCTTAATAAATTTATGTATGTATTTGATTCAATGAATATATAATATTTTCCCTCATAAAAGCTTATATTATTATATATAAAAATAAAGAGGGATATGAACTATAGATGTAAAATAAATAAATTATTGATCTTTCATGCGTATACACCTTTATTATTTATATTTATATATATATACGGATGATATACCTCTGGCTTTTATGAAATCGTTATATTTAGTAACCACATATATGGTATACAATTATTTTATTTATTTTGTATATAAAAAAGGTCTTTTATGTTTCGATAATTTCCCAGACGCAATTACATAACCTAATTGAGAAATTACTATCTCTCCTCATCATATTAAATAACATACCTCCAAATATATTTTTATAAAAAAAATATTTCATTATATTGAGTGGGTTGTTATTTACCCGGCTAATGATATTAAAATTTTATTTGTATCGCTAATGTTACACATTTTATTTAATGTTTTTGTACCACAACAATAAAATTACATTTGTTTTACAAAAAAAAAAACTATAATATGCATATTATATGATTTATAAGAAATCTTTTTTGTATTTATTACATTTATATAGATATATTTAGAGAGTCTTAATTTATATATATATGGTGTAATAAATATATTTATAATAAAATATACGTCTATTATTATAAATATATGTGAAAGACAAAAACCAAGTATATATATTCATTCAATCGCATATACATACATATATATATATATAAAATTTATACGCGATGTTATAATCAGTATTATATATATACCATATTTTATGCGCTATTTAGATTTATGCATATAAATATTTTACATATGTAATAATAATGTAATAAATATAAATTAAAATTATAAAAAAAAACATTTTATATAAAATTTGTAAATAAATTACATATGAAATGTGAAATCGAAAGTTATTCTGAAGGCCTGCAATTTTCGCACAAATATATTTATATATTTATTTCAATAAATGAAACTTTATTTGTTTAATTTCTCAAAACTACAATATATTTTTCATTACATTTTGTTTTAATTCTTTTATTTTTAAAATGGAAAATAAGAAAATGTATTATTTATATAGATAAAAAAAAAAACAATTTTCCACACAATTATTCATTTTTATTAAATGAACATACTTTTTTTTCATAAGCAAATTGTATAACAATTTTCATTTATAATTTTCAATTCTCCATATTTTTATATATATATATATATATATATATAACAAACGTATTACACAAATCTTGTTTATATACATATTTAATATAATATTAGACATATAAATAAATTAAAAAAATTATAAGTTGAACAATTATAAATACAATTTTTTTCTTATATTATTCAATTTCAATGATAACTGCATATTTCATTTGTATACATATGTATTAAATAGTACCCATAAATATAATTAATATTTGAATTCTTTGATTTTCTCATATACGAGACTGCAAAATTAAATGTTGTAAGATTTATATAATATATTTATCGCTGCTAATATATGTAATGATTATATTTTATTGTAATTTTTTACACTAAATAAAAAATATAAATAATCATAAAAGTAATAAAATATATATATAAATTATAGTCTATGCATATCTTTATAAAAGTTTTTATATACATTAATATGATATGATTATATTAAATGCAACAATAAACTTGTTGAGTTCGCATTTAATTATATTGGATGTTTTTTTTTTATTAAGATTTTTTCGAAGCAATAAGTTAATAAGAGTTAATTAATAATAAATAAATGATGTTATTTTTTTTGTTGCAAATATCATTAAATTATCCTGATTTCTTTGTTGTACTGCAAATGTTTATTAAAAATTCCAATATTCGTTTATTAATGATTAGTTAGATTAATTATTGTCATTAGATTTGTATAGTATAAAAGAGTTTGTATATTAATCAAACAAAATACTAAAATTAAATCCTAAATAAACAAACAATTAAATATTTTATATAATTATCAATAGTAAAAAATTCTAAATTGAACCGTTCTCTATGTAAATGGTATGAGTAATATTTTATAAAATCCATTAAAAAAAAATATTTAAAAAATTAATCTAAAGTATCATTTATAAAATTAATTTATTAATTATTACCATTGTAATTATGTATTATTGTCTGATATTTATATAATAAATATATAATATGAGTTTATTTCTATCGAATTGTGTTAATAAATTAATTACATTCAATTCATTATATTATTTATTAATTTTATTGATTTAGTTTTTTTTTTGTTTATGACTATTAATAAAATTTCATTTACGTGCTTTATGATATAAAAAATAATCATATAATTATGAAGGTTATAATAAAATAAAATTCTTTTAATGTATATTTTTTAAATTAAAATATCTTTATTAACTATATATTATAATGCGTATATTGTGAAAAATATTCAAATGATGATATTTATATTTAGTCATCATATAATTAACAAAAGAAAAAAGTGTTGAAGATTAAATTTTCCAACTTTAATTTTTTTATTAAGATCCATCGTACCATCATCATCATATAAAAATAATAATAATAAAAAATATTGATGAGTACATTTGCACCGACAAATAATAATACTTACTATATGATTAATGTTTTCACTTGTTCACAATTGTATATAAGATGTCTATAAGCTAAATAAAATATATAGAAATAGATAGATGGAAGAGGGGTTCAAGGTTTTTCAAATGTATGTTGTTTGTTGTATGTAAAATTTTTAACATGTTTTTATGGCAAAACAAAAAAATCTTGTAATAATAAAAGTCTTAAGAAAGAAACATACATACATTTAAGAGTCTTAAGAAAAAAACTTTTTTATAATAAGTCACACAGTTAAAAAGTCAAATGAATAAAAAAATATATATATTTAGACTAGTTTTTAATATTAATTTTTTTCACAACATTATTATTGAAATATTCTAAATTAATTATCTATTATACAAACAAAAAACAATATTTTCCAATAAAGTAATTAAAAAACTCGTTCACGTGAAAATATTTGAAAAATCGTATCCTTAATCAATTCAATTACTGCATATAACATATATTTGAACAACATTCAATCTATAATTTTTAATTTAGATATATATAAATATATATTATTAAAACATAGTGCATAAAACAAAACAATAAATAAATATACATACATATTAAATAAAATAAATAAATAAATGAAAAATTAATTATTTTCCAAAATTATAATATCTATACAATTCAATAATTACAGCGTGCAGATTTTTTTTTTATCTGCCGACATCAATTTAAAAGAAAAAAAGTATTTAAATTACACAATATACAAATAGGATAACAAAATTTAACAAAAAATAAACAAAAGGATAACAAAATGTTAATCACGTAAGTTATTAATCATATTTAAAAATTATATTTAAAAATTATGTGAAAATTCAAGTGCAATATAGTTAAATCAAGTGCAATAGTTAAAAAATATTGTGATATAAATTAAAATTTAATAAATAATTTTAAGTAAAAAGAGGAAAATTATCTGTTTATAGATAACAGAATTTTACCTATAACTCAATCCTATCCTATATATCCTTCATCAGATAAATGATTAATCAATCTGATATTCTATTTCAAATAAGATAAAAACAGAAGTTTATTATTTTAAAAATACCTTGTATGTTAGAAATTTAAAATTTACCATGAAAATATTAGAAATTTTTATATTAATATATATATATATCTTTTAAATCCGTTTATCCGAATTTTGTTACTTTTTTAATTTTACATCGCATATCTATAAATATGTATATGAATGTGCTAAATTACATTTACAAACAGGTTAAAATAACCTGCTTCAAAATAAATATTTTTATTTTTTAATATAAGTGATTAATTATTTTAAGTATCAAATTTTAAGCTTTGTTTTTATAATTTTTTTTTGATCATAGATCATATTTGAAATATACACGTACACAGACGTACGGAATGATTTAAAGAGGTTATATTTACGAAAAATTTTTTTTATTATTATATAATTATGATAAATTACATATACTAAAGTATATTATTAATAAAATATCTATCGAAAATAAATTAAATTATATATTGATTTAATATATAAATCTCGATTTGAAGAGCAAAAAAAAAATTGTTTGTCTTTATATTCGGGGTTTTCCATCCATAAATTATATATAATAATATATGTTTACAAAATCTTGTTCGCATTAACCAACATGATAATTTAAACTTTTAAAGATACTATTTTTTTTAGTTTCTGATGCAATTTACATTAATTTTTTTGGTTTAATTCCATCGTTCTGTTTTGATTTTATAAACCAATTATTTTACAAATTTGCCCAATTCAACTATCGTATAAAACCTTTAGTTATATTGCAGTTAAAATTCCATATAGTGATCTTTTAGTAATTGAATGAAATCAAATTAATATATAGTAATGATTTATAGAAAGTATTTATAGAAAATAATTTTAAAAGTAATTCACTAAATGCCAAAATTCATTATATATCTCTAATCTAATATAATGTTATTATAATTAAATGACAATAAAATTTCCAAAATAAAATTTTGTTAATTGAAATGTTTCGATATATAAATGACAATAATACTTGAGGGATTATAAATCGCGATGATCCTCCCTTTCACTTTATGCATCTATATATAAACAAATATAAATGTACAGAAATAATTAAAGAGAAATTTTAAAATATTAAACAATACCTGAATTTCGTTATAAAATAATAATAGATATTATTAGAGATAAAAATAAAATAAAAAAAAAGTGCACTTCAATTTTTTTTTTTTTTACTAATCATATATAGATAGATGTTTTCAAACAATCCAAAATTTTATACCGCATTTGATGTTGTTTTTTTTTATATAAAAATCAAAAAGACTTAAAATCTTCAAATGACCGCAATTGTAGATAATTTTTAAAACAATGACATGCATTTATTTTAAGAGTTTTTTTAAAAAAAAAAATAGTTTTGATCACTTTTTATTGTTATTTTTTATGCGAAAATGTATAAGATCGTTTTTTTTTTGTGGCTATATTGTTGATGAATGATTAAATATAATAAATAAACAAAATGTTTATATAGGAAAAGGGTAATTACCTTGATTTTTTTTCAATATAACTTATTTAAATTAACATTTGTTCATAAATATGTTAATAATAAAAACAATTTTTCAATAAGACATATCGATTGATGTGTTTTATTTCATTTTGGTTGGATTTATTTGTGATTAATTAATCATTTGATTTCCTGGTCATTGGTTTTTGTTGTGTATATCTCTATATATATATATAAATATAACTGTGAAGATACATGCAAAAATAAAAAAAAAAAAACCAATATTCGCAAACACTTGACCTAATTTTTGATTTATTGAAAATTTTAATATACATTCATTTTTCATATAAGCAAATTTTTTTGTTATATTCAATTGAATTGCAATTGGAGTTTTTTTTATGTATGGTATTTCTAAATGAAATGAACAAAAAATTTATTTTTAATTTTATAAATTTTCTAGTTATACTGCCGCAGTGTTTTTAATTTTTTCTTGTTATTTGATTGTAAATTCTAATTTAAATTTATTTTGTTTTTATTTTTAAGTAATAATAATTATTTATGATTGATTTTCAATGCAAACACTTTCTATATATTTTTTATATAATCTATAAACGAAATGTTTATAGTTTATGCGGTTTTGATTCGTGCAAACCATATATTCTTATTAGAAAATATTTTATATTTAGTTATGCGGAAGAAATGCGCTTAAACAATACCAGCACCCGAAATGATTTTCGAAATGAAACTAAAATCAATTTATCTGTTTTATTTTTCATACATATAAGGATACAATAAATAATAAGTATATAATGACTATATGTAATTGTAAATAATAAAATCAATTTCTTTAACTATACGCAGTTAATGTTATTTGACCGTGACTTTTATCAATAGATAAATTATTATAGATAATAAAATAAATTCCACGGAGAATTCAATGTAATAATTGGGGTAAAATTATATATATTGAATTATCTCTTATAATATCAATTATATTCCAATCACTGCTATATCTATATCATCAAATAATTTACAATACAAAATGGAAAATTATTCATAATAATTATTTTTTACATAATCACCACATGCAATTATAATTGATTTTAGATGATCGTAGATACAAATGATATGGTCAAACATATAAATACTTTTTTTTATATATATTATATATATAGTGTTTCAAAACAAAAATACCCTTTTATATTTCTAATATATAAAAAAAAATTGAAATGTTAGTACATTAAAAACAATGTCCAATGGAATACGAACAACATTAAAAATAACAAATAATAAAGTGTCATTTGTTAAGCCGAAAATTGATTATGATAAAATTGAATCGAATTTATTGTATGTAATTTTTGATATATTCATTTTATTTGTAATTTTTTTTTTTTTTTAATAAAATGAAATCTCATTTATTTTTGCAAACTTAGTTTTTAGTTTTTATAAGTTCTCAATTTTATAAAAAAAAAACTGCCTATTAATTATTTTCTTTCACATATATATCTATAAATGTATAAATATAAAAACTTGTTTTAAGCGAATAGTCTTAAAATTGATTATTATATCTATGTAAATATATAATTTTTTTTTAAATTTATCTTATTTGGGAATTTTACATTTAAATTTTAAGTTTAGGATATAAGATATTTTGAACTATACAGTATAAAGTATTGATTTATGTTATATACCTATACACGTTTTCGTTAACGGGGCCTTTGGAAATCATTTTAACTCTTATGTCATCTATATACATACAAATAAAAGTCAATAGAGATTTAATTTCTAGTAATAAATGTTATACATAACATATAATAATGATAAACTATATATTGTTATTTTAAAAACGATTGCAATTTAAAATAATATATAATAAGTTAAAACAAATTGTGTATAAATTAAAAGATTAAAATATAATGATATGATATACAGCGATTATATGCATTTTTCATATATAAGGAAATTGTTTATCTCTGCTTATATTACCGATGAAAAAACTTGCAGCGTTTAAATTACAATATTATTATTATTATTATTATTATATAATTAATTTAATTATTATATATATTTTTATTTTAACACTATATAAAATATTAAAAAAAAAACCGTGTTATGGTATGTTGATATTTATTATGATATTGCTCAATTCAATACAGAAAAAAAAAATAATAATGAATAAAAAAATATTTATACTAAAACAAAATTAAGTATATATATATAAAGAAAAATTATTTAATAATTATTGTGTTAAATATTCACAAATGTATAATAATATTATTTTTTACACAATCATTTGTGCTATATATATGTATATATATATAAATATTTGAATACAGTCATTTATATATATTTTTTTATATACCTTTATTTATTATTTTATAAATGGACGGTATAAATAACTTATAAATGAAATATACAATATATTATAAAATAATATATATAAAGGTGTATTGGATTACTTTTGTTTTTAAAAGTATATATTACTATAAACTTATATAAACACCACATTGCAATATTTTTGTTTGTGTAAATTGTCTGTGAGCTTTATATTTTGTGATATTTCGATATAGTATTTTTAAAGTGAAAATTTATTTAATTATATATATATATTTTATATTAAAAAATAAAATAACTAACTGCGGTAAATATATATAATAAATTATTGAAAGTTTGTCAGAGTAGCGTCCTTCAGAGTTCATTGATACAATTATACTTAAATTATTGTGTATGTCTTAAACACATTTTTTCAATATAAAAAAAAAACAAATCGCTAATACAGAAGAAAAAATTGTTATAATAATATATATATGGTAAAAAGTGCACGATTATATATATTATTTAATATGAATTAAATGACACACGATTATTGATAAATTTTTGCAAGTAAAATAATTGTTTATAATGTGATAAAATAATTATATATATTAAAAGTATTATTTATTTTATATATTGAAAAACATATATTTATTTATGAAAAACCAGAAGGTGAATTTAGAACAAATTCGCAGATAATTCAAATATAATCGCAATCCTTTTATATAATACTTGTATTTATATATAAAAATATCATCTATATTTTGTCATATCAAAAGTTAACAAAGTCATAAACATTAAGCTTTTAAGCATAACATTATTCAACTACGTGAAACGATCATAAACAAGAGATTTCAAATATATTACGTAATATTTATAATTTTTTACATACAGTTTTATTAAATATCCTTTCGTCCATCCTATTTTTCAATAATTGTGTGACATGCAGACTTACAGTGATATAATTCAATGAGGTGTCTTCCTACAAGAATTATAAAAAAATTTATATCAGTTAATTTTAAATGTAAACTAATTATTAATCATTCATCTATATAACTCGTCGTATAATTTTTATCAAAAAAAAAAAAAGTTATATGCAAAAATCTCAGACTTCGCAGTTTTTATTCGTATATATATCTATATGTATTAAACTAAAAAATTGTATATATAGCTAATTAATTTATTTGATTTTCTAATTATCACATTTTCATAACAAAAAAAAACCGAAATATTCTGGAAATATAAAAAAAAACGCATTGATTTATGTGCTTATAAACATCACGAACAATAAAGGTATACACCGAGTCATTAATTTTAACAGACTATATATATAAATATAATCAAATCCACTTTGGTCGTTCGTATGTCATTATTTTTTCTGTTTTTATTTATATTAGTAAAAATAAAATTATTTTTTTTAATAAGAATAATAAAAAAAGATTATATCGCATTTAAAAAATGACTTGCTAGAAATATACTATATGTTTGCAATTTGGTTATTAAAAATTTTATTATTTAATGATCTTTAAAATTATATTTTATTACAATTTGCTTTTATTATAGAAATTAAAAACGTTTTTTACTTTTTTTTTCAAACAAATAAATATATAGAACGTTACTATATTTTATTAACTTACTTATTATATAATTGTATGTAATTTAAAAAAAAATCATTTTATTTTAACTATTTTTTTATTCAACTTTATGTTTGTTTAAGATTTTATTGTATAAACTATTCTAAAATATTCGTTTTTTTCCCCAAAATAGAATTTACTTTGTCGAATTTTAATTTAAAATCTACAACCAAACCCAATCTATATAGCAAAATTTATTAAGAATAAGGATTGGCATTGTTAGCTTTAGAGCTTTAAATATGTAATTGTTAAAATATTTACAATTTAAACAAAATAATTCTAATAATATTATTATAAGCATTTTGTAAACAATATAAATAAATGTGAAAAAAATTACAAGTATCATTTTTAAGAAAAATAATAAAAAAATTAACAAAACCACAATTTGTCAATGAAATGTCTATTTTATATATAGTTAAATATATAAGATTGTTTTTTTTTATTCTTCATATATAAGTATATATATTTTATAATCTTGTTTTTTTTTATTTAATTCTATAATTAAATGTATATAAATACTTGTTTTATTTATTTAATTTTTTTTTAAGTTTATTTTCCTCTAAATTATGCGTAATTAATATATTATTTAATGCCATCATTGTTTATTCACACAATAAACGACGCGATGTGCATCTGTGAATATATGAAATGTAATTTGCTTATGGTTTTAATATTTACATTTTTTCAAATTTCAAAGTTTTTATTCAAATATAAATTTTTTAACCTTCGTTTAGTCAAACACAAAATAAGTAAAATCCGGTACCTTATCTTCTCTGTTAAATATAACAATTTAAAAGAACGAATGAAAAGATTTATATATTTATATATATATCATAAAAAAAGACGAGCTTAAAATGAAATTGGGCTATTTATGAGAAAAACTCTATATGGGAAGATAAACGAATTAGACAAATTATATCAAAAAAATTTCTTTCAATTCTGAAAAGATATATTAATGAATAAAATATATTACAAGACAAACAATGTATTTTCCCATAAAAGTGGTATTTCGAATACGGTATACAAAAGAATTCAGACCAGAAACTACGGAATCGTATGTGAGATTATAAAATAAATTAGTGATAATTTTCACGTAACTGCGGAGTCCTATTTTGAATTCAGAACATTAAATTTTATTATTTAAAAAAAAAAATCAGTATACGATCAATAAACGTTAACCACAAATATCATATATATCATAATATTTACAAAAATTTGTTTTCATATAAATTCAATTGAACTATATATGGTATAATCGAAATATAAATACGAAATGTTGTATTCATTTTTTTTCTAAATGAATTCATAAACAATGTAATATACACCCGAATTAATACAAATACTTCCTACAATGTACATAGATATAGTAATGCATTTATGATGATGTATTATATAGTTGATTTACTTTCTCATAATAATAATAATAAAACAAAATTATAATAACAATCATGAATGAGTCAAAATATTATATATATTGTTAACAAAAAAAAAATGAATGCTTGCCTAATCAATTTATTTTACCGTATATATACGTAATTATATACACACACACAAATACAATTCAAAATACTATATAAAATTCCCTGTATAAATATTTTTTCAAAAGTATTATAATAATAATATAAATAAAAAACATTTTTTTTTAATTTGATTGTTTATAAACAATTAATATATAAAATTCTATATGCAGCATAAAATCGCAAAGAAAAAGAAGTATATATATATATGTAATATAGAGAGTAAATAGTAAAAAATAAAATTATGTAATCAATGTTTTTTGTAAAAAAAAAAATTATTATATACTATTTTGTACCAATTTATAGAAGGTATATATAAAATTATACTTTGTTAAAATAATAGGAAAGTTTTTTTTTGTATTTATATAATTTATCTATATATGAAATATATTTGTAACCTTTTTATAAAACTTATAAATGAGATGTGTTTCTTTATGTATATTATATTTAAATGTAATTATAATGTTTCTTGATTTTTTATTTTCATTTTTAGCGGGAGTGAACCAAATATACCACCAATAGATGATGGAGGAACAGTTTGGACAAGACAACAACAGGCTGTTTCGGTACGACATGCATTTAAACAATATGGCAGTAAATCAAATCCAAATCCAGTTTTAGTTAATCTAAATATGACAGTACCAAAAGGAACAATGTATGTATACCATTTAAGTATGATCATTTTTTTGATGGAGATTAAATTTCATCAAATAAAAAACTAAATCATTATAAAACAATTCATTCAAATTATATATATTGCATATGACAAAAAAAGTTCGTCGACTTTTTATAGATATCTATCTATCTATATACTATAATATCATATTTTATATAGACTCTAATTTTTTTTATTATTTAAATTTATAACTCATTCAACTCAAAATATCTATATATAGTGTATTTTGTCTATATTATTATTTTACATGATATTTTCAAAAAAAACTATTTATATTATCTTTAAAATGCTATGCATGAAATGTCAATTATATTTATACATTTCAAAACACCGTATATATCAAATTTAAATGTATATTATGGTATATATGGTGATTTTGATAAACGGTAACCCACCCAAAAATTAATCTATCTATATGCATATTGTTAAAACAGTAAAATTTATTACAATATACGCACAGTTTTAAATCAAAATAAATCTTATTAATTATATCATAACGTTTTTTTTATCTGAAAATCTATATACATACATAATATGTTAAGTGATATTTAAAGATTTTCTTGTGTTTATAGATGACAGTCAGTGATAATTATTGCATATTTTCATATGATATAATAATGGGATTGCTATTGATCAGTTTTTATTTTTCTTTATAATGCCATTATGAATGTAATTTTTCATCGTACAATTATTTAAAAAAAAAAAATATCAATTAATTTTTCATTGATCGTTCAGCGAATCATTTGAATAGTCGCTATCAGTAAAAAGTCAAATTTTGCAACCGAATCGATGAAACAAGAAATATATTGAAAATTTCTCAACATTTTTACGTGTGTGTTTCTTTTCTATATATATTATATTATTAAAACAACAGAATAAGACATTCAACTAATCAAATTACTATATAATAGTAATAAAACTATCTATCCATTATTGATTTCAATTGATTAAAAAACGACTTGTTCAATTTAATCTAAAGGTATTCTTCAATTCGATTATCCAAAAAATTCAATTTCTTTAAAACAAAATAAGGTATTTCCGAATATTATATTAATGGTTGGTGGTCGTATTTTGTTATGGGTCAATGCCGCATTTAAGAAGAGTTTTGTATATATTATATATGCGCTATAGAGAAGTTTCTTCAACTGAAACTTGCTTGTTTTAATATTATCCCTCTTAGCATCATTACAATAATATTTTCATATTGAATGTATAATAACTTTCATTACCATTTTACAATTTCTAATATATAGAAACAATAAATCTTTGACGATTTCAAAAATAATTATATATATCTACTCTTAAAATTCATGTCATTTCATTGTTTTTAATTTTATTATTATAGAGCTTTCTTATTAATATTTTTTCTTTTTTTTTTGGGATATACTAAAAATAAATATGTATGATGATGTAGTCAAATATATAGTATATTTGGCAAATTAATATATCAAATCAACCATCCTAATATGTATTTTACGGTAATGAAATGTATGTATAGTAAATAGGTACGTAAATCAGCGATGTACAAATAACCATATAAAAACCATACGTGAATATAAAGATTTTTTTTTCTCTATACTTTATATAAGTTGAAATGCTTCACATATACATTTATTAAATATCAAAACAAAAAAAAAAGTTATATGTACATAATTTTGCGTCATATTACAATATAATGATTCATTATTATTCATTCAATTGAACACTATATATTTGTAAATTAATATAATTTGTGAAGATCATTTGTTGATTTTTCTTTGTATGTAATCCTATATAATTTATGACGAATTTTGCAAGTACAATTACGTATATAATATATATAGTAAAGACGTCTTTATGTGCATCTGGTAATTTTTAATACAAGCATTATACTTTTATAATGAGAGATTTTATATCAATATCAATATTATTTGTTAAATTATTAATATTATTTTTTGTGTGCGTATAAATTATTAATAGTTAAAAGAACGTCATTTCATTATTGATCCATATCTAAATTTAAAATGGTGAATGTTCTATTTATATATAGGATTGATCTATATTATTATTATAAAACATTTATCTGTTTTCTAAACGTTAACATTCCTGAAATGAATTTTATACAAAATTATATACGAACGTAATTATAATTGTTTTTATTAAAAGTTACTCATTTATTAAACAGAACTCACACTGCGAAGGTTACTTTTATACTTACATGTGCGTAAATTAATAATTAATTATTTCAATTCTTTATTATAATTAAACAATTGTATATGATAAAATATTCAATTTTAATTAAATTGTGTTTATCCACACTTTTGATTCTTAATGAAATAATTATATATATATGCTTATATATGAATATGAATCACGAAAAACACAATTACTCGGTTAATGTACCTTAAACTTCTTCTTTTTGTTTGGTAAATTACTTAATTATATTGTAATTAAACATTGCGTATTTATAAATAACAAATTTTATACTTTATTGTTTCTGTTTAGAATATTATTATAATTATATTTTATTTTGATGAATTCAAATTTTTTTTTTGAATTATAAGGTTAATTTTCTTTGTTTCTATCTATAAATATATATATTTGTTGAAGGATCATGAAACATTTAATGGTAATGGTAATGGAACATGAATACCATCAGTTATCAAGTGTATATTAAAAGTTCTGTATATCACACCGCCATAAGTGATTCCTTAAAGAATTTGTGAAAAAAATTGATATAGTTCATTTGATTGTATAGACTTTGATCCTTGACGTTGGATAATTACTATTATTAATTACAATATCTCTTTGGACAATCCTCTTTGGAAATGCATCAAAGGAACTTTCATAATTAATTTAAGAACTATACAGACCATATTTTAATATTAACTTGTCTACATATCGTTCGATGACTCTAAAACGAAAATGCATGGTTTTACAATAGATAACAAAAAAAAAATTCTTCTATTATAAAGCATATATATTAAATTCAATTACAATTTAAATGATACTAATTATTCAAGTTTTTATTTTTTATCTCACAATATAAGCCAAACCAATACCAAAAATAGACAGAAATATTTTTCCATATAACAATTTGTAATTTGTATATATTATTTATGCGATAGAGTTTGTCACAAATCCATATTTATAAAAAAATTTACATTTTTTTTAAAATACATACATCACGTGTTATTATATATATATATATTAACATCTTTTATAAAAATCGAACTTGTGAGGAATTTCAATTAGATATTTATTAATTTTTTTAACATTTAAAATTCATTGTTATATATAAATAAAATGTATATATAAATAGAGATTTACATAAATATTTCAATATATTTTGTTATGAGCGCGTATTGTTGAATGTATTTAAAATTTATATATAGAAATTATAATAGAATTTCCATAAAAAATCAATTTTATTCATAATAAATAATATTAATAAAATCGCAATAAAAAAATTGATGCTTCTCAAAAATATATATAAAAAATGAAACCTCAATCATTATAATATCGAAATTAATGTGGGTGTCTTTTATTATAATAATGAAAATGAAATTTAGACCAAAATGTTTTAAAAATCCATACAAATGAATAGAGGCTGAATGTTGCTCGATGATTGAAGATGATGTTTTTAAAAGAAATTAATATAAACTCAATGTATATTTTTAAAAATCAAATATTTACAATAATAATACATTATAATCCGGAATCCGGTTGTAATATACTAATTTTAATAAAAAAAATAAAGGATTATTAAAATTTCCTATAAAATTTTTCTATTTACTTATATACATTATATAATTTATATCTGTCTGTAAAGCATGTGCGATAAGCTAAAAATAATATTTATATAAATAAATAAAAATAATTAAATAAATCTTAAATATATATACAAATATATGTATGTTAATTAATTTATAATATTAAATACTTTGTGTTGTTATACATATAAAAATAATTTGTTTATATTTTTTTTTATATAAGATATTTTTAAATCATATATACTAATTAATCGATTATATATGAAGCGACGACACGACACTGACGAATATTTATATAATATATATTATATTACAAGTCTGTATTTATATACATATATATTTTCTACCAATTTTTACACGAAGGCAATATCATTTTTGCCTTGTTATTTATCGTATGCAACAATTTGTTTTTTTTTTGTTTTTATTTATAATTTAGACGTGTATGTTTTTTTTCTTTTTTACAAAAAGGAAATTTAGGTCAATGTCGCATTTTGCAAATCATATTTTTATATCAATTTTAAGTATATTTTTTATATGAAAATCACAAAATTTAAATGACAGACTTTATTGCGATGAAGAGTTAATATATAATCGCACACACACTCATATGCGATTTTCGAGTGTAGTGTAGTATACATGGATTAAGTTTGTGGTTATTTTATATTGTAATATATTAAAAGTTAATTTTTTAAATATGATTAACACTTCCAAAAAGTAAAAAACCAATACTTGTTTGTTGATTTGGTTTTTTTATTCATAATTTTTTATTGCATAATATCATAATATATGTAACTTATATATTATGTATATTATATATGCTTATATATGGAGTAATATTTTTATTTATTAAACATTTGTAATTTCCGCCAATATATAACATATGTATTATATTTAATTTACTTAAGTATTGTATATATATTTGTGTTAAAAAGCATATATAGAAAAATTAAATAATCGTTTTCATAATTTAAAATTTCATAATATAGATATGGATTATTGGGTGCATCTGGTTGTGGTAAAACAACACTTTTATCATGCATAGTCGGTCGAAGAAAAATGAATCGTGGTGAAATATGGGTATTGGGTGGACATCCAGGAACAAAAGGTATTTAATTCATTGGTTTTTTTTCTTCTTTAGATAATATTATACAATTTTATCTATTGTTCTAAATTATTAAATTACTGTATATATATTTATATTTCTAAACAAATAATAAAAGGTTCTGGTGTACCGGGAAAACGTGTCGGTTATATGCCACAAGAAATTGCATTGTATGGAGAATTTTCAATAAAAGAGACAATGATGTATTTCGGTTGGATATTTGGAATGAAAACATCGGAAATTATGGAACGTTTACAATTTTTATTAAATTTTCTGGATTTACCATCACAAAATCGTTTAGTGAAAAATTTAAGTGGTGGACAACAACGTCGTGTATCCTTTGCCGTTGCCCTAATGCATGATCCCGAATTATTAATATTAGATGAACCAACTGTTGGTGTTGATCCATTATTACGGCAAAGCATATGGAATCATCTTGTGCACATAACCAAAGCTGGACAAAAAACGGTCATTATCACAACGCATTACATTGAAGAGGCCCGACAAGCACATACGGTAAGTCTCTATGAATTTCGTTATCTAAATATCAATATTCTAGAAATGTATTTGCAATTCGTATTCAATGATGAAATAAATGCCACTGATAATCCAATATGAAAAGTAGCAATCGATATATTTGTATATTTATCTGTAAAATTCTTGTATTGCAGAAAAAGACTAAACTGTTTATTGAACCGAAAATATTTTTGTTCAACATGCATTTTTAGATGTCTCCTACTAATTTCGTCGCAAATCTTCACATTATATATTCATTATATTTATAATTGTATAGAATATGTTAATGTATACTAAACGTAAAAATTTTTGGAATATATTGCGAATATTCTTTACAACATTTTTTTTTTTGTATACTTTGTAAAATATACATTTTTCTTTGAAAAAAAAAACTGTGGTTAACCAATTCTATAAGTAATGAATAATTTCTGTTTGAGGCACATTTGAATACAACATCATACGACCATATATGATATGAATAATAATAAAGTATAAAAAAATGCTGTATCTATTGAATACACATTTTTTTTTATATCTATATAGTAGTTGATATTTTAAGAAGGTGATTTCAGCCGATAAATTATCTTAAAATTATTTTATTGATTCGCTATATATCGTGAAAGAGAATTTAAGAAAATATTTAATCTAGATAATATTTGAATTGCGAATACTCTAGTATA
This sequence comes from Dilophus febrilis, assembly GCA_958336335.1. NCBI lineage: Eukaryota > Metazoa > Arthropoda > Insecta > Diptera > Bibionidae > Dilophus > Dilophus febrilis. Next base: position 42,569,149 of record OY284468.1, read on the forward strand.
GTTATCCATTAAGCCATATTATTTTGAATGTTGCTAAATAATATTTTGCTTTCAATTCACCGTACCCATTTACTTAAAAATGATTCGAAGTTTTTGTTTATTTCATTACATATAGAGTTTTACCGTACCTCCATATCATATATATTTAATTACTGTTACTACATTGCAAAAAAAATCTGCCATAATCATGAAAAACATAAATTATTAATCGTGTTATATATATATATATAAAAAAATTTAATAAAATAAAACAACACACATATTTTTTTCTTCGGTTAAAAACTTTCAACTTTTGTGATATGTGAATTTTTTATATTTTATTCTACATTATAAGATTTTATCTAAATCTAGAGGCACGTGTATGATACAATAACATTCAATTTTGAATATTCATAATCGTTTAACGTTTAATATGTAAACGTATATAAAAACTGCTATCTATCATATATAAACTTGGAAACTTGTATACAAAATATACAGTCTTTTAACGATATATAACATTAAAGAAAATGTTTTAAATTTTTTAATATATATGATAAAAATATAGAATTCCTTTTAAATCACAATGACAATGAATTTAGTATAATTAAGTGATTGATTAGAATTTATTTTGTTGATTTAATTGAAGTTTACACGAGCCGGAAAACTTAAATATTTTATCATAATATGATTTTATCGCATGATCTTTATAATTTAGTTTTTATCTTTAATTTATCTTTGCATGCTAAACTTCAATATCGTATTATTTCTTATAATATTATTAAATTTTATTTAATTTTATTAAATCATTTAATATACAAAATGCTTCAATTTAAATTTAATTAAAAGTAATTTAAATAAACGAGTAATTGATTGAATTACTTTAAATTATACTAAAAATCCTTGTTTTTTTTTTAGTATATATTAGAAATAATTTATATTTTATGTAAAATTATCCTTCCTTTTGAATGAATTAAATTAAATACAATTAAATTTTAACGAAAAAAGGAAAGTAGGAAAAGGATTAAGATTCAGTAAGAGATAAGAATAAAGATCAATGAATATTGAAAAGTCCCATATAAAAAATAATTAATTACATTATGTATGATATTGATAAATTATTAATTTTAATTGTCCTATATATATTTACATATAGATCGGTTTAATGAGATCAGGACGTTTATTAGCCGAAGAATCACCACCAGCTTTATTGTCAATGTACAGATGTAGTAATTTGGAAGATGTATTTTTAAAATTATCAAGAAAACAGGGTACAACAAATGCAGCATCCGAAATGAATATTAGGTATATAATAAATGTGCTAAAAAAAAAAGCAACGTTTAAATTTAGCCAAATATAAATGAGTAATTAATTTCAATCCATATTTTTTTTTTGTATATCTAAATATATGTAGTAATAATATTTCATTATCTGGATTGGCTTTCGGTAATAAAAAAGATGCACCAGTTTATGTAAGTCAAGAAAGTGGTGTTGTCGGTTTAAATTTCCATCAAAGTAAAGAAATTTTAATAACTGATACTAATGGATCTACATACGGTGTAAGTTTAGAAATAATTTAATTATAAAGTTATTTATTTTTTTTGCATTTTAAATCGAATGAAGATCGAATTAATTAATTTACTTATAAATATGTTTATATATATATATATATATATATATATATAGTTAAATGGTTCGGCTCCTGCATTAACACATAATCCACAATCAGGGATGGAATTCGAAGATTGTTCAGAAATGACAGATTGTTGTAATGTAAGTTTTAAGATTTATGTTATTTTAATATAGTTCTATTAATAATATATAGATACAGTAGTAAAATGACATGAACTTTTAATAATTATTAAACTAATTATTTATTTTATATATATAATAAAGTAATTTATTTATATAAAAAGAAGAAAAATTATTTTCTATAACGCGTTTTTATTCAAATTATTTATATATTGTATATTTTATAATATAAATCAAGGTTTAAATTAATTAATATTTAATTGTTTAAATAATATAATGTATATATATGCATATATAATATGTTTTTTTTTTTGCTCGTATTAAAGTGAAATAATAAATAAAAAAAAAAATGATATATTTATAATAATAACATATATGATGATATTTAATTTATTAATAATTTTTTTTTCTTATATTAAATTTTTTTATATATTAACGAAGGTTTTTAATAACAAAAAAAAAATCTTCTATTTTTTCCTTATACATTAATATTGCTTTTTTACATATCAAAATTGGAAATGTAAATTAATTTATATTTATATATAAAATATAGATAACGTCACGAGGAAAAATTCGAGCCTTATTACAAAAAAATTTTCTACGAATGTGGCGAAATGTAGGTGTAATGTTATTTATATTTGCATTACCAGTAATGCAAGTAATTCTATTTTGTTTGGCTATTGGACGTGATCCGACGGGTTTAACAATTGCTATCGCTAATATGGAAAAGAATGATACAACTGTTAGTATATAAACATATATATATAGTATTCGATTTGTATATCTTAAAAATTATGACATAATAAATAAAAAAAATTATTTCTAAATATGTAGGATGCCTGTCCTTTCCCAACCGGATGTCATTTTGATACATTATCATGTCGTTATTTAAGTCATTTAAATTCAACCATTATAAAATCATATTATCCGGATCCGGAGTCGGCCATTGAAGCGGTACGCGTTGGTAATGCCTGGGGTGCTTTATACTTTACAGAGAATTTTACCGATGCGTTAATAGCTCGAATGGCTTTAGGTAATTTTTGGTTAAATACATTTGATATTTTTATACAAATTTTATTCGTTACGATAACTATATATAAATATATAAATATGTACAGGACGTGATGCTGATGATGAAACACTTGATCAATCGGAAATACGTGTATGGTTGGATATGTCTAATCAACAAATTGGTATATTACTGAATCGAGATTTACAGCTTACGTATAAAGATTTTGCACAGGATTTACTAAAAGATTGTGATAATAATCCGAAATTGGGTGATATTCCTATACAATTTAAAACACCAATATATGGAACGAGTACTCCATCATTTACCGATTTCGTTGCACCGGGTGTTATTTTAACGTAATTATCTTATTTTGATTGCCTTACAAGTGATTATAAAATGTTTTGTATTGATTGTTATAAATTATATATATTTTTTATACAGAATTGTATTTTTCTTGGCTGTTGCTTTAACATCATCTGCATTAATTATTGAACGTACTGAGGTAATTATATATTTATTTTATTTTTAAATATAATTTCGATTTTATTAGATTGGGTATCAAATAAAAATTAAATTCACTTAGGGATTTCGGGGGGATTTGTATTTAAAATCTTTAAATTTAAATTGTAAAATATAAATATCAAGAATTTTACAATCCAATTGTTATTTATGCGTTAAATATTTTGGGAATTATCAAACGATTTTGTTAAGAATATATACAGTAATTGAATGTATTTTCGTTTGATTTCAGGGTTTATTAGATCGATCATGGGTTGCCGGTGTATCTCCTGGTGAAATTCTATTTTCTCATGTTGTTACACAATTCGTTGTAATGTGCGGTCAGACAGCACTGGTGCTCATTTTTATGATAATTGTATTTGGTGTGACATGTAACGGAGATATATTTGGTGTTATTGTAATAACATTACTACAGGGTATGTGCGGTATGTGCTTTGGTTTTGTCATATCGGCAATTTGTGAATTGGAACGAAATGCAATACAATTGGCATTAGGTTCATTTTATCCAACATTATTATTATCCGGTGTTATATGGCCAATTGAGGGAATGCCATTTATATTACGGTAAAAATTAAAGATTATTAAAGTATTTATACAAAAAATATAAAATTAATATTTTATCATTTTCTTAAAAAAAACAAAAGGTACATATCATATATTTTACCATTAACACAAGCGACGACATCGTTAAGATGTATGTTGACAAGAGGTTGGGGAATTTCTGAACAAGAAGTTTATTTAGGTTTTATTTCGACAATATCATGGATTGTACTATTTTTAGTAATAACAATGGTTGTATTAAGGCTAAAAAGAGGATAGTAAATAATCTAAAATACGTTTTTTTATTTTAAACAATTTTTTAGTATAGATATATTAATTATTTAATTTTAATAATTGAAATTGAAAATAATGCAAAATAAGCAATACACAAAAAAAACCATCGAATTAAAAATCATCTATATTTATATAAATGACAATCTTTATAATATTATAATTATAAATATTGAAATTAATTTAATAATTATTCATTATTTTATATATATATTATTATTATTATAAATCGCGGGTTACCATTTCAAATGTTCAATTGTATATTTTAAAACAAAAAAAAAAAAAAACGAAAAATTGATTTTAATTTATTTTTTGATACATTATTATTTCTTATAATTTTTTTTTTTAGATAGACAGACAAATAATTTTCGTTTTTACTTTTATATATATGTATATAAAAATATAGTGTTGTTATGTGGTAAAATTTATTTTTAAATATATAGAGATGATTGTTGATAGGTATATTTTAATTTATAATTTTAACATCATAAATAAATTTTTTTAATAAAAATTCACGTTCACATTTCGATTATATTATATGAATAGAAAATAAACACAATAAAAAAATTATATAAATTGCAAAATTCAATTAAATTATAACAAGAAATCTGTACGTTTCTTTTTTTTTTCTTTCAAATATACAACGAAATCATTTGTTTTACAAAACAAAAAAAAATCAAAAACCCTTTTATATAAATTAAAAAAAATAGACGAACGAAATTTAAAATGATATACCAATAATAAAATATATAATTAATTTTTAATTTTGATAATTATTATCTGTGAATGGATGTGTCTGAATGTGAGTGTGTATGTGTTTGGAGGTGTGTAATTGTAAATAAATAAATATATATAGGATATAATTTCATAAATAATTATTTAAAATATTGTCTTTATGTAATTAGAATGAGGAAAAAAAATAATGAAATAATATTTTTTTTTAACCAACCGTAAAACTGTGATTTTTTCTTAAAGAAAAAAAAATCATTATTAATATATTAATTTTATTACACAATGTTTTTTTCTTTTTTTTGGAATATGTGAGCAAATCATTTTTACTATATATCATATGGTTAAATGTTAAATGGATAATTAAAAAAATAAAAAAAAAATAGTCATAAAAAATTGTGTTGAAGGGCAATGTTCTTTTTTTATTTTTAAAAATAACTATTTTAATTAAATTTTGTATAGGTATTTTATTTTTTTTTTATTATTTGGTAAATATTATTTTTTTTTTTTATATATTTATAGATTTTTGTATTTGTTTTATTTATATATCATATATAAAATACGTATTTTTTTTATTATTTGTCAGTGTTGTTTTTTATAATAGAAATATTTGTATTTTCTTGCAAACATATATAATAATTAATATAATTAATGGATTTTAGATATACGCAAAATTATTTGATTTTTGGTTAACATTTAATACAAATAAAAATTAGTATATATACTTAAAATTATATTATTGATAAAATTATGCAAAAAAAAAATATGCGTGCGTTTTAGATTGATTTTGTAAATAATTTATAATTAATAAATTTTTTATTTATAAGGATATAAAAAAAATATTGGTTTTTATTTAATATATATTATATTTTTTCAGATGAAATGAAATTATAGCATTTTCAGGTATGCCCACACACGATGATATTTTGTCAGTTATTCTATCGAAAAAAAGGATGAAGAAAATATCTTGGTGTCAGCCAGATTCCTCCATTGGTCATAACTCTTAAAACCCATGGACCAATCTAACGCTGAAAATTTGCATACTTTGAATTATGGGCAAATAAAAAATTCCATTATATGACCAATATATACGACGAAAGAATTAAATAAACATAAGATTTTCGATACAGAGGGTATCAAATAGAATGAAGATACTAATGTATAGGGCCGATATAAGACTGAAGAATAAAAAAAAAGTGATTTAATGGAAATATAGGGCTTTGATAAGTAAACTTTAACAGACTTTGGATATTTTCAAATCAATTTATTTAATATTTTTCAATATAATTTGAATCAATTGAATCCAATTGGTTTTTAAGATCACTCTAATATATTTATAGAAACTTATATAATTTCTAAAAAAAAAATCTATCTATGATTTTAATCAGAATTTCTGTATAATTTAAACATATATATTTTATATAAATCATTCTACTATGATAATCCATCATCAAATATATAGGTTTATTTAAGAGCAAATTCTTTTTTGTTTATCTCTTTTATATTTTTAATATAATTTTTTATAATTTTATAATTTATACATATACTTTTATAATTTTATTGCAACTTTTTATTCACCTAAAATAAAATAATTTATATTTAAATCAATCAATCAAAATCGTAAAATATTTTTAAAATGTTTTTTTTTGATCAACGTGTAAAGGTCAGTTAAATATTAACTTTATTTTTTTGGTTTTGTTTGGGATGACTTTGCAAATAATTGATTTAAATTATTTATTCACACATGTTCAGAATTTTTGTTAATATATAAATATGTATAACTGTTTTTTGGATTGAATTCATTGCGTATTCAATTTTATTTAAGTCATTCATCCTATAATTGTTTTGATTAATTTGTACATAAAAATATCAATACTTAAAATTATGATAAGTTAAAATATTATTGTTTCATTATTCATTCATATTAATATAAACTTTAGTATATATATAATAGATTAAATATTACATAAAGAATGTAATCTCTGGGTACTTATATGAATATTTGGGTTTATTGAATCTTATTGAAATCATATATATTAATTGAAGTTAATATATAATACATATAATATGTCATTTGATTCATCATTTTGTTAAAATTTTTAAACATTATTTTGTAAATTTATATTCATTAAATCGCAACTTTTAATTTAAACTATTTGCGATGATGTAAAGCGAGATGTTCTATATAACATATACATTTATATATTCATCATTATTATCGTTATGACCATCGAAGATTGCCTAATTGGTTCACAAAAACGTATCCCTAAAGAACCTTAAAACAGGACAAAATTATTCAACCTTTTCAATAAGCCTCTAATTTTGTTAAGATACTAAACAATTGGTATATATATTATATGTTTAGTCTATAACCTCAGGCTCTAATATACCATCTTTAATTATCATATACTTTTGAATGGTATAGGCTTTTAAAGCTCCAATGGACTTTGAAGAATTTTCTTTAAATACAGAAAATTTATATATATAGAATAAATTATAGAGGTAAAATTTATGAATTTTCACAAAAGGGTGGAATAACATTATATTTTATCGAAATATATCCAAAAAATCATTTAATATTCATAAAAAAAAGTTTGTTTAATCCCAATTTTTGATCTTTATAAAAAGATTTGTACTATTCCAAAAAGTGTTTTAAAAATTATGAATAATAATTAGGATCAAATCCTTTTAATTAAATTCAAATCACTTAAATATAGATTGGGACCTCCTACCATTTGGGTTTTCCTAGGTTTCCCATTCTATACCACTACTCCACTATATTTTAGTATATACATTCCACTGTCAAAATAACAACAACACATAATAAATATCTATGTCAAACGATAAAAAAAAAATTTAGTTTTGTTGTGATTGTGTATAAAAAGTGGTGTTATTATTTTTTGTTTTATTATTATTATTTATTATAATCAGTGTAAAATAATATAATACAAATGCATAATGGAAAAATTAACATCTTCATCAAATTTTCAGAAATCAATTGATGCCTTAAAAAATACAGAATGCAAGTATGTTAAAAAAATCAATTTTACTTACCTCATCATCATACACAATTTTTTTGATTGTTGTTGTTTACATTTTTTCTTCTACACTTTTACCTATTATTTGATGATATTTTTACCTAAATGCATTTTTAATGTTATCTATAAAATACAATACCTGAACATTTTTCATTAAAAATAATTATTAAATAATAAAATTGGTTCACTGTGAAATTAAGTTAATTGTGAAATTAAAACAAATAAATATAAAATAATTTTTTTATTTATTTTGTTTTGGATTTGCAGCTGCAGCAAGTTTTTTTTTTTATTCAAGGAAAAACTTTCATTTAATATATTCCAGAGATAATATTCCAAAAGGAATGTATCTGAATAAGTTTATCTTTATACCATTTATAATATGAGCTTTTTAGACCATTTAAAATACGAATTATTATTAAAGAACAAAACCTTTTATCTATTTTAATATTTAAATTTAGATATTTTTCTTTTTAAATAATTTTGAAATATTATTAATATATGTAGTTCTTTTTTTTTTATAAATATTTTATTAAGGTTTTTATTGTTTCATAAACCAGATTTGTCATTTATCTCGTTATGTTTTGATCTTGAAAAAGGTATCTGTTTCAATAAAATGTCTGTTATGATCGATAATGACCGTTGATTTCAAATGAAATATACATTTATGATAAAAAATTTATTCGTTCTAGTATCGTTAAGATTTTTGAATATGTAAAGAAAGGTTTATATGTGGATGAAGTTGAAGTAAATATTCACTATGTTCACAATTTCAGCAACAATATCCTAATCATAACCATGAATTATCTAATCTAATGTTCAGGAAAAGAATTCGATTTGCCAAAACGTGTACCAAATATATCTTCTTTACTGACTGTATTTTTATTTTTACAACTCAATCTTTTTTATTATATATTTAAATAGAAAATTCCGTTTTTAAAACTTCTAATAGATTATACCATTTGAAAAAAATCCCTCTCATGTCCATTGTTCAACATTCTAAATACTTTTACAATCTATAGTCACCTATTATTATAATTACAGCCAAAAAGAAAAATTAGCACATTTCACACAAATTGCAGAGTATTTACAATCAACAGCACCGTCATCATCAACGGGTCGTACACAAACCAATACTACCAATTATGTACAAAATTTAAGTTGTGCAATATCAATGTATCTTATGTTTTGTGAAGATTTAGATTCGGTGACACGTATGAGCGCCGAAGAAAATCTAAATCGTATCATAAGATTTTCCGAAAATATACATATTGTACGTATACAATTTGATTTATACCATGAAATAAAGAAAAATGGTAATGAACGTTCGTTACGTATTGCATTAAATCTATTTGCATATTATTGTCATTTGATTAAACAACGTAAAACAAAGCCGTATGCATCCAATTTATTACCATGTATTTATGCAATTTCACAACGACGTGAAACACTGGTAATTGAAACGTTGGCTGATTTTATGAAAACATTTTGTAAATATTTACAAATTTGCTTGAATGAAAATGAAGTTGTTAAATTGATAGAGGTAAGTAGTTTGTATACTGTATATGTATGTATATGTATATAAAACAATATAACAATAATAAAATATTGATATATAGTAAAATAAAATGTAGGTTGTATATAATTTAATAAAAATAAATAAAAAAGAAGACACGTAAAAAAACTTGGAAAAAATTAAAAAAAACTAAAACACACTATGAGACATAGATATAAAATAAAACCACGGAATATAAAATGTTATGTTATACTATATATATACATATAATACCAACCATATTATTATAAAGAGTTAAACAAATCAAGTTTTGAGAAAGTTTATTTTCTTTTTGCTAATATTTTATTTATTTTTACGTTTTTTCCCATGATTTTTCTTGAATTTATAAATGTACAATTGGCAATTGACTATATATATATATATATATAAATATATATTTACTTTATTATATATATATATATCTTCTTGCTTCTTCGTATTTTTGAATTTGCTATATATTTTTCTATGTGACTGAACTCATATTCTTTTATTACTATTCTTCAAAAGTTTCTTATGTAGACGGGGGTATTTTTTTTTTGTAGTTTGAATCAGGTTACAAAAAGAAAAACGAAACAAAACTTAAAGTTAAATATATATATATATATAGTTTTTTTTGCGTAATATCTATATATATATATATATATAAAGCAGATAAATGAAAGACGTATAGTTAATCGAGTTACTATAAAATATATATTGTGTTTTTTTTACATTATTATAGTTATATATATATATAATAAATAGTAAAATGTATTTTGTAAAATTTTTTATAATTTATTCACGCTATATGACATTATTTTTATTGATTTTATCTGAATATTTATACTGAAAATTAAATTATATCGATTATTTTCTCATTGAGTTTCAGAAATGGATTATTTTCATTTATTATGGTATTAATAAAAAATTAATAGAAAACTTTATATTTATTTATGTAATCATAAACAGTATGGGTGACCTCAATGGTTTTCTAATAATATATTTAACTGGCTATTGGTAGGATTTCATTTTTCTTATGTAATTCTAATAATTAATATGATAATTTCGTTAAAGATTACAGAAATAATTCCTTGTATATATTATAATATTTAAATTATATCGCAACTGATATAGAATTTTCTTATAAAGTCAGTTTGTTGCGTATTTAAAGAAAAATGGATAAACTCCCATATAATATAATAAATACAAAAGAAAAGTATATAAGCTATTTTTCAAATGTGAATATAAATTCATATAAATTATATTTGTTTTTAAGGTAATTATTTATATACTTTTATCATCTTTTAAACAATATTGCGATAATCATTAAAATTAAAATCATTATTATTTTTATTTTTATTTTTATTATTACTATTTTATTTTAATGGGTCCCATTCCCATTATTCATGACATAACTCATTCATTCGTATTTAAATTTATTTATTTACTCAATTTATTTCAATATAATATGTACAAAATGTAAAAGAAAGTACAAAAATAAGTTTGATAATAAAAGTTCTATAAATAAATATATATATTTATATAGGTATTTATTTATCTATTTGTCGCTTATTTTATCATGAAAGAAAATATATATATACATATATTTAGAATAGAGATATATATATATTTTATTGTACATTTTGCATCTATTTTATAAATATATTTTAAACATTTATACAGAGTACAGAGAAAAGAGACTCTTTAATTAACATAATCTATACGTAAATTAATTAAAAACGGGTGTTGAATTATACATAAAATACGGTAGAAATCATTGGAATTATATATAATATATTTTTAGTATTTTTAGTATTTTCTAAAGTACACATAATTATTTATTTTATTTTTTTTTTACATTCAAAAATATATACATACAGATATTTATAAAATGAAAATAAATACCATTATAAAATTCATTATGGAAATCTATTTATAGTAGAAATTTTTGTTGTTAACCCAATATATATTTTGTATTATATATGGTATTGTGGGTGTATAGAAGTATAAAACTTAAAATAAATTATTTTCTGGAGTTTTTTTTGTTTTTAAACTCCTCCATATAAGTCTATATTCATTTATGTTTTTCGCGAAACTGGTGTGTTTGTCTTTATAAAAGCAGAGTAAATGATTTATTATAATGGATTATTACATTTATTATATCTCATTTTTTCTGATAGTTTTTGGAATATAATGACTTGATATACAGATTATTGATTAATATTCAAATTTATTTCTTTAGTGTTTATTTTTGGGAGTTTTTCCATTTGTTTTTTGTATATATCGTAAACTTTGTAAGAAAATTCCGTTTTGTTTCGTTTTGGTTTTAAATATTTATTTACTTTAAATTAGTTGAAAAATTCATTCCTGATATTTCATTAAAGAAAATTTGAAAATCGTCTAATTTCCAAAAAAAGTGTACATGCAAATTTGCGTACTGTATTTTGTACCATTTATTGTGGCTGTTTTACGCTATTGCACAAATTTATTTGAATTTTCACTGATATCGAATGGAAAATCGGCTATTTTGAACCAATATTGGACGATTTTCAAATTTTCTTATACGTAATATTAGAAATTTATTTAATTTACAAATTATTGGAAGAAATTAAACTTTGAAAGAAAATTTGTTCATCTCCCATGCTTACGATATATAGAATTTTTAAGAAGAAATGAATATTTGAAAATAAACTGATAAACTTATAATATTTTTTGTTATTTTTAAATAATATAAACTAGTTCTGATTGCGGAAGAGTATTGCAAATTACAATATTTAAATTGAATACAATATAATCATATGTATATATATATATAATTGAATAAAATTATTGCATTTACGACGACGTGTCATCGTTCATATTTTTTAGCACGTAATAATTTTCTATATTGTTATCTGTAAAAATATCTATCATTAAAATGAAAAAAAAAAAACAGTTATTACATATTATTATTTAAATCTTATTTAACAACTTGTTGATCTTAATAATGCACACGATTATCATAAAATTTTATATATTATCATATGTATATGAATTGATTCAACACAAAAAAATCTATTCTACGAATATCTATATTCGAATATTTACTGCAAATGACATGATAATTAAAGTTCTGTCTATCTATCTATATACATATTTTAATAATCCACCTAACACCATTTATTTTTTATGTATATATGAGCTGCTGCTGTACATATCCTTAAGTCTTTAAGGAATTTCCTATATATTGACAATATGTTGTTGAATAAAAATGAATATTCCATAAATATAATATATATACAAATAAATGTCCCTGAAGATATTTTTTCTCCTTTTATATATATATATATATACATAAAAATATGTCTTATACCATATATATATATATATATATATATATATAAAATTCTCTACCATTTCGTAAAAATGATAAAACCATTAAAAAAAAAAAAATAAAATCATATAACAGAAAAAGAACATCACATATATATATTATATACAAAGATCCCGATAGCAGGTATATATAAATATTTAGATACATACACAGTATTCAGGTATATATTATCTTATTGCATTATATTGTATATCTATGCTATATATAGGTATATATACTAAATATTTTATTCAAAACGATATACATACAAACAAAATTCAAGAAAACTTAAAGTAAATTTAAAATTCAATTCTGAACTTTAAACCCATTATCTTGATTAAATTAGGTTAATAATTCCATATCTGTCTTCTTTATCCTATATATTGTCTCATAAATACAAAAATGGGAAAGTATAAATTAAACAAAATTGTATTATTTAAAAGTTTATATAATATATTTAGGTACAAAAATACTATATATATAGAATAGAATATAGTACAATAATGAAAACAAAAAACGTAAAGTTGAGTTAAAAATTTTCATTATTGTTTTAGTTAGTTTAAATTTTTGTTGCTGTTATTTTTTATAAACAAAATGATTCTATATATAAAGGTAAAGCCAAAGTTATATTCATTACATTGCTTGCTTGCATGAATGTATGTTGTATATATATAAAGATTATATGATTTAAGGTATGTATAAATGGACAATATATAACACAAAAAAAAAATTTTCACATTGAAAATTCGAAAGAAAAACAGAAAAACCTTTACTTTCTGTATATACTCTCAAAAGTATTATCATTCTATATTTATTTATATATATAAATAGATAGATATATATATATATATATGATTGTTGAGATTGAACAAAAGTGTGATATGTACTTTAGTTTAGAGTGTATTACCGTATTACTATATATATTATATAATACCTATGTTGATGCTAATGAACGAATGTTTACGATATGTATTACATTTTTAATTTTTAATTTCTATTGTGTTTAATGTTTAATGGAATTATTGTGTATAGTATACAGATACACACACCTATTTATATATATATATAAATTTTTATATTTAGTTTAAAGTATTTAAGGATACAAAACAAAGAACAAAAATGGAAAAAAAAAATAAAAATAAAATTAAAGAATTTTTAACAAGATTAAATATATTATATACAGTTCCCATCATCTCATGTAATGTAAATATATATATATATATATATTATTATATATTCATCAAGTTTGAAATTATCCTCTGTATAGTATATATATAGCAATTTAAAAGTACCTATATATAATATTTATAGATTTTGCAAAGTATCACGTTTTTTTTTTAACGAAAATTAAAAATTAAAAACGTAACAAAATTAATAATCTTTTATAGATATTATAGGTATAATGGGATAATTTTTAACAGGTGTCAATCATATATATATATATATATATATATATATCGATACTTATACTTTTATTATGTTCAATTGCGTTCATATATTATACAACAGGGAAACAAGAAAATCAATCAAATCAATCAAATCTATATATAACAGACATTAATTATATACATTTTATGATTATAAATTATGTTATATTGTTTTAATCAATTAGGGAATTACTTTATTTTATTGACTTTTGTATGATTATTTCAAAAGTTTCTTTTAAAATAAATTCAAATAACTTTTCTATATTTAGAATATTTTTTTCACATAATAATAACTGTCATAGAAAACTGCGTCCAAAATGGTCTGTAAATAAAGTTAAATAAGAGAATTGAACGTTAAATATGTTAAATTTTAATTTAATTATAAACTATACATGGAAATGTATAAATGTTCGATTTGTTCCAGGCAACGATATCGACCATTAAAGGACGAATTTTAAAGGACGAAAACATTTTCTACAATATTTTTTCTGTACTTTCTTGATTTTCCAACTATAAAAGGATGTATTATACATCATTGATTTATTAATAATTAAAACAAAGTCCACGTTTTCTATTAAGTATAATTAATGATTTTGATTTTATTTAAAGATTGTGTTGTTTAAAAGTATCTATGTGATTTGTTACACAAAATTGCAGATAATTTTCCTAATCATTTTGTCTTTTATGATCATTGTCACGATAATTTGTTGCTGTATGAATTAACCGTGAGTTATTGCGAGTTAAAAAATAAACCCAAATTCTGACTAAATGTTGAGGCTTTCGGTTTGAATCCCATATATAATGAAGACATATGGAAAAATTTTCCCTTACAACTGACTATTGGTTTTAGTGTCCTAAAACAGCGTTCGCTATAAGTTGTATAGGTTTCATAATTTGTTGCTTTTACGTTCTCGATAATTAATTGACCAACCACATGGGAAATTATTCAACTCGGTGTGAAAATTCAACTTCGAAAATAAACCAAAACTCATAAAACGTATTTTATGTCTACGGTAGGATTCGGTCCCCACGACCCCAAAATGTTTTAAAAGAATTTTATGTTGATATTTTTTTATCAACTTAACTACATAATTAGGAAAATTTACCGACATCATTAGGATACAACTAATGGTGAACAAACAAACAACAGAAGGTTGTCGTTTTTCGCGTTGATGCTAAACTCAATGATCGCTTGTAATTTGTTTCTTTTCTAAACATTTCTTCAATATAAAAGAATTAAATTTTACTAGATTTAAAGAACAATTTTGTAATTTAATAAAAATTGCAATAAATGCGGTTGAAAAAATCAATGATATATTGTATAAAATTTACTTAAAAGAAGAAATATATATATGTATATATATAGTTTAGGCGATATAAGAGTATGATTAAGTATATATACTTATTTAACAAAAAAAAAAGAAAGAAATCATTGCACACATTTTTAATCCCATAAATTTAAATCATCATCTCTGTGTGACATAACAAATAAACTCAACAATCGTTTATCATTCAACAGAGAGAAAAAAAAACCCAAAAATTGAAAATAGAAAAGATAAATATATATAAAAATATTCAACCTCTATTTCGGAAAATATATTTATGGGAATTTTCCAAAACAAAATATCTCTATAACTATATATATAATATATATATAAAAATACTTATGTACAAATTTTTATCAATTTATATCTGTATATAATTCAAGATCTGCCGCGTTATTCTCGTTATTACTTCTTTTATTTTATTTAACTTTTTTTTTTTTTTTTTATTAGACATCATGTTATTCTATACAAAACAACACTTTTTCTATATATCCATATGTATATGATAGCCACATAAATAAATAGCATTAAAAATATAAAGAGTCAATATAGCAAAAAAAAAAAAATAAATAATACGATAAGAAAGTTTTCACTTTTTTTTTATTTTAAACCAAAATCTATATTATTATTTATATTATTTTCTAAATATATCATCATCATGCAATGCTATAATATAAAAATATCACCCTCAACAAAATCGGAAAAAAATAAAATAAATTTTTTTTTTATCTTTTTTTCCTAAACTTTTAACATTTCAAATAATCTTTAGTTATTTTATTATTTTATTTATTTATTTCGATTTTTTTTTTGTTGTTTTATTTTTATTTTTTTTTTTTCATTTATTATACTTTTTTTTTTTTTTATTATTGTATTCATTTAAAAAAACAAAACAAGAATTTGTCTATATATTGTATATAACGATTTGGGAATAAAAATAAAAACGCCAAACGATTTGAAGAAAAGCGACAAAACATTACTCAAAAAAAAATAAATAAATATATTATGCTTGGGAATAAAACATTTACAATTTCAAAACAATTTGAAAGTTTATGATAAACTAAATATAGATATAGATGCGATATATATTTATAAAATGCATTCAATTCGCACACACACTTTATATATTTTCGCTAAAGGGAATGTGAACACACAGGATTTTGTACAGCAGGAATAAAATAATAAAAATATCATCAACAACAACACGGAAAAAAAAATGTAAATAGTGAAAACAAATTTAGACATCATGTCAAAAAAAAGTTGTTGCATAAAAAAGTGTTAAATGTGCATGTGTGGCATAAACATAACTTTTGAAATTAAACTTTCTAAAGTTTCACATTCATTCATATATATATCTGAAGCATTTTTTTTTTCGTGTATTTTGTTTCAATTTTTTTTTCTAAATATATATATATGGAAATTTTGTGATTTCATATATAAAATAAATATTTTCAACGCGAATTTTTTTTTGTATTTTTCCTTATATCCTTTTTTTTTATTTGTTGTATTCTTGTACGTTCCGTCGTTATATATATATACATGAAAATGTATAAATGCTAAAGCTCTTTTGAGTGTGTGTTTTTGATTTTTCTTTTTTTTTTTTTTGGATCGTTGTTTGTATATATACTTTTACATATATTATTTAGCCGACTTTTTGTCAATTTATTTTCAATGTTAAAAGTTTTATTAAATTTCGGTTGTATATGTATTCAGTATTAATGTCTTTTATTTTTTTTATTTTTTTGTTGTGAATCTGTATTCAATTCATCAATTTTCAATCATTTCAAATTCAATCAAATCATTCGTGCCATTTTTGTTTCATAAAAAAAAAAAATTCGCGTGATGTTTTTTGTTATGCTTTATTTGGTGTGAATTTTTGTATAATTTTATATACATATATAAAAATCTATTTTTAAATACAAAATTGATATACACATTTTTAGGATGAAAAGTTAATTTTTATGTTTTATTTTATAAGATTTTGGTATTTTCAATAACTGTTTTTCTTTTACCACTAAAACAATTATAATTGAAATGTATTATTGTACCCTAAAAATAAAAATGTAGGAAATTAAGTTATTCTAATCATATTGTTTATAAACATGTTTTTAACATGTTATAAAACACGAATGTTATATTATATAATTAAAATTATTAGAATTGTGGCTATCGTTCTGTTTACCAAAAGAACTACGTGGAACTGACCGATAACCGAAATTCCTACAATTTTAAATAATGAATAAAGATTATAAACAATTGATATCCTTATTTTATTTTCAAATATATATAATTGATGTGTTTAGATATTTCTGAAGGATACAATATCCGAATGTACGGTTAAACGTCG
The DNA here is from genome assembly GCA_958336335.1 of Dilophus febrilis. Classification (NCBI taxonomy): domain Eukaryota; kingdom Metazoa; phylum Arthropoda; class Insecta; order Diptera; family Bibionidae; genus Dilophus; species Dilophus febrilis. The sequence continues at coordinate 42,586,988 of OY284468.1, forward strand.
ATGTGCTGCACAAAATATTATTACGTTAATTGAATATGGACGACGCAAAGAGACACTGGCAAAAATTGCATTTAATAATTGTTTAGGTAATTTTTATTTTTTAGATCATAATAATTTGGAATTCTAGATTTTTTAGGATATAATAAAATTATATTAATAAAATTCCTTATCACTTAAATTTATTTTTATATATAAAAATCTTTTTTCACATACACAATTCTAAAATGTATTTCATTTTGAAGTGTTTTTTTTTTTACTCAATGCTATATTACATTTTTTATAATTTCTTATATACCAAAAATTTTTAGTTAATTTGTAAAGGGGAAAAAAATAAATCTAAACAAAATTTCATTAAAGTTACATTAACATATATAGTATATACACTTTTAAATAGTATTTGTATACTAACCCTTCAAAAAATGGAATAAAATATCTATATAGCTATTCTATATACGGAAAATGCAAATTGATATATTCATGATGATATGTGAAAGATACTATACATGAAATATTATTATAAACATATTATTATGTATATATATCTATAGTTCTATATCTCTCTATATTCTATATTTCCTTTTTATAACTGTATATATATATATATATATGATTTTATTTCAGATATATTTGTAAAGGAACAAGGACAAAATACAATTATTGGTGTACTAGGATTTTTAAGAGTCCTTTTACCAATTTTGTTAAATATGCAAAATTGTGATTTCAATAAAATCATTGAAATATATGATGTTTGTTTGTATCTTTTGAATGATAAAAGTCATACAATAATAAATTCAGCTCTTGAAGTTATTCATGTGATATCAAACGAACCAAATATTATATTGAAAAATATCATGATAAATTCAATGTGCTTACATTTTGATATAATACGTAAAAGGAAATCATTAAAGAATTTAAAATTTAATAATATTGTTACAAAAATAATAAATAATGATGATAATAATACAAAAAATAATGATAATAACGATAATAAATTGAAATCAAAAAAAGTATTCAGTGAAGCAAAATCAACAACGTCAACAACAACAACCACTAACAAATCATCAATAATATGTAATACAGATGAAGATGACGATGATGTTGATGTTGATGATGATTGTGGTGATAATAATATAAATAAATTAAATAAAAATGATACATTACTTGATAAAAATAGTGAAAATAAAACGATAAAAATTGGTGAAAATATTATTATGGATGCACTTGATATTACAACAGATGATTGTGATACAGATAATGATATTAAACAACAATTACAATTGAAATGTGAAATTAATGAAAAAGATAATGTTAATAAAATAAATGTTGGTACACCGCTTCGAAAACCAACTACCACTACATCATCAACTACTAATATTACGTCTACACCAATTGTTGAAACATTTTCAAAAAAGAAATTCGATACCAATTCATTGAAGAGTCAAAAATCAACAGAATCGATTGGTAATTTTTTCAATTCATTATTGGCACATTCCAGTACGGGTAAGTGGTATTATATTTTATTCATTTATTTAAAAAAAAAAACAAGAAAAACATTTTTTACAATATAAATTGCTAATTATTATATTTATAATAAACTAGATATGTGCTTTATTTTTTGTCGGTTTATAAATGTTAAAAACGTTTTATATACATTTTTATAGTGAATTTTATTGTACATTCTTATAGCATACAAAAAAAATGTACAAAAAAAAAAAGAAAAAATGAAACAAAAATATGTATATAAATAATAGTCTGTGAATATCTTTTCAATATATACAACATACAATATATGAAATGAAACGGTAGTGAATACATATTATACAATGTGCAAGGATAGGATTTTTACCAAAAAAATGCATGTGTGTATTCATTCGGGAATTTACGAATATAAATGAAACTTGAATATTGCATGTTTTTCGTATATATATATATATATATTTATATATTTGTATATTTAAACGTGCAGGATATACAAATATGTATATTCAAAAAAAAGACGATCAAGATTATATTATAAATATAGATTCCTTTTAAAACAATTTTTGCAAAAATATCGTATAACTTCCAGAAACTAAAAAATAAACTATCCCAAACACACATCATTTTACGAGATAACTTCAATATTTCTATATATTTTATACTCCAATATTTTTAACTCACCTAAAAACTTGTATGAAATTAAAAGTTTATTAATTTTATAAAAAATATTTTTGACTAGAAAAAAATCCAACCATTTTTTTTTTTGGAAGGATTATACACATTTTTATACACACAAGATCTGCGGTTACGATTTTATATTTTGGATAAATAAAGATTTTTTTATATAAATATTATATACTTTTACATTGTTGGTATCCTCCGCACATACACACTTTGTTGTGGAAAATAGAACGTCTATAGAGAGATGTTCTATATATGTAGGTACATTTGACTTTTAACATAAATATTAACTTTATTTTTTTCGATTTATCTTGGAAAAAAATAAAATACAAAATATATTTTCATTTTATTTGTTATGCATATAAACAAATGCTTTACATTTTACAAATATATATATGTATATATAATATATATATATTTTATATTACATATCTGTGTAAGAAGAAATGAATGTTCTATAATATATATAAATTTTTTTATAATAATAAATATATATATATTGGAATATCATCTATATTGTGTATTGACATTTTTTGTGACAAGTACACAAAAGGAACATATTATAATATACATATATATTATATATCAAAAATAAGGATATCGATTAATGAGTTTGTTTATTATTATTATTATTTCTTTTTCCTTTACTTCTATATATATATTTCTTTAGATATTAAGATAGTTTAAAAATTTATAATCTTAATAATATATACAAATTTCATATACATTTATATGAAGGAAGATGAAGTAAAGTTAAAAAAAAAATTATTTTCTTATTATATCTACATTCACGTTTTACATAAATTATATATTTTATCGATCTATCATGATATAATATTTATGTGAAACTTATATACATTGATGTAATATGAATAAAAGTTATATAGTTATAAAGGAAAAAAAAATTATATTAAGATATGTGGATTATTTTATAAGGATGAAAACGTCGTCGTCGTATTATATAATTATATAAATATATAACTGAATTTACAGTATAATTTTATAAAAATTATCATCATTACATATTTATTTACATTTTTGAATTTTCTTACAATCAAATCACGAATTTCGGGTTTTTTGTTATAGATAGTTTGTTTCCAAAATCATTCAGTTTTAATCTCCATAGACCAATAATACAATGTGGTAAAAAATAAGATTTCTCATGCGAATGCTTTTATTGAATGAAATTGTTATTGTTCCTTTTAATATGAATATTGATAATGATCGAATGTTTCTTTTTTGATTCAGTCATTAATCGTATCGAATTTTATCTACTTGCAAAATATTACCTGAGAGATGTTGAATATGAGATTACCAAATCAGAATTTAATTTTAAGATTCCTGCTAAATTTATCCAAAATTATTACACAAAATAAAATCTATTTTGGAAAATAAATAAATGTTATATGAATTAAATTTTAAATTGCTACTAAATATATTATGAAAATGAAGAAAATTATCTATTCTATAAAATAAATAATTAAACATATTTATTTTTTCATAATTTGTAAAAAAAATCTGTTTATTTATTTATACAATCATATCATATAAATATTAGATTAATTTATATGCATTGCAAATATTCAATATACACAATACTATAATATATTCATAAAAATTTACAAAATTAAAAAAATAAATATATGCAATCCTTATTATATAAATTATGTTGCTTTAAAAGATTCTATCTGATATCAAATAAAGTATATTTTATTTACATAAATAAAAATATTTTCATATATATTTATATACAAATATAACATAAAAATTATATTTTGTTGAAATATACTTGATGAATTCACCATTGAAATGAAATCTAAATGTATAATTAATTTGTAAAAATGTTATATTTGTGTTGCTCTACTTTTCTATATTTTCGGTATCCTGTCCTATAATAATTCAAATGCAACTATACAAATTTGGATATTTTGAACAGTAATCTTAAAAAAGTTTTACAAAAATGTCATTAAAGAAAAATTTTATTTTTGTTAGGTCAGTCAATGTTGTATTTTAATAATGTTTTTATATTCAAAATTCTAAGCCGCAAGTTAAATGTTATTAAATTGAAAAGTTCCATATTCAAAAAAAGAAGTTTGTAATTGTTTGTGAAAGTAGATTACGATTTTTCTATTTAACTTATCAACAAGTAACCGTAAATATTCTTCCAATTAGTGTCTGTATAATGAATTGTCTGAAAGAAAACACTTTACGTGTATTTCACTGTCACTCAACCACTCAAACACCCTTTTTAACATATAAATATATAGTATACAATATTGTGTAAATATAAAACCAACAGCGAAGATAGAAAAATGTATCTGATGTGAGTCGGTGAAATTGTGAAAAAATAAATTTTTTACTTATATAACTTTATCTTATGAAAAGGAAAAATAAATAATACTTTTATAAAATATAAAATTAAACACCATGCATAAAGAAGTATATCTCTATCTATATTATATAATATATACATAGCTTCATTCAAAATACATTAAAATATATTTTCTCTTTGGGTAGTGCGGTAACATACTTTTGATATATTGAAAGAAGAAAAACCATACCATAAATACACTTTTTTTTTTATTTGTATATATAATATTGTGCAAATCATAATAATAATGAATCAAATTAAAATCTACGTTATTTGATAATTTAAATTTACATTTAGATGTATATTAGTCTTATAGGATGACTATAAACAATTTTCACAATATATATATGCAGAAATAATGATTTAAATAAAAAATCCTTTATCCTTGGATATATTCTAGAATTATATTATATTTTTAAGTTATATTAAATATTTATAGAAATTTCAAGTTTATTCATATAATTTCTTTCACTATTAAAATAGAATGCGTAAAAATATTATTCTATAATGATACTTTTAATTTAATTGAATAAGAAAAATATATAGATTTATATTTTTCTTCATATATAGAATTATAGATAAATATTAATTTTTTTGTATATATATATATTTTTTTTTTGATTAATTACCAACAAAAATAAAAACCCCCAACATATCACAACAACAATAATAATAGATAGTGTATCGAAATTTTTCCGTTCCCAAAAATCCGGTACAACTCCGAATACACCGAAACATTTAAAAAAAGATACAATAAGTAGTTCATCAGCATCAACATTCATAAATTATACAAGCGATTTGGATAATATATCTATTGAATCGATTGAAAGTGAAATATCAATAAATAGTAATTTATCATCATCATATAATAGTACATTTTATATAAATACAAAAAATGATTTATTAGAAGAACAACCAGAAGTAGACAAATTACGGACAGCAGCAACAGCATCCACATCGGATGCCATTAATTTGCCTATTATTGAATGTGAACAAAAATCCATGACAACTGTTGAAGAACAAACGGACCAACGGAAGGATATCGAACCGAAATCGGTTGATAATGATTTTGTTGAAATTGTTAAAAATAAAAATGATGATTATGAAATGTTACCGACGGTGTTTAAAGAAATTTATATCGGTACAATATATGATCAATCATTAATTCAATATACAATACGATTAATAGCATCTAAATTTTTATTAAATGGACAAAAATATGGTTTAATCGATGATTATATCATCCGTATATCAATAAAAAGTCTTTCATTATTAGTTATCGGTAATTTGGTGCAATTTTGTCCGGAAGTATTATTATTATGTTTAAATAAGGAAAAATCAACAATCAACAACGATAAAGAAAAAGATACGTTAAACATATTTGAATATGATGATAATGAAGATGTTGATGATGTACTAGTAAATCCTGATACGATTACGGTTGATACGGATGACATTACTAATATGGAGAAAATTCGACCATCATCAACAGGCACTGCCGTTAACGTTGATGATCCAAATAAAAATGATGATGATATTTTATTAGAAATAAAGGCAGATCATTTTGGTAAAAGTACAAATCGATATAATTATTTTGATCTTTTATCGCCGTTAAGTAAAAGTGCTGATGATGTATTTCTATCAAAATTAACAATTGAATCGCCATTGAAAAATATCGGCGTTGACAATATTTCGGGTGATAAATCATCATCATTGGGAATGGATACAAAGAAAGCGTTCATTGACAATAGTACTAATAATAATAAATCAAAACAATTACATAAGCATTTAGATGTAATTTTATCAAAATCAGAAATTTTAGAAACAAAGCGAAGATTTTCGGAAACCACAACTCCCAAACATTTATCCGTGGTTACTACATCGTCGACACCAATAAAAACGATGAACAAAACATTTCAAGCATTTAACATTGATATAAAAACTATTGATAAATCACAATTTATTAAAGATATTCTTCTGTATTATAATCATAATGATCCGGTTTTACGTGCTAATATACAAATTTTAATTGGTAATTTTCTTTATACAATTTTACGACAACACGAAAATTTTAATGAATTTTTAAAATTGTATCAATACGAAGAGGATAAAAGTTCATTTTTAAAATTATCATTATTAATTCAAATTCTAATACAGGTAATTTAATTTTAATTTTATATATAAAAATACAATCAAAAATTTATTTTGTGTGGTGTAAATTTTTTCAAAACAAAAAAAAACCAAAAAATTTTATTTTCTTAAAGGGTTTATCTGATGAAATTCATACTGTTGTTGTACAAAGTTTAATTGCATTTAGTAATTTAATACCGTATTTACTAAAAAATATGAAAATAAATGAAAAAAATGAAAGATTTCCATCGTTAATAAAATCAATTTCACACAAACAAATGGAAAGAGGATTGTTGTCAATGGATAAACATAAAAATATATTAATTAATTTTGAATATAATAATAATAATAATAAAATTGATGGTGATGAAAGTGATAACATTTTAAATATGAATAATAATGATAAAAATTTGATTAATGAAATAACAATAAAAAATATTATTGATGAATTATTATTTGTTTGTGAAAATAAATATTGGGTTGTACAATGTAAATATTGTGATTTAATATCGAAAATTAATTTTCAAAATATTACACAAATATATAATTGGGATATTGGCCATTTATATGAGGTATTTATTTATTTATTCATCATTTTATCATCGTTATATTATAGATTATATTGCCAATGTATAATAATAATTTTTGTTTTTCATTTTTCATTTTATAATCAAATGTATATATAGAATAAATTTTTAAATCATATTTATGTAAATATAAAAGATAATGATGTACGTGTACGTAATAATGCAGCAAAATCGTTATGTAATTTTATTGAAATGAATATAATCAATAAACATTTCAACAATAATTTAATAGATATTAATTATAATAATGATATAATTGGATATAGTAAATTGTTAAAAAAATATGTAAATGAAAAAATATTTCAACAATTGCCAAAACCACTTTGTAATTTTAATAGTACAAATATTCGTGTTTCGAATATAGATGATTTATATGTGTCCAAAGTATTAGCAAAAACACTCTATGATTTAACAAATAAATTATTAGAATTAGATGATAAAAATCAACAGGTAAGTTTTTTTTCAAAATGTCATTTGTGTGTTTTGAATATATAATCTAAAATAAAAATTGTCTTTGCGAGCAAGGTTTTAAAATATTTTTAAAATAACTATTTGTGTTATTCAGCCATTTTAAATTGTAAATATAACTTAATCCTTAAAAGTTTAAGGATTTTTTTTATTAAATAACCTAGGTTTTTTCTCTCAATCTCGATAGGGAGAGTTGATTGCCTTTATAAAATTTTACAAAATAAATTTTTGGTATGAAAAAACTTTGGATTTAAAATAAAAAAATCATAAAATTGTGATAATACCATTTCTGGGATTTCCATTTTATTAAGTTTTTGGTGTTCTATAATATTGAATAAAATTTTTATATTTCAGTTTGGTATAATAAATACAATTGCAGAATTAATAAAAAAATATGATCCAATAAAATATGGCAAAATATGGAATGAATTTAATTTAATCGAAATATGTTTGACGTATATCAATCAAAATTATACAACCGGTACAGATTTAACATGTCAATGTGATTTAATTGTTATATGTACAAATTTACTTGCAGGTATTTAATACATATATTGAATTTATTTTATTTTATAAAAAATATACTATAATCAATTAAAATTTTACATGCACAACATTTATTATTATCTAATTTTTTTTTATTTTTATTTTGTTAAACATTTTCAATTTTGTATTACAACAAAAATTGTATTACAACAAAAACTGGTACATATATAGGAGCTATTCGATCATCGTATGAAAATAGTAAATTAAATAAATTCATCAATGTATATTTTGAACATTTATTGAAATTGTTAAATATATACCATCATATATTTTTAAATCATAAACCATTATTTATACCGAAAGGTCAATCGAATAATAAAGTTGATTTATTTGGAACGGGTGTGACGGTAACGGTACCCAACAGCGGTACCAATTTTAACTCAAAAGATTTAAATTTATATAATAATTTTGGATATTTTGGTAATGATTATTTTTACTTAAAAATATATAATACGATAAAAGCATCATATGAAAATTATAAGGTATGTAATCTAAATTATATTTATTTTAATTCAGCGATTATTTTTAATCTAATTTATTTTTTATCATACACAAAAAAAAAACATTATATACTTTTCTATAATATAAAAGCTGACATATTAATATAATAAATAAATATATAAAATCTTCTTTTATACCTTGATATCCGTATATACGCGATAATATCATATGACGACGACGATGATGATGATGATGATGGTATTTATAATATTTTTATGTCTTATATATTTTACATATATCGTCCTTTATACCATCATCGTAACATTTCAATAATTGCAAAGCAGACACTGTGCACATTTTCTCCATATATCTTTTCCATATACATTTATATATAGAGATATATATATACAGCTTATAGATTTATATATTATTTTAAATCTACTTATACTCATAAATATGTATACTTATTATTTTATATATGCTTTATAATTTATATTTAAAATTTTGAGATGAAAAAAAAAAAATTATTTTCAAAATCTAATGGAAAACTGCATTTTTTTTGTTTGTACACACAACAGAAATTTCACCTGCTTTTTAATATTATTTTTTAATAAATTTTTAACTTAAATCTTATAGAAAATAAATCTTTTTTTTGTTTTTTTTTTTGTTTATATCGCGCACTAAACAAGCAGTAAACAAATTTTCCGTTTTCTTTGTTTTTGCGATTATATGAAAAATTTTATATTGTTTTTTTCTTTTCTATATATGTAATGTATACATACATTTTTTTTAATATTGTTTTTCTTTTCGCTCGCTATAATATGATGAAAGATGAAAGCTGATTAATCATAATAATAATTTAAAATGTAAATAAATTTGATCTTTTTATTTTTGTTTGCTTAATATTTAAGCATTTAAGTATATAAAATAAAAAAATTTAATCTTAATTAGATTGAAAATTTAACTATATAATTTAAATACAATTTAGATATTTGCGTTTAAGACACTTTTTTTTCTCGAATATATTTTGTATATGTTTTGTATAGTTACTGGTTTATTTATATAATTTAAATTTACTGGGTGATTCTGTTCAGGTTTTTTGTCAGTAATTTACAAGCTTGAATTCGCAATTGAATGGGAAATAATACAGAAGAAAATAGAAATTGATAAAATACCATCATCAAGTTAATTCATATTACTATAACTTCCTTTAAAACTTCATAATAATATTGCGTGAGTCTTGCATAAGTTTAAAGATCCTCAAAACGTCTTGTTCCCAATGAAATGTTGAACATTAAAAAATGTTTGAACTCACAATTAAGGAAAATAAAAATGATATTAGAAAATGTTTATTTTAATATATATAATATGTTTTGTTGTAGCTATAATAATATTAATCATCCTTCACTAATTCCTTCTCCAAATATATACATAGATTACAATAAATAATGAATCGGGTGTTAAAATGTTCAGCCTATTAAAATCATGTTTACATTCGTTGGCCGTCATTTTAGAGATAAAATCACCATCAGAAGATTTTAATTATTCAATAAAATTGACCGATGTGATATTACAATATTTATCAACAATAATAAAATATGTGCCAAAAAAAACTATTATCTGTATTAAACATTTGTTAAAATTTATATTTTTACAAAATTATATCAGTCGTAAAACGGAATATGAATATTTCATTGAATATAATTATCATCGTCAATATGTTGTGGCTGGCGGCGGTATAAATCAATATGAAATTTTTGATGAACCAGAAAAATTAATCGATTTTTTTAATTCGATTAGAGAATTTTCAATATATGATTATAAAAATTCAACTAATGCTGATAAAACCATAAACTTTAATACATACATTAAATTATTTGAATCAATAGTTATACAATGCTTAAAGGTAAGTTTTATATTTTATATTCAATTTTTTTTCTTTTTTACCTATATACATATGTTTATATATATATTTTATGGAATTTTATGTGGTTTTTATCAATTTAACAACATTTTCGAAAAAAAAAAATAAAATATTATATACATTTGCGAATCAATGACTTGAGAATTTTATATTCTCAATAAAGAAAAAGAACCCAAAAGTCTATATTTGATATTTTACATATTGATTATGTCAACATTAAAGTATAGTATTTTTTGCTTGCTTGCTTCCTTGAGATGATAATCGTTAGATTTTATTATCATCTCATCCTATATATAATACATTATATATAATATATAAATTTAATCAATTTGCAAAAATTGTAATTTTTTTTTTTCATCTTTTTCTTTTGTTTGAACAAACTAAAAATTATATTATATAAAACAAAATCATGTGCATTGTTCGATTATAATGTGAATATTTTTTTATCTTCCAAAAAAATATCATTCTATAAATGAAGAGTTTAAAACAGTATGTATGTATGTAAATCGATAACATATAATAAAAAAAAGTTTATCAAACAAAATTGGTTGATAATCACTTTTTTTTTGCTTCAAATTTTTTTTTGTATTGAAAATATTTTTATTATATAATTTTAACATGTTAATAAAATGTTAAAAATGTATATATAATAATTAAAGGGATTAATTTATTGCGATAAAGTTAATTCAAAATATAAGATATTTTTTCTTCATCAAATAATCATATAAAGTGTATAATTTGTGAAGTCAATCTATTTATATATTTCGAAACCCAAACCTATAAAAACCAAAACCAATTAACAATATCTTCAGCAGAATTTCTTCTTATAATACAAAATTAATATAAAATAGCATTATTATTAAAATTTCATTGTATAATTAAAATGTTAAAATAGATTATTATATTAATTATATAGTAGAGTCAGAATACATATATAGTCCAATTCGCAAACCAAAAAAAAAAAAAGATATTCAAAATGTGTAATAATATTCAACTTCAATTAAATTTTAATGATAATAATATTGTTTTATATTTACAATGAGCATTATATGTATGATGTAATGCAAAAAAAATAAAATTTTATATATATCTTAATCTTGAATAATAAATTATAATTACTATAATTTTATATATATTGATGATGAAAGAATGTATACAAATACATCATAAAAACTATATATATTTATATATAGAATATAGTTAATATTCTCTTCTTCTTGAAATCTTGTTTATATATAAATACAAAATATATTAAAACTTTTTTACATTTATATTGTATATATATAGAAATATGTAAAAATCGCACCATTGACACAAAAATAAAACTTTTTGCATTTTTTAAATATTAAATATGCAAAACTAATTATATACCTGATGGTGGTGGCGGTGGTGCTGGTGATGTTCTCTATCAAGAATTTATTTAAGTTGACTGCTTTTTTACATTTATATATTGTATCTGCGGTGGGTATATTACTATATATGGTGGGGTTGATTTACCTTTCATGAATATATAAAAATAAAAAGACATATCAACGCACACGACGCGGAAAACAAAATATTTTTGTATTTATATTGCAATTGATTACGACAATTGTGTATGACTGTGAATGTATGTAAATATATATAATGAGAAATGATTTAAAAATGCTGAACTAAAGTTTTATGAATGTCATCAAGATGGTTATTATACAAAATATTTTCCTGGTTTTTGCAACATTGGAATCCAGTCCAATAGAAAGTTTTCTTTTTATGCATATAGCAAAATAAGCGTGCAAATGATTGACTAAATTGATTAGAAAATAGAAGATTCATGCAAAATATTTATAGAAACTAAAGTTTCTCATTCGGATTAAATAAGCCTAGAATCATCATTAATTCGAGCTCCCTGTATAGAATCGCATATATATAAATAGATAATGATGTATAGAAATTGATGTACAAATATATAAATACGCGTATATAATCGTAGATGGGTACGGGTGTACTCTGATGCGCTGTTAAAGTTTCTATAAATAAAGTAAACTTTAAAAATTATTTCCTTTTTATATGCTATATACCTGGGCGATATATGTTGCTGACAAGGTAGAAAAAAAGTGTAGTATTTTTTTTTTATGTTTTTTAATATGAACTAAAAAGCTTTTTCCTTCCTGCTTAATAATACCAACATCATCTTTATACGGACTCCTCTCATTCGCTTTGTATTATATATGTATACATTTTAATTTTATATCCTTATTTATAATTTTACATATATATAACATATATAGATAGATATATAGACATCATCATCACATAATATATGTATATACAAAATGTTGAGATATTTTATAAATAAATGTGTCGTATTAAGAATAGGTTATATTTATAAAGGTAAAAGTATCAGAATTTTATGTATATGACATATTATTCATAAGAATTTTGTAATTCTTTTTTTTTTTCTCGCAGTTTATAAATAAATGAACATGAAAAATGCAAAATACACAAAAACCAAAAAAAAATAATTTATCACAGAAGCTTACTTTGTAATTAACGCTATATAGCTATATAGATATTGTATATACATACATAAGACATATATATAGAGATCTGTAAATGAATGGACCTCTATCTTGTATATTTTTTTTTTCTCGGTCGGTATATATTATTAGGTATTATAAATATATGTATATATACACTCTCTTGTATACATGTTAGAATTAGCACCAACCATACCATACATTTATATAGGTATACAATTTTATATATAGAGTTAGTTTGCATATACGAGTGATACATACATATATAGGTATATATTTAAATAACCTTATTTTACATGCATATACAATTATGTTACGCAATCATTATACAGTATATATAATATATGTATGTATATAGACATTTTTTTAATAGGAAAATTTATATATATATATTTACTATACTACTGAATGGTAATTATTCTGATTATAAAAATAAGACGATGGTATTAAAAGAGAAAAAGACATTTTTGAATGTAATATAAAATATGTAATTAACAATTTTGTACATTTGTTCTGTGTATTTTTTTTTTTATGTATATTAACGAAAAAATGTTTAGTTTTTTTTTTTATTAAATGGTAAAGCTTATATATATTCTTTCACTAAATAATTAATATACATGTAGGTAAACTTGAAATTCTGTTATGAAAAAATATATAAATTTAACAATATTGAGAAATGTAGAACTTTGTAAAGAATTTATTTTGATTTTTTTCTATATGTGAAAATTCAATTATTATATATATAATTTAATCGATTGTAAATAAATAATAATAACGATAATAATTATGTAAAGATAAAAACATTAAAAAGAAATTCTTTTTACCTATATATCTTTTCCTATTATCATTCAAATTTCTTTTATTATTAAATTCTATAAATTACATAAAAATTATATACGTGCATAAATTATTTTATTATTAAAACACACTTTTAGTTGTTTTATCATATCATTATTAATAGTATATATATTAAATATGAATTTGAATGTATTAAATTCTAAATACAATATTCAAAATCAGACGAATATATAAAAACAAAAATAAGTTAATTGTTTTTTTCTATATACCTTTGTGTTTTGTTTAGTGTACACATTTTTTTGTTTTGTAAAAGGCTTTATGTCTACAAAAAACCCCTTAACGTATAAATTTCAAGTGCCCATATATAAATTATCATAAAATAGTAAAGAAAAAGAAAGAAAAAGTATAATAAAAAAATTAAAATGTTATTATTATTATTATTGGTACACTTATAAAATCTCAGAATGAATATAATATATGAAAATAAAAACCATTGCCGCCTTTATTTTTGTAGAAACATAAAATTTTTATACACATAAAAAAGAGTTAAAGACATAAGAAAAGTTATATATATATAGAATAATATAATAGGTATAATATGGTTTTGTGTTATATATATACAAAAGAAAGGTTTAATCTACTTTCTATATGAAAAATCTACATATATATATATATATATATTATATATATTACTACTAGGTTTTCCTTTTATTCATTTTATCATTTTATTTAATATATTCAAATTCAACTTTATATAATTATTATAATACATTTTATATTTGTATTTTATATATATATGGATACGTGTGCAGTATATAGAGTAAGTTGCAATGTAATGAATTTTAACATTGTGGGGTTATGATGATACATGGGCTTTCAAATTCTAATTAAAAGCTAATTTTACCCTTTTATTGTCATGGTTATTTTTTTGTGTTATTTATTTAAAATAATAATAAAGGTTAAATTTAAATGAGTTTTATTTTAACGAAAATATATATTTTTTTTATATTGTTTATGGGACGTTTGCAATTGCATTTGGGCTTGTTAGTTTAGTTTTAGAGGTTTTTAACTCAAAAACTGTTTTGAAAATGGGGTCAGATCAATCCTTCGATCCTTGCAAATTTTCTATATTTATTGTTTGGTTTCTTGTATATCTCATAGTATTTACACTTGAAATGCTATTGATATTTTGGTTACAAAATTTATTATAATCCGGGAATTTTGATATGATCCATCCCTTTTGATATAGATCCATGATCCATCCCACTCCGATACATACTCCAAGGTATGATTTAGGATATTTGGGTTTAAATCCGCCCTTTTATTCACTTACCAAGTCCATGGCGTTTTATTAAAATTTAAGTTAAATATATTTATACTGCGCGTAGATCATTAGATATAGTAATATTTTATGTAATGGGTTATGATTGGTGATATTAAGTTTAATGTCCATCTCCCAAGTTATCAATTGCTTTCCGTTTTAGGTGTTGATCTAGCAAAGTTTATTTTTATATAGAACTATATATTATAGATTTTTATGAGCAATATTATTTTTATTTCCCGTTTATTTAAATAAATTTAAAAAAAATTTCTATTTATATATGGAATATATTTTAAATTATATATGTGATGAGTTTCTATATAAACTAATTGGTTTTGTACACAATACAAATTTTAATGAAACAATAAAAAATTTTGTTATACAATCTATATATAGATATAGATAGGTCGGCTAATTTATATATATATGAAATTGGTTTTTTTGTTTTCAATTTAAATGTATTATACATACGCAGATATATTCATAATGTCATGTTTGATCATTATGTTTTTCATCAGTATTTTTTTTTTCATTCAAATTTTAAAAGTTTTTATTATACACTCTCAATCGCAATGATGAGTTTTGTCTTTCAAATCATATATATGTTTTAATTATAAAATGGCATTTTTTATATTATTGATAAATATTTATTATATATTTTTTGCATTGTTTGTGTTAAATTTTGCGATGAAAAATGTAGTTCATGATAAATAAAGAACTAATCTATAAACATTTTTAAATAAACACTTTAAATACAACGTAAAATGATATTTTCCGATATAATGTTATTAAAGATGTTATTAACCTGGAGATTTTTAAAATATCCTGTGGGTTTTTCAAAGTTTTCTCATTTTCATTTTTACAAATACACATAAGCAGAAATAATTTTAAAATAAATATAAGCACTTTTTTTATCATGTATATTTACCGGTCCTTTTTTTAAATTTACTTTATAGAACACTTCTTCTTCACAAACTCTTTTATAATATCTTAGAAATAAAAAAAATAAATTTCTTTAAAATAAAAAAAAACGAAATATTAAGAAGCCAAATTATATTAACAAATCCCACAAGTTCCCATTTTCAAAGGATCGAAACCCCAACACGTTTTCTATTGTTAATCAAATATAAAACTATATATACTTTTTAATATAAAAAAAAAAATAACAACAGCATGTAACAACTCTATATATCTATATTGTATAGTAGAATAGAAAATTTAATAATAATTTTTTATTTTTTTGTTAAATTTAAACGTTTGTGTAAACCAAATCCATTTCGATTTTTCTATATATTTATACAATAATATATAAGTGTGCATTTGAATGTTTTGTGCAGCAGTATATCAACAAAATAACAAATAAAAAAAAACCATTTAATTCCTAGTATAATAACATATACTATATCTATATAGAGTAATATAGAAAATTATTTCAAAACATATATATTGTATAATATATAACCTGAAATACAATATCACTTTATGGATTGATTAAAAATCAATATAGAAGATATACAAAGAATTTGTTTATAAATAAATTCAGTATTTCAATATAGAATAGAATCAAAAAAAAAATTGTTGTTAAATTGTATAGGTACACATAAAACCATATATTCATATATATATAAATATAACATTTTAATTTTAGGAAAAACTAATATATTTAAATTAAAATTCTATTTTCTACTTCAATTTTTCTTTTTTTTTTATATTTTGTTGATTATTGTTTTCTATATATATTGTGTGTACATTAAATACATCAAATATTGTATATATTGTGTGTTTACAATTGTACCATTGTATATATACATATACAAATATAATGAAATAACAAACAAACAATCCGTTTATATAATATATAAATATATTATTGATATTTGTATATAAGTAGCTGTTTACAAAATCAAACTCTGAAGTACAATCAGTTATATTAGATATGCTGTGTCAAGTTTTAGAATACAAAGTTAATTATGTTATGCTTGATTCTAATAATATTTTCAATGAATTTGTCCTGAAGCTACTTGAACATATTGAAACGGGTACAGTAAGGTAATTTTCAATTTTCATTATTAATTTATTTATTTATTTATATGCAATATAGTATAGAATAATATTTATATTACGTAAACATATATATGTGCATATGAAAAACATTGTCGTGGTTGTATTGTATATTTATATTATATAACTCTGAATACACAAAAGTGTATTGTTTTTCTTTTTCAGTTCTCTTGCATATATCTACAAATATATATTGTTATGAATAAATAATTAAGATTAATTGATTTTTTCATTCCATTTTAAATTTATTAAAATTATAGAAAAAGTGAAGTTTTAATTACAAATGTAATAAAATTTCTATTTTATTTATCAAAACAACAAGAGAAAAATCTTATGACAATACCAAAAATTATTAATATAACAGATACATTACTGGCAAATAATGTAATAATAAAATGTGGTACAGTAGCTTTAAAAGAATTAGCATATGAATTTTTTTTCAATCAAATGTCAACGCCATTATCAACAACAACGACAACGATGACAAATAATAATGCATCAACAGAATTAAGTAATTATCATAAAAAAGAAATAAATACACAAAAAGAAGTTGCTTTTAGTATGTTAATTAAATTTATAAATGAAATTGAGGTAAGTAATTTATATAATTTTATTATATTTTGCTTATTATTTTTATTATAAACATATTTTTTTTTTCATTTATATATTAATATTCTATGTTGCAATTTTTGTGTTTGTTATACTCGCGCAGATATTAATTATAATATTATACTAAAATTAATTAACCTTTTTTATATATGTAAAAATAAAAAATAATTTTATATGTGCATGATACGAATGCATTTAGCAATTCATATATTAATTGTATATACATATATATACAAATAAAATGCATTTCTATATCTATATATATAATATATAATGTGTAATGTAAGCTAAAATAAACAGATAATAATAATATATGTATAAAGGAATAAAATACATCTCGCTGAATTTATATACCATATACACTATCTATAGTATATAGATATAAGAATGTAATATGAGTTTTTCGTATTCAATATATATATATATATATATATATATATATATATATAAAGTTTTCATAATCTATTATATCGTCTTAACCAGTTAGATAAACAAGCTTTGACGTGGAAACAACTTCAGTTGCAATTTTGTTTATACATCAAAGTAAAAGATATATGTAATTATATATATAAATATATATTGTATTTTATGAATATGCGAGCATACACAATATGTATGCATATAAAGTGCAATTTATTTACATATAGATTTTCGAAATAATAATATATATTTTCACGTTATGTTTATATACGGTTTTTGTAAAATTTACCCTTAAATATATGTATATATATTTGGTTATGGAAAACATGGTGTTTTAGAAAACCTACAGAATTTTATTAGGAATTTAATTCAATTGAAAATCACAGAATTAAATTCCAAATTAAAGCGGAAATTCTACGAAATTCAGCGACGTATTCATTCATTATATTGTTGTTATTTAATGAACTCCCACAATTATAATTTTACCATTATTATACACAGTAATTCCCATTAAGGATTTTGTTTTTCTCTATATATTTTGCAGTCTGTTATGCATTTCATAAGTATATTGTATATATATACATATGTATAACTTACAAAATCATGAAAATATATAAAACATTTTCATATTATATGCATATATGTATATTTATATGATAAACACAAATACATATTATACTTTTAGTGTATTGCTGCTTTTTGTATATATAATTCAAATGTTATTTCAATTATTGTTTTTACTCTTAATGTCTGAATGAATTTTCTGCCCAAAACAGTAATCTTTTACTTACAAATAATATTTATATAAATAAAAAACATATACATGTAATATATTTTATATATATTTACTTATATGTTTATAATATATATATCGAGAATATTACAAGTGCTGTTGTGTAGTAAATAAACAACGCATAATTATATTAAATATAAATTATTTAATATTTATTATAGTAGATCAAAGCATTTCATTTCTCAACCAATTTTTAATGAAAAGTGTATAAATAAATATATTATAAATAAAATAAAATTTGAATTAGAAATATATATGAAAGACTTTATCGTGGCATTATAATTCTAAATATATATTTTTATTATCGGTTAGTTATTTTATGTTATATATATATATATAATATATATATATAAATGTATTATTTATTCGCACCAGTTCTAAACACAAATAAATTATATAATTATTGAAGCGTTTTGCGTTAGTTTTGTTTATTGACGAATAATTGAAAGGTGAATTATAAAGATGCATTCTATCTAAGGAATCGATTGTATCTAGAAACAGAACAGATTTGAAACCCATTCAACAATGTTTGAAATACGTTCCGATCTGTATTTATGATTAGGCAAAAAATTGGTTTATGGCTAAATCGATATGAAGATTTGAATGTTCATATTTTTATTTAAAAAATATTAGTTAATTTTATCTTTCAATATATACAGAGTTTTTAACTTATATTTAAGAATTTTATCTATTTAATTTAATAATTAATTTAATACATTTTTCTCTCTATATATACAAACACTTAATATATTATTATTTTTAGTTTAAATTTTTTTCTATTTAATTTCATGTTACACACAAAAACAATAATTTTATTTATTATTTCAAATTAATTAATTAGATTCAAGAAACAATTTGTTGTATTTTACTTTTAAATAAATCAAATCCACAAGAAGATAATGATAGAGAATTATTAAATAATATTTTACAATGTCTAAATGAAAATAAAATACAAATAATGAATTTAGAAAAATTCTATTCAATCAATTTGCTATTTCAAACAATCGGTAAAAATATATTATTGGATAATAAACATTTTGAATATATTATTCAATTATTATTTAATTTGATTTATGAGGTAATTATATTTAAATATATAGAAAAAAATTTATTAATTTTTATTGTTTTTCATATACAAATCCATTTTTTTCAATAAATAGGAAAATATAACATTTAACAATCTATCAATTATTATAATAATATTAAAAAATTTCATATTTTTTACGGAAGAAGTATTTTTATTAAATCACATAAAATTATATTTAAATAAAACTATTGATAAATGTAATAATAATAATAATAATACGGGAAAAAATGATGTTGATGAAATGAAAAATTTAAATGAAACAATATTTTTTGCCAAAAGTTTATATAAATTAATTTATGAATGTTTATTATGTTCGTGTCAATGTGATCACGATCATGTCAGCAGCTATGATGATAATTTGACATTAAAAATTAAACAGGATCATCATCAGCGTTCCGAATTTATGGAATTAATAGTGATATTTTTTAAATGTATAGGAAAATTTTCGAAATTTCAAATAACAACCGGTTGGTTTCGTCGTGATTATTTTAATGAAAATTTATTAAATTTGGCAATACGATCATCATCAGTCGAAGATAATCCACAATTGGGTATAAATTTTATACAATTTATGCTGAACATAGACTGTGATAAATTTATCTATTTGAATAAAATGAATACAATGGCGAGCTGTGATTTAAAATCGTTAACATTAAAAACGAATATTTTTACAATGCTTTGTAATAAATATGTAAGTGTATTGTATAAGATAACTGATTTCAATTTTTATTTATGTCAAATATACCATATATGTATATAATTTTATATGATGCGCCGGGGTGGTAATTAACAGTGAATATAATGAGAAATTGATAGCCATCTTCTTGCTTCACGGTAACTTAACAATAAATTTTATACCATTGTATATATATACAATTTATGCCATATTTTATAAAGAAAAAAAATTAATATATAAAAAGTTTATAGTACAATATATAATAAACATCATGAAAGACTACCGGATGGTAAAAGAAAACAGCCCATATATACATATGTATATATATAAATATAATAATCACAATGTGAAATGGGGCTGTTATATATTGTATATATTCTTTAAATGTTTTTCAATTTATCATATTTTTTTTCATGTATTGTTAAACTTCTGCTTTTCATATATATAGATATAAATATCTTTTGTATATCGAATTCAACCCTAATTTTCCGATTTTATCTAATCTTTTTTCATCTGAATTTCGCTTCAATCATTTATACAAAATGTTACAATGTCGATATGTACAATTTTATATACTACAGTATATATTGTAAAAAAGTGTATATTGTAAAAAAAAAACTATTAAGGTGTATAAAATAAAAAAATTTATTTGTGGTTTTTTTATAAAATAAATACGACCAGGAATAATTTTGTGCAAATCCAATATTGTTTAAAACTTAACTTAACATTGGAAAATCATATCTAAATCAGGTATAAATTAAACAATTAATACACTTTTAAAACATAAATGTTTTCTGTTGCATCCTCAAAATTGTTCAACAAACTTACCCAAAAATATTCCACCCTAACAAAAAATAAAAAAAAAACAAATATAGTATTTCTCATTCATTTATCTTAATATTAAAAGAAAATTTCAATAGCTTTATATATTGAATAAAAATAAATAAAATAAATATGAAGATGGAATATTGAAAATGTTTACGATAAAGAAATATTTAACTATATATAAATATATATTTTTCAATATATTTTGGCCTCTATATAGAATTATATATATGTATAGGATGTGTGTATTGAAATTTGTTGATTTTATTTCTCTATATATGTTCTGTATTTGATATTTTATCAATTGTATATTTTATTTTCTGATATTTATTTATTATACGATGATTATGACGACGACACGATGATAATGTTGATGATGTTATTGATGCTACGATATACAAATATATAATTTGTTTTTACAAACAGCCACAAATAGAGCAATGGAATAACGATGAAATAAATTTTGTGATTGAAAATTATATAGAAATACTATTGATAGCTGGAAGACATTTTTTGATCAATACAGTTGCATCAGAAATATATTCAATTAAACTTTTAAATAAGTTGAAAGTTTTCATGTTGGTGGAAAATAATTCAAAAGTATGTATACCAAAAGAAAATTATATATTGCAGGAAAAATATATTTTATTTTTGCCATATATATTTTATAATTTTTTGTTTAATGAAATTTATTTTTTAATTTCTTTTTATTTCATCATTGTATTTGCTTGTTTGTGGTTCGGTGGGTGTTTGGTTGGTTGATTTGATGATGATGATTGTTATATTTCTTTATACAATTTTTTAAATTGATAATTAAGAAATACATTGATATAATTATTAAATTATTGGAAAACTCAAATATTACTTGTGTCCAATTAACAATTGATATTATTATTGAGAATTTATTATGCATATCGAATAAGGCAATTATTGATATGTCAATAAATGTTTTAATAAAAAAATTATTTATTATAAAAAATATACTAACAATAAAAAGCAGTAATAATGAATGTAAAATTTTATCTGAATTACAATATCATAAAATGATCAATACATTCCAACAGTGTAATATAAATGAAATTACGTAAGACTTTTTATATTATTATAATCATTTATTTATCTATAGACATTTTTGTTTGTATTTCAATTTTCCAATTTTTTTTTATAGATATCCAAATGTTATGACTATCATAAAAGATTTATCACAATTTTATGTTATCGATAAAACAAATAAAAAATGTTGCATAAATAATATTAATGATTTTAATAATATAGATAAAATTGAATTAAATGAGCAATGGTATTTTGAACAGGTAATATTTATATTTATTATTTTTTATATTTTGTTAAAAATCTTAGTAACGTAAAATGGAAAATTTTATAAAAGAACATAAACTAATCCGATTCTCAATAAATTAATCTAATCTATCAATATAGAATTCTTCAAAAAATTAACTTTTTAATCATAATACTTTTTATCAATTAATTACATTTCAATTGTTCAACAATTAATTATTTACAGATAAAATATATAACTTTCGATTGTAAAATTGAAAAATCAAAAATCATTAAATTACTAAATGAAATTAAATCACCAGATAAATTAAATGCAATATTTTCATCATCACAATTCAATCAATGTTTATTTGTGGATTGTATACAATTTTCATTTCGTTTAATTGGAAATTCATTTAAAAATAATTGCGTACAATTTCATCCACATTTTAATTATTTAAAAATGCAACCACTATTAAAATGTACATTAACGGTGATGTATAGAGATTTAGAAAATCTATTTAAAGTACCAATATCATTAATGGAAAATGATGATAACAAAACAAACAAAACATCACGTCACGCCACGTTAGCATCAATAAATAATTTGAATAGAAATCAATTAATGAAATTATTTGCAAATAGTGAATTTTTGAATAAATTTCAAAATATACGAAATGCCATCATAACATTAATGGAAAATATTGAAAAAATTGAAAACATTTCATTAATTTATATTGAGGCCAAATCAATTGATAGATTTTTAAAAGAAAATATTTTAAAACCAGATACATATGAATTATTTATAGCATTTTCCACATTATGTACAATGTTTATTGAACAACATATAATAATGATACAAAATAATAATAATAATGAAATGCAAAAAAATATAAATATAAATAAAAATAATAACGATGATGGTGATATTATCAATTTTATAGAAATTGACATTTCAATGAAATGCATTAATTTAATATTAAAACAAAAATATTTATGGGCTGAATTGAATCAATCGGAAAAATATATAAAAAATATTGAATTGCATTTAAAATTTATCGATTTTATTTTACACAATTTATTATTGGTGAATACAAATTTTATAAAAAAATATAAACATCCCGTTTTATCAAATGGAAATACAACTATTGATAAAACTATTCAAGGCGAATTAAATGAAAATGATAAAAATACAAATGACAATAATGATGAATTACAAAAGAAAGCAATTTTTATTGCAAAATTTGTTGAAATCGAACAAGAAATTGAAATGAATTTATTTGAAATGAGAAATCTACAAATGAAGGTAATTATATTAATTTTTTCTAATGGTTTTT
The DNA here is from genome assembly GCA_958336335.1 of Dilophus febrilis. Classification (NCBI taxonomy): domain Eukaryota; kingdom Metazoa; phylum Arthropoda; class Insecta; order Diptera; family Bibionidae; genus Dilophus; species Dilophus febrilis. Next base: position 42,611,333 of record OY284468.1, read on the forward strand.
TATATATAAAACTTTGTTTTTTTATTTGTTGTCAAATCCTCTTAAATATATCCATTTATTTAACTACGATAAAAATCTCTTTGTTTAACAAAATCTCTAATCTATATATAATTGTAAGTATCTGATTTATAAGATTTTATTAAATTTCATATCAATAATAAATTATAGAAAAAAAAATTTAATTAAAAAAAAAATCATATGAAAATTAAATAGACTATAAAATAATCTATTTAAAATATTCTTTTATAATTGGCAATGCATATTTATATACATAAAGAATTGTATAAATTTTAAAATTGACAAAAACTAAAGCAATATAATTATGAAAACAATTAAATTAATTCATACAATTCTTATAAATATATCAGTCAGTTCATAATCCATTATAATTCATATATTTATTCAATGGTTTTCTATATTTTTTCAGAATATTATATATATATATATATATAGATATGTACATGTATAATATAAATAAAATATTATACAATATATCAAAGTACTATACATTTAATTTAAATTGCTTTTCTTGCAAATATATACAATATAAAACATTTCACAAAATAAAAAAAAAAAAACACCCTCCACAAATTCACATTCATAAGAAAAGTGTATTTTTTGTCATTATATAAATGAAATAAATATGTAGTCATTCATTCACATAGTAAAGGAAATAATAACATAGAGAAAATGTAATAAATATAAAATGAAAATATATAAAGATATAGTTTCGATATATATAAAGAATATAAATGCAAAGTCAATAGAGTATTATAGGTGATTATGTATAGCTATACTATATACATGATTATAATATGGGTGGTTATTTTTTTAATGATACTAAAGTACAAATAAAGTATATAGAAATTCAATGTTTTTTTATTGCACTATACTTATGGTCACCATTACACTATTCAGTGGTACAATTAAATAAGTGGAATTTTACACAAAAGTAGGTGAATAGAAAGATTCATATGCTTAATCGTATAGTTTTTTTTATTGTAGTTTTATTACAATGGATGTTTTGTCTTTATAATTATGTACTATATAGTATCATATAAATTATTCAAATCAGATATAGTATGATTTTGTATTTTATAAAATATAATTTATTTAATTTGTAATGAAAAATTATTTCGATACTTTTTCTTTGCGACAATTCGCAAATTCATTTCTTTTACGAAATGATGAAGATGAAGAAACTGATTAGAAATAGCCTGTATAATACCCTGAACGAAACACTTCAAGAGTTGTTTAACACAAACTGTCCTCGAAACTTGTATGTTTGCATTTCAACATAAAACCTAATGTTATTTAAAACATTAAATGTTTTGTATACACACACACACATAGATATATAGAAAATGAAGTTAAAAAAATTTGAATATCGGACAAAAACAAAACATATGACAATTTTATAAAATAAAACAAAAAACCAAATAATTAATTATATCTTCGCATCCCTTGCATATTAAAATAATCTCACTTTTATCCTCATTATCCACAATGAATATAAAGCAAATCTATCTAAATTTAATTAAGTTTCGCATTAACTATTGAAAACCTAATTTATATAACAAAAAAATATCCATTATATAAACGCAGCACATGTACCTTTTATATAGGTAAATTTACGAATATAAATATATTGATTAAACGATTTAACACATAAATCGTGCTCTGTGTTTTTTAAATGCCGATAATAAATACTATTGCAAACAAAAAAAAAAAAAAACAACACAAAATAAATAAATTTTAATTTCAATTTCATTTCAGCAAACATTAACATCAATTGCTATATCAATTTTACGAACAAATTCATATTATTTCTTTTCAATTGTTCCCCATGAAATTCTCATCAACTATAATATCGATTTAACGGATCCAAAATTAAATCGTTTACCATCAATACCAATTGAATATTTAAATGATGTGGAAATTGTGGAGAAATTTGTAAAAAGGTAAGTTAAAAAGGCGTTGTTTTTTTTTTATATATTATTTTTATATTGTGAATTACTTGTTGGTTCTCGTTCATTATTTACACCAATAAATATAATTGTATTGATATGGTTTTGAATAAGGTATATAGTAGATATACAGATATATGTTATATTGGTTAAAGAAAATAGTTAAAGAATTCTTATGCTAATATTATTGCATATAAAAAGTTGTTTCATGATAGATTGTAATGTATTAATTTTATACATAATTTAATTGTATAAAAAAAAATAAAAGTTGTGGAGCTATTTTTAAAGGTTTTGTTTGGTTTTTAAAGGAAAATTTACTGTTTTATAAAAATAGAATCGCAGAAAAATTATATTTTTAAAAGTTTTTATTAATTTATCTATGAATGATAACAGTATAACTATATGAGTATACAATTTGATGAAACCAATCAAATATATAAATTAAAATATATACCTATAAAAAGATAATAAAAATATGTATATTTTAATACAATGTTTTCTGTGTACTATATAGGTATATAAAACTAAATAAATAGTATAAAAAGCTTAATATGTGCGGGTAATTAAACATCTAATCTTTATCCAAACACACGTTTCATCCATATATATCCATATATATATATGCATAGATTTAAATGTTTACAATTTTGTATCTGTATTGAAATGTGTAACAAAATATTAAATAAATGTTATATGATATTATATTATATATAAAGTTTTATATATACATGGATCCATTTTATTCGCATCGCTATATTATGTATTATATATTCTGTATACAAAGCGTACACGGGATACAATTTATATTAAATTCGTATATATATATACATTAATAGAAAAGTTAACAATTTTAAACAACATGTTGATAACAATATAATTAACATTATATATCTGTATATTATATCGGGTTGGTTGGTACAACATTAATAAAATTGTATAACATTAGCAATAAAATACAAAACACACCAAATATATAAACCATATATAATTTATGCACATTATAAATTAAGCACAAAAAAAATATACAAAATTAGTCCTTTAACATATTCCAAGTTATATAACAATGTTTCATATCATATTAATAATGTATAATATAAAAATAAAATAAATTGACAATATGGTCAATTAAATTTTCTTTTTAACAACTATATATGGTGGAAAATAATATATATATATGATGGTATTAAAATTAAGTTTTAATGTATACAAATTAAAAGATGATAACAAGGATATATATAGACAATTTTGAAAACATTATCAAAACCATTTATTCATATATATAACTATATTGAAATAATTATTTCATTTTCTATTTTTGAAAATATAACTTTGTTTATATTCTAAACATTCCAACACACACACACACACATGTTTTTGATATATACAAATATTATACAAATTATATTTGTGTGATTGAAATAGGTATTATTATTAAAATCATATATAGATATGCTTATAATATATGTAAACACAACACAAAAAGTTTTCCTAAACAATATTTACTTAATTTTCCTTATATAAATATAGTATAAATGTATGAATTTTAAACAATATATATATATGAAATGAAACAATTCCTATATATATCTTTATATGAGTATCATATACAATGTCGTTTATAGAGTATCGTATATATGCGTATATATATTTATTGAAATGCGGCATTCAAAATCTTTTCTATATATATATATATATAAATGTTGATGTTATATAAAACGATATACAGTATCTAGCATCATATGTAGATAACATCTTCATAATCAGTGTAATTTATTTATTTATTATTTTTTTTTTTGGTTTAACACATTAAATATAATGATATTATGTATGAAAAATAAGATAATTTTCGATGGAGCATAACATTTCTATAAATATATATATATTTAGAAATGACGTAAATCTTGGTCTTGGATAAAAAAAAAGGAGAAAAACCTTAAGATTTCCAAAATCCAATTATTTGTATCACTGAAACAGTTTCGATATCAACACTTTTCTACTTTTCTATCAATTTCTATTAGAGATCTAATCACGATTTCGTAATTGAATTGAAAAAAAAAATATTTGTCTTTATACGTAGATCAAATTTTCTTCTATACGTTCTCCTATTTCTATACACATCCTCGACTGTGTATATATTAAATAAATTATATATACGACTGATTCCATTCATTCAAATATCCATATATATATAACATAATAGATATATAAAAGCAAAGCAAGTGTATAGTATCTTTAATCTTATTTTGATTATGTAAATTAAATGGCTCTTATGAAACAATTACATTTTCACTGTTTGTGTTTAGATATTTATATAATATATATACTATACATATAGAAAGACCAAAAATAATCCAATTAGGGTCTATTTGTTTATATTTATATAAATATGTACAAATTTTAAGTCTAACTAAATATATATACTTTTATTTTAAGATTGTATTTATTTATATATATATATAAAGCTCCCACATGGAAAATTTGTCGTAATAATATACACATTTTATTATACATATATAATCATTGTTTAAATATCCATATATATATAAACTGGTAATGTTTTCCCTTTTATTTTAATTTTAAATTAGGTAATATTCATGTATTCCCATCGGCATAATTCTGTATAACATTAACGCTTAATTATTTTAATTTTATGCATATATATAAATAAATACATTGTCTTTTCACTTATATATATATATTCAAATATATATATATATATATATATGTACTTACTACATTGAACATTTTTATACAATCCCTATATAAAAGAATTTTCTATTATATATAAATTTTGGAAAAAAAAAGTTTAAATATTATTATTATGATTATTATTGTTAAAATTTCAGAATAAACACCTTTGGTTTTTCAACAAAACAACATTTTGAAGAATTTTTTATGTCATTATTGCTGTTAGTTAACAAAACTACAAATTTAGATGTGATTGGTAAGTGTTATTGCATTTAATTTCATATTCATTTTATTACACATTCATTTTACATTGTATTGTATCTATATATTTTTATAAGAGAAAGATCAAAAGAATTTAAAAAATTAAAACATTATATAATATTTTAAGGGTCTTATAATTTGCTATGTAGATATTTTTATATATGTTATGTAATGAGAATGCATGATAAGTGTATATCCTTCCTAATATATATATATGATGAATGATAAACGTAATGAAATTGAAAATGCCTCAAACTTTATGCCTCTGTGGTGTAATTGATAAAAATGCCAACTTGATATTCTTATACAATTTTGGGATTGGGTTGACTGAATCTTGCTGAAAACATAAAATCTGTTTTGTGTTTTCGGTAATTTTTGAATCTGAATTTTAACACAGAGTTGCATATTTTCCCTTACGCTGATCGTACGTTCTGATTACTGAAACCGTAAAAGTCACAAATTAAGAAACTAAAAAAAGAAGACTGTTAATGGATGTTAAACCCGGTTGTAATGCGATAATTTTCTTTCGTTTTCGTATACCTTAAGCTGCACAGATCACAGAGTTTATTATATAGATATAGAAATTTTATATTTATTCTAGTACATCTTATAAATCACATTAATTGATAATGAACTATTGCATAATGATTATATTTAACGAAAAAAAATATATATAGAAAATTGCAATTATACCACGCGAACCTCTGAATCGTATATATATGTATATATATAATTAATAATTTAATTATTTACAATCCATCTAATATTTATATATATACAATATATCATTACAAATTACCGTTCTCCATACAAAACTATATATATAAAATATCATTTAAGTTTTAAATTTCAAGAACGATAATAAATCGTTCAGCTATATAACTATTATATATGAGGTGTTAGTAATTGTATTTTAATAAATTATATGCAATTTTTATGTGAAAAAAAATAGAAACAAAGAATTTAGAAATTTTCCAAACATTAAATATACAATTATTTCTTATCGTTATCTTTAAATAATTATATAAAACTATAATAAGACAACACCTATATAGGATTTCAATAAGGTAAATTACAAAATAAATGTAACAAAAATACATTATATAAATAAAATTGTCAAACAATTTTATGATGACATTTATAACATGTTCATTTACACAATCTATTTTACATTCTATAATAATAATAATAATAATATAAATTTACTATACAATATTATAATTTTTCTAATTAAAATTTTCTAATTACAATTTATATTTCAATTACTATGTAGTATTGTAAATGTTCTTTATATATATATATAAATATATTTGTTTGTATATATTAAAAGTTGCAATGTAATATTAATTAAAACATTTTATTTTCTTCTTTCGCGTTTTATATATTTGCACGATAGTCTTTATATATATTATAGACATTTCCGATTTCTTGTTGTCGTCGTCGTCGTTGTGTTTTTTTGTCGTACATAAAATCATTATACAAACTCACAAAAAAATAAAAGAACACAAACAAAAACCATAAAGAAATTTGTATAAAAAGTATAAAAAATTGATCTAGGATATTTTGACATTTATTTGTTTTAAATTAAAAAACTTTCATCCTTTCATGAATACATAATATTGTATAAATATATATATTTGAATTAATAATAATAATAATAATAATAATAATAATAATAATATGGAATATTATAAAATTTTATATATAAAATAAATCTTAATGTATAATAAATAAAAAAAGAAAAGAATTCAATGAAAATATAACTTTTCATATTTAAATTTAATATGTATATAATAAAATATAAAGAAAATTATGTAAAGAAAATTTTCTATCAAAAATGTCTACCAAAAGTTTAATTGTTTATATAAAAAAAAAAAAAAATGTGTCGACCACCAAAAATAAATCTCAATAATAATTTATTTTATTTTTTGATAATATATTTATTTATGTTAATGTTTAAATTATATAATATTTTTAATATATTTTAGTACAAAATTATATACGCATATATAAATATACGGATTGATAGGGCGTGATATTATTAAATTGTTATTGATTGATTAGATATAGATATTGTATGTAAAGAAAATTTTGTAAATATATTTACACAAAAAGCGATGGTAATTGTAATACATCATAAATTGTAATTCGTTTAGCTTTTTTTTTTAAACCTGTGACAAACCGAATATATTTATTTTACATTCTATATTATAGTAATAAAAAATATATATTAAATTTATTATGATCACTCAAAATTTAACTTAAAAAATGCTTAACTTAATCTTGTTAGAGGTTGTGAAAAATATAAAAAGTGACAATTATTTGTTAATATATTATCATAATATAGTACAATGTTTTGCTATATATATATTTATTTATAGTATCGTATAAAATATTCAGGATATAAAGGATATTATTTTCAGTTTTTTTTTGTTATTTATAACTAAACCTTTAACAATTCGTATAAATTTATAAATTGTATATTGTGGAGTTTTTAAAAACGGTATTCAGATTTTGAACGTCAATTTCATTTGTATTTCAACAATAGTATAGTATTAATTCATATCAAAAGTTTATATATGTATATAGTAAATATATAATATATATCGAAATTGATCTCTAAAATCAGCTCATTATCTTATAATCGTATATATTTAAGTATAAAACACATACTCTATATAATAATTAATTTTAACACAATAAATTACTTTTCTGTATATAAATATATTCAATTATTCATATAACATTTACACAAAAATACAAAAAAAAAAAACCATACCAATCTTTCATTTATTTATTTTTTGTAATTTTTTTTTATTATGTATTTCTTTTTCAATTTAAATGCATTTAATATTGATTATTATCCTTCTTTTTTTTTTTTTTAAATAAATGAAAAATATTTTCATTTAATTAATTTTTAATCAATTTTCTGCTTTTCAAAAACAAAACAAAAACAATTTTCTATTTATTTACTTTTCTCTCTATATATATTTATTTCATATATGTTATGTATAATTTATATATATATATATATATATATATAGATATTCAAGAACAATATCAAATTAAAAGCATCTGTTTGTCGGCAATCATTGAATTATTAATATCATGCAAAATGTATACAAGAATTGGATGTAGAGACGGTAAATTTCATCATTTCCCTCGTACAGATAAAATTAAAGCTGATAGTATAAGGTTTGTATGGTTATTGTTATATAAATATAATATATATGTAAAAAAATAATCAATATTTTTATCTATATATATATATTTTTTACACATAAATGTGAACAAAATATATATATATTAACGCGATCATATATAGAAATATATAATGATATAATATACGTTGTTATATATATACACATACGTATATGATGCGAATAAAGTAGAATAGAAATGAAAAACTAAAAAAAAAAAATCATATTATTTATATATGAACTGAACGTAATATTTTCTCTTTGATTATATATATAATATAGCATAAAAAAACTACATCGTATTCAACTATTAATATCAGAAAATGAAAATGTATTTTATCAATCAAATCTAGAGCGTATACGTTCTGGACCGTTTATCGATAATATAATTGGAACACATCATTTATCAGCAAATCAATTTAATATGAATTGTATATGGCAAATAATTGAAGAAATTACAGATATTAATAATGTTCCATTAATAAATTGTCGACATTTTATACAACAATCTGGAATTGATTTAAAAAGTAGTGTTCAATTAATTTATGATGTATTTTCACAAATGGTAGAGGTAAGTGTTTATTGTTTATTTGTATATATATGATTTATTTTTATTTATTTATTTTTATTTTTTAATTAATATAATTGTTCAATTTTTTATGCACCTGTGTATAAAATCTATATATTTGTGTATGATTATAATTGAAATAAAATTAGGTTAATTTGATCTCATATATTTATGTATGTAATGTATGTTTTTATATTATTTACTATATGGAAAAATCATCGGGGAATATATTGAATTATTTTTATTTTATTATTATTATTTATATATGAGAATAACAATTTAAGTACATTTTTTAAAAAAATTCATATTTATTTTGCATATATTACATACACGTAGATTATTGTCGTATTTCAAAATAAGAATTTTCCCATATGAATTTTGTTAACGCTGTAGTAAATAAAAATAAGTAAATTAGATTCTTGATATATAGATTTAATTTTTATACTTCAATTGAATTGAATTGTATAGATAAAAATTATATAGTCCAATACATTTCTGGCGTCAATTGTTTATTTATTATATATTTTTAATATAAGAATTGAACAATTGTAATGCGATATTGGATGGAAAAATAAAATGTTAATATACATATTAATTTCAATATATATCGGGAATGAAAAGTATTTATATTTCCTTTTGTATATAAAAATCATTGTTAAACAACAATAGTTTTCATTAGTCATTACGCAAATTGCGATTTCAATACATGATTTTCATATATACGGCATGCACGGTATGGTTGGTTTATCGAATGAAATGTTATATAGAAAATATATTATATAATTTCCAACGTAGTTAATTAAAATTTGTTATATTATTTAAAATGTTATGATATTTGTTTTTATTAATATTAAAATTTCTATTCATTATTCATTACAGCAAAATGTAACATTAATTTTACCATATATTGGAAAATTTTGTGAAATATGTGAAGATAGAGATCAATTTAAACGAATTAAGGAGACAATGTTAAAGTTACACGAAACTTTACCGTTGGATAATGCCGTTTGTCATCAGGTAAATTATATAATTTTTCATATTTGTTTAAAACACAATTTATTCATATATAAATAAATACCTATATGTATACATTCTGATATAAGATTATTTTATATCCATGTATGCGCATATAAATACATAAATATAAAAGCATATATGATGAGTACACAATTCATATTAAAGTTAAGCAAATATAAAACTTTTTATATCGGTTTTTTTTGGGGGATTTTGACTATAACACCGTCTATAGAAATTTAATTAAATATTTCTATTAATTTTATGATGTATTTTAAAGTATTCATTATGATTTTTTTTTTGTTGTCTTTTTGAGATAAAGATTTCAAAGAAATTAATTTGATTTAAAACATATTTAAGACGAGTATGGGATCATTTTTAATTAACCTATAGAATGATACAATGTATATATATAAAACATGATAAGATAATATACATCTATAATTGTATTAAGATATTTTTTTTCTATCATATTTATTATACCTTTTTCTATGTTCATCACATCTTTTGAGATTATAATAACGATAACAAAAAATAAGAATATAAATTACATGAATCCCTTAAAATCATTATCAATATGCCATATAACAAAAAAAAAATATATAAAATAATTATCAATTTTCAATATTTCATCCCATTTTTTTTTTTAATATATTATATTTAGCGCGGGTTTTATATATAAATATACCCTTAAAAATATAAATATCATCTAATAAAAATATCTAATTTATTATATACTTTTTACAACAATTCCATTATTTATGTTATATCTATCCATATATCAGTCTATCTATATCTGTATATAAATATATTTCGATGGGCCTATTATTAATCATACTGTTTTACCAGTTTATATATATGTATGTAATGTACAATAAATGGCATTTTCCTATATCAACAATAACAACAGCAACAACAACAAGAATACAAAACAGAAAAAAAAATGTTTCTTAGCTATTTAAATTTGCATATAACAATAATTTATGACACTTTGCCTATATGCATATAAATATATCCTTGTCTTCTATATATACATACATATATAAATATACGATATGTTCTGCATTTTTGAATCGTGTTTTAAAGTATATATAAATTTATAGAGGTAGTACATTTGCTATACAATGTGTCTCAATTTGGTATGTATATAACCCGTTGCGGAACCAATTCATATATATGAATATCTATTTTTAGAAAATTACTTAATATATTCTTTATCACACATACATGAATTTTTTTTAAAAGATATTCTATAGAACAAAATCTTACAGATTGGTTTTTCTATTGTATCCATTCCATTCATTATTGATTATTATTTTGCAATGATTAAAAATATCAATATAGCGAATGCAGACAAAATAAGCCAAATACATATTGAGACATCCCTTTTATGCATCGCGTATATATCATAAGGAAAGGAACTTTAAAAAAAAAAATGTTTAAAAAAAATAAATGAATTATCGTTTTTAAAATTATATATGTTATGTATATATAATAGGAAGAAAATATATATTTCATTCCATTACTTTATTCTCTTTTCAAATATTTTATAAGAAAAAAAAATGTAGAAAAACTAATGTACTGTACATAAATATATCCATATATATGCATGCATACCTCATATTATTTGACATATACAATATAGATATCCGTATACTATATATAAGATAGATATAGAATAAAGATACCCTTAAACATTAAACCAACCATCCAACGTGTCGCGTATATATACAATACGTACATACATATATTCATAAAATGATTTATTTAAGTTATGACATTTTAGGAATATTTTCAATATAATATCACCATCATCAACACAACCGCCAACAACACCTCCACCGCATAATATCGCGCTATTCTTTATAATATACCAATATATATTTTTTATTATATTATATTAATGTTAATACTTAATATATATATATATATATATATATATATATCCTATACATAGGTTTAGAATTGATAACGATAACAATTTTATATAACAAGAGGATTTTCATGTTGATATATAGTATTAAAAATGTTAACACAAGAACAGTGATGATGAAATAGAAGATTATTAAAAAAAAAATTAATATTTATCAACCTTTTTTTTTTTAATAACAATCAAGTAAAATATTCGTATTTGATATAAAAAAATATGTTCTTCTTTGTCGCTTAAATCTGTTTATTGATGGGCATGTGTTTAAAGAATGAATTTGTTTATAGAAAATCAATAAGTATTTGTAGATATAAGATAAATAAACTTATACATTTTTTTATTGATTGATAGAATTTCAATTTAATGATAGAATCCGGTCCGTTTCCTCGGAAAAAAAATTTACCAGTTCATACTGTCATTTTGTTCCTATACGATCTTAAATAAACATAACAAAAGGTCAGAAATTCATCAACAATAAATAAAAGTGTCCGACAAACAATACAAAATCCATATTTTAATTATCTCTTATAAATATAATAATATTAATAATATATTAATAAGTAACATTTTTCAATTTTGAATTTTTTTCAAATTTTCAATATAAATGCAAATGTTTAACAAATTATTGATAATCAATATAATATTTCAATCAAATGAATAGAGCGAAATTTGTATTTAGACAAACCATCAAAGTATTTAATTATTATATATTTGTATTGCTATTTACGAAACATTAATGAATATTGTATAAAGTTTGATTGTTTGATTGGTAAAATTTTCTATATAATAATTTATTGAATTTAAATTGTGTATAACACATAATAATAGAACCATGTATATTATTATTTCGATTTTAATATAAATATAATTTAATACAGCAAACGGAACTCCATTGTATTATATCATTATATATAATTTGTATTTTTTTTATAATAAATATAATAATATATGAAAATTATTATAACAAATTATTATTTATATATTAATATTTATCTTTTGTGAAAAAGTTTGCAAATCTAATTGTTATGTAAACAAAATTTTCTTTTTCCTTTTATTTTATAAAATTATAACATAAATATATAATACATTTATATATACGGTATATATAGAATTAGTTTCATTTCATTCATTTACGTTCATTGTCACTATTCGTCGAATAGAAGTATACAAGTTTTTAATAATTGAAATTTATTTTATTTTTTGGAAAAATTGAAATATTTTCTATATATCTATATATGAAATTGTCGTATTTGATTCATTTTAAATTATATAATAATGCATTCATTCATTATATTAATATATGTATATGATAATAAAAGAGTTTTATATATTTGTATTTTTCAAATATTACACTACATTAATGTTAATGAAATTTGTATATTATTGATTTTTATTTCTTTTTTGGTTACAATTTTCATCTTAAAAGTGTCTTAAATTTGAATACATTAGAAAACATTGTTGAATACGACTTCTAAATGATTTTAATATATTATTTTAAATTTTTTTGCATTAAGATGACAAATCGCATTTTGGTTTTCGTTTCGTGAAATACTTTAAAATATTATTTTATTCAGTTTTATAATTGAATTTCAACTTTTGTCCTTTTATTACTTTTCAATGGATTTGCGTTTTTCCGAAACAAAATATAATGTATGATTTCTTAGTAATCCTCTATTATATAATTCGCAACAGAGCACATCTTATTAGATAATGTCATAATACATATTTATATTTAATAATAAACGATTATGTAATAATAAATCTTTTTCACAAATATATACAATTTTACCAATATACACAATACCACTGTAAAGTTTAATGTCACGAATATTAAAGGAATGTTTACCTTTAACATAATATTTAACTATAATTTCACCTAAAAAGTATGTGTCCATAAAATTATAATACATCGTTGAATTGCATTACTTTTACAAATTTATAGAAATGGAAAATGTTTGTATATCATTATCAAAAATCGTATTCCGTAGAACATAACCCAATTGAATTATGAAAAAATGTATGTATATTTTGTCTAGGAGACGGGAGGATTGTAGGAGGTCCCCATACCATTGTTGAATATATATATATTTTACAAAAAAGTCACATTATTAAAATCATTTATTATAAGATAATATTTGAGTTGATTCTCATTCTTGTTATATATATATGATAGTATATACATATATTAAATGTAATGTATAAATAAGATGTACATCATCCATCAAAATCTAAGTAGAAACAAAAAAAAATGTTATATGATAAAGAGACTGTGAATATATAAGTATAATAATAATAATCCATACCATATATGTATAATATAATAATAGAGAAACTTTATCAATTGATTTTTATATAGAATAACCAATTTGTATTTTTTTTTAAAATAATATACTTTATATAAATAGAAAATTGTAAAATACTTATACAGAGTATGACTTCAAAAATTTTCCATTCCATAGTTATAGATTATATATCTAAATATATTATAACGTAATATAGAAAAATGCATTTACAATATGTTGATATATTTTATAATATGGACTGTGTGTATATATACTTTATATAAGCATTTTAATATTTATATTTTGCATATATTTATACATACATATTCAAAATGGAAAAAGAAAAAAAAAACAATTTGTTTTATCCCATTATAATAACATATCCTTATTATTATCATTATGCTTCAGTAAATTTATGCACATTGCAAATATTTTCACATTGTTTATATGTTATATATGTATAATATATATACAAAAGAAATCGTTGAAAATAATATTTATATATCATATCATCTTATAATACGATCGTGTATTTATATTCATATATACATATATATCGTTGTCGTAATTTATTTTTTACAAAGGAATGTTATTATATAAATAAAATATTTTCATTTTTCCTGTCACACATAACATTTTTCACACATAAATATGTAAGTTTTATGTTTTTATATTTTGTTTTACTTGGTATTTTTTTTGCATTCCATTTATTGGATACAAAATAATATTATGTATGTGGAATTTGAACCACAGTTTTCTTTTTTAAAATAAATTCTACAAACATTTATTTCTTTTTTATAATTCACTTTTTAATATTTCAATTTTTATATATGCAATTTTCAAAAAATAATAATAATTATACAACTGTTCTCTTACACTTCACAATCATTTCTCCCCATCATATATAATATTTTATAATTACCATTTATTAATAAAACGTTAATTAAGTTAAATTGTATTAATAATTCAGGTTTGCTTTTCAGTTAATTATTTAGTAATTCTATTGATTACTAGCGCATAGGCGTAGGTCCAGTTCCCACACTCGGCCGTCCTGATATCATTCATCTGACCCAGATGAACAGTCATAATTTGCATTATCACTATGGCTCATAGTCCACGGTTTCATATGGTCAGCTGCGGTTGATGTGACGTTAGGTCCTTCATGGTTGCCTACTTTTTTCACATGGTAGCGGTCATTGCGCCCAATTTTAATAATCTGGTACGGTCCCATGTATTTTGGATTTAATTTTTGTCCGGTGCCAAATTGTGTTTTACGAATGGCTACCAGATCTTGCAGTTGGTATTTTTGAGGTGATTTTCTATTTTTGTTGAAATTTTTGGAATTCTCCTGTGCGATTTTGTCAATTTGTTCTTTTGCTTGTGCTCTCATGTCGTTTCGTTCATTCTCAAATTGCTCGATTACTTCTTCTTCGAGTAGTGTTGCCAATTGGTGGTCTTCCATGTTCCTCATTTTTGTCCCTATCAGCAACTCGAATGAGGTTTTACCCGTGCTTCTGCTTATTGTGGAATTCAGAAAACGTTGTAACTTGCCTACGTTCTTATACCATTGCAGTGGGTTCCCGACTGATAGCTTTGTGAGGCCGCTAATTATGATTGAATTTATTCTTTCGACTTGCCCATTTCCGCGAGGTACGCCTGTAGTTGTATGAACTAATGATATATGCCGTTCGTTGCAGTATTGTTTAAAAGTGTTCGAAGTGAATGCGGAACCTTTATCCGCAATTATTCGATGTGGATTACCGAATATATCTTCCACTTGAGCCAACTTTTTAATGACCTCCTCTGCTGATGTTGTCTTTACTGGAAAAATCCACGAAAACTTAGAAAAAGCGTCCACTATTACAAATAAATACCCGTAAGCCTTTGTAGTAGCCGGTAGTGGTCCGATGTGATCGATGTGGTACGTATGCAGTGGGACGTCGGGCTTCTCTATCGGGTTCAAGTACCCTTCTTGCTTTCCCTGCTTTCTTGCCGATAGTATGCACGTCAAGCAGTTGTTGATGACGCTTTCAGCTTCGTTTCGTATATTTTGAATGTCGTAACTTTGCTTTGCAATATGTATAACTTTTCTGCTATTTATGTGTCCCTTTTCATGAATTTCTCGTAGGATGTCGCGACGTAGTAGTTTTGGTACCGTGATGATATAATTTCCACCTTCTAAACGATAAATTAAATCATTACTCAAGATGTAATTTTTGTACGTACCTTTTCTTAATAACTCCTTTATTGCGACACATTCCGTATCTTTGTCCTGGAGATTTTTAATTTTTTGTAAGATGCCGGTTTCTAGGCTTAACACATTTCTGCTAAGCGCGTCAACATGTTTCATGTTATTTGCTGAACGATAATGAATTGTACAGTTGTATTCTGATAATAGCAGCGCCCATCTTGCGATTCTCGTGCATAAATCCCGTTTTTGCATCGTTAGCTGAAAAGCACGACAATCAGTGAACACCTTAAACTGTATACCAATCAGGTAAACCCGAAACTTTTTTAAAGCACGAATTATGGCCAACACCTCTAATTCATAACTGGTGTAGTTCATTTCCGCGGGTGTTGTTTTGCTGCTATAGTAAAAAATAGGGTGCATCTTATCGTCGTCACCCCTTTGCATAAGGCATGCACCAAGACCGTATTTGCTAGCGTCGGTGTGTACCTCCGTCTCATCCTTTGGATCAAATAATTTCAACGTCGGTTCCATACATAACGCGCTTTTTAAATCTGAAAATGCCTTCTCTTGTGTCGCTTCGAACTTGAACCGCACGTTCTTCCTCGTTAGATCTGTCAGTGGCTTTGCTAAATTTGAATAATTGGGTATAAATTTTCTGAAGTATCCGGTAAGACCTAGGAAACTCTGCAATGTCTTTAAATTTGTTGGTTTTGGGAAGTGTTTTACTGATTTCGTTTTTTCATTTGATGGTCTGATGTACTTGTTGTTGATGATATGGCCAAGGAATTCGACATTCTTGCACAAAAATCTACACTTTTCCCATTTGATTATTAGATTATTCTTCGCTGCTACGCTTAGCACCAATTTTAGCTTTGCTATGTTTTCTTCTTCACTTTTCGCTGGTATAATCAGATCATCCATATATATGGCAACTACGCCCTGTAATATTAGATCGTGAAAAATTTTGTTGATAAACCTTTGGAAGATAGCCGGGGAATTGCACAATCCAAATGGCACTTTTCTAAATTGGTACTGCCCCTTTGGTGTTACAAATGAAGTAAATCGCCTGCTGTCCTCCCGAATATCTACGTGGAAAAATCCGTTTTTTAGATCAAGGGTTGAAAAGACATTGGCCTCGTATAATCCTTCTATAATATCCTCAATGATTGGCAGGGGATATCTGTCTTTGATTATTTTTGAGTTTAGTTTCCTGTAATCAATGCACAATCTTCTACTCCCGTCTTTCTTTTTTGTTACCACTACTGGACTGGCATACTCCGATCGACTGTGTTCGATAACTCCCTCCTTCAACCATGTTGCTACTTGTTCGTCTACGAACTCTTTTTCAGTTATTGCTAGTCTTCTTGGCTGTTGGTGCACCGGCATTTCATCCGTCAACAATATTTGCATATCCATGGATGCTTTTTCCGGTTTGGTTGGCTGATAATTTTCTATTAATTGCTGAACTTCTCTTCTATGATTTCTGTTTTGAATGTAGTTTAACTTCTCGTCTTCCCCGTCTTGAATTATAGCATTTACATCCAATTGTTCTAAAAATGTTTTCTGGCTAGTTGTGTTTTCCGCACTCTTATATAATGTTACTACTCCTTTGTTAATATTAATATCTGCCTCGCTTAAAATGTCTTTTCCTATAATCATACTTTCATGCATTGTCACATCTGAAACAACATGGCAATTAACTAGAAATTCCGTGGCGTTTACCTTAACCGTAGTCATAAATGAACCAATCGTTGATTCGGTAATGTTGTTACCAAATCCAACTAGTGTTATTCGTGGTCCATTCAATTTTGGAGCATCACTTAAGCATGCATAATCTTTTTCTTTTATAAGGGTTATGTCACTTCCAGTGTCAAGTAACGCCCTTATGCTTTTCCCGCAAACAAAAACATCCACGTGCATATCAATCGTTCCGATTTGATTAATGCGAGATGGCGTGTTTATTGGAGGTTTGTAATGGCAATATTTTGCTACATGACCAAAATAGTTACAGTTAAAGCACCTTGTACCCCTGTCCCGGTGCGGACAATTGGTAGTTACGTGACTTAAAGCGCCACAGTTAAAACATCGTGTATTTGTGGTGCTTTTACTTTGGGTGCCTCTATTGTTGTGCATATCAAATTTATTGGTCATTCCAGTATTATTTCCTGTATAATTGGATCTACTTGTCATCTTATTGTCGTTATAGTTACTGTTATTATAGTTATTATTATTATAGTTATTGCTATTATTATAACGCATAGTTAACCTACTTGTATTTGGTAAGGTTTGATTAAATTCTAATGACCTACTTTCTTTATATTCCTGATATGTTACAATCTTTTTCCGTAATTCTTCGATGTTGTTAGCATCATATAACATCATCTTATTATTTGAGCTATCTGGGATTCCTGCAATGATGTATGTCACCAAAGATTTTTCGTCAATATTAGCTCTGTTGGAAATTTTTCGCATACTGAAAATATACTCTAAAAGACTTTCGTTAACTTGTTTCTTTTTATTACTAAGCAACTTGTGTATCTCGATACTTGTTTTTTCCACCGCAAATTCATTAATTAAAGCATGACATAAAGTTTCATAATTAGTTATACCTTGAACCGACTCTATTGACAACTTGGCCGCTCCCCTTAATAATTTTCGTAGGTATACGTACTTTTGGACTTGGTTCCAACCGAAAACTATTGAATTTTCTTCAAATTCGTACAGCCAATCGTGAATGTTTTTCGTTGCCTCACCACTAAATAACTCTAACGAATCCTCCACATCTTTAAATGATAATGCGTTTAAATTTGGTATGTGTTGTTGAGGTGGTTGCCTTTGAGGTGGTGGGTGTTGTAGTGGTTGTTGTTGAGGTGGGTGTTGTTGTGGTGGCTGTTGTTGAGTGTTTTTTAACAATCTATTGTGTTTCATAACTTCCCCTTCACCTTCGGATGTATAGTCGTCTTCAATTCTATTCTTGGCCATTGTCTTTTTTAATCTGGAAATTAGTTCGGTTTTCTTTTTGTAATGTATAGGCTGGTTTCTTTCGCGTAACAATTTTTGTAATTCACGTGTTGTTAGGGATTTCAATGCAACTGCCATAAATTATTCAACCAAATATTGACTTATATTATGTTTTATCGCATTGACTATTAACACTATTAACTAAACTATTAACTTTCTATATTATAGAATATTGTTTGTTAATATTTATCAAATATTTATCTTAAATTTAATTATTTATCAATGTGTTCTACTATTAAATTTTGCAAATTATTTAACGTTCAAATTACGACCATGTTTGTTATGATTACGTAACAATATCAAATTTAAATTTTATTTTCACAATTCTATTATTTTCACATATACTTTTATTAATGAATATTAAATTAGTTCAATAACAAATGAATAAAACTGTTATTGATTATTATTATACGTGTACCATCAATACATATAACTTATTATTTTTAATTCGTCATACTATTACCGCACTTAGCTCCGTAATTTTCCATATAGAGTATTTAATGCAAGGTGACATTCAAAAGTTATTATACAAATTCCGTTTGTATGTAAAAAAAAAAATTTCATTAAAGGTCACCTTGATTTATATACTTTACTTATTTTCTTTATCTAATATGTTTTCACACTTTAACCCCTTTATAATTTTGAGTTTTCGCGATTTATTTTTTTTCTTATTATAAACTTTTCCACTTATTATTTTTATTTTTTAATGAATTACGATCACGTAAATAAATTTTTGTCTTCACCTTAACTTTTATCAACTTTGATATTATCTTTATATGATTGACTTATTGTTTTTATCTTTACTGTTTTATTCTTTCCGAGATTTTTTCTTAACTTTTCATGTTTCGCTTAATTTTTCATATTTCATTTCTTACATACCATTTCTTTGCTTTAAATGTTATTTTATTTTTTTTTTTTTTTTTTTTTTTTTTTTTAATCTTGTCTTTTCTTAACTTTTCATAACATTTCTTTTCCTTCACTTTTCTTTGACTTTTTTTTTTTCTTTCTTTACTTTACTTTTATTTAATTTTCATAACTTGTCTTTCACTTAAATTGTTAAATTTTTCTTTTCTTATAATTTTAACGGATTAACTGTTTACTTCACTTTTCTTTAATAAATAATCTTAACTTTTATTGTTTTTAGTTGAGCCCCCATTTGTGGAATTTGAACCACAGTTTTCTTTTTTAAAATAAATTCTACAAACATTTATTTCTTTTTTATAATTCACTTTTTAATATTTCAATTTTTATATATGCAATTTTCAAAAAATAATAATAATTATACAACTGTTCTCTTACACTTCACAATCATTTCTCCCCATCATATATAATATTTTATAATTACCATTTATTAATAAAACGTTAATTAAGTTAAATTGTATTAATAATTCAGGTTTGCTTTTCAGTTAATTATTTAGTAATTCTATTGATTACTAGCGCATAGGCGTAGGTCCAGTTCCCACATGTATGGTTATACAGGAAATGAAACAATTAACATTTACAACCAAATTAATTTTCATATTCACCCAAAGATACTTATCGCATTATCGTTTCTCCACATCCTGTTTCAGAGCGTATCTCAAAATATTTATTGTCATATATATGTAACTAAATATTTTACGTATTGTATATGTAAGATAAAAAACACTTTAAAAAAAGGATAATGTAAATAAATTCGGTAAATGCAAAATTAAATATAAAAAAAATTATTCCAATTTTTTAATGATATTAAAAAAATATATAAAGAAGATGAAACACATTTACGATGGTATGGAGGAATGCATGTACATCGCATATTGTATTTTTTTTTATTTATATATGTATACTGATATAGAGGAGGATCTCAATCACATTAAGATCTGTATATATACAGAGTTTATCCATTATAAATTGTTTGCGATACATCTTAACATACATGCATACATATATCATATATATGCTATATATATATGTAGATATATTTAGATAACATCAGTAAGTCGGTAAAAAGAAAAATTAAGAATATGTGAACCCTTATACATCAAATGTGAATAATGCATATAAGGATATAAGCGAACATTAAAAATATATTTACAATACTTAAAAAAAAAAGCGAACGATTCTAAAACCAAAATAACATTTTGTGATTTATTTTTTATGTACGCAGCAAAACATA
The DNA here is from genome assembly GCA_958336335.1 of Dilophus febrilis. NCBI lineage: Eukaryota > Metazoa > Arthropoda > Insecta > Diptera > Bibionidae > Dilophus > Dilophus febrilis. The sequence continues at coordinate 42,632,607 of OY284468.1, forward strand.
CTCGTATATGTATGAGATATACCATTTTCCATTCAATTTCTAAGATTTTCAATTTTAATTTCATTGCAAACAGTTCATTTTTCATTGCAAACAGTTCATTTTTCAACATTTTTCAATTTAGTATTCAGAATTGAAAGCTGCTGTAAAAGTATTGAAAATTGTTAAAATATGAACTGGAAAATTAGAAAAATTATACTGCTCTTAACATTTCAAAGATTGCGTTATTTAGATTTTATTATTATTATTACAACATGCATATACATATATGAAAGATGATGAGTGAGTATATATATGTGGATATATAGATAGTATTCCTTGTAACGGTTAAATTATATATATATATATATGGGCAATTTTTTATATCAATATTGTATATACGTATATATATATATATGCGAATGGAATGTATCCGGAAGTAACATTAAATTTATGATCTGAAATTCAAATTATATAATACACAATATACCAATCATAAAATAAATCTAATGTTCTAATATGTTACAGACATTATAATATATAAAAGCCTGAATAAAAACGTTTTTATGTATTTTATAAACATTGTATTTTGAAATACTTATACATATAATAAATATGTATACTATATATATATAGATAATGGTCATTTTTTATATTAATGTATATAATTATTTTTAAATCTTATGATAGTTATCATAAAAATATCTAGATATATTATTTCAAAGTAAAATGCTTAAAAGATACGATTGTTTATGAATAAATAATAAAACAAAATTGAGCACGACATCAAATTGGTGATCATACCGAAGAAAATTCAACGATTGATATTTATATAAGTTTGCGAATACTATATATAGAGAATTGATGTGTTTTAATGAGTATAGCTATCGATGCAATCGAGATTCATGTATACTTATACGGTTTTTCTAATTTCTGTATTATTATAATTCGACAATCATCACAGAAAATCATAAATTTTTAAGGATTAAGAAATGTTTTTCGAATAATAATAAAATCCAATTAATTTAATTTCAATCTTTTATGAATTTATAATATCGCATCCGATTTTTGTTTTATGTTTTCCAAAACAGGATATATATTTATAAATAAATTATATATTTCCATATCGCCATGTATATACAAATAAAATAATTTTCTTAATTTATTTAACTGATATGTAAAAGTATATATAATTTTATCACTATATTTCCACTGCGATAAGTGATATTATTATAACTTTTTATTTTTTTTTTTTGTGTATTTTCTGATACAACCAAATATTTATCGATATGGTCAAAAGTTCTGTTTTATTCGTATATATACAAGAAAATTTTATTATTTTCCATTTGCTTTATATTTTTGTATATAAAAACTGTGTTTTTATCACGTAGATATTCGTGCATTTATTTTTGTATTAATAAAAAAAAAGATGTTAAATGTTTATAGTGTCATAAAATTTTATTGTGTATATATTTATAATAATATAAATACTCTTGTATGAATGTATATAGTTGGTATGGTATAATATATATATATATATACTTATTTTATACATATGTATCGATTTGGATTGACTTTTATTATTTCTAAAAGGGTATTTATATGTATTTTCCAAGAATTTTATTGAGTCAATAATAAAAATATAAAAACCAAAACAAACAGATTTTGCTGAATAACATCTATTATTTATATATATATTGTACATGTACAGTGTGTTCTTCGTTGCAGCCGCGTAATACGTGCGGTCAATCAATATATATATAATGTGCTAAATTGTGATTTAATTTAATCATAAACATATTCAAATATTCCCATATATATATATAGTAATTTAGTATAAAAACTACATTAAACTGTCAGACTAATTCTACATCAGGCGTAACTCTTTAATAAATATTTTATGGATTACATATCGATTACATGCGACTCAATTTAGAATGAGTATAATAATATGTTTCTGTTTTAACTTTTTCTTGCATTTGAATTTGGCTTACCGCATAAAATAAATATATATGGAGTAATTGAATCAATTTTGAATTAATCAAGGTATAATCGCAAATTCTTGATATTGTGCAATGTATATGTAAGTTGTAAATTATTAAGTTTTTATTTCTTCTGTCACAAATCACCAAAATGATGATGATAATTCCTATACTGCAAATAAAAACCATCGATATGGAAAATATACATGTTTTATAATATAAGAATTCAGATCAGGCTATAATAATAATAATGATAATAATGGTTTTTTATCTATATTTTATTGCATAATTTTAGTTCTTATTATAGTATATTTATTTTTTTATGAACAATAGAATAAGTTAGATCCGGCTTCGCATATTATATATTTATTTTAAATAAATTATTATCAATCAATCGATATGCATATAGATATATTTTTATTCCCAAAAATTGTTTGCCATTGTTCTAATGATATAATATTGTAGTATGCAGTTGTTTATCATTTTTCACCGCAAAGTTACAAAATCTGTTTACTCTTACACGCTATATAAGAAACTTTGTAATATTTCCACAAATATTTTATAAAAAAAATAAATATAATTAAATGTATTCCATTTAATATGATAATGAGTTAAAATTATGTATATGGTTTTTAAGTTAAAATTATTATTTCAAATTAAAAATATAAAAAATGTTGACTGTATTATATTTTTATTTTTTTTGCCATACTCGCTCGCTACTCGCAAAAACTACATAACTTTTTTGTTATATATATATATATATGTAAATAAGCTTAAAACTATATATATAAGAAAATGTAATATAATTTTACACAAAAGAATTAAAACATATTTTTTTCTTTCATATATATATATATTTACATATAAATTTGATTTTCACATTGCATAATGTTACTTTATTTTGTACAACTCACTCACTATATTTATAAATATATTTTCAACTGTTTGTACTTAAATATTTATATATACATATATACATACAGATGCAGTTAATTTCTATATTAAATTAAATTATCTTCTTCGTGTATACTTCATTCAATGTGAAGGTGCTGTTAGCAAAAGAAGGTACATTAGGAATATGTTCAGTAAAACAGATAAAGAAAATTATATTTATTTCCATTACTAACTCTAACAAAATATAAAAAAAATATCAAGTTTTTTTACTGAATTTTCCAAATCGTTCGGATTTTTGTCCATATTCATATTCCACAAAACCAGCTGTATCGAATTATTCACAAAAAAGTGGTAATTACTTGAATATAATTATCTATAAATCATATTGAATACATATATCATTAATCCAAAACGTATCCATTAAATTGATATTTTTTCCTAAAAAATATATTTGATTTATATTCATTTACACATTCCGTATGTCTTGAATAGTTTCGATTCTCAATATATAGGTATTAAAAACAAAAGAAAAAGTTCAACAATTACTATATAACAATTGAGTAAAATACTGTACTAAAAAAAAATTTATAAAAATATAATGTGTTATACTTTTAATATTTTCATTACTTTTAAACTAAATTTAAGTACGTATATTTATAGAAAAAGATATATACAAAACAGAAAAAAACACTTCATATATAATAATAATAATAATAATAATATATAATTTAATTCTTTTTTTTATTTGTATTTTTTTCTTTTCATTCACAGTATATAATTTATGGTTTGTGTAAGGCAACTGCTGTACTTGTACCATCTTTAAATGAACTATCCCATTTGTGTAATATAATAAATATTTATTTGAAAAGTTCTCATGTATTTGTTAGAGTTGCAACATTAAATGGTTTATTATGTTTGCTTGAAAGTTGTGCTAAAACAAATACAACAATTGGAAGTTTAAGTGAAGAGCTTTCATTAATTAGAACCATTATTATAAATTATATTATAAAATATGGTGTTATTGAAGAAAGGTAAATATTATATTATTATTTTATTCTATATAGGTATATAAAATTGTATATTGTATGTTTTATATACAAAGAAACACATCTTTAAATTATTTCGCTACATAGTTAATATATCAACTGAAATTACAATGAAATCCTATAACCGCCCTCATATGTAATAATCAATATAAATTAGAAATATTCATAAATGTATTGCAATGTAATTAATAAAAAAAAAACAACCCCTTTATTTACCGTTTTTCAATTTCAGTTTGGCTGCCTTTAGCAATGAACACACAAAACTGGTATGGACATTAAATTTTTATTTAATTGAAACTACTTCGAAATTTGTTCCCGATTGTAATCTATTGTCAAATACAATAATCTCAGCTAATAACATACTAAAACGTACAATAAATTTAGATCAATATTTGTGTATTTTATATGTAAGTATATACATTTTATTTAAATCATTTTAGGAATAGGAAAATTAATCGTTGATCATCATATTGAGATAAAAATTGAAAAAAAAATTGCTTCTTTTAATATGGTATCTTTTAAAATCAATATCAATATACAAAAAACATAAATCAATTTCCACTTTGCTATATAAACTAATTAAAATCTGTTATCCGCGTGTTGTCGCAAATGTTAATAATTGACCCTGAATAGATATCGTAAAAACTATATCCAAACCCATTTTAAATTATGATTAATAAAATGTCATGAAATTTCAATTGTAAAATAATCGTTTGTTTTGTTCATATATTTATTATAGTTTTTTCTTTAAAACAATTTATTGCATTTTTTCTGGAAAATTCAAAAATAGTAAATAAACAAAAAAAAACAAATGTATAAAAACATATTGCTAATATATAAATCATTTTGTTATCTGAATTTTATTTACCACAAAAATATTGAAAAACGTGCTAGGGTAAATTTTATTTTATTTTTTTTCCACATTAAAATCAAAAATAGTATTTTAAAATAAACATTTCAAGATTTAAACAGAAATAGAAAAACAAAAGCATTTTCATTCAGGGATTTAAATTTAAATGTATAGGGGAATTGAAGACGAAATACAATCAGAGAAATGACTTTACCTTATGTAATTTGTACATATTATTTAACCAAATTAAATTAGCGTCCCTTAAAACTCATAGATTTCATTTTCTTAATAAATATATTCTTATAATAAAAAAAACATTTTTGGTTAACCTTTTTTTTTTTTTTTGTTCTATATATTTCCTTAAGTCCTGATATGTCCTTTTTTCTTGGTATATAATGAATTTGCTATCCTTAAAAAAATAAAACTTAAAGAAGTAAACCCCCCGTACTCCATTATTTCTGTTCATACTAACTACATCCTCTATAAATATATAATCCCTGTTTTGAACACACACACACACATATTTATTTTGAAAAACAAAATAAATATTTTCTTAAAAGTATTAATTAAGATGGGTATAAAAAAATATAATGCATAGACATATTTATTTTTACAATATATAAGGAGAAAGATGAAATAAAGAAAATATTAAACACTTCTAAAAACAATTTTACTCTATTTATATATTTATGTATATACATACACTTAAATTGTTACACATAAAATTTCCTATTTATTTTTCATTCTATTTTTTGTTTTGATTTCTTTCAAATCCTTGATTTTCGTCGTTTTTTTTTTCTACTTATTGTTTTTTACTTTTTTTTTTTTATTTTTTCTATATATATAGGGTTTAGAACGACTAGTTGTAAGATATGTTATTTCCAAAATATTTAGAGAGAAAATAGAAAAAATTGCACTTGATTTAGTCAAGTTAGAAAATGAAAAATTTTCTATACCCGCATTAAAGCTTTTGATTTCATGTATGTATATTGGTAAGTATATATACGAATATATTTTCTATTGTATATTTATGGTATAGATTTTCTTTACATTAGGATATATATATGTATATAAGAATGTAAGTTTTATAGGGATAATATTAAAAGGATGTGTGGCAAAATAGAAATATAAGTGTATATATATAATATGAAGTGGATTATATTGATTTTTTTTTGTGTGTTATTTTATATATGTGTTTTGTATAAGGGTTTTATTATGTTTTCTTAAAAAGTATTTACATTTATTTACATGAATACTTCATTTTGTAAAAAAAATAAAAAAAAAACAGAAAAGTTAAATACAATTTTATTATACACTACACTTATTATATTTAAAGATTTAACACACATGAATGAGATGAATCAAAATGACATATCGAAACATTTATAAAATTGTCCATTATTATGATGGTGGCGATTGTTTTTTTTTTCTTTTTCATATACAAATTTATATATATTTATATAGGTTCAGCCGAACAATTAGAAAAAACTGAACATTCAAATGGTATAGTACAAGATGAACCGGAAATAATTATTCAATCAACAGAAAAAATAGATATATTATTTCAACGTATTAAAACGGCAACACCAAAGACTGCAAAAATTTTTGGTAATATTTTATGTCAAATTACTAGAGATTTAGTACCACCAAATGAAATTTTAACAAAAGTTATCAAAGAACTTTTGACATTAAGTCAACCACATTGTGAAGTAATTGCTAAAATTGTATTTCAGGTAATATATAATAATATATATATACATATTAATGTTTATAGTTTGTATATAATAGGTATATATATACGATTTCTAATTCATATTATATATATTCAAACCGATGGTTTGAAATAATATATTATATTATATTATATTATGTGTTAGATACGTAATCGTATTTTATTCTAACATATACATATATCTTTCCAAATATTAACTAAATTTAGACTATATCTTAATGATAATCTCTTTTAATATATATTAAATTAAAAGCCGTAAAATATTATTATAACAATATAGTATCTGTATAGAATATAGATACAGTAAAGGCAGATTTTGTCATTTGGAAAACTCTATATAGTGAACTGTTAGTACGAGAATATTTTTATATTCATTATTTTCGCAATATTTTATGTAGCACCAAGGTATTAAAATAAATTACTCATCATTATAAGAACAACAAAATTTTTGTAATAAAATTAATTTTTGAGTATTGATCTTCATACATTATATAATGTTTAATGAAATTTATTAATTTATATTTAATTAAGAATTAAGAAAAAGTATTTTTAGTATATTATATCCTCAAAGACTAAACTTCAACATGGGAAATTTTGCCTTACTGTATATATATATTTATATATATTTAGTATAAACCATCATCGTGTATATTTAGAAAACTATTTTCTAAGTATAATATTAATTACATTTCATATAAATTTTATACATATATATATATAACTTATCCCAAAACCTCTTTTAAAACCTATATGTATTTATCTATCTTTCTAACTACTAAATATCTATATATATATATATATATATATATATAGAAATACTATAGACTTGTAAAATAATATTTATGATAATAAATTTACTATACATAAAGAACAGACACACATAACTATATACTATATATTATTATAATATTATTTTAGGTATTTAGATCAGCTATTGATTCATCGTATCTTCCATTATTACAAGACTGGCTTATATGTTCATTACCAAATTTTCTATCATTTCCAATACGTAAAGCTGTTTGGTGTTTAACAATTATTTTTATATCCGCATCGATAAATTTACATTTAATTAAAATATTTCCCGAAATATTAGCAGTTAAACAAAATAAAAAATATTCATATTCGAATAATATTTCATCATCATTGCCGGATGCTAATAATAAATTAAAAGAAAAAACCCAAAACCTAATCAATGGTGATGCTGACGATGATGATAGAGAACTTTTTAATTTTATATTATCAGCAAAAGATTTTTATGAAAAATTAAATAACGATCAAAAACTCAATTTTCGTAATGTATTTCAAAATATTGATATTGATATATATAAAATGATGTTAAAAAATTGTATATAAATAATATATATAATAATACACTTGAAGAAAAATATAGATAGGATATAATAAGTAAAGTATACATATAATAATAATAATAATAATAATATAGTATATTGGATAATTTTATTATTATACATTTTTTTTAATTTAACCTTATTTTATTTTATAAATAAATATGTATAAAATATATCTATATACAAAAAAATGCACGTATTGGTATTATAAATAAAAAGAATATATAAAAGGTAAATAAAAATTATTATATTGTACGATATATAAAAATAAACAATATAAGAAATATTTTATTTTGTTTCTTTATTATACATATAAATAACTCTCCTCAATATATAATTAGGATTGTGTATTGAATAATCAATATATACATATATGGTATGGAGGATGTGGATGAGATCATGAAATAATTTTTATATTTCATATACATATTATATATAGCGTGTATATCATAAATATTGTTATGAGTTTGTATTTATATTTATATGATTGGTATTTTTTTTTGAGTATCACAACAAAAAGGACTTTACAAATTGTTACAGGAAATCGATCAATATGTGTAAGAATCTGATAATAAATTTGTATTATAAACTATATATCGATATAGGCATAAGTGCCTATATTGTTTTATGATAATTTTGAATATGGTGAATATTTCTTAAAAATACTGGGATTCCCTTAAATTATTAGAAAAGATTTCATAGATCAGATTTTAATTTTAATATTTTGAAAAATCCATGAAAAATGAGCACACGTATTTTTATTTATATCACATTTATTACTTTATATGAATTTTACAAATATGCAATTATTTTTATATTCAAACGGGAATCAAATGGAATTCTTTCATACCATTTATTATTCAATGATATAATAATAACAATAATATCCTTAGAGAAATCGAAGTACAACTGCTTCTCCTTTTTTTCTTTAAACAAATGTAATAGAAAGTTTTCTAACATATATTTTGTAATATATATCCTTTAAAATGCTTAATAATAAATGAACATAAATCTTATACGTATCTGTAAGAGAGTATTCGAAAAAAAATATATACAAAAATATTATTGACAATTTAAAATATTGTCTTTTCAGCAAAAATGTAATTCAACAAAGATTTATTATATATACAAAAGTTGTGAAAATGTAAAAATATACATATATATAATAATAATGATTTATAATAATATTTATTGATTAAATCAATAAAGATTTTTTTTTAGTTTTTGAAATATATATGATTAATGTCAATTAAAATGTTAAATCATAATAACAAAAACTTTATATATGTATAAATGTGTATTCTATATACGAATCTCTGTTATTTGTTGTATAAAATCTCATTATTATATGAAGGCATTTGTATATATTATATATACGATTGTAAAATGCAAAATTTGCTATTTTATTTATCAAAAGCTATATATAATATATATCTTTTGTAATGCAAATGACAAAATTCAATATGATGCAATTGCAATCTTAATGCAATTTTAATACAAATGAAAATAATTGGACAAAAGTATGTTGAAGTAATGCTTATATATTGTGGAATTTGGGGTTGTAAATTTAACACATTTTAAATTTTACAGATTTCACAATCCTAAAATATTTTTAAAATTCATATACAATTTTGTCAACTCACAATTTTGTGTTATTTTTATAATAAATTAGAAAATTTCTTCTTTTTTTATTTACTGGAATTGCAAAAATTATTATAACAATAACAATGAGACATATATATTTTGATGAAAATTAATGACACTTTTAATGTTAAAACGCATAATTTCATAAATAGTCTATCGCAATTGGTCTATAAAGTTAATTATTAAAATGTAGTTTTATATATGTATTTATTAGAATGGATTAAAATGTGATATTTTTCTTTGGCATTTTTTCAGTCTATACTCTGTAAAAATTTTCCATAAATATTAAACAATTTATTAAATAAATTTCAATGGTATTTTTTATAGGTACATTACAAAAGAAAACAAATATTTTCAAACCAACCTATAAGGAAAATACTATAATATATATATATATAATATATATAAATTTAGCAATTTCTTTAATATTTATGGTTTGTATATATTTAAAGTAGCGCGCGTTCTATATATACCTAATAAAAAGTATACCCATATTTTTTTTTATTTGCATAGAAGATACAAACGAATTATTATATGGGTATAAAGAAAAATGAATGAGATATAGAGAAAAAAAATTAAAACTTTTCTATATCTTTTGTTTTTCACCATTTTACGATTGTATTTTAAATGAAAAAGTAATTCAATTTGTAAATATATGTATTATTGTATATAAAATAAAAAGGAAAATGAAGGCCAAACACAAATTTTTCTTTTTAAAACAATTTCTTTTTTACTTTTTTGTTATTATTGATATCGATTTACGCAATTGCGTCATTTATTTTATATTATAGACAAACGTGAATAGATATAAAGTGAATAGAATTTTATATAAATTTATATTTTGAAGAAAAACAAAAATAAATGAATTTATATTATATTTAAACTTTTCAAATCTGTATAATTTTGTCCATATATAATAATCGTTTAACCGCACAATCAAAATCAATTTCATTTAAAATATTATGACAATTTATATAAATATATATGTATGTATATGTAACATTTGTTAACATTTTGTTTAATTAATTGAATTTATTCTTTTATTTTTTTATTTTTCAATTTTCAATTTTGTATAATCAATTAAATGTATTACATTCATTCAACAACAATATTATTTCTAGAAATACATTTAACTATATATTTAAGTATATATACAAATATATATATATATTTATTTAACTACATGTGTTGAAAGAAAATCCACCTTTCACTGTATAGAAAATGTATGTAAATAATAAATGGAATCCGTAATTTAATATACGTAATATGAAAATGTTCAAGCTTGTTTTGTGTTTTATGTATATATATGGGGTTTTACTTCTTATATGCAAATTTTCAAGATTAAATATATTTTACATAGATTTCTGTATATATATACCAAATATATGTATATTATATAATGCTATTTTATATAAATATAATATTAACAATGTCATACACATACATATATATAATATATAGGTACGAGTCTAAACATTACAGTAAATTTCTAATCTAAATGGTTTGTTTCTAATTGATACTATTATATATAAGTTTGTATATATACATTTATATTAGGTGTATATATGGAATATTTAGTATATACAGTGTTTTGTAAAATGTATAAATTTAGATTGTATCCACAAAATCACATATGAAACATTAACAATTCCATTTCATTTATATATACAATATATGCATATATATAGCTATATAATATGTTTTAAAGAAAATTGATACACATTTTCATTTTGTAAATGGGTGCAATATATAATTGTCTCTTGTTATATACAAACATTTACAAGATATTAAGGATAATGTTTGGTTTTATCTTCTGAGTTTTATGCTGCGTTGAAACAGGAACTGTTTCAACACATGAAAAAGTTTTCATAAACTGGAGTCATGTTTTTTCGTTCTCAAGGACCTTTTTTAAGATAACCAATAAATATACAGATTATATGACGAACTGATGTTGAGTATATCATGAAAAATGATCATGATTTTTATGAAATACATTTTGAAGATAATTACACGGAAATTAAATTTGTGTAAATCCCCATCGTGTATTGTCATCGTCCGTCTGTATATATTCAATAAGTTTTACTGGTTTTTGGTTTTACACTTGTACAATTGTTGTACGTCTATATAAATATTTTAAAACTAATTTTTGACATGTATTTCTATATAGATAACAATTGTAAATGCATACATGTTTTCTGATGTACATATAAATATTTTGTTTGTATACAATTTCTATCTTTATACAATCGGATACTTACTCTATATATGTATATATTATAAATATATATACGAAGTTCATTATTATTAGGCAAAATTTAGTCTTTATGTGTGAATCACTTTAAGAAACTATAGGTATAGATATAAAATTCTATATTATATATATATAGAACATTTGCGGAGAAAATTCAGCAGTGTAAAATTAATAATCTATGCGAAAAATTATATATATTAAAACACCTCAAGATTATTTTGCTTTGGGATAGGTTCATTATTATTATATATATAAAAGATAATAATGCTTTAGAGTGCACATACACAAATATATATTAGATCTTGAATTTTGTAATTTATATAAACTTTTTTTTAGAGGGAGGCATTTTTTTATATAGAAATATTTCGGGTTACTTTTTATTGTATATCTATATATGTATACAAAAATGTTAAAGTTTTTAGTATAAATATGTGAATTGTTTTTAATTAATCGATATGGTTTTTAATATGCGGTATCTCTATAAATGTATAAGAAAAAGCCAATTCAAAGTGTTGCGGAAATCTCCTAAATATTATAAATTAATCCAGTAAAAATGTATTAATGTAATATTTGATTCTAATGTATAGTAAGTAACTTTATGTTGACTATTTTATATAATCCATTTAATAAGAATTTCCATTTTTAAATCATTTATTTATAACTTCATATATAATTGTATATATAAAATAAAGTTTTTATCAAAAATTATATTTAATTTATAAAAAAAAAAAACATTGGCTATATTTATTCAGAATTATAAAATCATTTTTAGTTATTTTTTATGTACATATAACTAACTTATATAATTATATATCTATAATAGATTCTGTATGAGATGAGCAAAGATAATTTAACAATTCAATTGTCTATATTTACATATTTATATATACATATATCTATTTCTATATCTATATTATAAAAGGTATTGTGTCCTTTATCATTATATATATAAAATCATATAATATACAAATTTAAATAAATATCATAAATGTTTAAAATATTTATCATCCATATATATATATATATCTGTCTGTATATATATTTTATATACGAACATGGAAATGGATATATATAGCATATTATTATATATATAGTTAAGTTGTTAAGCATATATACATATATACCATATCTTAAATTTGAATGCATGAAATCATATAAATTTGCAAATGATAGACCACACAATAGAGAATAATTCTGTATATATATATTTGTGTATATCCTTTTCAATTACAAAATAGATCATGTACGGTAAACGAATTTATTATATATAACTTTATTTTAATCTAAATATACAGTTTTTACCAAATAATCTTACGAATCCAAAATTATAGGGTTTTAAAATGTTTGCATTAAGGTAACCGAAAGATAAATTTTTCTGTTCGTTTAATGGCAAATCACAGAAAAATATAAGGAAACTAATCCAAATTGTAATAAATGCAAAACAAATAATAAAAAAAACAATGTAAAATAACCAATTTTAGCCTTTAACCAAATTACACATCTAAAATAAAATATAAATATTAGCATCATAAAATTGAATGTTTTTTTTTTGTTTATTAGTCGTTTTGAGAAATGAAATCAATTAAATGATTTATATATTCTACAATAAATATTTTTTAACCCTTGCAAACGATCTGCATATATGTAAAATAAAAAACAAGGATTACGATATAGAGATAGATATATAGAGTGGATTGTGTTAAGATATAGCTTTTTTAAAAAACAAAAAACATAAAAATACAACAGTATATTAATAAAGCACATATTTCTTTTGTATTTTCATATTTTTATTTCCTTTTATTATGTGAAAGTTCTTGCATCTAAAAAATATATAGATAAAATTTACCTTTTATATATTCAACATAAAAAAAATAAAATGTTAAAAAAATAAAACAAAAATTTTTAACCGTACCCTTAGGCAAATTTAAGAATTTTCTGTATATTTCTTCCTGTAACACACAATCTAAATATATATTCGTAAATGTATGTTATATTATATATAATAATACATGTTTGTATAAATAAATAAATTATTATACAAAAAAGATATGAATATGTTCTATTTGGTATTTTTTTTTTATATGAATATATAAACGAAGAACATTTAAATATATATATATATATATATATATAGTATATATATGTGAAAGTTTAACCACTGATGTATGATCTACAATTTTATCTACATACACTGTAACATCGTCGTCGTCGTCGTCGTATATACTTTTACATTATCATGAAAATAGATAGATATACATGACCCTTTTTTGTGTGTTGGGTATCGTTTTTTTTTTGTTTTTTGAATACACATTTGAATGTCTACATTTTTTTTCGGCAACATATGACCTTATATGCATATTACTATTACTTTTATAATATTTTCTATATACATATACATAACATATAAAAAATATATTACGTGAAATATAAATACTAATAAAAATAATAATAATATTTTGCTTTATTATACAAAAAAAAAAAACGAAAAAAATATGTAAAATGTTTTTATATATAAAATTTCTATTATTTTTTTTATTTTTGCAAACAAGTTCAGATGGTAAACCACCACATCCCTTAATGTGTGTTATATCTCAAGATGATACACATTTAAAGAAAAAAAAAACCATTTTATTTTATATATGGTTTATAATGGTTTAAAATTTAAATATGATGATATATATTCACCGCAACTCAGTAAAGATAACGCGTAAAAGTTATAAAATGTTTCCTTATGGATAAAAATAAAAAAATAAAATCTGCATATGTGTAAAAAAAAAAGTATGTAATGATTAAAGGTCCTATATAATATCAACTACACCTTTCAAGTATATATTTATAACCAAAAACGAATATAAATTATATAACATATAAACCACATATTAAAGAGAATATCATTCATACCTGCATTTATTAGACATATATGATGCTGAAATTGTGCTTATTCACAAATAAATATATATATATTTAAACTTATACAATCATCATTAATTAGCAACCACATTCCCGTCGTCGTCGTCGTTGTCGTCGTTGTCGTATACATCAAATAATGAATTTTTGTAAATGCAAACAAAATTAAATGTCTTTTAAAAACTTATTTTCTAACAACATTTCTAAATAGTACCTATATATATAATAAATAAGTATATAATACCAACGAGTAATAATAAATGTAATTTAAAATGAAAATTTTGAAAATGAAATATGTTATTATATATAAATTTTATTCAATCTTGCACAAAAACTTTATAATACTTAACATTTACTTAACTGCAATTATTTGGTATATATATAAATATACGATGCATTTATACAAAAGTACTTTGCAATGGGTCATTATTTACATTTATTTTGGAATTCTGCAATGTTGCATATACATATATTTACAACATACATATGTTTTGAAACGTATATTGAATTCGCAATTGACAAAAAAGAAATAATATATCAAAAAAGATGTATTTCAATGAATTCATCATATGTAATATTACATGTTACTTTTTAAAAATAAAAAACAAAAAATCTTATTATTGCAATGCCATTTCACAGTTTTGCTTTTTACTTATTATATACAAAACACCTATTTTTCCGGATTTTTTTCTTCCCCATCACATACATTGGTATATATATCGGGTTCACTTACATATGTTTTTTTTTATATATAAAATTTGTTATAAATGTTTTTTTTTTTGATAAATCATACGGCGTGAAAAGAAAACTGATTTTCTTAAAAAAAAAAACATTAGTAATTGCAAAATCTAAAAAAAAAAATGAAGCTTTTATTGACATACATTTATAAATATATATATATGGTATATACAGCTTCAGGCAGAAATAAGTATTGATAGTATATATACAAAAAAAAATTGTAACATATATATCATTCATCATTTTAATTTATTATGCTCTATATATTCGTATATGTATGTTTATATTGTATATCTATATGATATGATAGAAAAAGCATGGGATTATAGTATATAACAAAATATATGTATACAATATATATCAATCGTATATAATTTAGATTTCCATATTTGTTTTTCGTTTCTTTTTTTTTTTTTAAATATATTTTTGTTCCCCTATATAAAGTATATATATATATATATATATATAAAATATATAAATATTATGATTTTCTTTTCTATTTTTCTAGAAAAGTTTATGTTTTTATTTTTATTTTACAAAAAAAAAATGTTATTTCGTTTGAATATTCTTTACACTTTTACTCCATCCATATATATATATATATATATATATGCATAACTTTAAACCTATACATATTGTGTAGAGTAGAATATACATACAATAGATATATATCTAAATGAAAATTGTGCAAAAAGATTTGTTGCTTTTCTGATTTCGTATACATATCTATAAATGTATGTAGTATAGCTCTAGTTTTTTTTGTTTTGTACTATTTCATGCGCTATAAATATTATTATTTATATACATATTTATAAATATAATCATAAGTTTGAGGAGTAATTTTCTTTTGATAAAATGTTTTTGTTCCTTTTTCTATATACACTTCTAAATATAACCTATATATATATATATATATATAATACTATGTATACTTTTATTTTTCACATATTGTATTTGTTATACTTCTAAAAATTGTAACAAACTTTTTGTTTTTTTTTATTCTATATATATGAAACATTGTATACACCATCATGCTTGTTTTGTTATATATATATATATATAGTGAGTCTGAGTATGTATATACAATTTCGTTGTATGCTTATAAAGATTTTGTAATCTTTGATGATTACATTCGCTCCAATAAACATTGCAATATATTTATTTTATTTATTTTTTTTTACATTTTGAAAAATATATAACAAAATATCTGTTAAGAGTTGTTTTTGATGAAAAGCGAATATTATTAAAAAATTACAAAGAAAAAAATTGAAATGAATTAACTATACCAATATCCATTCATTTATATATTTATGTATATATCGATATTGTAAGATATGTTGGATATATATTGATTAATATTCAAAATATAGTAAAATTGTAAATGAAAACATGTACTTTTAATCTTTCATCATATATAGTTATATAGATAGTATATAGTATATACATAAATAAAGTAATGATAAACATTTCATTGTATATAAAAACTAATTATTTATTTTTTTTGATAAAAAATTATTTTATTTTTCTATGAATATAAAGTATATAAGAAATATTATTTACCATCACTTTTTTGTTTTTACGAAACCAATATCCCTTTTGATGCTATATAAATAATTGATTCAATAAAATTTATTCCAGAATTTTATATTAAAAAATCGCAACATTATGAATTCATCAAAAAATTAACGCAAACCATTTAAACAATTGATCAATTTAAGTTTTACGGACGGACAATAATGATCTGATGCATCATTGGTTTGAAACAAAATTTTATAATATTCAATTTACTTTATCGTATCTAAGATTATGTTTATTTTTACAAATTAAATTATTCATTTTAATTCATTATCAATCTATATAAATCTACCGATGAAATATATCCTTTTTTAAAATAATTTAAATATTATATGATTATATTTATAAAATTTGTACACTCGAATAAATAGAAACATAATATATTAGTATATATGTAAAGAGAATTGAATAAGATAAATAAAATATAATATAATTTCTAAATTATTAATATAACAAGAAGTTATTTCTAAAAATTGAAAACTTTTCATTATGCAAAATATATACCAGCAGTATATGCATATATAGATATATATTTATCCATATATAGTGATAATATAATTTATATACAATTTTGTATTATGATAAAATTTCAATATATACCTAAACCTATACCTACCTATCTACGAACTTATTACATTTCAGACTGTATATTTTTAATACTTTATCAAAGTAAGCAATTATATAAACTTTATTCTGTATGTGTATCATCATATACAGGTATATTATCATATTATTATTATTATTAATATTAATATTATTACATAAAACTTTTAAGTATGTATAATATTGTAATTCAAAGTTATTCTTATCATCTATAAAATTCTAAATCATCTATACACAAACGTATCGTATTTTTTGTTTCTTTTTTTGTTTGTACTTCATAATAAATGTTCCTTTTATTATATACAAATAAGAGTTATAATAAGATATAGGTATATGTTCTGCATAAAATATAGAAATCATATTTATAATAATAATAATAAATATAGTTTATAAAAATAACTGCGGTATAACTATCTTGAAATTTACCCTGATTTATTATTAAAACTATATACAGAATTAAATATAATATAAAAAAAAACAAGACATTAAGTGTTTATTGATCTACATATAATTAAAACAATTTCATATGTTTTCATATCCTATAAGCAAAAATTTCCCATTTAACTATCTAATGAATAACTAGTACGAATTTGAACGTGATGATGTTATAAATAAAATATTTTAGATTTTTGCAAGATATCCTGATTGAGGATTAATATTGATCAAGCACTATTTATAAAAAACAATAAAATAATAAAATATGCGGATGCAATCAAATGCTATTATTATAATATTTTTTAGAAATTAATTTAACGTCACAAAAATAAGAGATATGTGTCAAAACCATATGACATTGAAATGTCGTGTCGTGTATATATGTTAATGAAAAATATATAAATGTATATATATACTTAAATTATTCTTAAAATTTCTATACACATATTTATATATGATTATTTTAATGCATCACATTTCTTTCATCAACTAAAATGTATTAATATAAATAATAATAATAATAATAATATTCACAGGCACATTTTATTAATATGAATTTTTATAAATATTTTCTATTTATTTTACATATGCTAAAGGATACATACATGAGTCTATATACATTATAATATTACATTTATTTTGCATATACATATACAAATATGTATATATAAAAGAGTGTATCTCTATCTCTAAATGTGTAATGCATATATAATATATATATATATATATGTATATATTTATTAAAGTATCTAATTTATCAATGTTATGCATGTTTTCACAAATTTTTTATGATTTCTCTATAGTTAGATTATCATGCTTTGCACATTTATAAAATATTATGCTATTAGTTGCAAGACCATTAGTGAAATTGCCCTTATATATCATATGAATGTTTATGTAGCAAAATATAATAATATTCCATGATTCCATTCAATATACATGCATATACGTAGTGAGTATATATATATATATATATATAAACTATATATATAAATGGTTGAATTTAATACAAATATATATGTAGTATATAATATGATGTATATATGAGCCGGTATATATATGTATATATAAATATTATTATTAGTTATATAAGCACTAAAATAATATTCATATATGCATAAATATTATATAGAATAGTTATATATATATAATGAAATTTTTTTTTCATAATTTGTATAATGATGATTTGTTATTTGTATTATTACTATTATTATTATTATTATTATTAGTTCATATATATATTTAAATTTAAAAATTATATAATACTACTACTTATAATTTAGATAATAATTTTGAAATACGCTTTAATTTTAATTAAATAAAATACGATGTAAATTCAATTTGTTATTTAATAAAAAGAAAAAGTAATATTCCCTTTATTGCAACTATTTATGTATAATGAGTTTTCTATATGCAATTGATTAAATAGACATCTCATAAATAATGTGTATGCATCTTAATACATAGTTGTATGATTGTGTTTAAAAGCACGATTATTATCAAATTCCTTGAAAAACAAAAGTTTATCAGATATATCGATGTAATGATCCTCAATTTCATTCATAATTATATAGGAAATAAATGTTTAATTTATAATATAATACCTACCGCAAATTACAAAATAATATTAAGGTATTTAAAAATAAATATTCCAAAAATTTACAGAAATAAATTGTTAATGCATGTAAGAAAAATAAAAATTATTACCAAATACATTTTACAAAATATTTATTTTATAATAATATATTGAATACACCACCGCGCGGTGGTA
This sequence comes from Dilophus febrilis, assembly GCA_958336335.1. Lineage (NCBI taxonomy): Eukaryota > Metazoa > Arthropoda > Insecta > Diptera > Bibionidae > Dilophus > Dilophus febrilis. Next base: position 42,652,360 of record OY284468.1, read on the forward strand.
TTTATATAACAAGAATATATATTTCATATATAAAAAAAAAAAAAATTCTATTTCAAAATGTTGATAAATGTCAAATTATTTTAAAGTATATATACTTAATTTGATTGATAAACGTGTAATACATACATTATATTCTTTTTTTTATATCTACTTTATATATAGTTTGGATTTATATACGTTTGGAAGTATACTGAATACATACGCGCGTATATATACAGATAATAATATAACGAAGCTTTCGACAACAAATATAGATATACACGTGTATTATATCAACATAATAGATATATATTTTACCTATATATTGAAGGTATATATATATTTATGAAACGTACACGAAAATCTTAGCAGTAAAAACATGTTGTACATACAAAACACAAAACATGATGATGAATACAATACGAATATTAGTATATATATACATAAAATAAATGTGTACAATATTATTACTTTATATATATAAAATTCAAGGAAAATATTTGAAAGGATTTTCCACAGTAACATATATATATAAATATACTGTTAAAATAAATTGATAGCGGCAATTTGTCATTGTTAACGGCAGTTTTGGCAACAACTTGCTTCTTTCTTATGTTACATCGTCGTTCAATAAAATATATATATATAAATAAATTCTGTGGACATACAAAATAAAATGAACAACTCTTGTTTTACAGTATATAACATATATATACAGAGGTAAAACGGTGCCAACATATGTTTGTGTTAAGAGAAGCGATGCTTCAAAAAAAAATAAATTTTATATATGTAGAGAATTATTAAGAATTTTTTATATTTATTTATTCATAATGTTTTATATAATATAAAATTTTTATATAACAATTTATGTATAATGAGTGCGTGTATAGCATATTAAAAACAAAAATTCTTTTATTTACAAAATCTAGATTTCTTCTTATATATGTATAAAAGGTATATATGGAAAATTTAGGATTGTTAAAAGACATTTTTATATTAAGATGTATATGTATATAGAGAAAATCACTCTACGAACTGTTTTCATAAATCAATAAAAAGACAACACAAAAATGGTTTGTCCCGGCATTAAATCGATTGTTTAATTAAGAATTTTTTTTTTCGGGTGGTGAAAGTATATTAAAATGAATTATTTATATCATGATTTATAGAATATATATATAGTATATGTAAGACAAGATAAGCCCGTATATAAGTGATGAAGTTTATTTTTATATTTTGAGGTTGTATATCACAATATATATACAAATATTTTCTACTAATTTATTATATCAAACTATATAGGTATAAATAAAAATAGAAAATATAGGCATTCAAATGTTGTTGATCCTTTTTAAATTGTAAAGGTTTTATCGTCTTACATAACAGCCTACACTATACTATACATGGTTGAGTTCACACAAAGTTCATCCTCAAAAATCATTTAACCGATAAATGAATAATAAATTATTGGTTTACAATTTTCACTTTATATTTTTATAATTAAACAATTCTAATTAATAATTTAGAAATATTTTCTTTCAGATAAAATCCTTTGACCTATATATTTGTATATATTTGCATTAACTATAGGTATAAAGTAATATAGTTTATTAAAATAATACAATTTTTCTTTTTATTTTTGCGCCAAAAAAAACTTCACATTCACTTTTAATATTGATTTATTTCCCATACTATTATTATTATTATCGATTTTTTATACATCACAATATAATATTTATCGTTGAATCGTTGGACATATAATATTTTATCTATTGTATACTTCACTTCTTCACTTCGGCGCGCCTACAACCTACAATTGGTTTTGGCGTCCATTAACAGCCTTCTCCAACCGGACCTATTTACCGCCAACGTCCGCCAGCCGGAAACGCCGAGGGCCCGAAGGTCCACTTCTACTTCGTCTTTCCACCTACCCCGCGGTCTTCCTACACTCCTAGATCCGCCCGGCTTACTGTCCAGCATTTTTGACGGTATACGATCGCCATCCATTCGTACCACATGACCAAACCACCTCAGGCGACCGATCTTAATGAACCGAACGATATCGGGTTCCGTATATAATTTATATAGCTCGAAATCGAACCGCCTACGCCACCATCCCCTTTCCTTTGTCGGTCCAAAGATGAGGCGTAGTATTTTCTTTTCGAACCCTCCGAGTCGCCGTTCGGTGGCCTGTGTCATGCACCACGTTTCAGAACCGTAGGTCACAATTGGTCGAATCAGTGTTTGATATAGCTTTAGTTTCAATGTTTTACTCAATGTCTTCGAGAAGAACATCTTTCGCAAACCGTAAAAGGCCTTGTTTCCCGAAGCAATCCGGGATTGAACTTCCTCCGCTATATCGTTTTCGCTGTTTATGCTGCTTCCAAGGTAGCTAAACCTGTCCGCAGTTTCATATTTGTTCTGACCAATTGATACGCTTTGATGTTGTGCCATAAACCTACTGTTCGTTGGAGCGATCATATACTTGGTTTTCTCCTCGTTTACCCTTAATCCCATTTCCGAAGCTTCACGTTCCAACAGTAAGAACGCTTCTTTAACGGCACCCATACTTCTACCCACCACGTCAATGTCATCGGCATAGCCGAGTAATTGAACAGATGACGTGAAAATAGTGCTGCTGGTGTTAATGGTCGTCCTCCTTATACATTTTTCCAATATAACATTGAAAAACAATGTAGCCAAAGGGTCCCCTTGCCGTACTCCGTCCATGGTTTCAAATGCATCCGATTTGATCCCCCTTATTTGTACCTGAGATGTAACTTGCGTCAGTGTTAGTTTTGACATGGCTATCAATTTTTGTGGGAATCCAAATTCCTCCATCGTGCGCCATAATTTTTCCCTAATAACACTGTCGTATGCGGCCTTAAAATCAACAAATAGATGGTGTGTTACTACGTTGAACTCCCTACACTTTTCCATTATCTGTCGTATGACGAACAGTTGATCAGTTGTTGAGCGATCATTACGGAATCCACATTGGTATTCACCAATGACTTCCTCCGCATATGGTAATAGGCGCTTATGCAACACATAAGCGAGTACCTTATATGTTGCATTCAGCAAAGATATTCCCCGATAGTTGGAACACTCCATCCTGTCTCCCTTCTTGTGTATTGGCACAATTACGGCAAGCTTCCACTCCTGTGGTATAACCTCATAGTTCCAAACATGCACAATTAGCTCGTGTATACTATTCCACAATACATCCCCACCACATTTTAAGAGTTCACCAGGTACGCCGTCAGATCCAGCCGCCTTTCCATTCTTGAGCCTCAGAATGGCTTCTCTGGTTTCCTCATATGTTGGTTCCGGAATTAGTGGTTGTGCTGTTTGGTACGGAAGTTCGTTTTCTGCATTTCTACCAATTGGGTTGCTTGCTGTAAGTAGATCTTTAAAATACTCAGCCCATCTCGCGATGGCTCTTTCTTCATCCGCCAAAATTTCACCGCTGGTATCCTTACAAAGAAGGGGTTGTTGTATAAATCCGCTAGTTACAGATCTTATTCTCCTGTACAAATTTTTACTGTCATTCATGCTGGACAGCGTGTCTATATCCCGCAAAATATCCTGCTCATGACGCATTTTCTTGTTTCGGAATAATTTGCGTTCAATGGATCTTTTGGTTCTGTAGTCATCCATGGCAGTTCGTGTGGCGCGCTGAAGATATTTTAAACGCGCTTGGTTCTTTTCTTCATGAGCCGTTTTACATTCGTCATCGAACCAACCATTTCTGACCACGCCAGGTTTCAACTTTACCGTCTCCTCTGCCGCCATTTTCATGCAATTACGTAATCGATTCCACATATCATTACACGTGTTTTGCTGTTGATCCACATCTGTTCGAACAACTAACTCCACCAATTTATCTTCGTACTGTTGTTTTACTTGGTCATTTTTGAGATTTTCCAAATTGAATCCTCTCGCAATGACTTTTTGGCGGTTTGCACTAACACGATATCTGAACAAAGCTCTTACGAGATAATGATCAGAATCAATGTTAGGTCCCCTACAGCTCCTTACATCCAGTATGTCGGACGCATGACGACTGTCAATGAGTACGTGGTCTATTTGGTTTGTTGTTTTTGTATCGGGCGAACACCATGTTCCTTTGTGTATGTTCTTATGTGGGAAACGTGTGCTGGCTACTATCATATTGTTTGATATTGTGAAATCGACTAAACGCTCGCCGTTATTATTGCAGTGTGTATGAAGGCTATGTTGACCAATTGCCGGTCGATATACAATTTCCCTACCCACCTGTGCATTAAAATCGCCAAGCACGATTTTAATGTCACGACTAGGAGCTTGATTGTAAATACGATTGAGCTTTTCGTAAAACATATCCTTCGTGTCTGCATCTTTGTTTTCTGTTGGGGCGTGTACGTTAATAAAGGTTACATTAAAAAATTTTCCCTTTATTCGTAATGTGCAAAATTTTTCGTCAATGGGGTTGAAACCAATGACCGATTCTTTCGCTTTACCCATTACAATAAAGCCGGTGCCGAATAATCCTGTTTTATTTCTACCGCTGTAGTAGAATTTGTATTCTTTACTGGATAAGATGTTCTTTCCAGGCCACCGTGTTTCCTGGACCGCTGTTATGTCCAGTTTAGCTTTCTTTAAGCAATCAGTCAAAGTTTTTAAACCGCCCGCGCGCAGTATTGTTCTCACGTTCCATGACGCCAGTTTTAAATCATTGTCCTTGTTCCATTGCCTGAGTCGTTGCCGTTTTTCCTGTCCTGTCCGAGACACTGTTGCTAGTTTCATAATTTGTTGTTTTTACGGTGTCGGTAATTAGCCGTACGACCAACCACATGGGATTCGCACTTACAATTTTAGCCTGAATGATACGGATTGTATCATTCAGTTACCGTTGGTTACCACGTGGAGGTAAAGTAAGCACTTGATCAGGAACTCAACAGTTGCAACACTGGGTCAGCGACCAGTCAGTGCCTACCCTATTGATCCCAATCCAAACCAACATCTATTGTATACACACACATATAAATATATACAAAATTTCTGATAAGGTTTTTTTTCTGTTGCGTTTTAGAAACGTGTATCCATGAAATATGTATACAATTTTCTATAATTCAACCATTTCACTATTGATACAATTTTCCTTACATAAAATTTCCTTTATATAGACATTCATTGCACAATAAAGATAATTGAAAGATTTTTTTCCTTTGTTATACATATATATTTATATATATAGATAGAGATAGTTTACGGACATGCAAAAATATATAATTTTTTTTTTGGTTGAACGTTATTGTTAGAGCAGAAATAAGAAGGCATAAATTGTATTTGTATGTATATTATTATTATTGACCAAATATATAAATATATAGTATCATAGTATATATGTATAGATAAACGAATGAATAAATATGGTATATATATACAAATAATATACATGCTTTATATTCTATATAGGATATATGTCGAGAACGAGTATAATTTGTTATATATTTATTTATAATATGACTTATTTATATGTTTTAGTATATATATATATAGGATATATTTTATATTTTATTTCCTGTATAGGTATATAACAAACAAACAAAAAATACAATAAAAGTAAATATAATTTATAGTATGACCTAGAATACATATAACATATATATTTATATAATAGACAAAGTTATATTCTAATTTTTTGTTGTTTACAATACATTGAAATTTTTGGCAGTCAATATTTTTCTATTTAAAACACTTAGTTTCGTTTTTTTTTTTGGAACCGAATAATAAACATGAACTATGTATAATATCTAATAAAATAAGGACGCAATGAAAAGTGATATCATTATTATTATATATAGTTATTGGCGATATAAATACATATATAATGATTTTATAACACCAATAAAGCAGATCAAAATGATGAAGTATGTTTTTGCAGGGAAAAAATTTAATTCTTATTTAATTCACCAAAAAAAAAGGATGTATGCGAATTTTATTAAATTTGGAATCTATGAAATATTATATGTTGAAATAATAAATTCAGGTTTATCGCATGGCATTCTGTTTATTTCACGAACATGAAAAGTTAGAAAAGCGTTTTTGCAATTGGTTTTAAAATCAAATGAATTCACAATTTTCTTTAGAGTTTTTAGAGTTTTTTTCATTGAATGTTAAAGGTTTTTTTACTGTGTTCTCGTGTGTATGAAATTCTTAGAAGTCGAATATGGATAATTTAAATTTTGAAAAATATACTACTTTTAATTTTATACCTTAAATACTTTTTAGAACATCATCTGTTTATATATACCCATAAATGATAATAAATTCAAAAACAATATTTTTTTTATTATTGTTCAAATTATTTATATATATATATATTAAAAACAATCCATCATTCATGCGAACGTATTTTGGCAATATACATATAATAAAATATATAAAAGAAAAATTTCAAATTCAATTTTTTTATTTTTCATAGATATACATATATATAAATCGATTATTGATATAGTTAGTGTCTCGTTAAAGGCCATAAATATATTTTTTAAACATATTATGATATGCCATATATAGTCTATGTATATTATATATAATATGTATATTTGAAAACATTGTATAAACAATTCCCATATTACCCATAAAACATAAACTTTATGTCTAAATAAATCATTTGTATATATATACAACATAACATATTATATTATCATAAAGCTTTATATATATATATATATATGCTGGAGAGTCTTCTATATATATACGTATACAAATTTAACCATATATTATTTTACACTTATGTACATATGTTATATATATACAAATATATATGCTATGGTTTAAAAAATACATCCAGTATTTTATACTGTATATAAATACATGGGGTATAGCAAGGGTATTCATTCATTCATTCATTTATATGTGGAATATTTTTATGTTTAACATTTTCTTTTATACATTTCCCATACATACAATTTTCATAATAGTGAAAAAAAAATCTAAACAGAAATAAAAGTAAAATAAAAATGAAATTATCTTTCGTGTTATCAAAATTGTTATGTGATTTACAAATATAAAAAAGAAATATATATATATATATTTATATGTTAAAATACATAATATATACATAAGCATAATAACAACATATTATTTATATATATACTTTTATGTACAAATGTCTATTTAACATAAATATGAGATAACATATATGAAAAAAAATATAATTTTTTCTATGCTTTTTATTTACACGAGATGTATACACTCTATATATAATTTGCGTGTTAAACATTTGCTTGAATTATATATATACCATATATATTATACATCCAGAAATATTTTGTACATATTGTACATGTGTGATGATATTCATACAGATATGTTCAGATATGTTTTGTGTCTATTCAAATATAATTCTTTTAAATATTTTGTAACATTTTGTATAATATAAATAATAAGTAAATGTATTTATATACATGTATAGATAATAAAAAATATATATAAAATTTTTATAAATACACAAAATTAAAATTCATTTCGTTTATCATCATCATATATGGTATATAGTCCGTGGTCCATATACATCAGCATAGAGAAAAATTAACATTACTATACATTTGAATTATTACAAACACATGATTTTGTATTTCCATATTTTCATTCCTATATATATACCTTCATAATATTCGTATATTCTCCACGTTTATTACAATTAATATGCGGTTTTTTTTGCATTTTTGAATTAAAATATATGAAAATACTTGTTAAAAATTTCAAAATGAAAAAAAAGTGTAAACTTTTAATTTTTATTTATTTATTTATTTAAATGTAATTCAGCAAAAAGAAAAACATCTAAACTAAAGTTATTTAAATATTTTTGTTGATTATCGTTGTGTATTTTTTTTTCTTAAAAATAAAACTGCATACATAGCGACTTTCGAGAAAGTCCAAATGTTTTAATTCATGTAAAAAGTTTAGTTGTTTTTTTTTTATTTTATTATACATATATTTTTTGGTGTGGTATTCATTCACTAAAACCTTTCAAAAATATACGATAGAACAAATATCTCTAAAAGGAAATAAAGTAAATACTTCTTTATATATATATTTTTTTAATAAACCAATATATGGTATATAGAGATGTTTTTTCATATTTAAAATTTATATAATATTATACGATTGAGTGACTGCCGTATATAAATATATTTTTAACTAAAAATATTTCAAACTTTATGCAAAAGAATATATATACTCTATAGAATATAAAATTCAATATTTTCAATAATTTAAAATTGGTATATAAAGGAGAAGAAAAATAAAACACTACAAGTTGAATAACAATAAATAAAAAAGAAATACACCAAGAAATATACAAACTCTTATAACGTTATAATATTCATTTGGAAATGTAAGTATATGAATAATCGTAAATTCTTTGGAGTACTTTCCTCTTTCGAATCAACACTTGATTTTTCCAAGGGCATTGAATTGCATGTATTTCTATATTTCAATTATCAATTATCGCAATATATACAAGAAGAAATTTTCACTTGAATTGCTATATAATTTATATAAATATTAAATACCTAATTTTTTAATGCCCTCATATATATTTGCTTAATATCAAAATGGGCATCTTGAAAATCTTAAAATAAAAATGCAGACAAAGCATAATAAATTATTTACATCTTTATCGTGTATTTTATATAATATTTTCTTTGCATTAAATAATAATAATTGTTATATATCGTACAAGCATCGTATAATCATTTATATATTGTATATAAGAACAAAAAGAAAAGAAAAAACCAAACAAACATTTAACATATATACAATTTGTTGAGGGAAATATTTTATATTCAAATACAACCCTCATGATCCTTTTCAAATATTATATACATATATATATATATATTAAAACTTTTTATACAATTAAAATGTATATATTAGTGTAAGTAAATGTATCATTTGAATATGTATATTTATTCGAATATATAAATTACGAAAAATATATTAACTATATATGTATGTAGGTACATTTTTATTTATTTACTTGACTGGAAAACGCACACAAAAAAAAAATGCTTATCTAAAGAATAAAATTTGAAAAACAAAAAAAAATGGTAATTTTTCGACTTATATCAGCTTAAACTTTATTATATACCTTAACCATAGATAATAATGAATTAAATACATTTTAAATGACACGTGATTTTTTTTTCCTTTCTTCTAAACATTTTTATATACATAATAAATTGAATGTAGTCTGTAAATCATTACGAAAATTATATAAATTAGTTTTATTATTAAAAAAAAATATGAATTTTATAACTTTTTCGCTTTGTATTGTATATGTTTTAAATTGTTTTTCGTGTTTGATTAATTTTAAGTAATTAATTCATTCACATTTTTTCTGAATTTATTTATGATTTTAGCGTTTCATTTAATTATACATCATTTAATAAACATATACATTGGTTTATTAGAAATTATTTAAAAATATATGAGGTTTTCTCTGTGTACTTCCATCAGTTTATTTATATATAAAATTAAATTGAATTGAGTTAGTGATTTGAATTTAAAGTTTGTTATATTATACAGGTTTTAAATAATCAATTATAAATCAATAGATACATATATATAAATATATTTTTAATATTATTATATTATTTATATGAACATATAGTATAGATAGACTAATTGATTGCACATTCAAAACTAAATGCAATTATAAAATTGTATTCGTGTACATAAATTATTATTGATTTTTTTTTGTATCTATTTATTATTCATTATAATAAATATCAATTATATAAATACAAAAAAAAATATTTAAAAAATTAATTAAATTATGCAATTCAGCGATACGCACCTAATTTAATAATTTGTCTATTTTTCATACACATATAAAATTTATATTTACATAAATATTTTTTCAATAACATTAATTTTTGAATGAATAGTGTATGATAATACACAGTGTGAACATTAAATTTCTCTATATACGGTTATGAAAAATTGCAAAAATGAAATTCAAATGGTATGATTGGTTTCGTAAACAGCTCAATTCCTATAAAAAGTACTTTCACTGACTGGAAAATTATATAAGTTGATCGTTTACTAAATAAAAAAAAGAATTACGTTTTTTTTTCTATAGATGGAATCACCCTTTTTAAATATACATATTATATATAAAATACATTAATATATGTATTGTATATATATCTAGTTTGATTTACATAAATTTTGTTGAAAAATTGTATATCTATATATGGCGGTCAATAATTCATCTGAACAATGAACAATTTTTAATATAATGAATAAAACTAAAAACAATTGTATATATATTTGCGACAATTGTCAAATAATTAAAAATGTTAAAAATTATTAATTTGTATAACACTCATATGTATATCTAAAATGTTATAAACATACATATGGTTTGTATATTATTTTTTTATATAAATATCACGCTATGGCAATTGATATTTAATTTTTTGTTTTGTTAAAAGCTCATAAGTGTTAAATGAATATTAATAATTAATATTTCAAGCATATACGCACACAAATATATATGTCTATGGATATATAATTTTAAATGAATAATTGCATTTAAATCGCATTTATATTTATTTATTATCATGTATTATACAAAATATTATTTATAAATGTACGTAACTATTATACATAAAGCAATAATAATATATTCATTTCCAATTAATTTATTTCATTTTAATTTAATTGATTTACAAACAAGAACTCATATAATATTATTATTATTTTCGGTGTGTATATTGTAATTCACATTATATATATCATCATGAACCCTTTTAACACAGATAAAATATCATAGAAATAAATGTTTAGTATAGTTATGGTTGGAAAATATCCCTGAATAAAAATGTATTTCTCATAAGACAATATATAATTTTGCCCATAAGTCGATCATAATTTTATGTGGGGAATAAGTAATATTATTGGAATTATAATTATTAGAAAAAGCTCTGTGATGGAAATTATTTTCGGTAGGAGATTTTTCTTTATATTTTGCATAATTGTAAGCATTTGTAAATAAATATAATTTAATGGATTTTAATTCATTTTAAAAACGCATTTCTTATTTAATTTTCAAGTAAGAAAAATGTATTATCTTGTTTAAAAAGTAGACGAAAATGTATCTAATATACAGTTTATATAACATTAAAAATCACACGAATTATGTTATGGGTATTGCTAATATATATTATTTAATATATACACATATTTAAATATGAATTTATTTACATGAATGCATATCTATTTTATATGTATATATATATAATTTTCTATTCATATATATAATTGTATATTCTATTATACACGGTTTCTTTAATATATCCTATATACATGATGTATAAGATTTAATACGCAAAGATATTGTATGCATATTCTGTATATACCATATAGGATAATGTTATATAAAATCTACTGCCTTTGGCATCTCAAGTATTTTCAATATTAATATATTGTTGTGGTACAGACGTATTTAATTGCATATTATATATAAATATATATACAAATTATATTTATGGTATTTATTTTTTTTTAAATTTTATTTTCTTTATCCTCGTAGATCCTCGTAAGATAAAATAATCTAATGTGAATTGTATAAGAATTAATAATTTTTGTATATATACACTTTTTTTTTGTGTGCAATATAAGCACATTCATTTGCATTACATATTATATTATTTGTAAATAATTGAATTTTTATATTATATATATGGAACAAACGATAAATATATATAACCCGTTTTTAAAATTAAAAATTAATTTTGTTATTTTGTATATTTTTTTTATATTATAACTGGAATACATAAATAATTAACATCATATAACATAAGTGTATATATTTTACGTATAAGTTCTTTTAATAAATAAATGCGTTTTACAGTATTTTTTGTTCTGTATTTTATTATTTCTTTTCCTTTTTGTATCCTTTTTCAAATATATTTGGATAGGTTGAAAAATATGAAAATTGTAATGAAAGGCAGTGATACCCCCTATACAATATGTATGGAAATACGAAATTTCAAGAAAAGTAAAATATTCTAAGAAATGTGAACGTATAAATACTAAAAACACAATTTATGATAATATATGTTATATTTTGAAGTATTAATGTTTATGTAACGCCATTATATTGATCCCAATGGTGATATAAAAAAAAAAAATCTTTATAAACAATAATTTGTAACATAAAATCCTTAAAAAATTAAATTAAATTAAAAATACAATAAAAGAAAATATACGGTACAAAAATATATTTATACAACTCACAAAAAATAAAATTGCCTATATCCTTTTTTTATTCTTATATTATATTATATAACATTTATAATATGCGTATTTGTATATATGTATATATATAAAACATTATATATTAAAATTTACTCACAAATTTCGATGCTTACATACCTATCCAAATATTTAAATAATTAATTTAGTTTAAATATATATACCTATATATTGCTCTATTATATATAATGTGTATTCTAACAATGAATGTGTATAAATAAAAAGTTCACAAAAATTCTATGGTTTTGATAAAGACTCTATATATGCCTATATATATTGAATTGAATAAATAAATATAATATACACACGTTTTTTCTATAAATTCAATTTCTAATGGTTATATGTATAATATTTATTTATATACTATATTCAAAAATTCTTTTAGTTTTATATATAACATAAAAAAAAATTACTATATAAATTGCGTTAAATTTATTAAATATTTTAACTTATTACAAGATAAAAAATATAAATTACAGTTTTATTGACGACCATCACAATAAATAGTTTGGTTTTACAAAGATAATACCGCAAAGTATTCATACATTATTGATATTGGTACATATTTTATAAACAAATTTTGCCGTATGCATCTTTTTAAATTCATGCGAACCCAGAACTTTTTTTATAGGTCATCATTGCATAATATAAGAACGACATGTTCAATAAACACGAGCTATAATAACCTATAATATAATAATTATATAATTTTCAGTTTTCAAGAAAATATCATTTTACACCCTCAAGCACTTTTATTTTAATATATATATAGAAATATTTTGTCTTTATATTTTATTTCCAATAATATCTTAATTTTATTTTAACATCATGCAATAAATTTTTAACGTAATACATATCAATATATATATACTAAATACCTATAGAATATACTTATTTGTATGCACTCGTTTTAATATCAACAACATTTTTCCCGATATATGTTTTTCATATTGTCATTTATTTACTATATATGCATATAATACTCTCTATAATATATGTATATTTATATTATTCAATTTTCTGTGCGGTTTTTATATACCTTCTATCTTCGTCTTTTTTTTTTATTTTAAGAAAACATGTTTACTGGATACGATAAGATGAACATTCTTATACCACTTTGCATATAAAAAATATTATATATGCATAAATGTTGAGCATTTTTTTTATATATATTTAACATATTAACGTATGAACCATTTCATATATATTGAACCATGAATTTTATTTATACGGAAAACTACTAAAATTTCAAAACTATATCTGTGAATTTAAATTTTAAACATATTTAAAGCAACAATATGAATATGTATGCATTAAAATTTTTATTTCAATTGATAACTGTCGTCCTTACTACATTTTATCAATTGTATAAAAACAAAATAAAATCATTAAAGGGTTAAATTGTTTACATATATAACTCTATATAGATTTGGTTCCATTCTATTGTATATATAATACCTATATGTATATAAATAGAAATATTTATAAAATATAACTATCATTTATATGCAAAATCAGATACATTTATTTATATATAGATATACGCATATATAATAGAAACAATATTGGCCTAAGGGTTTAAATAAAGCCTTCCTTATACTTATATATTATATATATACAGAGGATTTCATTTATATATAATATATTGTTTACTTACATATATACATTCCATTCTTCATCCTATATATTTTATTTATTCAAACCATTTTAAGATATAGAGATACACAAAGGATATCGTTTATAGATATACAAAAATATATACACATTATATGCATATACAAATAATATGAATGGGATGAATAACATTCTAACATTTATGAAAAAAATTGTTCTAAAATTATTATACAAAACATTTATCATATCAAAAAACAATTTATGCATATATATAAACATTGTACGAGATACCATTTTTATATAAAATACAGAAGTTTTCCACAAAAAAAATGTTAACAAGTGCAGGCTAAAACAATTGTATTAAATTTCAATGAAAAATATGTGCAGGTAAAGAGAAACTAACAAATATATTTGTTTCCCTTAATTAAACTCCATAGATTTCATAACAACGTACCTGATAAAAAGCGTTTTTTTTTATTTTAATATATCAATAACTATATATAGAAGGGTCTAAATGAATATCTTAATCTCTAACATAAATACTATTTTATGAAATAACTGTAATCGTCAATAATTCTAAATAAATATAGTCATATTTATTTTAACTATATTAATAAAATTATCTATCAATTTGTTAAACGAAGATTATACATGAACTCTGTATATAGAATGTCTATAAACAAATTGCGAAAAGAAAAAGAAAACTTTAAATTTCTACACAAAAGTTATTTATGTCAATTTTTCTTATAACATACATAATTTTAAGAATTACCAAAATTTATTGTATAAATATTTCTTTAACTTTATATAGAATATAATATTATATTTTAAAATATAAAACATATACAAAATTCTCTCTTATACACATATATAATAATAAATTGATAATAAATAACTTGCATCTATTTATGTATATATATACTATATATAAATAATGTTCCGTTTATATACAATATAATAATATGTCTTATTTTTAAATTTAGATAATAAATATTCATTCAACACAGTGATTAAGCATTGTGGTAATTTACAATCCTTGGGACTTTGGGATTAATCATTCAAATTGTATATATATATGCGGTTTAGAAAATATAAGAAAATTTCATTATTATATTTATATAGTATAAAGGTAATTAAGACGTATAAAAACGTCTATCCCTTTTATTTTATTCTATTCTGTATAATATATCCCCTTTTCAAACACACATATGCATATATTTAGTTAGATATAAATAAATATATATATGTTATATATCCAATTCAACATTTTATATATAAAACAATATACAATATTTATTACATAGATGGAGTGTGAATGAAAATATTTAAATCTAAATATATATGTACCGTATATATTAAAACATTTATTTGTTTATTTTAAACTACATAACTTATACACAGAGAAAGGGTAAATCGGATATATATTATATATATTTTGTTCAATTTAACATACCATATATATATTCTATTGTATTTTGGTTAATAAAATAAACATTCGTCTATAATAAATATTATATTTATTTAATTTATAAACGAAACGAATAAATTATATTAAAGGTATATTATCCCTTTGGCAATATGGAATCAAAATTCGACAGGTCAGGATTATTTAAAACATTTATGGATAAAAACAAAATTGTACTGTTTAATAATTAGCTTCAAGACAATGCGATATTTTTATAGTTAAACCAATTTGACAAAGTAAAATATTTGCAACTCCTTAAGCAATAAGAGGATTAAATAAATTTTCATAAAATATAAATGATATTTTGCATTTTAAGTTAAAACGTCAATGTTTTTTTTAGAGATGGATTAATGGAGCCCTCATTAACAGCATTTAGGATGTGATAAAATTTCTATTGTCTCGATGTTCCGAAATCCTTTAAAGTTTGCCAAAGAAGTATATTATAGAAAACCCATGAATTTTAATTGTTATTCGGAATAGAAACTCACCGTTTAAAAGTTTGCCGATGAAAATTATTTGAAATCGAAATGATATGATTATCAAAATAGTCATAACATCTGAACCCATTTTTTGTATAATTGTTGTATATCTATATATAGAATCATTTTGTAAATGAGCTCTTTTAAAATATTATTAAAATCCTTTATATATAAATAAATATAATATATGAATAAAAATTTATAAACATTTTCATAGGAAAAATAATGAATGGAAAATATTTATGTATAAAATAATTTTGTTATTAGTTCCTATATATATGGAATATGCAACATACAACATAGACATAAACCACAAACGTTTTTCTGTGTTTTTTTTTTGTTTTGTTGATATATAACATAAAAATATATAATATATAAACAACAATCGACCAATATGTATATACCGTCATATATACGAGTTTAGTAGAATGAAACCATTAAATAACATGAAAAACATATCTCTGAAAATAATATATGAAACTTATAGTGGAAATTAAATTCATTTTATATAAATATAAACCATGGCCAAAGCATATATACAACCAAAATTCTCTATGAATTATTTATTAAACAACAAGTGTAATGTATTATTTTATATATGTATATGGAATGGATGCTTATATGATATACTTTAGATATATATATATATATATATAGAATAAATGTGTAATTTTCCATAATACTTTTAAATATTGGAAGAGATATACTAAACCTAAATGCAGCGGCGGATCTGGACCTCCAAGGGTACTTGTTCACTTTAAAAACTGGTAAAGAACAAAAAAAAAAAAAAAAAAAAACTAGAAATTTTAATTAGAAAAATGAAATGTTTGGAAAAATAATGAAGTACGCATAACAAGCATTTACGAAAGAATGAAAAAAGATCGCATATAATTTTATATGAAAGGTTCATTTCTATAAGTGAACATTATATAGTAAATAATATCTATTTTTTATTCATATATATGCCAATATGCCATATATAGAAATGAGAAAAATAAAAAAAAAAATATTTATATATTTTCTATGATTATATACACCGCAGCAGGCAGTATATGAGTATGCGAGATTTGAATGATAAAAAATACAGCATACAAACAACCATACAGCATATATAAGAAAAAAGAAACAAGCATTTGTATTATATATTGTTCACAATTTATAGTGAACGAAAATTAAAATAGTATTTGTATTATTTGTATATTCGTATACCTCGCATTTTCGGAAAATATAAATGTATTTGCCATATACAATTAAACAACTATGTATAACAACAATATTTTTTGGTTCATTTAAAATTGTGAACACTATGGGAGTGCGATTAAAAAAATGCACGAAAGAAAGAGTATATATAGATTAAAGGTGTATGTATTTTTTCGTTTTTGTTTTTCTTTTATGCGACGTTTCTTTATATATATGATATATATACCATTGTGTTCATTATTTAAAATGAACCTAAAGAATATTATCTCTTATATTTTTTACCGATAAAAATAATCAGCGCTGCAAATTTTTTGGGACACTTAATATTATTTTATTCATCAAAAAAATTAAGAAAAATATTAAAATCTGTATTTTCTTAATTATTTATCAATATTTTTAGCAGGTGGTTCACTGAACAGAGTGAACAAAACCAAGCTACGCGTATGCCTAAATGTATATAGCTTATTTACCTAGCCAAAATACAAATAATATATATATGAATGTGCTTATAGGAATATAACAAAAATTCAACAAAACAAAAAATATGTATATGTATATATGATTTTGTGTACGTGTAAAGAAAAGATTATAATATATATATGAATAATTCAGTTCTTTTGTTTTACTATCGTTTTTTTTTTTAAATTTACCATCAAAAATGTATTATTTATTTATTAAATATATATAAATTTCGTAAAGTATATGATTATAATAATAAAAAGGACTTGCGAAACAATGTTAAATTTATTAGCTAAAATAAATAATATTGCATCTCTATTGATAAAAATATTAGGGGTTGGAAATTCACATATATTTGATTCAATATAGATAGTATATGATATTATTAATGGTATTTAAAAATATTATATTTATATAACTCAACAAAGGCAAAGCGAGTCAAATTGGTTCAATGATGAAAAGAAAGCGTATAGATGAGATGTGATAATAAATACAATATATAATAAAATTTTTATAAATAGATGAATATCTTTAACATCTACATAACTGATTGTTAAGAATTCAAAGGAACATAGGATAACATTCTTCTTTTGAAATGTATATACACATACTGAATCTAATTTAATAACTGGTGTATTAAAAAAAAACATTTTATCTATTATAACATCTAATAAAATATTATAGATATAAAACAAAATTTTATATCATTATCAATGATTAAATACATATAGGCTATATAAAGCATATATTATATATTTATATATCATATACAATTATCTTCAAGAATACACATAAAATGTATAACGATAAGATATATAAATGCTGACACTGTATATATTTATAGAAGATAACTCTATATCTTGAATAATATATATATATATATTTCTTCAAACTATATTTATAATAATATAAATAGGCACTTATATATAGTTTTAAATACAAGACCTATAGAAGATACATATATAATTATATATAATAAGATTAATCCTTTGTAATTTTGTATATCACACAACACATTTTATATCAATTTCACATATATTATTTATTATAGTATATCTGATATAATATACATAAATAAAATAATAATAGATTTTGTGTGGGCATAATCCTCAATATAGATTTAGTTATAATTATAATGTAATTGTATTTATAGGTTATGTTATATATAGTTAAATATAAAGTGTATAGATATTAATAGTATTTTTTTGTTATTGTAAGATATAAATTAAATTTGATTGAAAAAATAATTATTTGCGATTAATTTAATTTAATTTTTCTATTTAATATGCATTCAAGAGGGAAATTAATTAAACTATTAAATAAATAGTATAGTATTCAATTTTCAAATATATAATATTCAAATTTATCATATTAAATTCGTATGCAAATTCATCACTCAATTTTAAGAAATGTATCATAATTTAAGAAATTTATCACGAAGACTACAAATGTATAATTGATTAAATAATTCAATTAAAATTGTAGCCAATTAAATAAATTTAATGGATTTAGGAAATATCTCTATATTTAAATTTCCACTAATTATTGATTCATTAGAAAAAAATCTGTACATTCCATCATTATATATGTATGTTATTATATACAAATTGAAAATTATTCAAGTTATTCGCATTCACATATTCACATATTAAAATATATTTTGTATTCAAAAGATTATTGATATTCATATGTCAATGCATAGTGTTATAATTTAAAATATACATATTACATTTTTATCGTTATATTTTACGTTACATAAAAACAAAATTGTTATGTATATACAAATAAAAAATAAATAAAAAGATCTGTATATACATAGTTAGTTTGCAGCTTCAGTATTTGTACATAATAATACATATGGATTAACATTTGAATATATTATAAAATTCAATAACTTTATAAAATATTATATATTATTTTCCTCTTGGATCACATTATAAAAGAATATTTTGCAAAATAAAATGTTTGTTAAAAAAAACAGTGACAATAAAAAGTATAACTATTTTAAAATGCAATGAGATTATCTTTGAATATCATTTATACATTCTATACGTTTATGTTGAAATAAAATATGTATAATAATACTAAAAATAAAAATAAAAATATATACACAATGTGCGATTATGATAAGATAATCGCATTGAATTGAAATCTCTACATATACATTTTAAAAAATAAAAATAAAATCCAAATATGAACAAATAATGGTGAAATACGTTTTTTTTGTTATCGGAAGTGTATATTTTAGTATATTTATATGAACATGAATTATGTAATACTATGTATATACATTAAAATGATACCACATGTGTTTTTCGACTTTTATTTTTATTATTTATTTATTTATATAAGTTTTTTTTTTGATCATCTTCTAATGTTATTTTTTTGTTTGTGTGACTTTTTTTGTATATATGGATATAGAATTTTAATATTTATGTATCCATAATATCATCAATCATAAATAAAGATAAATTATTTAATATCGTATATATATAATACACAAAATATATATTATAGTATATTGAATAACAGACGTATAGACGAATAAAAATATTATCATTATTATATAAATTTGTGTATGTGTGGGTAAAAAAAAACTGAATAAAAGAATTAAATGAAACTTTAAATATTAAACTTTCAATCACAATTTATAGATTATAAAATACAATGAAAAAAAAAACTTGTCACTAAAACACATCGATTTAAAAAGGATTAACAACTAATTTTTATTTAATTTAATTAAAATTTTAGTTAAAAATAATGTTTAAATATTCTTTGTAAAGTTATAAGTGTGAGAGCATTATTTATAAATTAAAAATATAATTGTTTATATCGCTATGTATTATAATACATGTTCGCTATACATTCATGAATAATACAATCACTGATTGTGCATATCAATATATAATAATATACATAAGTATATATTATGCATTCACAAATATATAGGTATAAAATATGGGAAAATGAGAAAAGCCACAAATTAAATGAATGAATATTTAAACTATGGAAAACCCCTTCCCGTACGTGGTTATGCATCCTTTTAATGCTTAATAATGTATTATATTAGTATATCTATCTATATACTATATATCGATATACGATATATAAATATATACTTTAAATAATAATTTATTGCTAAATAAATTTATATATCTATTTATATATCAATAAACAACTAAACTTTGATGATATGTAATACATAAATATATATATTGTATATAGTATAAGGGTATCAGATAGTATTGAGTTAATAATATAGTAATAAATGCATTTAAATTGAATAAAATTTATTGGGCCAGTTATTTACTGAATGTGGTGGTTTTATGTTTCGTATATTTTTGTATATATTTATGTTTATATATAGTATTGATGGTACCAATACTTTATTTCAAATTTTTTTTTTTTTTTTTGCGGATATAGTGAAAGTAATTTTATCTTTTAAATATAATATAGGTTAACTGAAAATGTATATACATTTAAATGTTTAATAACAAGCGATTGATTAAGGTAAAAACCACTTTTTTTAAACAATTTATTTTTATTTAACGTGGTATCAATTCTATATGTATATATATTATAAATATATTGGAATTGGAATTATATTGGAATTATATTTATTTGAATTTTTGGGAGTATCAAATTATTATTATTATTTTAGATAATTTAATTAAATTTTCTGAGAAATTATCGTTATTACTATTATTTTAATTATTACAAATGATTTTCATTTTTATAAATATATAAATAAATGAATACAATTTTGTATAATATATAAAAAAAACGTAAATATATAAAAACCAACTGCGAAAAATTAACAGATCAATTCATTATATTATGGATATAATATTGCAAAATCTATGTACTATATATAGTACATTCAATTATAATAATTATATATTTAATTAAATTTCAATTATATTTTAACCAACATGTAAATTTGTAAATATATATTTTAGTTTCAATTTAATATAGAGAATTGATAAAATATTTATGTGTGTAAATTTATATTATGACTAATTTGTAATGCAATAACTATATATATTATGTATGTATATGAATTAATTATAAAAAATAATTGTAACAAAATATACGAATATGGATAAAAATTATAATAAGTATATTATGATTATTATTTTTTACATTGATCGAGAAATTTAAAATTTAAAAGAGTTTTATCGCTGTTTTGTGTTTAGAAATTAATTATATTTGATTTATTGTTTGGAAAATACCTTAGCATAACTTAACGTGCAACCAAATAAAATTATAAATATTTAGTAAATTTTAAATATATATTTTTGAAAAACGGTGAAGTGAAGGGCAATTATGAGAATATCTTAATTTATTGTTTAGAAATGGTGCAAAATGAGAAGTTTTCATAAAATCCATTCAATAATTAGATCTGCAAATCTATCAAAATTCATAAAAAATATACACGAAACTTTAAAATTTCTAATATTGACCAAATTGGAATTTATTGGAAAAAAACTATTTTTGGAGATAAAAATAATAAAATAAATATTTATATATACAGTCTATATATAACCAAGTGCAATATATATTTATTTTTTTTCATCTATATACAAATCCCATATATACCTTTCATAAATCCATAACATATTGTATATGAAAATTGTGAAGACTTGTTGTAATAAAATATATAGATATATAAATCGTTGATTTTGTCAATCTGAAGAAGAAATATTGTATATTTATATAAGGAAAAAAAAACGCCCATTCCTGATAATAAAATAAATATATCCTATATATCCTGAAGCGGTTTTTCTCCATATACCTATATATACTTTATAAACATATATATAGATATAAATTTATATTACACACTTATGAATGAATGAATGTGTTTCTATGCCGTGTGAATGCAATAAAATTGATATGATAGCATTATATAGTTTCAAAAAATATTTTTGTTCCCTCAAAATATGTAATATAATATATATGTATTGTTATGTATACATATGTGTATAATATATAAACAAATAAATGATAGTAAAAAAAATATATAGGAAGACAATTTATATATAGATAAAAAATAGAAACAAGGAAAAAAAAATGACTGTCCTTGTGTGTGGTTATGATAAAGAATAAAATTATGTATTTTTGGTATCATTATATATAAGTAAATATCAAACATATATATAGAAGCAATAATAATATATAAAATTTCCAGATCTGTAAAAGAAATGTGTATATATATATATATAAATTCATTTCAAATTTGATTGTTATTGTTATTCAATGATGTTATAATCCCCATTATGAAAGTTAAACCTTTTCTTATATAAATATATAAATATTGTATTCTATATATATATATTTTATTTTATATTTATATTTATTTTGATGGGTACATATGTGTAATACAATAACATAACATGTGTATGGGATATACTGACGTGTATTATCACAATATCAATGAGAATATATATACCTATAGATATAGGTATAAATAGAAGATATTGCTTGTGTTTTATTATATATAAACGATGTGATATTTTCCTTTTTTCTTTTCTCTTTTTTTTTATTAAATCTATAATCAATATAAATGATTTTCGAAATAATTTTATCATATTTATTTACAACAAGTACATCAACAACAAATATATAGTATATCGTTTTTGTTTCCATTTCTATATATAAACGTGTACGTAAAAAATTCTATATATATAAATAAATGTGTATTGATTTCATCAGTTATCTATATATTTTGTATATGCGAATATAGTTCATATTATAGATTTTTACAAGAAAATTATTTGGTTATTCTTTTAAACAATGCGTATATTATATACCTATATAGATACACAAAAAAAACGTCAAAATTGTTCATCAAATATATAAAAAAACAAACAGATATATATATATATACGATTGTATCACCCCCCAAAGCTAAAAGAAGATTTGTTTTATATTAAATTGTATATATATCATATATAATACAAGATACAATACATATGATATTTGCGTCATCTTTATCATAAAACTATATAGATTATTATACGTACGTTGTATATATGATGAAGGAATATAATATAGTATATACAATAAATAGTATTGTATATAGTATTGTTTATATACAATAAATATCAATTTCATTTGTTATCGATATATGTATATTGTATATAAAATATATTGTATTATAGAAATCTGTATTGATACATAAAACAATATGGCAAATTGTCATTGTTATATTTGTAGGTTAAATTGAGAAAAGAATTTAAGGATTATTTTCTTACATAAGTATTTTTTTTTTCATTCTTTTTAGTGGTTTTCATATACAGATATTATATCATATTTAGAAATAAATAAGTCTATATAATATAGAAAATCATATATAGAGAACTGATATGACAATTTACAGTTATATATCAAAGAGGTAATAAAATAATTTTTGAAAAAATAAACTGCTTCAAATAAGATTCGCAAGTATATTTGGATCATATGTTCTAATATATTAAGATATTATTTCAATGCTTCACTTCGATCAAAATTTGGTACTTTTTTTTGTTCAAAAATTCATTTAATGAAAATATCAATAATGTAACAATCAAAATGTATATATATATCTTAAATGCTAGCTATTCTTGAAAGCTAAACTCTAAATCAAATCATTTGTGACCTAATAAAATCTTTTACCAAACATGCAATAAAAAGGATCAATCAAGTTTATAAATAATAAACCAAAGTGCAAAAAAAAATGTCGGTAAAACCCAATTCATAATCACAAATCAATTGAAAGAAAGTTATGTATCATTGCTTACATAAATAAGACCAAATAGTATATAGAGTGGAATATTATGTATCGTTTAAGGAAATTGTTTGATTGCATATACGTGTATGTGTGAATTTGCGGAAGATATTTAATATTTATCCAATCAATTTACATTTTGCGGCTTCATTTATATGCAAATATATATTCCGTTATAGAAATCAGTTTTTTTTTAAATAATCAATTATTATTCATATACATATATATATATTATACATATACATATATATAGTATTATAACTAATCATTCACTATATATATACTTTTAATAACGAACAAAAAAAAAGGTACATAAATGTTCAAATCAATACAATTTATATACATATATATGCGTAAAGCAAACCAAAAATAATTTTAAATGCTGAATGATGAATACTATAAAAATTATTTAACCTATGTCAATCAATGTCCTATATCTATATTTAGCTATATATACGGTTTGTATGCGGCTCTAAAATATTCAAATTCTTTTCAATTTCGGGGTATAAATGGTATATATAAAGTAAAATGGGCATATCTTTCTGTTATAACGTCATATATGAATGATGACACTATGATTTTGATAATTTTATATATACATATGTATATTAAACAAACCAAAAGATCAATGGTTTCCGTTTATTGTTCTCATTGCATTGTGGCTTTAAAAGGGATAGTTATTTATTATATATAGTATATATAACTTTCAGTATTTATATAGTAATTATATATACAATATTAAGGATATTACAAATAAGATATTATATTTAGTTATACATTGAACATATTTCAATGAATGTGATAGAGTTAACTAAATTATAGTACAACTTTTATTGATGATTTAAAATAGTATTCTACATTCACCAAAAACTCTCTATAAAGCCATATATCAATATACCGAAAGAGAGAAATTGTATTTTATCTTTAGTTATAATAATTGAAAAACGCATCAAAATGCAAAAATACCACAATGCAATATTAATTTAATCGCACAAAAAGGCCATCAAATGTATGCATGATGCATATGTATAAATAATAATATTTGCGAGTTATTTTATGAACATAGATATATATATATATATTTTCAACAATTTTTATGTATAAATATATAGGAGGACTTATTCGTATATAAAGGATAAAATATTCTATATGTGAAATACAAACAAATATATATACAAATAATATATCAATTGTATATATACCATCTATAGGTATATGATATGGATAAATAAATAGATATACATAAATACGGTTCACAAAATTTATTTCATTGTATAAATAATCTGTATATATACATATTTAGAAATTTGATGGATAAATTACTCTTGAATGTTTGAAATAGTTTTGAAGAGGAACATACTAATTGACTAATTACTTAATTATTATACAAAATTCTATCTATTTTATAGTGTATTTATATAGATAGATATATTTATATTTGTCTAATATGCGTGTATTATTTTGTTTAGAATATATGTATAAGGTACTTAGATATATACAAAACAACGTTCAGAATGAAATTCACATATTGAATATGTTTTATACATATATAATTTTATATATAACCATTATTTTATAATATTAACATTATTTTCATTATATGACTTTATATATATATAAACAATATTTATCCTGTATATATCTATTTAGATAAACTATATATATCTGGGGCTCAATTCTTGAATCACACGCAAGAGTTGCGTGCACGCAAATACCATTTTTGAGTTTGAAAGTATACGAATAGCTATTCTTGAAATTTTGAGTGTAGTTTTTGCGTATGCTTTCACACGCATCTACTGAGTCTACTATTTTGTAAGCGCAAATATATTTGCGTGTGATTTGGTATGAAAAATATATAGGAAAAATAAAAAAAAAATTATTTTCAATTTTTTTATAATTAAAAAATAGAAATTAAAAGAAAATTAATTATCACCATAGAGATATTAGAAATAATAGAATATAATATCGTATTATTGAAAATATTACGTAAAATAACATATTATAATTTTTATTTTTCTATATAGCGTATGTATTAATAATAACAAACTCTTCTCATTCTCGTGAGTGATTCATTTATTCTATTATATATTTTGTATTTTTCTTCATTTATACAACAAAAATGAGTGATTTCACAATATTTGAGTCTGAGGTGAATAAAATATGCGTGTGGTAATCAAGAATACAAAATCGTATACGCAAAGTTGCGTATACGCTTCTCGGGCACACGCAAAGTTGCGTACACTCAATTTTGAGTCTGATTGAAGAATTGAGCCCCTGTACTCACACATATCTATATATAATCTATATATTATTATTATTGTATATCTGTTGTTAATGGCATATGGAAAATTAATTTAAAATAATGCCACAATATTGTGTTTATTTCACGATTTTCAATTTATGTATATATTTCGCTCAACTTGAACGATTTTCTTCTGTATATAAATGGTACATAATATATATGATTTATATTATCATCATACATAATATACATTATTATTGTTATGATGTTTCGCATATTTTAAATTTTATATTAATCCGGGAAATTCAATTAAAATTTATTTATGTATATATAAGTTTTGGTAATACATACATATATAGTAAAAATACGTATACAATTGAGAATTTCGATATATAACAAAATGTATGGCATTGCAATTGCATTCTCTTCTATAATAAAAATACTTTTTTTATAAAATATTCTATTTTTATAAAATATTCTCAAATATACGTTTATTGTGAAAGTCTTTTGGAATGTATTTTTTTGATGAAAATGAATTGTTTTAGATGTTGATAAAATTCAATTGATGGACAGCAAAAATATGCAATTCATGATTATTTTTAATACATCAGGAAAAACGAATAAATGTAGAAATAAATTATACAACTATATAAAATCATATACATTTAAAATATATATAGATTATATTCGCACATATATATATAGAATTGATTGGTGAACGAACATTTATGGTGAATAAATAGTAATTAATATTTAATAATGTTTACATATTATATTTACATATATATATATTTATATATATGGGTGATTGGATAAAATGTGATATATAAACATATAAATGAGATCGCGATGAATGATGTAATACGATTAAAAATTTCTAAATATATATATATAAATATTTTAACATATATTCGGATCTAATTATTTTATGATATTAGTATACAGTACATATATATGATTTTATATTATTTATAATTTTAAATGAGCGGCTTATATATTATATATTAATGCTGCATATTATAATTAATTCTATTCGATGTTTGATAGTTATTTCACGAAATATATGATTATTTTATCATATATATACGTATATGTATGTTGTAGGTATTTCGTTTAATGTTTGTTTATGCATTTATGATGTAAATATTATGAAATTAGATGATTAAATTATACATTTTATCATGACCTATATATATATAGGAAAGCTACCAAACATCGCAATAATTTTCTTTATTATTATGATAATGTTTATGGGATTTTTTTAAATATTATATAAAGTATATATGAGTTTTGAATCATTCCAATTAAAATAAATATTTTACTTTTAATTGGTGGCCGACAATAACAATTAAATTTATGAAAAAAAAACATATCAATCCGTAATTTTACTAAAAACGTATTATAATTGTATATATTTTGGAATTTTATCATCATAGTTTTCCTCAAAATTAAATATAATTTTCATCGAACATAACCGAATTGAATAAATACTTCATTTTTTTTAATTATAATTTGAAAATTTGACACATTTATCAAATATAAATATTTTTGATTGTTGAATTCAATTCAATTAATCCATAATCTATATATCTTCCATAAATATTATCCCATCATAAACAAAATTTGGAAATGACAATTTTTTATCTGTATATATATATATATATATATATATTAGGTTGTCGAAAAAGTATTGATAATTTTTATAAATAGATGTCATTATAATTGAATATTTCAAGTAGTACTAATCTGATCAGGTAACACTAACATATGTTCGAAAGATGACATTTCGTAGATAAAAAAAAAAATGAAATTTGTTTAGTCATTTAAAAGTTGTAGTGCATTAAAGATGAGCGAAATTAGTGAAAAAATTCGATACATTTTACAATTTTATTATGAAAAAGGTGAAAATGCAACGCAGACACATGAACAAATTTGTGCAGTTTACGGTGAAGGAACTTTATCAAAATTAAGAGCCTATAGATGGTTTGCTCGATTTCGTTCCGGTAATTTTGATGTCAAAGATGCACCTCGTTCTGGTCGACCAATCACTGAAAAAGTCGATGAAATCATATCAAAAATTGAAGAAAATCGACACGTAAGCAGTCATGTCATGATATCATGATATCATGATATCGCTATGATATCATGAACTAAACATCCATTACCAAACAGTTTTAAACCATTTGACAAAGGCTGGATACAAGAAAAAGCTCGATGTTTGGGTACCACATGAATTAACACAAAACAATTTAATGAACCGAATTTCCATTTGCGAAACGCTGTTTAAAAGGAACGAAATCGAGTCATTTTTAAAGCGAATGATTACAGGTGATGAAAAATGGATCACATACGATAATAATGTACGAAAAAGATCGTGGTCCAAAAAGGGTGAAGCTCCTAATACAGTAGCAAAACCTGGATTAACACCAAGAAAGGTAATGCTGTCTGTTTGGTGGGATTGGAAAGGAATCGTTCATTATGAATTACTAGCACCCAGTAAAATCATTGATTCCGATCTCTATTGTCAACAATTAACAAGATTGAAGCACGACATTAAAAAAAAACGTCCAGAATTAATCAATCGAAAGGGTGTTGTGTTCCATCATGACAACGCCAGACCACACACATCTTTGATGACTCGGCAGAAACTGAGAGAGTTTGGCTGGGAAGTTTTAATGCATCCACCATATTGCCCGGACCTTGCTCCTTCAGATTATCATTTGTTCCGGTCTCTGCAGAACTTCTTTAATGGTTTAAAATTAAATTCCGCAAAGGACTGCAAAATGCACTTGGATCAGTTTTGTGCCCAGAAAACACAGAAGTTCAGAAGTGATGGGATAATGTCTTTACCAGAAAAATGGCAAAGGGTCATCGATCAAAACGGCGCATATTTGGTTTAATAAATTTCATTTGAAATATATAAAAAAAATCGTTTGAATTTTGAAAAAAAAAATTATCAATACTTTTTAGACAACATAATATTTTAAACACTATATATAGATATATGAATTATTTGTAAATATCGAGAAATTTGTAATGAATTCACTAAATAATTCACATAATGTTTATATATTTATTTCATCCCATTACAACGATTGAAAACTATATATATATATATTTTGGTATGCTGCATTTATTTATATAATTTTAAATGAAATTTTTATCATATACCATTGCGAATTAATTAAATTTTTGAAAATTTCCGGTAATATTAATAATTATGTTTATACATATCTATGATATTATATATTTATATAATTGTGCATGCATGTAATAATGTGTAATGAAATAATATATATGCATATATTGATGGTACATGAATGCTATATCTATTTGGTATGTTACATTTGTTGAAGATCTATCTATATATAGCTGTATATAATACACAGATGAGTGAATTAATGGATATATAGGAATTATAATAAGAGATGTATACATCCACAAAAAAATATTAAAAATAATTTAATATGAATATACTAAAAACTATTATATGTAGCTTTTTTGATGATAAAGGTAATGACATCTATAATATTTATGACAATGATATTATCGTGTTATTATATAATATATTTTATATATATATGTATCCAGAGTTTGATTGTACATATATTTCTATCTTTACACGAAATATGTTTGTTTTATCAGATGACATGAACATCAGGAAATTGATGTTTTTTTTTGACAGCTTTGCACTATATCTATTCGAGTAATTTTTACCTCGAGTTTGAATGTATTAATATGGATTTCTTTCTATTGCATATTGTAACTTTATTTGATATATTTGTTCATTATTTTTTTAATCAAATAGGAAATTTTCATATTATATCTCTCTCTGTTCTTCGGTGCTAATATTCTGGGAATGCTTGAGATGAAAAGGATTGATTTTTTTTCATTTTTTCGATATCACAAATACATATGAGGTAGTTAGTTTTAGGGATGAATCATATTATATATATATGGAAAACGCTTCAGATTTTCCAATATAAAAACCCACTTTCGATTTATATATTTTTCATTTTTTTCTGTCTTTTGTGACAAAAAGTACATCTTTGTGTTTCAAAGCCACAACAATATACAATGATATCTACTTCGGTCAAACAGATTATCGAATAAAAATAATAATATTTAAATTAGTAACTATAATAAATGGTTTTCTAGTTTTTATTTTTTTGTTTATATCATTTTATTTGCTTCAGTTAAAAAATCAAAAATTTGGAAAACATCCTCACATATACAAAACGTTCACATACTCAAACTTTTCTATCCAATGAATATCATAATTTTGTAGTCAATTTTTCGGATACCTCACAATAAATTAGAATATTTAAATTAAATTATATACGCAATTAAACGCAGCTATATTAGTTATAAAAATAAATAAAAGTATAGTTATATTGTATATATACCTGTAAATCATATTGATGTATATTAAACTATATTATACGATAGCCAACCACAAATATATACTATTTTACGTTAAATTTTCCCATATATAAATATAATTGTACCTATACATATTATAACATAAAATACAAATACACTATATTATAATATATACATACATTATAATATATACACACATAAAAATACTCGTTATGTAATGAATGTTAAACCTTTCAGAAGTCGTAAAATATTTAACAAGTGAAAATTATATTACCATTTTTGTACATTTTATTTTTATTTTTTTTTTTGTGTATTTTTTCATCCTTTGTATAAACTATATATATTCAACAAAATAAAATACATATATTTCTATATATAGAATATAGATACAAACAGAGAGAGGTTGGATAAAAAATAAATAAATAATATAATAAAAAAAGCTCAAGCAAAAAAAAAAATTAAATATAATGTATAGTTATACATTTATGTGTATAAGTAGATCAATGTGGAGCAAAAAAAAAAAAAGAAAAAAATATCAAAAAGTAAACAGGCTTAAAAGATATCAGCTTCATATATATATTATATATATTATATATACGTATATGAAAGCTATATACACATAACATAAAAATGTATGTTGTTATACATATATTATAAATATATATATATATCTATAAATAGATGTATGTATGTTACGTATGTCTTACAAATTCTCTAAATGTATCCCTTGAGATCCGATGAAACATAAAACTAGTGGTGATATAAATCATTCAGTTACGATCTGTTTTCACATATTATATACATATATTTATAAACATTATAATACTATATATAGAAAATATAGATAATTTATATAAGACGAATCGATATTTGGTGCTATTTATTTTCTGAATTGTGTGTGCCTTTGAATATCTTCAACCATTATGTATAAAGCAAAAAAGAAAAAAAAACAAAAATATAGTAAACCTTACCCAATGCAACTATAAAACAAAATCTTATATTTTTCAGTATTGTTTTACTTTTTTTATGTGGAAAATTTTCAAAAGCAATTCTATGGATCATTTGTTATTATATCGTTCGTTCATTATATTTATAGATATATTATATATATACAATATAATATAATAGTATAGGTATTATAATTTAGGCAAAATATATAACTTAAATATTGTATATACAACAGCATTTTGTTCTATTTAAAAGTATATATATATAAATGAACAGACAGACAGGAAGAAAGGTATATATGTAAAATATATAGAGTCAAACATTTCCCATGTTATAATATACCACAGCACGCGGATGCAATGTTATATGTTAAATTTATTTGATGATGATTTATATAGTTGATTTTAAAATAAATTGTAAATTTATCTCATCGCAGTATAAGAATTTACTCAAATAACATTAATTATATATATGTATTGTATATGGAAATGAAACAACAAAATAATGATATATCCAATCCATAGAGATTTGTTATAAAAGTTGTTTTTAGGTTTTCAAATAATGTAATTTCTTTTACATTGTATCCTTAACTTCAAAAAAAAACCACTTCAAAGAAATATTGAAATCATATAACATATAAATATTATCAGAAATAAAGAAGTTAAAATTATAAATACGACTATTATATATGAATAATTTCCGTCACCACAATTTTCACATTTTCCTTAATTGAGATTGTATATATAGAGACGTAATAATACACTAGAAAATGTATATGTATTTTCATATTTAACATTTATATGAAATATAGTATTTATATATATTGTATAAATATATAAAAATGGTGCAAATTTGACATACTTTTTATTAATACATAATAAATAATTGTATTTAAAATTCACCGGGAAATTTTATAAATGGTCTACATTTTTTATATAGTTATGTATATATACCTATATAGTGAATGAATTAATTCATGGAAAAATCAATTATATCGCACATCATATACTATTATATGATATGCGTATCAATATATGAATATTAGGGCGAGCAACAATTACAGCATATAAGCAAAATTCCAATTTCTAATTGAGTAGTAATGTTTGTATGAATTTTTTATTGTTTGTTCTTTACTTTACGGCAGAATCGGTTTAGCGGCCGTAAAACCTCGGAATTCAATTGCCGTAAAAAAACGAATTTAATTCGATGACGAACCTATGATGCATTGAATACATTTAAGTGAATTGAATTATCTAAAATTCCTCACAATAGAGCATAGAATATACGTACATATACGTTTATTTTCTCAATAATATAGAAAATTTTTCATGAAAAAAGTCTTTTTTTATATATTTGTATGTAATAAAAATGATTAATTAACAAACAACTTGTATTATTTATAATTTATATGCATGCACATCTTTCGGTATATATACATAACTTTAAACCAAACATCATTTATAAAAAATATTATATATATAGAATATAAAAAATATATAAATATTCATATTATATAGCCTTATAACTTATATACAAATACTATATGTTATTATTATATAAAGTATTTTGTTGCATCATTTCAAAAATATGTCATTTTGTCATTTTGTTAGATTATCATGCAATTTTTAATGTTCATATATTCATAATAATGATTCTGTATATATTATGAAAATAAATTCAACGTATATAAATTGGGTATATTCGCCTGATGCCATATATATAGAGTTTGCTAGTTACATTCGAACAGAACAAAAAATCAGAACAAATCAAAAAATGAAACTAAAAAAAAAAAAATAATAACATAAATGGTAAAATTTTATTAAATTCCATTGTAATAAAAGAACAATGTATATCCTCTATATACGGTTGACTATATATAAATACATGACCATAAAATACACATCACTATACAAAAAGTATATTCATATACATTTATAAATATATAAGCGAATTATTGATGCTATATATATACATAGATTATTTTTTGTCCTTTGAATATTTTTGTAAAACAATTCAATAAAATGGTTGATGTATTATTATATATCATATATATATAAACATGTATGCCGACCAAACCATATACAAATATATACATATATATATAGTTATGAATTGATAATGAATTATAACGATAAAAATTTATTATTAACAAAAATATATATGTACTCTACTCGTATACACAGACAATACAAAGTCATTCGATCAATTTTCATTTATTTTATTTTCTAAATTGAAAAAATAAAACGAAATGTACATATATACATTGTGAATATATAGGTATAGGAAAATTTATATCATACATTCAGAATTATATTTATTATTCATTGTGTTTATACATATATATGAGAATATATGCGCGAGCCATTAAAGAAATGTGTATTCGAACCAAAATAGCACTTTATTAAATGTTTTAATTTTGATTGTTTTTTTTGTGATGAATACAATAATAGAATGCATTATTTTTCGAAATAAAACCAAAAAATTAAAAACACGCAATGTAATTTTACTTTAGTTTAAGTGTATAATGAGGAATGTAAATATAGAAATAAATAGTATTCAAAAATATTCGTTCGTCTTTAGTTATATAAGAAGTAACAGTTCGGTTGAATCAATAACATCATTTTTACCATAAAATTGAATATGATTTTATTAATTAGATTCTATTCGGTGGTGTTTTATAAAGAAAATGTTTTAAAAATTTAAATCAAACATTTCTATTGGATCAAGTTTTGAATAATAAAAAATGGAAAATTGGAAATATTAATAAATATTTTTTAATTTTCGCAAACTCTGAAATTTGCATCTCATATTGGAGTTAATATATTTATTTGGCATAAATTGTATAGCACTTTAAATTATTAATTTCAGAAATTATATAGTTATTACCGGGATGAGTTTTAATAATTCATATATATGATAATGACATTATATTGTCGATTTTTTATGTATCAAAAGGGATGTATATGCATTAGAAAACATATCCTCGTTCATATTTATCATTTTATAGACTAATATGAAATCATTTATAGTTTAAAAAAGTCCGTAAATAAACAATCATTTAATAATACAAACACTTTAAAGACATATTTGAAAAATTAAAATATTTTAAATGTACATACTAAATTTAAATTAAAAAAGCAAAATAAAAGTGTTAAGAATAATGGGTATAAAAAAAAAAGAAAAATTAACAATAAATAATATTTTAAATATATGGAAATATTCTAGACCGCAAGAAAACATAAATATATATATATATATATATATAATGGAAAATGTTTTAAAAAATGGAACCTGTTATAAATATATATCCGTGTTTTTTCATATTTTATGTAATTTTCAAGAAAGCATTTAAAATGAAATATATATATATATACGGGGATGTTTTTACACAAATACATATACTATATGTATATCTATAAATACCCCATATAATGTTCATGTAAAAGAAAAAAATTTACATTTTATTATGTGTCACGGGTTTATTAATATACATATATATAATAAATATATTACAAACATATATGGAATGTATATTTATAATTTAAATAAAATTAAATAGAAAAAAAATGGTATGGTGTTCATGTGCATCATCAGTGATGTATATCATATTTATAATATTTTAGATATATGGTCCACATATATATATGTAATATTATGTAAATATGTTATCTAACGTATAGCGTTATTTATATACCATATGTAATATAAACGCATATATATATATATAAAGGCAACGAAAAATCTATTCATTTATATGCGTTCATACAGTCGTATTAGTAAATATATATATATTTACAGAAGGATAGAAGTCATACTCGCACATCCAAAGTAAATATACGGATATAATCCCCTGAGATTTTTGTGCAAACTCTTTTTTTTTTTAATATCATTTTTTTGTTCTATATTATACATATAATATTATTTTACCTCATTTGGTGAAACCGCAAATGGTGATTCCTATTTGAATGAGTGAAAAAAATTTGTTACATTTCTTACAATATAAAAAATATATCTACATTACGTATTAATTTTAAAAGCATATGGAAACAAACTGATATGGATAAAGAAAATTCAATACAAAAAGTTTGTGCGTTTATTTATATTTTTTATATATCAGCCAAAAAATCGCATATAAATATATAATTTGGGTTAAATAAAACAATGTAATATATATTCTTGAATCCTATATTTACATTTATATTATAAAGTAGGTACAAACGTATTTGAAAATCTATATATACGAATACAAAATACCAAAGATAAAAAATACAGTGCAACACAAAATTTAACAAAATAGTTATATTTCAGTCAAATTCTTATATATACTACAAAAAAGGTTCGTCGATTTTGTAATGGAATAACAAATTTCTGTTTTTATTTTGAAAACTATTCAAGGAAACCATATTCTATTTTCGAGTTGTAAATGAACTGAATTTTTCGTTTAATTTTGTATTATGCTGAATGAGATTGAAAATCCGTACACAATAACAGATTCAATGTATTTAGGGCTATATAGAAATTTTTTCAATATTATTTTTACATCACATCTTGTATATATTAAATATTTTCATACTTATATATTTTATTTTAAATTTTACATTTTAAATAGATATACGCACCTGAACATGTTTACGAAATGAATATTATTGCATATGTCTAAATATGCAAAGGATATACAATACACATATGTATTATACCACAGTTGAGATCCTGAAAGAACAGGGTATATCTAAAATATCTGTAGAAATAATTGAACAATTAATAAAGGAATTATTGATTTTATTCCTGAAATAAATATTTGGAAATAAAGTCAAAGTAAAACCGAATTTTCCCCGATTTTGAACACATAATAATAAGATAATAAATAATTACAAATCAATATTTTATAATAAGTGAATTTTGTATAATATATAGACATATAGAAAACGTAAATACGGAATAATATAAAATGAATCAAAAAATATATATTTGATGTCACGCTACATTTATGTTAATTTTCAATATGGGTAATGTAACATATATATATATAAAGACAAAAAGATATAAATGATATAAGTAAAATCGTAAAATATACATGCAGTGAAGCAATTGTATAAACATATATATATTAATAAATATAAATATATTTTTGCGCACTTGGGAAAACATATATATATATTATAAATATATGCTTTATATAGGCTCTATAAAGCATGGTTATAGATATAAAATTTTTTTAATATTTTCATGTTATTTTAATACATTTTTATATATAATTGATGAGAATTTCATTATTGTATGTTTTTTTGTTTATTTCGGTTACATTGCTATATATAAACACTTAAAAACATATATGCATATATATTTAAAAGAAAAATTAAACATGCGTTTTAACTTTTTATGTATTATTATTTCTATTACATTATGCATATCTAAAAAAGAAATCAATGGAATGAAAATTCCCTAAAGTAATTTTATATTAATTTTATATGTTTTACAATATAATAAAAAAAAATATAAATTATTGGTAATTATATAGCTATATTAATAATTATATATATAATATTATTGTTTTTTTTTTATTTAATAGAATAATTAATTTTTATTGATTTTTAATCCCATAAAAATTGCTGTATATTTGTTAAAACTAACAATAGCAAAAGTTGTATATCTATATATATATATATATATATAGATATTTTATAGTATAAATAAATTTACTCATTAAATGTGAATCTACAAAACCATTGAATTTTGCATGTCATTATATAGTTATAAATTACCATACTGAAAAAGTACTTTGCATTATTTGAAAGACACATTTTAATTATTTACCATAAAAAAAAATTCAAAATAATTATGTTATATTACGTATGTTTGAATAATAAGTCAACGACATTATTATGCAATTATCCATTTATTATTTTTAAAATACTTTAATTGTATCCATTCCATAATCCATAATACATCACTATTTATATATATGTTATATTTGCGTATACAAAATATATATATTTATACCTGAGTGAGTGAATTTTATCATTTAATATATACTACAATAATTTATGGTACAGGTAACATAATACTTATATATTTTGTATTTATAATATGTGAACGACAAATAGTTGAAATTAATAATATCACCTATACATATATATATATATATATATATATATGAACATTGTGTTATATTATTATATTATATTCAAAATATATATACTCCTATTGTAATCGTATATATATTTATCTCTATAAATATATATATATATATATATATATATATATATATATATAATATATACATAAAGGTACCTCGATACACATTTATATAACATATATTTTATAAATAGAATATATAATATGAAGAGAAGTACCACAGAAACATTATTATTTTGTCGTTATGCAAATATGTTCTATATATATATATATATTTATTCAATATAATATAATATACACACATATATATATATATATACTTAAACAGGATATTCGTTAAGGTTACAACTTCCTGAAAGGTTACTATATATATAGAAAAAAATTACGTAATCATAAAATTTTATACTTTATACGTATAGGTATATAAAATGATTATGATTATATATGAGATGTTGTATATTGTTTATAAATATTTCTCGATTAAAAAAAAATTACTAAATATAAACTCTATAAAATTTAAACCATTGACATCAAAGAATATTCCTAATTTTGATTTATTTTAATTGAATTTCTATATAATAGCTATATATATTATTTATATAGAAAATTAATGATCGCTTACATATGAACAATGAAAAATTAAACACCTCGTATCTATATAACATTATATACAAATCGAAATACATAAATCCAATTAAATTTGCTTTCATCGTTTCACTGAGCATATATATATTTATATATATGCATACATCTATTATATATACATGTATCTATAATAGAATTTATATTTGCAGACGATAATCGCTCTTCAATATCTATATACATATATATACATGCGTTTTGTACACTCCATATATATCTGCATGCTATTATATTTTATTTATATGCTTACATGTAAGCAAAAAATTAATTA
Organism: Dilophus febrilis; assembly: GCA_958336335.1. Classification (NCBI taxonomy): domain Eukaryota; kingdom Metazoa; phylum Arthropoda; class Insecta; order Diptera; family Bibionidae; genus Dilophus; species Dilophus febrilis. The sequence continues at coordinate 42,691,264 of OY284468.1, forward strand.
TAAGGTTACCCGCCCACGCCTATTACGAAGTAGATACGAAGGTTTAAGTAATTTTTTTTAGCTTTTTATATCCTTTATCATCAATTTATAATAATGACTAAATTTTTCTTTTTCCCTTTTTTTCCAAATATATATTTCTTCGCTTTCAATAATATTTAAATCATTTTTAAATAGCGAGTCTTTAAAATATATATGTGTATCAAATTTTTATTTAATCTATATATTTGGAAACCCTATATATTATAAGAACTCTACCATATGCATTTGTTGTATAGTATCAGTGTAGCAAAATTGTTATTATAATATATATATAAAGATTGAACATAGTAAAATCGATACATATATATTTATATCCTTGTTGTTTAGATGTACGTAAATATAAAGAACTATTTAATTCGAAATGCACTTATATAAGTTGTTTACAGATTCTTATATATATAAGTTTATATATATAGAAAAGTATATATTTGAAAATATCTAAACGAATATATACATTAAAAAACATATGTATCTCTTTATAAATAAAATGTATCCTTATAAAATCTTTAAATAATATTTAAAAATGTCAATTATTATAAACAAGGATATATTAATAACAGTTTGTTGGATATAGTGTTAAACTTATGTATATATATACATAATATATATTTTTTACAAATGAATTTTGAACAATTTTTTAAGACTTTACTGAAATAAATGTCGTTCAAACATGCAATCGTGTATAGTGACTGTTCGTGGAAAAAAAATGTGTCCAACAAAGGATAGGAAATCCTTAAATGTAGATATTTTTTTTTGTAGATATATAAAATACAAAATTGCCGCGGTGTATATATAAAACATTTTCAATTTATCATATATGTATATATACGAATGTTCGAATAACCAAAACGAAAAAAATTCCAATTAATATTAAATTAATATATATAATTATTCAAAACACAAACGTACTTTTATGCAGAAGAGTTATTAGTATTTGTTTTACGGCTTATATATTATATCTATAAATAAATGCAAATATATACAAAAAAGATAAACAGAGACTATATGCAGCAAAAAAGAAAATAAAATAGAAAATTATGAAATTAATTTATTACTTATGTTATTGTAATAAATTTTACATAAAATCAACAAACAATTTGTTTTTTTACAATGCATATATTTATAATTTTTCACTCTGATTTATTCATTTTAAAACATCCTTTTTATTTATTGTTTTTATATATACATATATATTTATAGGAGTAATATAATATGTATAGTATACAATAACAATTATTTAAAAACACACCCATACATACTTTTTCATAAATTCATTGTTGTTATATAAGTAGAAAAAATTATTTAAAGGCAAACAAAAATAAATGTTACTGGTTGTAAATACCAGCATAAATTTCTTATTTTTTAACTTATTTCTATTATATGCAACACTTAATACACATTTTTATTTTATATATATATACCTATTCTATATCATTTCTTTTAGTTAAATCAATATTCTTAACCTCGCGTTTTCATTTTTTTTTTACATTGTATATATGTATGTTATAAGTTTTTTTTTAAAATTATATACACACAGCGTGAATGTGTCCTGAATGTGTAAACGAACTTTTTTTATATATATAAATGCATATTTTCCATATTTAACTATAGTGTGCAAAGTATATATATAATATACATATAATATTAAAAAAAAAATTTCCTAAGCAAAAATATGCGATAAAGAAAAGATTTAATCTTGTCTGTCATTATAATTTAAAGGTACAGGAATTTTGTTTCATGAATATTATTATACTTTATATATAGTATATATGTAGATAAATGGTATATAAATTCATTTATGCACATATATATATATATATATACATATATAGATAATAATATTGTATATATATAATGTAGTGTGTAAAGGGGGCAAACGTCATTTTAAAGTCCTTTGAAAATTTATTATTCTATATTATGTTGTTTAAAGTCTGTATAGTATGTATACATATACATAAATATGGGTTAGATATATATGAATATCCTTTTCATTAAATATATATATTTATATATATATAGCGTGCACAAACTACAAAAAGCTTTATTTTAATCAAAATTTAAATGGATTGTTGTTATATGCGATGGTGTTTTTTGGTGTATATCTATATTTATATACACACATTTATATAGCTATTATATATTTTAAAAGATATTGTATAATATTAAAGCAGTATATCTTATGTGAATAACCCATTTAAAAGAAGATTAATTAAAATACCTAAAAATACATTATTATTACAATATATTTATATATATAAATAAACAAATATTTTTTCCAGACATTTGTTTAAAATATACATATAGTTTATTACTTATATTTAAGAATTCTATTGCAATTTCCATATATCTATTAATGGAAAATGTTAGAAAAATTTATTGTTGTTTAAATAAATTATATATTATAATTCTAATTTTTTATTTCTAAAGCATGTAACATTTATTTATATCTCATTATTAATGAATTCAACTATTTCGTATTTTTTGTAATATATGTATAGACAAAATCAATTGAATAATAAAGAAAAACCGCTTAATTTAGATATTTTTATCGGAAATTATCAAGATTTTAACTGCAATTAAATATAGAGAATTTTCTTTATTTTCACTATACCTAACACATTCACAATTAATCAATTATATAAATAAAATTCATGAAATCATTAAATTATATTTCAAATTATTTATGCGGTTAACATTTTTTCGATTGACTCTATACATATAGTATATATAAATGACCTCTGTTCCTGACTTTGAAATATATAAATTTTCTTTGTAAATTCTTCAAAGTGTTATATTTATATATACATACAAATATATATAAATTTGTATTAAATCTTAAAAGGAAAGATTTATTTATAACAATGTCAATATACAGTGTGTCCCAGTACAACCCTACAAAGCCGAATACCACGTATTCCTGAGACCATTTCCAGTGGAAAATCGTTCCGGAAGGGGGGGTCTAACTTCAACCCCTACCGAGTTACAGGGGGTTGAAAAAATGATGTTCTTTGAAAAACATGGGTTCACTTAAAAACTTATAACTTTCAAACCATTGAAGTTAGGATCAAAATTAGATACTCTATTTATAGGAAATTGAATTACCTTTAATTTTGCTCGGGATACAATTTTTGCTAACTACCCCACTTTTGGAGTTATTGATGCTCAAAGTACAAAAATATTCAAATTTCCCATCAACTTTTTCAGAAAAATTGATTTTTCTCGAAATTTTCCGGGGTAAAAAAATTTTTTTTTCTCGTAACGGCGAAACATGATAAAAATTAAAAAATGGTTCTCATATTGAAAATTTTAAATAAAATTACATCGCATTTATCATTTAAAAAAAAAACTTTAATTTTTATCATGTTTCGCCGTTACAAATCACGTTATAACTCAAAATCTATAGGTCGCAGCGCTTAACTTTCTAGGGTGGACTTAAAGGGAATTTTATGGCGCACAAAAGTTACTGAGAAAAAAAAATTTTTTTACCCCGGAAAATTTCGAGAAAAATCAATTTTTCTGAAAAAGTTGATGGGAAATTTGAATATTTTTGTACTTTGAGCATCAATAACTCCAAAAGTGGGGTAGTTAGCAAAAATTATATTCCGAGCAAAATTAAAGGTAATTCAATTACCTATAAATAGAGTATCTAATTTTGATCCTAACTTCAATGGTTTGAAAGTTATAAGTTTTTAAGTGAACCCATGTTTTTCAAAGAACACCATTTTTTCAACCCCCTGTAACTCGGTAGGGGTTGAAGTTAGACCCCCCCCTTCCGGAACGATTTTCCACTGGAAATGGTCTCAGGAAAACGTGGTATTCGGCTTTGTAGGGTTGTACTGGGACACACTGTATAAATATTTTACATTTATATATAATATGGAATATATATAAATTTAAGCAAATTATATTTAGTGTAAATGTATAATTTTGTCACGTCTTGTGTGTTGTATGTTGTATTTATATACATATATTTATTGTATGTCATCAAATGTATAAAATAAAACGATAACACATAGTGAGTGAAATAAATGTTTTCAATCCTATTGATATATCGATTACGAGATCTATATTTATATTTACAATATATACATTGGCATTCAGATCAATATATAATATTTTGGAATATACTCAAGCTGAATTTATGGTCGTATTTTTACATACATTGCAGTAAATATATTTAATATATGAAAAACGTATTTGAATCGACAAATAAAATACAATGTTTCTATATCATCTTCATGTATATGTGTATATTGTATAAATATAATATCAATTCTTTATATACCATATATAAATAATATAAATAATGATTTTGAAATGTAATATACCATCAAACATATAAACATAAATTATATATTTGTAATATATATATAAATACCGGTGTTGTTTTATATATTTTCTGTGACAAACAAATCGAAAAGAAAATTTTGTACAACTATTTAGGTTTTATACAATATATATGAACTACATCATAAAATATTTCATTTTGACGCTGTTCTTATCCAAAAATAAAAAAAAAGATCTCCATATAACATTTGAGAAATTATATGTGCCTATGTGGTGGAGATGAAGATGTTATGGAGATTATTATAGATTTATTACAAATAAATCTGAACTAAAACAATTTCGTAACATTACGTTTATAAATATATATAAATATGATGTTAGTAAATATTTCAAATATGAAATATGTGAATGTGTATTTAATAAATGAATAATTTTATACGGATTTATTGCAAATAAAATTACGGTTTTTGTACCTGTTTATTTACATTTCATTCAAAGGATTTCTGTATCATATCAATCCAATAAAATTCACTTCTCGATTGAACAATCAAATAGTTACAATTTTTTAGAATTTTTTTATTAAGATGAAATTGATATCAGAGAATGAATTTATCTTTAATTGTTGGCATTCAATAATTCATTAAAGTGTAATTGCAATATATACATTATATTAATTGGAGCATTTAAAGGTATAAATTAAAATAATAAATAAGAGAATAACATTATTGAATTTCCTATATATATATATATAGCATAACCAACCATAAGCGTTAGGCGGTTAAGTTCAAAAAGGATACAATCAAATTTATTATATATTCTATATATACAGTTAGCTCCGGTGACTTATACGACGGTAATAAGTTAGTTCTTGATTATGGGTGGCTAACAACAAAATGAATCTATTTTTTATTTTGTTTGATTTTGAATGCAATAATTCAAACATATGTTAATTGCAAATCGTTCCTGAGTGAAATTCTATAAAATATTGAATTTTGAATTCAGTTAGATGAAATAGATATACAAAGTTATTATAATTAAAATTATTTTCTCACAGAACATCCTGTGAATAGACATAACAAAGAATTTTGTGCACTAATTCGATTTGTGTATGTACATAATATATATTTACTTGAATAAATATATATATAGAAGATTATACATGTGATATAAACAAAACAGCCATATAATAAAATATAAAAAATGAAGGTAATATGTATTTATTTTTTTCATATCATATTATTTCTATATGTACGTACATGATATTAATATACATATTATTGTAGACAATATCATGATGGTATATGAGGAGGATATGAGTCTATATACAATAAACTTTATGAGTATTTATTATCATGAATGTTTGCTATACATATTATAAACGTATGTATATATAATAGATAAAACAAAAATATATGTAAAGAAAAAAAAATTATCTCATAAATATTTTTCGAAGGATTAAATTTTCATGCGGGTTTTACTTACATATACATATACACATTTGTAATTTTTATATTTTTGTATTTTGTTTTTCTTATATACATACATGTATGTATAATATTAAATGTGCATCTCATATGGGTATTTGAATAATAAATATAATACCATTGACGACTATATAATTATTATATTTATTCGAATTCTATATATTTGCGATAAACATACTTGAATTAATATATAGTAAAAAGGACATACAAAACTAAAATATATAAAAAGTAAAATTTAAGGTATGTATATAAATTTATTTTTGTATATAAGTTCATTGAAGTTTTTCTTTATAAAAATGTATATATGCGGTAAACAATATATTATTGGATTCAGATCTTATATTATTGAGAGGAATGCTATAAATGATAACAAATGCTTTTCATTTTGAATCCCAATTCATTATGATTTTTATAATCCAAGACCTAATATATTAGTTAATCTTTTATTCTACATCAATTTGAACGTATTTTTTTTAACAAATTATAAAATATTTTTATAATAATTTAATCAGAATCATTACTTTACCGATTACGCAATATTTCTTTGCAAATTATCACAATTTATGTATAATAACAATAATAATAATAATAATAATAATGAATGCATTCAAATTTATAATGAATATATTAAAAAAATAAAAATAAATATATTTAAAAACATTAAAAAAAGTTCATATTGCTTTTTCATATTAAATAACGAAAATGTTATCTTTTTAAAGCATCATATGTATATAAATTACTGTCTTATATACCGTGGCAAAATTATGGTTATTATTATAATTTTTATTATTATTATGTATTAAAATGTTGTGAATTTTTATTTTTTCTATAATGAACAAATTATTATCAAAGGTTATATATTCTATATCTTTTTATACATATATTTAATCTTATTATTATTATTATATATAGATGAAATAAAAAAACCGATGAAAAATGTATAAAAATGATTTACATTTTCATTTTTGTACTTTAAATAATTTATACATTGAGGGTGGTAATATATATAAAGTAAATCTGTACTTAAATAATGCAACTAAATCAAATATTTGGCAATATATGCTATAAAGACAATTTATATAACTTATAAAAAAAATCCATATATAGAAAATATCTAAATATACATAATATAGGTTTTGTTTTTATTATTTAAAATTTACTTATTTTATTTTTTATATTTTCTTCTTTAGAGAACTCTGTTAATAAAATGCTTTATATATGTATATATGTTGTTTAACCTGATTTTATAGAAACACCCAAATTCCTAAGGGAACATCTTTAGAAAATTATAAAATCTATATATTTTATTTCAAAGAGTGTTTTAAGTGTTTTAAGAATATGAAATTATGTTAGATGTATGGAAATTAATTTAATAAATTTAATTATGTTTGATTAATTGATTTAAAAAAATCTATTAAAGTATTGTATATTTTATTAATTTTATTATTATATAAGCCTTAGAAAAATACACATGCAGAGATTGATATGTTACCGTAAAATAAAATATGAACATATTTTTTAATATAATATTCGTTTTAATCTGTAACTGAACTTTTTTGATTGTAAATGAATGCATTTTTTAGATTGTGAAACAACACGTTTTTTTAACAAATCATGCCATTCATTTTTTAATCAAATCATTGAATATCCATAAAATATATTTATTTTTTTAACAGCCTCACAAAAACTATATCAATTTGTATATATAGCAAAATATAAAATAGTAATGTAATTAATATTTTTTTGTATATGATATAAATGTGTGTATTGTATATCAAAATTATTATTAGAGTTTTTACCATCACGTCAATTAAATATTTTTTTTTAGAATTAATATAATTTGAAATTAATTTTTTATCTCCATCATTTAGATATATATAAATAATATAGAAGTATAAAATGTATAGGTAGGTTGGTGTATTGAATATATAAATTTTAATATTAATTATATATTATATTCATAATAATATATAAATAGTAATTATAATAATAATAATGTAATGCAATTAAAAATTATTTGATTGTGTATGCGTTTTGCTGTGGATATGTTATTGGCACATGAACAATTTCATATATACAATATATGATGGGTGATTTTAGTGATCTATCTATATATTTATATTATGTAATATAATATTTATATTATATAATAGAATTATATGGGGTTAAAATTTAATATTATTATTAAAATAGTTGACGATAATATAATACATTATATTATATAGAATATATATAATTATCATCAATCACGTACGAAATATAAATTATATTCATATAAATTATTATTTTCCTCTTTATAATTTCTTCTATTATTTTTTTTTTAGTAATCTTCCATTATAGGTCGAAATATTGTTAAATGTACGCGGTACTATACTGGTACAAGAGAAAAAATGTTTGTAAATGTACATTACATAATATATAGAATATTAGAATTTATATGATCTTTCATAATATACCGTCTGTTCTGTATATACGCAATTTAATGTTGGGTAAATTATTTTTAAGTGAACTCTATATATATGTGTACGTATATAAATAATATGGGATGGATATATATAAAAGGTTGTTCATGTTCATGTATTTAATATGCTTATATAAAAGTGAATGCTGTAATAATATTCATTATCCATATTAAAATATATATTTATACTTTTGAAAGCATTCCGCTTTTACTCGTATTTATGTTTTGCTATGCGATATAAATATATTATACAAAATGAAAAAATTCAGATTATATAACATAAACCATCATATAGATAACTGATTTAAAAGGTTATTTATATATATATATATATATATCAATATATGAATGATATACACGAATTTATTTAGGATATATTAAAGATAATTAAATTATATATACTTAAGATATTTAATTAAATTATTTTTAAAAGAATAGCAATTAATTTTATTAAAATATATATGTATGTATATAAATTTTTAAAACGTTTATTTAATATCCATAACAATTTTGTATATAAAAGCTTAATAATTTGTTAAGAAATGTATGTATATTGCAAAATATAGCTTTTATATTATGTGAATGTCCTTACAAAAAAGAAAAACAAAACCTTTTATTAAATTACAATTAAGAAAATTGGAAATTTAATAAATTTAATCTGTTTTATATAAATATAATGCAAATCTATTAAACTCCACGGTAAACTTTTAAAATATTAAATAATATTAAAGTTTAATGGAAATATTAATGAAAATGTTTTTTCTTTAATATGTTATTAATACTCTTCACAATAATCCAATTAATATAAGGAATAAAACAATAGTTTGAATTTAAGAAACGCACTGAAAGCAAATATACAATGTAATTATCAAATAATATGGTATTGTATAAAAATATTTAAAATAACAAAATGCATATTCCCAAAAGTCGAAAGACGGAAAGAATTTAAGAATATACATATATAGACCATTTGTTTTATATATAGGATTAAAAAGAATAATTTAAATTATATAGTTTTCAAATAAAAAATCAACGGAAGTTATTTAAATAAAATATTATAAAAACATAATTCCAAATCTCAACAAATATTATAAATACCCATGAGGTGTACAGTGGATCTTAAATCCATTTTAATCAAATTTAAAGCAAAAAAAAATTAAAATATATAAGAAAATATTTTCTTCGGAATTTTTTCTTTCATTTTATTTTTAACTTTAATAAGAAATTATGTCATTCGTTGTATATAAAAAGAATATGTAAACAATATTTTAAACTTATATTTATACGTATATATATATAAAATTAAAGTAATAAGAAATAAAAATAAAAGAAAAAATACAAAAATAATTTTAAAAAAAAAATAAAATAAAAACAAAACAATGGAGAGCAAAAAAGAAAAAAAATTCACTGCATGGTTTAACACAATTTGCAATAAATTATTCCCTTTCGCTTCAACACAACCATTAATATTCATTAAAAGATTTAGTCCTATGCTATTCGGTTGAGTAGCATAAATCCTTTCGTTATATAAATATAACAAAAACAATTGGTATATGAAATTATGTATGTATACTAAAATGTATAAGGACTCTCTCTATTATATTTGTGTATGATATAAAATACAAAATATTTACTATGGAATACAAAACACTATATATATGTATTTTAATGTATTTATGTACTAATAAATGCGTTTCTAAAAATAATATAGAAAACAAACCATTATTTATACATGTTTATTTTGATACACATAAATAAATACTATACGATACTATACGAAAGCAATTAAACTTTTGGGGTAATTTTCTTGAATTGTTATGAAAGTTACTATTTTTCAATATACACAAAACAAATATATATCATATATATACCGTATTCTATATAGTATATACATATACGACTTGGTGGTGCCGTTGATAAAGCATCCAACCCAATTGCGGGTGGTCACGAGTTCAAATCCTGGCCGGAAAATTTTTTCTGTGCTTTTTATGATTTGAATTCATGAACTAAGTCACCATTTATTCATTGGGATCAAATTAATGAATATCTTTGGTATATTGTGTCGGACGCAGCCAAAGATTTACAAAGTCTACTACACACACATATTCGCAATTATATATGAAAGTATATAACAAATACTCATCATCATTATTAAAATTACATTAATAATTATAATATTAATGATTTCTAATTCCGGTAAAAGCCAAAGGCCCTAGCAGCCATAGTGCTTATTAAAAACTAATGTTGGCATTTTACATACATCATTAGTTGTTAAATAATAATAATAATAATAATATATAGTATATATATGTATAAATAGTATATATATGTATTCTATATAGTATATATATACCTTATTTTTTTTTTTGTGTGTGTTGTTTTCATTAATATAGTGGCTTTTTATTTTGTTTATATTATTATTATTATAATTATTATTGTATTATATACGTAAGCTGAAAAATATATAGCTTTATTTGGTTTTTATTTAATGAAAGAAAATCTTAATTTTTTAACCTAAATACAATAATCTATACATAAATAAACGCGTAGTATTAAAAAAAATATCATGTGTATATAATTTAGAAATATAATTATAGCTTAGAGCTCACACCCTTAAAATAGAAAAATAAAAAAGAAATGGAAAAAAATCGAAAGAAAAATAAATACACAATAGCCTATAAAATAGATAATATATTCTTATATATTTTGTATATTGAAATTTTCAAATGATTAATTATATATTTATTTATATATTGAGTGGGTATTTTAGAAAAAATTCGTTGCTTTTCAAATATGGACAAAAATTAATACAATTAATTACGTTAGTAATTTTAAATTCCAGAAACAATTCATTTTTAGAGAAATCAAATATATTTAATTAATTATATAATCCAGTCGAATATTTACCTTTCGACTATAGAATTTTTAAATATAATTTGGTTTGAAATTGAATTAAAAAAATTATCACCTTATAATTAGCCATAAATATTATATCGGAAATTAAACGTTGGACGGGAATTATATCTAATTCTGCGCGTAAAAAACCAGAAAAAATAGGTTTACCTTTGGATTAGACCGTTGAAAAATCAAATTTTGTTAGAATTCGAATTTGGGTGTTTTATTTATAGATAGAAACTGATTCTATATTCAATTCAATTCAATTCAAAATTTTAAAAATCAATTCACATATAATAGACGTTTATGTAACATACAGATGATATTTTTATGTCATTATTTTCAAAAAATATAAACTAAATTTATATATTATTGTATTTATAATATAACAAATGATGACAGTATAATATACGTTTACCAATTATTTTTCAAAAACTCATACATATAGTTATTCAATATTTCCTATATATACATGATATTATTTATATAACTATGAGCTTATACGTTTCTCAATTTATATATACTACACATAAAAGTTTAATTGTACAATTAAACATTTATTTAACTTTTTTTTTTCCTTCTTTACCTTTGAAGTCATGTCATTTGATATATACCATATATATAAAAGTATATAACTCTGATCATCCGATACATATGTTATTTTATTTGTATATCTATCTATACATACATTTATGTTTGTTTTTAGTTAACCATTTTTTCATTTTTATATATAGGTTACTCGTCGTATAGAACAGAACAGAACTATAGACAGACATACATTCTTATAGTGATATAACGAAACTAATGACATTTCTTTTATATATATATATATATATATAGACATAGAGTATAATTTAACTTTTCAAATTTACTGATTTCCCAATTTATTATAAAAATAAATATATAAAAATAAATATATAATACTTATTATATTTTTATTTCTTTTTTTTTCTGTTTGGTTGTTGTTCCTCTTAAAGTAAAAGTTTACAGTATATATTATATAAGTTGTTTTATTTTTATTCGTAAAACCATCCCCTGTATATTGGTAAATTATTATTTATAGTATAGTTATTGATTGTGCATTTTTTTGAATAACTTTATATTGACATATAATTTTTTCGCAAGTTTCTTCCATATATAGACTTGAACTTTAATAAAACAAATCTCTATATATTTGATGTAATTTTTAACTAAAATAAATATAAGAATAAGTTCACTTTACTTTTTGATTTGCACTCTTGATATAAGTATTGGAATTCATGTTTAATTTTCAACAATTTTAGTTTTCATATATATATAACTCTGTGGTGTAAATGTTAAAAATGCCAACCTAAAATTCTAACGAAATTTTGGGGTCGTGGGTTCGTATCCTACTGAATGCATAAAATATGTTTTGTGTTTTCGGTTATTTATCGAATCTGAATTTTAACACAGAGTTGTATTTTCCGCTTGCGGTTGGTCGTACGGCTAATTACCGACACCGTAAAAGCCACAAATTAAGAAACTAACAACAGAAGGCTGTTGTTGGACGCTAAAACCAGATTGTTGGTTGTATAGCGAAAAATTTATTTATTTATTATTATATATATAATAAAGTATTTTGTAAATGTTAAGGTCTATTTATAGACGTTGTGTAATTGTAAACATAAAATGTATAGTACTACTATATTACATTAAATTACAAAGCAATATTAATGACTTTCCTTTTTTTTCTTTTTAAAGTTTCTATAACCGGTATAACTGACCAATCAATTAAACTTTTTGACAATAAGAAAATATATATATATATATATATATTATTTGTCCATTGCGTATATATAGTATATAAAATAATATGTATATAACATTGATGAATATATTGATTTGTATCACATAAGATTTTCTTAATTTTCTCTCATTAATCATAAAGCTAATGTCTTTTCGTTGTTCACAAATGAAAAACTTTCTTTATATGGATATGTACATAAATTATACATATATACAATATACATATATATATCAACATTTATATATCTATATATACGTACAATAAGAAGGATAATATTCACATAATAAATGTTGTGATATATATCCATAACTTTGTACAGTAGTATATACATATATAATAGTTCATAGTAAAGAATGAAAGTATAAAAGAAATGTATATATATATATATAGATAAAGTGTCTATATGAAAAACTTTTTAACACACACACATTATATATGACTGCGAATAGTATAAATGAATGAAAAAAAAAGAATAATTCAAAAGGAATTCTTTTAGTTTCCATTTATATTTGTATTGTGTATATATTCTTATATATTCATACATTTTCCTTTTTTTTTTTGTTTTTTATGTATATATATTTGTATATATATAACTTTTTTTTCAACTTATTCTATATATAAAAAAAATAAAATATGGTAAAAGTCATATGTATATATATATACCTTTTATCATTATATTATTATTATTAGCTACAATGTACGACAAAATAGTGTATCTAACATTTCGTGTACGATAAGAATATGTTATTAAATTATATACTAACTATTCACTATATATATAAATGATTATTATAATTAAAGTGTATAAATAAATTCATTTCAAAAGTCTTGAATAACCTCTAATATAATATACGCTATTCTATTGCTGATATGCTATTCTATGATATTGCTATTCGAAAATTCAAAATCTATATATCCTTTTTGTTTATCATGTACATATTTTTACATTGACGTTTAATTTTGGTATACATTCAACCGAATGGGAAACGCTGCATGTAATTCGAATTCGATCCACAAAAACAGTAAAGTATTTCAGGTCTTCAGGTATAGAAATCGAAATAATGACCTCATATTGTTGTCGAAATTTTAAGTTAACTGTTTTGTCAACTACATCACAGCGCCACTGTCCTATTTTATATATAAAAAATACAATTACCCGCATATACATATATATATATTTATGACAAATTCAATAATCGTATATATTAGGGTTTTTCTTTATATATAAAGTATATAAATTTAGCATAACGAAATAAAAAAAAAATATGGAACATCTATGTTTATAATTTTTTTTTCTGTCATTTTGTAAGTTAAAAAAAGAAAACTTTTTTGGTTTACATGATTTATTTATATATAAAGTAGGTATATAAATGTTTTAAGCTAATGCAAATATAACAAAAGATTAATATTATTAATGAAGGCGAAGTTGAAATTGAAAAAATTAGAAACATATGCTTAAAATATTTGTATTTTATTTGTATATATTCTTATAATAAAAGTATGAAGATTTTTTAAAAGTTAATTTAATTAATGAGATATAATTTCTTTAAAAACAAATTCATTGCGGTGTAACCATCTATATAGATGATTATTATTGTACCATATAATATATTTTTATTTGAATATTGATTTTATGTCAATTATAATTTAAAACATTTAATATATACATACTTGTAAATATAAATTCTTTAAATATCATTTCAAATTGTACACGTATAAATATAAAATATTTCTATTTATCTAAACAATTTTATATTTGATTATATATGAATTTATATAAAATATTTTAAGACTATGCATATAAAAAGCAAGAATATTAAAAAATAAACTAAAATATTTAGTATATTTATTTTATTCTAAATTTAATGAATAATTAATGTATCCAACCACATCATTAGCTACTCGCTGATTGTTTTTCATACAATTAATTGTTGTATATATATAATAAAATACAATGCATGTATATATTATTATAATATACATTAATTACTATGTAAAATAGTAAATAAATAGCTGCGGTTTTATCCCAAAAGATCCTATATAGATATACAATATATATTAATTGTATATATAGTGTAGAGAGTTCATTTATTTATATGCAAATAACATATATACCTATATAATATATATAGAAAAACACAGGCACATTGGAAAATGTTTATATATAATAAGTTAAATTGTTGTGTAAATTTATTTCGATCCTATTAAATTATATAGTGTATTCAACATTGATATAAATAAATAAATATATACAAATCGATTTAATTTTTCTTTTATAGAATTTTTTTTTTTTTAGAAATTAAAACACATTTCATTTCCTTCAAATTTTACATGTAAATTGAAGACAATATATGTAAATTGAACATTTACTTGATATTTTTATATCAATCTATAAAATTTACTATTTGGACTAAAGAATGTATGATGAACATTTTATTAAAAATATAAATTTGATGGTTAACATGCGAAATGTTTATGTAATATATATTTAATAAATGCACTGGATGATGGGAAATGGAAAATTCACTTAAATTTATTTGTGGAAAACTGAAAGACTTAAAACACCCCCAAATAATACTGTGAATTCATCTCTTTAAATTTTCAAGAAAAAAATAATACTTTGTAAAACTCTTTATATTATTATTACAATTTTTTTTTAATTAAACGAAAAAGCATACGGTCTACGATTTCAATACATCAATACAATTTTTAAATGAATTTTTTTACAACATATACATCTATATTCTCATCAATATATATATCAAAATTTTAAATCGCATATAGATTTATAATTCATTTTATAATTCAATTTAATCTACAATTTTATTTATTATTATTTACATATAATTAAAAACTTTATGATTTCTTAAAATAATCATTTTTTATTTTTCATATTTTTAATTATATAAAGAATGTAATAATTTTCTTATATATATGTATATATATACTGAATTAAAAACTCGAAAAAAAAATTGCTTCTTTGATATGATATAAATATATATATATAGAATTTATATATTAAATGAAAAATTAACAATAGCAGTTTTGCATTAATTTGAATTAATTTTTATTTTAACTTCTTTATATTTTTTTTTGTTCAAATTTTTTTTTAACTTATATTTTCATATATATGTTGGGGTGTATTTTCTGAACAGCATTGAACAATGAAAAATAATATCATGAATCAACAATAAATTTCATTTATTCTGTATATATATGTATATATTTAGTTATAAAATCCATTCGTGGCAAAACGACATATATCTTATTCTGGAAACTAATCTATATATGTATACATAATAATATAATAGAGCACAAAAAAAAATAGTATTGAAATAAAATAAATTGAAAACTTCTTACTTTTAATGTCAGTTATTCAATATATGCGTTCTTATTATACATGTCATATAATATAGTTATATATACTATAAATATAAATGTATATTAAATTAAATGTTTATACGATAACTATATTTACATGGTGATATAATATTCTTATCGATTCTTAAATAATATTGCAAATTCTTAAGGTGTTTGAGGAATTCTCAAATTTGTCTTTGCAATTTTTGTACAATATAAAATTATTTCAAATAGACGTCAGACAAAAAACATCATTCAGCAATTCGAAAAGTAGTTATATGGTTACAATATAACGAAAATTAACTAATTAACTGATCCTATTCTGAAGACCTTTATGGATTTTCTGTTGTTTTCTTTGCCAAATTTCATACTTTTACTTTTCATACATATTTTTCGCATGCGATGCGATCCAGTTTTTTTTTTCTTTTGTTCGATTATTCTTTATATAATTATATCAAATGCTTTTCAAAATTATTGTTTTTTGTTTTATTATTTAATTATGTCATTTAAAAATTGTGTCACCGTGTATACTACAATATTACATGTATATTTTCCTGAAAAAGTTCTTTTTAAACTCACATTTTATATATATACTACTGCTATTTGTATATACATACATTGAACATATAGAATATATACAAAAATTAGTACTTCTGAAAGAATAGAAATTTTAAAAGTAAATTATATATTTTATGCTGAATGCAACATTCTGTTCATTACATATCCATATATATATATATCTTCATATTATATAGATATATATGAATATGTTTGCTGTATATATATACAAAATACTTATATCCCATATTTAAATGTATGTATAAAGACTTTTGAAAGAATGTAAAAAATTTGTAAAAATATATATCATTATATAATGTGGATGTAATATATAAAATATTTATACATAATCCATAGATATATATATACATATATAGATTATTATATATATATGGGTATATTGGGTTTGAGGTATATATAACACTATAAGTACAGTGCATATATACAAATACTAAATATAAGAAAAGAATGAATTGAGTAAGTTTAACGAATAATGTATTTTTAATCATATTTTATGCACAAGTTATTAAAACTTTTTATAATAATAGTAATATATGTATGTATATTTATCTAAAAAATATATATATTTAAGATCTATCTAACTATAAATACTATACTATATATAGTTTTCATTTATCCAAATATATTATATATGTAAACTTGCATCTCGAATTATATATAAACATTTTCTCATATATAGATTTTCGTAAATAAATAAAATATTCTTTTTTTGTGCTTAATCGTCAAATTAGATTTATTTACAAACATTATCTATATTATATATATATATATAGTAAAATATTTATTTGTTCAAACCTTATATATAGACAATTTATATACGTCTATATATTAGGTATATATAGAAAAACATATGCTTTTCGAATGTTTAAAGAGTAAATAAATTATAAGTAAATATTATACGAAAATAAAACAATAGTATATATACACCGCATAACTTTAATAAATAATAAAAGTAAATTAGTTACATTATGTATGTATAGAAATATTTTCCATTTACCATAACCCATATATATATATACAAAATAAATTTCTTAAAAAAAAAATCAAAATAACTTCTCAAAAAATACAAAAAAGAAAAGAGGTTTTTCTTTTTTTAAGTGAAGCACAAATGATAAATTACAGTGTTTTTTTTTATTTTGCTTATATATCTACGAGTAAATAGAAGATTAATTGTTTTCATATAAACAAATTATAATTTTTTTTTTTCTATATTATATATATAAATTTGATAACGTTGAATTGTATTTCTATATAGTATAAATAAATAAATTATATAAAAGTTTCTTTTATTTTTTTTTTGCCGTGTATAAGACAATCGAAAAAACAAATTCATTTCATAATTTGTTTAAATTTTATAATCGAACAAACTTTAAATTTATATTATATAGTTTTCTATATATATGAAGTTTAAATCTTTCGTAAATCGTGTTATTTCTATATTTGAAAATAATATATAAGGCAATAGTTATATAAAAATAATATTATATTGTATTTTTAATATCAATTATAATATTGTATTTTTAATACAAATTCCTTTATTTGCTTTAATAAAAAATATTTGAAATATCCTTCAAAAATAATGAAATTGTTGTCATAGATCAATATATAATTAGATAGACCAAAAAATATATATATCTAACTTATCATATAGTCAATATCCTAACAATATCGAATTTTTCAAATAATTTTATAGATAATTCAGTTGTATAAGCGCACGCTCATTTCAATCGAAATTACTTGCTGATTTTTTTTAATTTATATATATTTAAATCATTTTAACAAAATTTAATTAAAATCTTATATAAATAAATAAATCATATAAATATATTCATTGATTATTACATTAATAATATAAACAAATATAAAATACATTAATGTACATTTTAAATATATAAGTATATATAATATTAATATCAAAGAAGTATTATTTTTGACCATATTAATTACGCACATACGTAGAATATACGCGTAGTGAAAATTAAATACACATCATTATTTAATTTAAAATTAATCGATTATATCAATATCAATCAAATAAATCGTTATAAATAAAATATCGAAAAAAAATTCAAGTTTAATTAATATATTTTTTATTATATAAATATATATTTATGATGGAGATATATTCCAATATATATATATATTTCTTTTCATATTGAATACATATACATATATATAGATGATGGATAGATAATAATATAATAATACAGTAATCGATTTCACAATAAATTAAAAAAGCAAAATTAATTTATCAGTAAATCGACAAAAAAAAAATTGTTTTTTTACAAACAAAAAAATATAGATATATTTAACCACGAAATCTATAAACAAAAACGAAATTCATGAACAATATTTTATACAAAAATCAATTTAAATTTGGACCATTACATATATATATATATATATATATATATATTGCATTCATATGGTTTATTAAATAACATCAGAGATTAATGCTTATATTGTATGTATGTAAAGTTATATATCCTTATGTGTATTTTGAATGCATCATCATAGTATATATATATATATGAATATGTAAATATTTATATTATATTTGATTGATTATATATAATATATATAAATTTTTTTTTTAAATAAAACATATATGGATTTAAACAATTTTTGTTATCTGTAAATATACAGCGAGCATATATTTTAAATTTTAAATAAAATAATATATACGTTTATATATGATGTGATATATATATATATGTATTTATATATACGCTCGACATTAATCGATTTTATTCGCGATAATAATATATGTGTTGAAAACATTAAACAATAAAAGAGTTTTTTTTCAAATATGCATCTATCTAAATAAACTTCTTTTTTTTTTTTGATAATATACGTATCATATGGATATATACATAGAAGCAAAAATAAAAATATTTATCACAATACAAAATACTTTTATAACATCTAAATGATGTAAGAAAATTTTCTTATTATAATCTTGCCTATTTTTTAGATTTGTTAAAAGCTTTCCAATGTACAATAAATGTCAAAATAAAAGGTTTAAGGATTTGAAATAAATCCGATTTTTTTTTTCTCTTCTTTTTTTTTTTTTTTATTTGTTATATACATTACTAAATATACATTTGTAAATCCTCTTTCATTCATATATACCATATATATATATATTTATATTATATATACTGATTGATTTATATTCTTCGTGACAAATCAAATAGAAAAAAAATTGCAATTCGACTTTTTTTATCATAAATATTTTGTTTCTTTTGTATGCATCCATATACATATAAAATATATATAGCTTTTAGAGTTTGTTTGGGTGTGTTTATGTTTGACTGCTAAATGTGTGTGTGTATTGAATATATTTGTACATTTTTTTCTTTTATCTTCTTAAAAAATGTATAATTTAATGCGAAATGAACTTATCATTTATTATTAAAATTTATTATACCGTATTATATATAGAAGTTTTTCTTTATTATATATTTCTTTATATACATATATATATTCGTATATATACAAATATTTATTGTAAAATGTTGTATTGTATTACTATAATATAATATACATTTTTTTATTATAATAATCTTTTATTATATACTATATACATACATATACAAGAAAACGAACCGATGATGATATAAAATATATATTTATGTATATATATATATATAAAAAATAAGGGACGAAATTAATGATATTTTCTGTAAATGCATATATCTAAATATCATCAAAATATAAATAACATATTTTTTTTTTCGAATATAAATATCCATTTCATGTTACATATATGATTATTATTCGATTATATACCATATTATACTAAAATTATATATAATATATCAATGAACTTATTGAATATTTTAATAAAATATTCTCTATATATATTAATAAATAATTTATTATGTTAAATATACTTTGTAGTACTTATATGCATGTTTTCAAAAAAAAAAACATTAATTCATTTTTTTTTAGATTATTTAAAGTTAATCCTTTTATATATGTTTTCAATCTCTATTCCCTATGCTTTTATAAACTAAATTAAAAATGTATTGTTCATCGCATAAATATTTATTTTTACATATACCAAAAATGTTAACGCATAAAATCTGTATATTGTTATAATTTACATTGATCAATTTTTTTTATCTTTATACATTGAGTTATCTTATGGGTATTTGGAAAAAATTAAAATATCATATTATATGCTATATATATATATATTGAAATTTGCTTTCGTTGCAAAATCCTATATATCGTAACCACATATATATAAAAGATTATATATATTCAGCTTAAATGAATTTTAAAACAAAATCCTTTATTATATAATAAAGGGTGCGTCATCAAATCAAAAAAGGTCATCAAGAATGTAATATATTCATCGTGCTGAAAAAGATCGTTTTATAAAATAATGAATATTTGTGAATTTACTTTAAAATCTATTATTTTCCGCAGTAAGTTTTCATTTTTAATTTATTAACTTCATAACAATATCATTTGACATCAATTTCATTAATTAAATTACCAATAAAAATGTCTGTATCGAGATCGAGGTCGTTTAATATCGATCATTATTTGTATATCAATACATAAATATTTTGGTTATGAAATTGATTAACCATTGAAGGGGTAGAATGGAATTTAAGAGGCAATCAAAAACCTTTACTAAATCTATCTTTAAAAATAATAAAAAAGAATAATATCTCCTATTTTGTGTTTATTTCAAATTACAAATATTTATTGTCCATTTTTTTCTTGAAGCCCCTATATAAGAAGCATATATTAAAACCAACAAAAAAATGGCTTATATCAACAAAAAAAAATAATATTAAAAAGTGGTTGATTTGTTTCTGAATTTGATTTATAAAATCCATTAAAATATAACCATCGTAATCTGTTAAAAAAATATTGTTAAACCATTTAAGAATCTCTTTATAAAAAAATCATATAATATATATCAATATAGGTGGGTGGAGGAGGATGAAAGTGATGACGATTTGGGTATACCCAGGAATATTATATTTATAACCATTTCATTTATAAAAGGGATCTGTTCGTTAAGACATTGCAAAATGTATTAATTTTTTTGAATAAAAAAACGAATGTTTATGATTCAGTAGTAAAAAGCATGTTGTCCTTTGTACCAGAATTTCTTTTAATAAAATATTTAATAACTATATAAGAAATACACATTTGAAACTGACTGTATAAGAATTTAAATATATAAAATTCAATTTTATGCATTATATATATATATATATATATAAGAGCAATCAATATAATATATATTTTATTTTTAACATCTATATAGATATTATATTCATATTTTCTGTTTGTTCTTCTACATATTCACAAAATAAAAACCCTCAAAATCCTGTAATAAATATTTAAAATTGAATCCTTTCAAGCGTTCTAATAATATATATATATATAAATATATATACATAAAATCCCTTCATATCAAATTGATACACCATATAATAGATATCGTCATTCGGATATATGCACAAAATCTACATATGTATATATAAATTTATTATAATTTGATTAAATGGAAATATTTTTATTAAATTGTTTAAGTATTTATTTTCTAAATGCTATTTGGAAATATATACAAAATTAAAACACGTGTTTGTTTTTAAAAACATATTATATCAATTTATATTCTGTTCAATGAGTAAATATTAAATGTTTATCAATTTGTTATGGTCATTATTATTTCGAGAATATAATTCAATTTATTAAATATACCATCTATTATGTTGATATACATATACGTTTCAATCTAAATATTAATATTTATATAACAATAAAAATATATATTTCTTTATTATGTATGAATGGCACGTGTTTATATGTTGATGTTTTTTTTTTTTTGTGTATTGTCCTTTATTCACATTATTTATCTTTTATCATATACGTTTATAATTAATTTTGTTTATTCTATATATTTATTGTGCAATAATTTACAAGCAATTATGCAATAAAATATAATGAACCGCATTAAAACAAAAATTGTTTATCTATATTATATTGATTATATTTTCATTTAATTGAACATATTTAGAAAATTAAAATCATTTTCATTTGTGGTCATTTACTATATATAAATATATAACATAATTATTTAGTAATAAATTGAATAATATGGTTAAATGATTAAATGTAAATGGTTATTTATATATATATATATATATATAGTAATTGCAAAGTATATATTTACAAATTATTCATGGTAAATTCAATTATATCTATTATATTTTTTATACTATAAATATGATTCTTTTTATTTTATTTAAATTCATATAGTCTGCGGTTGATGATACTATATTTTCTTCCATGATTATTTTTAAACTGCAATTTCGGTATCGGGAGTAAAATATATACTATCAGACTTATGTGAATTTATCGTAAAAATTAATAAAAAAAAAAAAAACTAAAATATTAAAAGATCAAACGTATCACAGAAGATTTAAATTGTGTATACATATTTTATAAATATATACAAACGTTGAATCGTGTAATATACATATAATAATATATGTTAATGCAACATCCAATTTCTTTAAATAGTTTCTATATTTTTATGTATCATACATATACATATATATACAGAAGACACAACAAAAATATACATAAAATATACACAAAAATAGTCTTTATAATGTATATTTGTGTTTAAATATATTTTTTTTAAAAATACTATATAATCTGATGAAAAAGTATATTCAAGTTTTAATACTTTCAAAGTAATTTAAAATAGCTTAAAACTTGAAAACATATGTTTTATAGGTATATATATTGCACTATATATACATATAAACAAAGTGAAGTTCTCTATAAATGTATAACATAAACTTTAAAAAACAAAAAGATTAAAATGTTTATATACCACTATGTGTACATATAAAAGAAAGGAAATTATAGATGTGTAATTCTTTTTTTTTGTTTTAGCTGTTTTATGATAATTTTTCATTTTACTCTATATACATAAAATAAATTTATTTGTATTATATACATGGACAGAAACACTTCACTTTTTTTTCACATATTCTTCATTCATCAAAGTATAGTATATATAAATGAATGTATGTAGGTGACTGGTGCGAGAGGTATTTTGGTTTTTCCTTTAAGTGGTTTATACAAATTATATACATTTTTTTTTACATTTTTATAACGATATAATATAAATTTAATAATTTCATATCAAGTTTTGCATTTTAAATATATACTATACTCTATTTAAAAATATAAATATATTACATTTTTGTTGTATTTATAGATTAATTCTATATATTAATTGTATCCTTTTAAAAATAACGAAATATGTTAATTTTTATTGTTTTATTCTATATTCATAAAATATTACTTTTATATATATTTATTATAAAGGTTGCAATAAGTGGCAATTCAAAAATATATTATATACATCAACAAAAGAAATCTGATTACGATAAACAAAAACAAATGTAAAAAATTGTTAAAGCTTCGAATAGATTATAATATATGAGACCTTAACATTCAATTTTCAAGAGAAATTTTGATTAGTTTACTAAGAAAAACGTCTTCATGAGAACTTCAGATAGTAAAGTTAATTCTATAATATCTTTTTGATATGAGTATGGTAAATTCTTCAAACTTTTAATGTTAACTTTGAAATTTCTGTAGCGTATTTATTCTATTATAATTATTACCATTATCAGGATATATATAAGTCAAAATATATGTTTTGTATTTAAACACTCCTTGTTAAAAAACATACTTTTTATAGTATTTTAAAAAAAAAACAATATAGAATCAAATAATTATGTCATTGAATGTTGATAAATCAACAAAATAATATAAATAAATAAATTAAAAATTATATTTATTTTTAAAATATTAATAAAAATAAAATTTATACAATTAAAAAACACACCTTTTCTGTAAGTATACGCATATATATTTTTAACGTCTGTTTTCCATATTATTCATTTATAAATATATGTTATAATATAATAAATTACATAAATTTAATGTAAAATGCAATCAAATATATAAAATCCTACATACACAATTTTCTATATTGAATAAGTATAAGAAATAAATCTGTATATGTATATTATACATTATAACAATTTTAAATGAATTGTAAAAGAAAGTCCTTTTTCTTTTTTTTTTTTGCGAAATCATTTTTGTAATTAATCAAGATCAAATTTTGATTTATTATTTCTTCTGTTCACTTAATAGCCTCATTATATTATAAATCCTTTTTTTTACATCCATAAATTATTATAATAGAACATATACAAAATATATACAGAATCTATATATATTATAATATAAGATAGTATGTATATTACGTAAATATAGTATTATAATAATATAAAAAAAAATAAATATACATTATGAATGAATGTACTTATGGATGATTAAAAAATGGAAGAAACAAAATTTTTACTTTAACAAATGTTACGTATTATATTAATTAAAATTAATCGAAATGTAAATAAGATTTCCATAGAATGTATATAGTTATATGTAAAGTATATATTCGCTGTTAGTAGATTTTCTATATTTATATAATATTGTATTTCGAATATAATGAACCTTTTTTCGTCTGGAAATATTTGTATATATATAATTTTTTTTCTTATTTTATATACCCCTTTCAAAAAATATGCGCTCATTTTTAATGCAATTCAAATTATATACATTTTGTTATCATTATACAAACACACACACACCCACACACACAAAGCTACCACCTTATCATATTTAAAATGTCTGCTTATAAACACAAAAGAACCGCACATATATAAAAAAAAATTTAATTCAGAATTATGTGCATTATATATATATATATATGGTATATACAATCTTTTTTAATACTTTTGATTTAAATACAATATATTTATAAGAAAATATATTCTAAGGAAAAAAAAACATAAATTAGTTTTACAAAGGATTTTATATAATATATATATGAAAATTTATATGAAAAAAAAAAGTAAAAGAAATCCTTTCTTTGAAAAATTGTGCAATTAATAAATAAAAAAAATACATCTATTATTATATATATATAAGAATAAAATTAAAAATATGAAAATTTCTAATTTGTTATTTTGGTTTTTTTTAATTTTTTTTTTTTGGTTCGTAATTACTATATTTATTTGAATATATTTATTTTTTAACTTTCATGATAGGATAAATGAATTTTGTATATGTATATAATGAAGGTGAAGGAGATGCTTTATATTAATACCCTTACGAAATTTCTATATTAAAATAAACAAAATATTAAATCTTTCTTCTAAATTCATTACATTTAATCCGTACAGATTTATTTCTTTAATCAATAACGTGTATATATAATTTTTAAATCAACTGTATCCTATTGCAGTTTAAGATGAATAAACTTCAAGTATATAAATATATATATATTGATTATATTATGTAAAGTTTAAGAAATATATTGTATATACAATAACAATTATTTGGTAAACAAGATTTTCTATAATTATTTCACGTATTATTTTCTATATGATTTATCATATTTACAAATACATAACATCTATAACATAAATATAAAATCAGATATATTCATTAAATCATTTATATAGTTAATTTATTCATATACAATATAGGTCGTCATAATGAACGTATATACACCTATAAATATATGACAAATTAGAGCAAACACTTCAATAATTATTAATAGAAATGACATTGTATTTTCCGAAATAAATATAAGCATGTAAATATACGATTTATAGATATACGCATATTTTGAATTTTCACTTTAGTTTTAGAGGATTTGAGTTTATTCAAAATCGTATTATATATCTTATAGAAATAATTTACTGTTTAAAATTAAATGTTATTATATAATCTTTATTTTTTTAACACCGCAGCTAATAGATTTCGATTTTAAAGATTTTTCGGATAAAATATTTTATAGATATACATTTCCATATATATCATATCTGATATATGTAAATATATCGAATCGAGAATCACTGATTAAATATATCCATTTTATTATTATATTTAAATATAAATAAATGTTCGGAAAATGCAACCCCATATATATATTTTATATATGGCAATTAGTATATATCTATATACGATTATATATATACCAGATATTTAATGAAAATGATTTTTAAATGTTTTACATATACACTAAAAATTACTTTTTTTTTTTTTTGCTGTATGAATATTTTGCAGATATGCGAAATAAACATACATTTTGTTTTTGACTGTAAAACGCAAAATATACATTGATTTTACCCATATAGTTTAACTTATACATTTTAATATATAATTTACTAGAGCGTGTATATTTTATTTTATTCCGGTTTGTATAGTAGATATAAAATATGTATACGTGCATATACATATTAAAAAATAAAATTTTAAATCCTTTTAATGCACACATGACTATATAATATATATATAATATATACAAAATATATAATATAATAAATTTAAATAATCATGATTCGAAAAAGGTATTTCATTACAACTAAATAAAAAAAAATACATTGTAATGTTTTATAAAAAAAAAACGATTCTGCATATATTTTTTTTTATTAAAATATTTATTAAATATATACATACATTTTGCATAAACTCATTAGAGTATAAATAATTCATCTATGCATACGACACACAATCCACAAATGAACATATGCAAATTATTAAAATATATATCAAATCAAATATTTTAATAATTATATTCATATATAACAGAATAAATCGATATAGATATATGAATACCGCATATGTATTATATTATTCTACAGTATATAATATATAAATAAATAATAATATTTATAAGCAATATTGTTAAATCACATCAATTAAAATTATTCAATAATTTATATTTGACGTGTAAGGTTTTATAGATATATATATATATATGCAATTGTACATAAAACTAAAATGTACTAAATTAATAATGATTCTTATCTTATGAATATTTACGACTATACCATTAGTTCAAACGTTTTATCAGATATTCATATATATGCATTATAAATATATTATATTTATACACACATACACATATATATATAGATAAAGCAATAACGATAAATATATCGTATATGATTTACAATGGAATTATGTTTAAATTCTTTAAATTAATATTAAAACCATATAATGAGATACAACTGAATGGAAATTAAATCAAACATTACAGAATATTACAATATTTGTGTTAAATTATAAATAATTACAATATGGTTTTATATGAAAATCGAATATCGGTTTAGAATTTAAAAGTGAATTGCAAATAGTAATGGGATAAATTAAATAATATAAAAATTATAAAAAATTTACAAATAAATCACAAAAAAAAAAATAAATTTAATATTTTAAATCAAAATTCATCTATACCACATTTAAATATACATTAAGTTTTTCGTTTATATTTTCACCAATGTCATCGCATTACAAAACATACATACATAGAAAATAATATATACATTTTCTATAAATCAAATTATCATCACATTTAACCCCAATAATAATAATATATATTACATATAGATCATATATAAATAGAAACCCTTAAAAATAAAATGAACAAAAAAATACTTATACTTACCCAATATACATGTATATATTATACTGATGAACTTGCACAAAATTTTAATACATTTGTTGCTATACTTACATTTATATGTATATATGGTATATAAATTGAATGCGAATGAAAATGTTCAAAAAATAAACTGATTGCGAGTGAAAGAAAAAGAAAATTTTCCAACATTGCATTTTCTTTCTTATATATATACAACCAAAACACCACCATAAATACTGGAATTATAAAAAAATAAAAATGTTCAATAAATTTATTTTATATATATATCTATATATAAAATATACATATGAATATATAAGCATGTCATAAGTTACATGTGCGGTTATATATTTATTTATTTCTACATGTCTTTTTGTATTTTTGAAAGAAAGAAAAAAAAACGAACACGTTAACTCGTTCGAATATGATGTATTATTATAACATTTTTCATATAGATATTTATGTATACTATAGATATAAATATTTATATATTTTTAACATTATATCGTTACTACAAGCACTACAAGTGATTTAATTATTCTATTATATATGGTGGAATTTATATATATATATATACACATGAGTTCAAATGAATGAACTGACATCTTTATTTTTACAAGCTTATATGCATACATTATATTTTTATTGCCAATAAAAACTTGCGTTCAATATATTTATAGAGAAACCTTATTTGAAACTATATGTATGTTACGGAAATAATTTTGCATTGCGATATACATATAAATATAAGAATGCATTTATTTTTATTTTTTACATCAATAAAACTTTCATCATATATTATAATATCAACTATATTCGTACCTTCTGGATATAGAAAAAAAAATATCCATAAACTTACATGTTATTAGTTTATAACCTTTAACATTTATTTTATTATTTTTATGTATTCATATAAATAATAAGCTATATAATGTTTTTCTATATAAAATACCTTATGTATGTACTATGTATACATGCCTTTGTATATTATGTGTTAAGGGAAATACTATTATATGGTAAAAGTAACAGATTATTTTTTAATCTATGTTATTAATCAATATTTAAATATTTATAGCTATATACCATACATACATAATAATGGAATATGCAATTAATACATGAATATAATAAAAATATATACACTTTGTTGCATAACTATAAATCCAGTTAAAATATTGGTATTCTTATTCTTATTGGCTGATATAACTTTCAATAAATCTATAAAAAATCCTAAGATTTCTGTGAAAGAATCATAAATATTTTAAATGTGATTTTTATAATAAATAATCATCAAAATGAAATTCAAAGCAATAGTTTCATCGCCAATTTAACGTATTGATTAAGTATACATATTAATATAGTTTAAACTGAATTAATGTTAAAATTCAAATGCCGTACCGTTTGTCTATACGATATATGTAAATTTATTAGGATAATTATACTATTAAGAACATTTTTAATTTTATGCATATAACATAATTTTTTTACATAAATATATATTAATTTTTTTATTATTTTTTTTTTATTATGCAAAATAACAATTTTAATTAATTCATTTTTAATATAAAACAATGATGTATATATTAAATATGTATATGATGGTAATTTGCATAAATACAACATTATATGTGTATAATATAAAATAATCCTATATGAATGTATATACATAAATATCGTGCTTAAAACAAAACGTTCAGACTCTTTTTTTTTTTGTTAATTTCTTCCATATATCCATATAGGGTTAAAGTAAAATATAAATTTATATTAGATCTGTGATAGTTCACTTATAAATAATTACTTATGAAGAGTGCAATTATATTAGTGCAAATTAATAGTCTTTTATGCGGTCAAATTTGTTTGAAAAATCGTTTAATTCGTTTCTTATTCTTATGTAATACTAAAATAGACCATATATACACTTTTTGCCTAAGCTTCAGCAAATTTAATACGTATTTCTTCTTTTTTTCTGAAACCAATTTCTTTCAATAATTCTAATTAAACAGAATATTATCCTAATCATTGGACGTACGATATTCTGGTTTGTATTAAGTCGGTGCTATTCTAAACATATGTTTATATAATTTTTGTTTTAACCGGACCATTCGGGTTAAGCATGATTTAACGAGGTACAATCAAAGATGATAACAAACAATTATTGTTTGGCAAACATTTTTAATACATAATATATATACCTGCCATGCCATATAATAACTAAAATAATAAATTCAATTAAAAATCAATTATATAAATTGATTTTATTTTTATATACATATGTAGGTACAAAAGTTTTTTATTTTATTTTTTAAGTGTTTCAATTTATATATACAAAACGAAATGATACTTTTGCTAATTTAATACATAGACATAAATTTTAATTTTATATATAGAAAATAAAATGTATATATATATACACTCTGGTGGGCACGGTCCTAGAATAAATTCCACCATACATAAATTGCCAGTATATAATGCAAAAAGTGGATATATGCACTTTACAGAAATATACTTATATTATTATTATTATATCAAGTATACATAATATATATAATTTAGATTATTATTATTATTATAAAAAAACAGTAAAAAGAAAAATCATAAAATAAACATCAAAAATCTCAGACAAAATGGTGAACAAAACAATATATATAGTAAATATATTATGGAGTACTTGATATACTTCGACATGTATATATTCATAAGTATATCTAAATACATGTATAATAATATAAATATATATTTTCTTCCATCATTATATAAAATCATATATCTTATAACAACCGTATCGTAAAAAAAAATCATAATAAATATTATAAGCCATGATCATAAAACTTACTTTATTATTTTACTTTCATCATATATTTTATATATACATTTTATTTTATATATAGGTATATGTACAATTTTCATGTTGCGGTTTTCACTGCTTATTCACTAATAATGTTTTCATATTTCTTGGTTTTTAATAATTTTATTGCAGTCATTTTTCTGCTGTTCCGTTCCTATATATGATATTTATAAAAATGTATATGATTTCATATTTATAGAGACATTAATGTGATATCGGAGATGTAATGAATGTATGTATATATAAAAAAAATTAATACTAATTAGCGATTGTATTTTATAAAAAAAAAAAGAAAGACATACACCATAACTTCATGTTCGTATATATAAAATAAAAATATATCCATTCAATATAATAAAAATGTCAACTGTAATTGCACTATAATTCATAGTATATTTTTATTCGAATGATTACATTAAGAGTCATTGCGATGATGTTCTCATATATTATATTAATATAAGAATAATACATTTATGAAAAATTAATAGATGTTAATTTCTGTTCTGGTTTTTCTTCTAATACATAATGGGATTCCCATTTTTATATCTAAATTTGAAATAAATAATGTTTGGTGGTATTAGTTAAAAAAAAACTAATCTAATCAATGCCTTGTTCGATTATGTAAAAAACTCAATTACATATTTGAACATATAATATTATTATACATTAATTGGTATAATTCATCGGTATATTAATGTTAAAAAAAATATCGATTTCCGTTCATTCAAGGTTATTTTCACCGCACCGAATTCTAATTGTATAAATGCAATAATGTATGCCAATTCGTACAAATGTAATAATTTCCAAAAATTCATTTATAACGATCTGAATTAATTATAATTTTCTAAGAAATATAAATAAATATAGTTTATTTATTATTGCAAAAAATAAAAAAAAATCACAAATGAAATTTATTAAAAATTTTATCTTATCAATTTCTAATTATTAAAAAACATATACCTATATTTATATTTATTTAATTTTATATCCGGTAAATTTTAACTTGCACATTATAATAATTACTTTTTAATAAGAGTGTGTAACTGTGTATTATACATAGACATAATTTTAACTGCTATTCTTTAAAATCATAAACAATTATCATATTTTGAAACAGAATAAAAATTGAATATTTATGATATAAGTCATTTAAACAAATCTATTTATAAAAAAGGAAATTAAATTTAATAATTAAATTAAAAATATTACTTTAAATACATTAATTTATTTTTATACTTATAAAAATCGTATAGTAATGCTTTTAAATTTATCAGAAATCAAAATTCGTATAAATTCATGTACGAAATTAAAAATGGGATAGGTGAATAGCCTGTGAAAGTGGAAAAGTTTTCTGAATAAGTATTTATTTTTTTTTTTTGATATCGATTAAAAAATTGTTTTTTTGTTGATAAAGTGTGAAAGGGCGATTAATTTTATGGAATATACGAAAACGAAATACTTAGATTATGATACATAAATGTAAAATATAATAAACCCAAAATTCCGCAAACAACATCTAAAGACTATAAATATTTAATCCAAATGGATATGATATGATATGATCCAATTAATCCAAATGGATATGATAGTCCAAAACTTTCCATATGGATTAATGTTATTCTGAATATTGAATGTATTATTAATTTTGCACGTTTATCAACAGTTAAATAATGGTATATACACTTTCTATATAAGCGCTCCATAATTGTCGTCCGTATACCCATATAATGAAAATACAAATGTAATATCATTCGATTGACAATGATAAATATTCATTTATGCTAAGTTCATTTATATGTAATATGTTTTCTAACATGTCATTTAATTATCCAGCTATAGCCATAGATTATATATCTATATATAGAAAATAAATAGCTTACGTTTACGTTCATATATACATTAAAATTGGTATAACATATAATACATAAATGTTATATATATAATAATAACAACAAAAATTCTTATCAATATTTTTTTACAATATTGTATTCGGAACAAATTTAAAATTATGTGATAATCTTGATTAGTTTTATTTTATTTTTAATTTAACAAATTTATATAAAAAAAACATTTAATCTATTTGTTTTCTTTTTTTAGTATATAGGAAAAAAACAAATTTTATTTTGTTTTTTTTTTTGCAAACCAATAATAAAAATAGATAATAAAAATGTATTTGTGATATCCAAACGAAAACAAAAAATATATAAATACCCGATAGTTGGCAATAAAATAATTATTATTTAACAATATTTCAATTTCAATAAATCACAATATGAAAGGTAGATATTAAATTTAAATTGTGCATATAATAAAAAAAATAGTGTTTATAAATTCTAATTTTTCTTTTTTCTTTAATTTTCATGTTTCTCGGTAATAAATAAATATATATATATATATAGTATTAGCAATTGTAGTATTGATTTGTAGTGCAATCAGTGTATTTGCTGCACCAAAACCAAATTTAATAGATGTGGTTTTAGGTCGTGCGTCATCTACCGATTTCCAATGTTTAGCACCAAATTGTAATAGTGATGCTGGATGGGCATTTTTATGGCCACATTCAGATACCGGATGCTTTTATCAATGTACGAGCTATGGTCCAGTAGTACATCGTTGTGCTCCCGGATCCGTTTTTGGATTTAGAGCACAAGTTTGTGTATTTGAACGTGATTTTGAACAAGCATTAGATAACTGTCCATAAAACTTTTGCTATACAACATATTCAAACAAATTGATTTATAAAATTATTATAAAAAAAAGAAACAAAACAAAATATTAAATAAATATATCTATATTTAAATTTATCTAAAAATTATAGTGTTTTGGTTTTTGATTATATTATTCCTAAAATAAGGATTTTATAGTTAGTGTTCGTATGGTTATTATTTGAAAATAAACGTTATAGAGGTATATCGTTTAGGGTGACTTGCAATAAAAATGTGAGAACTCGATGTATAGAAAGCGCGAGTAAACATTATATTTAATTTATTGTATATCAAAGAATTGTCCATTTCAATTGTTTTCACATGTATATATTTGCCGGTTTATTAAATTCAATATTTGTAAAGAATGTTTTTGATTGTTTTAACATTCATTCACAAGTTTTAGCGCATTAAATTCGTTTATGGATGGATGATATAATAATTTTTATACAATAATTACTATATGCATATGAAATGTATTATTACTGCATATATTCAATTGAGTTGTTGTAAAAACCCCATCTATCTATATTTATAATTGTATAATGCAATTTATTTATACATATATATATATATAATTATTTAATTTTATCTAAAATTTTCAGGCAAATGTTCAAAAAATTGAATAGTTTAATGTATACAAAATATCTGCGATATATTATATAAAATAAGTGTTGGTGTTGGTGAAACGAAAATATTATTGCATACACATTATATAATATTCGCTCATATAAAATAGTATTAAATATATGTAATAAAAATATATCATCACGACTCCCCATAAATCTAATAAGAAATGTCCCAAAAAGTATATGCGGTTTAAATCGTTGAATCTTCTGCTGATGACTGCTGTTTATGATAGAAATATATAAATGTCTAAAATACAAAAAATTTTAAGTTACACTTTTCATTATCGAACGCGTCTTAAAAAAATGAATAAATAAATAGATATCTATACGGTACGGTTAGGATCTCCTCAATTTTGTTATGCTGTTAAATCTGTCAAGCGAATATTTTTTCAACAAAATATTATAGATGTTCAAAAGAATTTTGCATTATAGAAGAAAAAAAAAATCTTGTTAATATACAAAAAAAAGTTATTTATATTTATTTTCGCAAAACTTCCTATTATTATAATAACTTTATTTTTTACCGAATACTTATGTATACATGAGTATAGATGTTTCGTTATTTATACAGATAGCAGATATAGGTATTTTTTTGATAGTTTTGATTTTCATCCAAAGGTATATGATTTAATATATACTCTATATATTATATATATGTATCGATTATTTTCTATATATGCATAGAACATGGATATATACGCAAATTATGTTATATTTCTATATCATATACATCGCTTTATACAGAAATATGAAATATTATAATACAGATAAAAAAAAATAAATATAGCCAAGTAAAACTAGAATATGCATGTAAAAATATTTTAATATATTATACATATACAAGTTGTATACAAAATGTTATATTATGTCCAAAAAAATTACATTCAACATTTTGGAATAATCTCTTTGAATTCAACATTCTGTTAAGTCGGTATATCTTCAAATATTTTAGAAAATGTATCCAATAATTTTTTATCTCTTCGATTCTATTGATATTTTCGTATAATCATTAAAGCAATTGTAATTGGAATTTTCTAATTATAATCTGTATATATTTCCGCGTTCAGTTAGCTACATCAAATTACATCTTGTATCTCGACTATGTCTATATACACTGATAATATGCATGCGAGAAAATATTGTTATAATAATAATAATAATAATACTATAATAGTAACATCAAGTGTATCGTTTAAAAAAGGAAGAAAAAAATTAGAAATATGAAAAAATAATGTTTGTATATCTCTCTAATTTTACATGTATATACTTCTTTGAATATTGAACTAAACGAATATATACCATACCATATATATCTACAAATAGATATAGTAGAAGGTAAGAAAGCTAGAAAAAAAGCAATTTGTTATTTCTACACTATATATATGTGTTTGTGTATAAATAGCAATATAATTTATGTGGAGGAAAAACAGTGAAGCATGCCTTAAGGGAGCTATTAAATCGGACACATCGTTAGTATAAATCACTTTGATAAAACTTTCCATTTTTTTTTTCTTCGTTCCTTTCCTATATACATATAGTATGTCTTTCTATTATGAATGGTTTGTTTTGGAGGATTGTTGTCAGGTACACACATACATACACACACAATATACATATTTTACAAGACATTATGTATTTATATATTTAGATATATATATTTCCAAAATAATATATGATATATATATATATATTTAGAAGAACAAAATAAACAATATATATGTATTATGTATATATGATATCTAAAAACATTCCCGCATATATATATATTATTATTATATTATCTAATATAATTTATATACAACGTACCGGCGAACAAACTGTACAGTGTACACACATATTTAGTAGTAAAATGTGTAAATGTTATAATATTTTACATTTTAGTATAGTATATTATTTATTATTATATTAATAATATTATTTTTTGTATAGTTATTTTGTGAAAAGTTAGAAGGGGTAACGAACTATAATAAAAAGAAACGTTTAAATTGGTCAAGGAATTTGTTAAAAACTCCTAGACGTTCCTATAAATATTCCATTACTATTTCCTTGCTAAATATAGTCAAATCATTACAATATTTCTATAAATTATAATTTAAAATAATTAATTAGACTTATATAATTTTCTAATTGATCTGTACTCTACTAAACATGCTCCATTCAAGTTTTACAAATTCTTAATATGCAAAATCTATTCAATATACAATTATGTTTTATAATGTCGATATAAATTGTCATATAAATACAAATGTTCAATTTGAATAATTGCAT
Source organism: Dilophus febrilis (assembly GCA_958336335.1). NCBI lineage: Eukaryota > Metazoa > Arthropoda > Insecta > Diptera > Bibionidae > Dilophus > Dilophus febrilis. The sequence goes on from OY284468.1 coordinate 42,728,132, forward strand.
AAATATAATGTTAAAAATGGTTGTTTTTTCTTTTTATTTTAAAATTACAATCACGATTATAAAAATATATGTTATCATTTAATTATATCCATGTTTATTATTGCACTATATATACGATATATGTAATTGAACATCATATATATAACGAACCAAATATAAAGAAAAATATTAATGCAATTTATAAACATAAACTATATATACTGTACTACGGTATATATATAATTTCTTTAAAAACTTTCTTCTGAAAATGATTAATATTCACATGCATATAAATATATAACTATATATGTATAAGAAACAGGGTTATAAAATTTTTATGTTTCCAATTCAATATATTGAAAAGTATAAATTTATATACCCCACAATCTATTTTCTTATAATTCATGTTGATTATATACACACATACACTATATATCTATCTATCTATCTATATATTATTATAGATATAAATATGTATTTATATATATATATATATATATTACTTTTCACATTTATATACAAAACTTGAAAAATTACTCTAACATTTTATTTATAAGAAAATCTATATATTTACATAAAGGAATAAAATTGTACTTAATAAATTCGCTAATATATATTATCTTTATATATTTGGTATATATAGTTTTATATTCCGCAGGAATATTCCTATATACAGGATTGAAAAATATATAAAAAAAAAAAAAAAAATTAAATATAAAACTTTTATAAATCACAGATTACAAATTTACTTATATATATAGATTTATCATCAACTATAACTATATATATAAAATATTTAAATGGTGTAGATGTAATTTATATAAGTTAATTTTATTAATTTAGTTTACAAATTTGATATAATTTTTTTGTTTTTTCAAGCATATTTGTATGCAAAATATTTGTCTTGTTACACATTATTGATTACCACATACAAATATTTCATGTATAATCAATTCATTTATAGCTTAGTGAATGTATATAACGAAAAATAACTAAAATACAGATATTTAGTATCATAATATTTATATATATTGTTTAAGAATGGTAATTTTTTCAATTAAAATTACGATATGGTCAAGTATACTCTTTATAAATGATTATATAATATCAATTATAAGGATTGAAAATTCTACTATTATTTTAAATTCTCACTGGTTAAATAAAAAAAGTATAATATCGCAAAGTATTGTTTAAAATCATAAATCGTTCATCAAGAATATTTTTCTTTGATTTGTGCTTTGAAGTGATAGCATACATACAATATTTGTATATATAGCGAATAAAATATCTGTAATAATAATGCACATAAAGTCACTAAACCACAACAAATATTTAATTACAGCTGTATATAGATTAATTTTTTCCCAACATTGCACAAATAATATATGCATGGAATAACATACGATGATGAAAATAAATATGATGAATTGTATATAGATAAAATTTAACATAAATAAAAATTATAATAATAAATTCAAATGACAGTTTTATAATACCTTAATTTTATATATAAAAAATATTATTATCAAAACTATATATATATATATATTATATATATTTATATATAAAACGCAAAATAAATATCTTATTTTAATATAATGACATTTGCTGTTTGTATATAAGAAAAAATAAATCAAATTTCTAATACAATAAATCTTTTTATATTATTTATTTTTTTTGTTCAATCGTATGTAAATATGCTGAAATAAATACCATATATACATCTGTCTGCGTTCTGTACCTCGCTATACATATATTATGGAAATTAAGTAAGGTTTGTATATATTTATTATTATTATTTCTTTTTACTTTTATTTCAAAATCAAATAAAATATATACGATCGCTGATGGTATATGATGATGGTAAACGGTTTTCAAAATTTTTCGTCAATCTACTATATATATTTATATATACATTTTATACAAATTGAGAAAATTACTCAACGAAAGATATCCATTTATATACGTATATACCATAAATAAAAATGAATTATTCCAGACACGTATATATATATATATATATATGTATGTCTCGATTTACATATCCTATATATATAAATATATGTATAAAATAGCGAATGGATTGTTATAAATCGCGTTAACTTATTTTTATCGATTTAGATTTAGTGTAACAATAAAATTATATTCATTGGGTATTTTATTTATTTGGCAAAAGACAATTTTTTTCAAAAAACAAAATTTATAAAGTAAATATTTAAAATGTATATAAATTTACTTAATGTAAAAGTATTTTTATTTTATTTGTAATTTAGTTTAATCTGATTGATGGTCATTATCATGTCTTATTTTTTTTTTTTTTTTGTTTTTCTTATATATATATATGTAATGACATTATTATCTCTTAATAATGATTATGTGGGTGCGGAAAAATAGATATTCATTAATCAGACGACACTAATACAAGGTATATAACTGAAACAGAAGAAATAAATATAACAATCATTGATATATGGTATATATATAGTGAAAGCTTAATAAATTTATGATAATTCCTATAGAAAACTATTTTTAATTCTGTAAACACACATAACAGAAAATGTGTTTGATTTTCCTAAAACAGATTTTTATCATTGACATTTTTTTTTTAAATTATCGATATCCGTTGAAAGAGTAAGGAATTCCAACATTAAATTAGTGGGAATTGTTTGAATTTCAACTACTTATATCACAGGTATAAATCGAAAATCGATTTAAAATCTAATTTAAACTACAAATTTCAATGATTGAATTGTAAATTTTTGAAAAATTGAACAAAAAATAGAATATATGAAAATAATAGAACACATTTGAGATAAAATATCATATATTATAATCTAATCGAACCCGTTAAAATTCCCTAAGAATATATACTATATATTAAGAATACATACTATAAATATAATTATCTTGACTAAATTTTCAGTAATTTAGTAAAAAAATATAAAACTATAAATGTTTTTGCACAAATGTTAACAAAAAAAAATATATAATAATATTCGATTTACAGGAAAATGGTTTTCCAATCTTCATGTACTTTGAAATAAATATCTCTCACGCCCATATTAGACAATATATTTAGACTTTGTATATATTTTTCTATGCAAACATCAGTATATATTATTATTATTATTTTATACAGCAATGTATCTATTAAGATTAACCTATATATTTATTATACATTGTATATTATTGTATATGTATATAATTATATCAATCACATGTACTGTATACAGAATATTTTATATATTGATTATTATTATTTCTTTTCACAGATGGAAACATACATATATATATATAAACATACATACATACATATATATATATATATATATATATAGATACCGAATTAAACACACTTAATCAATTGTATCTTTGGTTGCTCTTGTTGTTATTTATTTACTCATATTAACTAAATTGTAAATTTGATATCAAGTAATTGTAGATAATAAATTTAAAACAATTCTAGTTAAAAAGTAAAAATTCATAAAATCCAAATATAAAAATTCCAAATGTTTTCCATCAAAAATTTGCCAATATTGAAAATAGAATAAGTGTTTTTTGTGAAATTTTATTTTCTAAACATTGAACATTGTATATATTTTCAATATATAATTCATTTAATAGGTATACAACCATACACACATATACAAACACAAATAGTATTAAATTCGATTTCATTGATTTGTCACGCATACATTTAATCCGATCTCATTAAATTTAATGTGTTTGTAGCTTAACAGGTGTCGATACGTGACTAAGATAAAATTGATTTTACTAATAAAAGAATAAGAAAATAAGTTTATATATATAAAGTATATTATTATATATACAAATTTCGCATCCATATATATAATAATAATAATAATAATATAATACTATATACATAACAAAAATATATATATGTATAACTAAATCGTAGGAAATAAAATTTATATACATTCATAATAAGACGAGAAAAAAAAATGTATAAAACTATACTTGGCATACCTAATAGTTTGAGCTCTTTAACGGGAGATCTATCCATACATAAGCTGAATAATAATGTAACAAGAGACCGATCAAATATACATTGTATTGCATATTGTATATATTGGATATAATGTTATATCAGTTATGTATATCCATATAGTTTTATACATATATACATTATATATTTTACGCACAATCCTATTTTATTTCTTCACTTTTTGTTTTTTTTTATATATATCCTATTTCTATTATAAGGATCATCTACATGATTTTTTTTTCATCATGATGTAATTTTCTAATACACATACCTCATACCGTATATATATACTATATATGAAATGGAGATAAACAATAAGTGTATGTATCCGTTTATATAAATAAACGAAGATTCATTTATTCATATGGATATTGAACGGTATATTCAACAAGTTTTGTATAAAGCTAGCAAAAATCTGTAAATTATCACGTTAAAGATAAGAATCAATTCAAAGATTTCAATGGACAAAATTGATCAGAGATTATTCATCGTTCAAATTGTAAAAGGATTACACAGAATTTTCATCCAAGATAAATAAATTATGAATATTATTAGTCGTATTGATAATCTATTCCATCGAAGAGCATTGCAATGTAATTTAAAATTCCAAAATTCTCACTGCAAATGTGTAAAATATAATTGTTCAACTAAAATATATAGATCAATAACATAAATTCATTTTATTGGAAACATTTTTATATATACTGTGAATTTATGTATTTATCTATGTATATATAGAATATTTACCTACACGTTGCAAATATAGAATAAAAATATATATATATATAAAACTGAATAATGTTTTTGGGTCAATTTTTATGTAATAGGAAATTGATTCATTTTATTTTTATAATACAAGATTTTTTCCATTTTTTATTTTTTTTCTACTTTCGCTAAATTATTCCCTGATGGAGATTTTGTGTTTGTTAAATCCATATTGAACTATATGTATGCATATCTATATATATTCTTTACATACAAATCTATAGAGTACGTATATGTATGGCTGTATACATAATGATGATACAAAAAGGTTTATTTTTGTTATATACTATATTTTATCAAAAATGATTTTCATTCATTCACATACTAAAAATTGTTTTTTTTTTGCATGTTGTAATTGTAATAACGATTTAGTTTTTTTTTTTTATTATTCAACAGTAATAATAGTAATTTTCTACTATAATATTATTTGATATTCATATTCATTCATGATGTAAAACTAAATATATATATAATATTCAAGAATAAAAAAAAAAACTAGATACAATGAACATATTTAATGAAGTATACGAATACAAAAAAAAACAATTGATTTCCCATGTATGATTAAACTAAAGGTTAAAAAAAAAGGCTTTATTTGTGAAATGAAATTATTTCGGTTTTGATGAATTAAATACAATAATCTATGGATAATAATATACCTTATATGCATATGAATAATATATAACAATATAATAGAAAACTTTTTAGAATAATTTTCATATATAATATAAGTTTGTTTCAATCGCATATGGATTGAAATATCTTTCGGAATATCCTTATTTATGTACAAATATTTTATCATATAATAATGATTCAATCGAATCCTTATAGAAATATGTTATATAGTAAGACCTATAACAGCAATTTTATAGACAATAATATAAGCGATTAAGAATGCACAATTACAATTTATGTTATATGTTTTTAAATGTTTTTATGTTATATGTTGTTATATGTTTTAAATCCATAAATAAATGGAATAAATTTTTAAATATATAAAATTTTCAATGGAATTGCAAAAAAATTTTTACAATTCTAAATAATAAAACGTGTCAATTTTACATACACCTATAATAATTTTTTTACCGCATAATATAGATAAATAACGAAAAGCCGCAAAAACCATATATATAAAAATAATATATTTAAGATGAATCTACAATGTTCTTTTATTTCACGGATAGATGCACTTTTGGTTACCTTTTTTTCTCTATATATATTTAGTTTACATACATTAAAAACAGTTCGGTTTTATATAAATATGTATATATAATAATAATATACAAATAATAATATACGAAAATAAAAACTTATATGTTATCTGTATATAAATAAATAAAAATCATTATATATATATTACATATATAATGATATATTTGATATTATATACATTTATTTATGATTATAAATCTTGATGTTTTGCAGGTGATTTTTCCCAGTCAAAAAAGGATTTTCTTTTGATGCTTGAATAATTTCATCTACACAACAAATAATTTTTTAGAAAAAAAACCCCTATATAAAATATGTTTATTATATTTATAAAAAATTCATTTTTCTATATAAGAACTATATATAGTTAATGTAATAAAGATTTTTTTTCATTTATTTTTTCTTCACACATATTAACCACAATCCGCCACAATATAAATATACGCTATAATTTGGTGATATCGATAGGGGGTAGTAAAATTTTCTTTTTCATGATAACTTAATAAGATTTCAATTATATATTTGTTAAACTTTCAAATATATATTTGAAAATACAATTTTTGATGAAATAAATTTTAAACGAAAAGGAAAAAATTAATTTATCCAGATGATGAATAGAAATGTGTATAAATATAAATTTGAAATAGAAATAATATCCATTGCAATTCTATATTATATTGCATTTTTAGTTGTCTGGAGGATTTCCGTTTAAAATTTTAAAGGATTCCGCATAAAGAATCCTACTATTTTTTCATCATTAATGTATAGTATTCAAATATGTTTTCTAATCTACTTATTTTGTAATTACCTGGTTAAAAATACAAAATGATTGTTTATTGTTTTAATTGGCATTTATTAATTTTAATATATATTAAATTCATTGAATAAAAGATAAAAGATCTTTTCCGCATATATAAATACAACCATTTTAACAATAACCATATACAAATTAAATATATATATTAAATATTTTATAAACAATAAATTCATTTTTATATTATATAAAATTATTACAATATGTTATTACTTAAGATCAAAAACTTTCGCATTAAATATAGAGGGCCGTACAAATTAAAATCCAAAATCAAATTCTATAATTTCTTGTAACTTCGTTAGCTGTTTGCAAAACTCACTTATATATATTTACAATTCATTTGAATGAATTGAAAGATATAATTTAAAATGTTCTAGGGTGTAAGTATTTGAACTGTGTGAATTTGCATTCGATGTTTCGTATCTAAACTATATATACCTTCGTACAGTCCTTATGCAAACATACAATTTTAATAATTTAATAACCTTTTGTATAATGAAATATACCATAATATATGCATGAATATTATGAACAATATATATACAAATTTGTTTATTATTACATTCATATGTGTTTATATGTACATAGATATAAAATAGAGAAAATATCAAGCAAATACATAAATTTCTAAAATTTCTCCATTCATATAAACAATATTAATTATTAATTTATCGTTTATAAATATTTATATATATAGAAATAAATTCTTGCATTTCTATACATTTATATATATTGAACAATAATACAATTTCAAAAGCTCTTAAACAATACTATATATAAATGCATAGATATTTCGATTCACATATGTTAAGATAACTATATATATATATATATATATATATAACTAAAATGTATTGATGAATATATTTCTATATACATATTTATGCATATATTATTTACCATAGATGATATTTTGAAATATTGCTATAAAACAGTTAAAATTATTGAAGAGTAATTTAATGTTAAATGCGGTATTCAATTTAAATCACATAATATAAGAACCAATATAATCATCGGTAATTTTAGAGTAATTAAATTTTATATTTATAAAATTTAGTTATATATATTTAGATTTTTTGGAATCAAATTGAAAACAATATATTAAATGGAATTGATTATCAAATTATATAAATGTGCAGTGGATTAATATGATAACTTGAATGGTTAAAGTGTAAATCTGAAATCCTTTTCAAATCCGATTTAATATTAAGATATTTTTTGTAAAACAATTGTTTCGTATTTAAATATTTTTAATTTAGAAATGAATTCATTCGTATATGGTAAAATAATATTCTATTATGTTATTTACATTTATTCGCAGGCATTCAGGTATTATATAGGTATTTGAAATGTTATACAGTATTTTAGTACAAAAAACTATCATTAAACTATAGTTAAACTATATATAGTTATTGTAACTGAATATGTATAAAAATAAATGAAACAGATATGCCCTTATATATATATTGAACGTATATATTTGTAATTCATATACTTGCATGGATTTTTTTTTTACAACAAACATGTCTACAGAAACAGATATATACGTATAAGTATGTAACAAACAAATATATAAATAAATGGAAATATACGATTACTATAATATATACATGATTGAATAATACACGATTTGTATAACTATTTTTCATATATTTAGGTATATAAATCGTAACATATTATACGTTTGTATATTTTTTATATATTTGCACAAAATATTTCCTATTATATTTGGTATATATGAGTTGATCATCGAAATAATTCTTGTGAAGCTCATTCAATATAACGCGACCTAAATAAACATTTTTTTTTGACAAACTAATAATTATATGTAAAATAATAATAAGAAAATTGATAAAAATTTCATTCATTTCTACGAAATCTAATAAACCTAGATATTTATCCTCATTACGAATTCTGTTTTGAAAAATCAACTGAATAATCTATTTGAATAATAGATGTTATGTATATTAACTGACCCACACTGTATATTTGAATCATATATATAGATACATGAAATTATATATTATGTAATATAAATTTATGTGATTATCCTTTATGCTAACACTATCTCCCTTTATATATATAAAAAAAATATACATTTACAACTTTTAAGGTATATTTATATACATATATATATAGTTTATAGTATATAGAAAGAAAAGGAAAAATTATATGATTATATATTGGATAGTCAAGTCACGTTTGGTAACTAGATATTGAATAGACCTAACAGAATTATTCTTAACTAATACCAAGTGATTTCACACCTAAACGTGATGGGCATATAAGAGAATTAAGGTGATGATAATGCACTTTAAACATTATAAATGCTTTATTTTTCTATAAATTTTTGTTTTTTTTTATTCTTTAATACAATATATATCTAAACGAGTTCCACATGTATCTATATTTCTATATGTACTATATGTTATATGAACGAGTTTATATATAAATAAGTGAAAATTCTTTTAATGTAATTTGATATATGGTAGTCGGTCATATACATAAACTTATTATATATAAATGTAATATACATAAAAAAAGGAATTTTCTTTTTATTATTTTCAATATTTTGTATAAATGTGTTTCGCACATTAACATGAAATTCGTATGAAAATGAAAAGGAAAATGAATTTTAAATATATATAGATATGATATAAGATTTATAGTATAAACGTTTATTTTTTTGTATTTATATATAATATATATTATTCTTGTTTAAATCGTAAATGTTATACAGTTTAAAGGAGTTTGTTTAATTGATATTTAGAGAAAATCCATTCATAATTTATTTTATAAATGCCTATTAATGCCATAATTTATGTTTTTATCTACTATATCATTATATATTGTGATGTTATCAATTTATTAAATCATCTATTGCATATTTATTTAACTGAAATTTGTATGTTAAATTATTAAAGTTTATATCTTTGTTTGTTCATATATATTTATATATAGTGTCGCATTTTGTATGTGAATATTTTCTGTATATAACACAAATTTTATTACATATATATTTTCTTTATTGATTGTGATTAAAATGTATATTTGAATAGTCTATATATATTTAAAACGAATATGAATATCCTATAAAATTGATCATATATAATGATAAAAATATATCGAATTCTAAATAAACATCAATATATTTATATATATATATATATATATATTGATATAATATTAAAGTATCAAATATATTTCTTGTTTAATCCTCTCTAGAGTATTAAAAGTATCATATTTTCCAATATATATACTTATATTATATTTGATTGCACTGTATAATATATGTATACACATTTCATTATACGTACTTTAATATAATCGACATATGTATATATAATATATATATACCAATTAACATTATTGTATATATTCGATTTTATATAATACAATAGTTGATAGAGACATTATTATATACATTTTACATAAACATTTCATCAGATCTTATACATATTAGATAAAAGTAAAATCAGTATCAAATGCTATTAAATTTAAATCGATTTTTATGTAATACTCGTTACACACAAAATATGCGAACACCGGGTTGCGTTGGTTGCATCTGTTTTTCAGAGAATTACATTGAGTGTTGTACAGATATATAGCTTATCTATATTTATTCAATATATACAAGTATATATACAATACAAACTATATACGACTACCCTATATTTATATACATATACATAATACATCCTTTTAACATATTACATACATCGCCCTGTATTATATATATATATGTATATTATGATATTATAAACAACATTTGTATATATCTATATATACTTACATATTTATATATAAAAAGAAACAAGTATTATATGCATTTACCCCCTTAAAAAAATATAAACATTCATTTTATTTTTTCGATTTCATTTTTCTCAATATTATTTTTTTTTTTTTTTACATATTTTCTTCATTTTTTTTCAAAAGAATATAAAGAAACATATATAGTATAGAATAGATGTATATCTTTTTTTAAAACTCTTATAATATACTAAAAATATATATAAAGAAGAAAAAATAAGAAAAAATAAATTGAAAAATTATTTTGTTATTATAAAATCTATTTTATTTTTAAATTGATGTATTTAAATATATGCTGATGATACTTGCATTTATATATTATTATATAAGTATATAAGTACATCCTATTATGCACATGTACGTACGTACGAACACATAGCCATAATATTTAGAATTGAGCCAAAATATATATATATATGTTATACGTGTTTTCGTGTAGGTATACATATTTTTATAATCCCAAAGGAATTTATATAGAAAAATATTTATATATATATATGCGAAAAAGATTATAACATATAAAAATAAATAATATATATCACATAATATGCAAATTATTTAAAAAAGCATTAATATATCTATAATTTTTTCAAGGTAATAGGCATTTCTATATATCTCTTATTATTATTATTTTATTTTATTTTATTTTTATTATAAATACATATGCGATTATAAAAAAAAAAAAATTCGACATACAAATATGAATTTTTTAAAAGGTATTTAACAAAATATCGAAAAAATGTTTCATTTAAAAAAGAATTTATGTATGTATAGCTATAAATTATAAATCTATTTCTAGAATAAAAATTAATTTTCATATTTTCGTATCGTAAAATTTCTCTCTATATATTGTATTATATACAAATACATATAAATGATTATATAATTCATTTCTTCGAATTCTTGCGGGATTGTACCAATTGCAAAATATTTGCTAATAAACTTATAATGAATTGCAAGGTATAAAAAAATCTTATTGCTTATTGCAAGATTTTTTTTTAATTTCAAAGGAATTCAAATGCATATCATTTATGTATGAGTGATTAATTCCTTTATTAACTATTGCATATATACTTTTGTTATATAAAATCAATGAATAACACACGAATGTTGTAATGGCAATTGAATAATGCATGTGATTATTGTTATTTGTATATTTTTAAGGATAGAAAAAATCTATCTGCGATATTTGAAACACCCTATTTCATTTTTTGTTTAATGTAAAATTAAAATAAATATTTATGTTTAATGTGATTGCATTTCAAACCTTGTTTTAAATATTGTAATTTTTTTATTTCACATTTACAATACCGGATTTTAATCATCAATAATTCAATGTGTACCTTTTTGTATTTACGAATTCTGTGTATATACAATAACCACTAAAATCAAGATTAATGAATATAAAACATTTTAAATGTAAACATTTCTGTAATAAATGTTCAATAATAATAAAATGAAATAATGTTTTGAATATATACAAAACGTAATCTTTTTGTTTATGCATAATACTAATTTTTTTTTCACTTGTATAGTTATTGTTATACTTTAAATACACGAACATTTTCATTTAATAAAATATAGAAAAAATTACAAATTTCCATTAATTGAAGTATTCAAAAAACAATCTATATAATTAAGAATTTATTTTATTTTCCAAATATGTACATTAGTGACAATATAATATATCATATGTATACATTTATTTATATATTTTTTTTTGGCTCAGACACCTCCTGCTGTTATGTTAACTAACACCAATTTCATTTTGATTTTATCCGCCTCATTCATCAAATAAATTCGTCTATCGTTTTGTATATTATATACATTGATATATATGTATATATCCTTCTTAAAATAAAATACAATAAAAATATTTATTTTTTGTTTTTTTTCATCAAGCATATAACATATATATATATATAAATATATAAGCAAAAGATGAACATTAAAAGCTATCTATCCATATATATATATATATATATATATATATATATGTATTCATCCCAAATGATTTAAAATAATTTTTTTTTCTATATGGACTAAAAATACAAAGCAAAAAAAATAAATAAGAATAAGAACTTCCAACACAAAAACAACAATCTTTTTTTATATACTTCTTACTTTTTAAACATATATATTTACCTACTGATTCGTATATTATAATACATATAATAATAATAATAATAATAATAATGAGGGAAATGAAAATAAAATAAAACAAAAGCTCATATAGTATATAAAATCGCATTAACGATATACATTTATCTATGTATATCTCTATATATGTATAAATAATATAGCGTTGTATCTATATATACAAATTGAAGTACGAATATAATAAAACAAAAAAAAAGTATAAAATTATTATTTGACTTATATATATATATCATCATCATATTACATTATTTATGTAAGTCTGCAGCCTTCGTTAAATTTTCTATATATTATAGATATCTTGTATATTTGTATATATAACAAGATATATAAATTTTTATAATAATGTATATAAAGTGTACAAATTCACATTATTATATCTGTATAATGTACACAAAAATTTCTATATTCTTTTAAAAAATTTAATTTTATAAGTGAAAAACGGAAAATTCAAAGAGGGAAAAAAATAAAGAAATAATTTTTTAATGTGATTAAAATATCTATAAATATATAAATGTTGATTATTGCTTTTTGCTAATTTAGCATAAAATATTCTTTTAATATCAAAATTTTATAATATATATATTTCATCTTTCTATATATAAATTGGTTTTGCTCTGATATTATATATAAAAGAATATATATATAAAAATATAATATAGAAAATTACTGTGAATATATGACGACGACGAGGATTATGAATACATAACTGTATTATAGATTCCTTGAATCAAACTATACATTTATGTATATATATTAATATATAGATTCAGTTTTCAATCCATATAATGTGATTTACTCTATCATATCATCATCATATATGTGCGATGACGATTATTGTTTATAGCAATATCTATCTACATATATATAGCTACATCTCATATATACCAATAAACAACATGTATATTTATATATATAGAATGCAAGTATATATATATATATGTACAATGTCGATGTTGACAATACGATGTTTTCTCTTCATTGTTTCATCTATATATAGTATATATATATATATATAACAATATAAATAATATCATTAAATTGATGCCACATTCCGCTTGAATGTTTCCTTTGTATAACTTAAATACATCATATGTCAAAACGTCAGATATTATAACAAAATATATATATTCAGTATTATAAATACTGAATATAAAAAGAAATTTCTATGACTTCTTCTGATTCATTGAACCATATTGTCATATATATATATGTATATATATCCATATCAACAATCTCTATATCTATACAACATATATCTTTGCGTTGTGGCGTATTATGCTTTTTATGCGTGATATAAATTATATCTATATATATATTCTATAAAGGAATATTTTCAGAATATATATATAATAAATTGATTAGGTGTGTAAAAATATATAAATAAATATATAGATTTTATATACGCATATATGTATATTTTGTCTTTATAAAAAACAACTTCACACACTCCTTATGGTGCTCAGCGCTGGGAGGATAATTAATAATAATAATAATAATAATAATAATATATTTTGTCTTATATAATAATTAAAAGGGGTTATTATTTTATATATTGTCTCTATCTATATATATTATGAAATAATTATTATCGATAATGTGCCAAGGATATTTTTAGTAAATTTCAATTTGAAATTGATATATAAATACACAATATAAATGACAATCAAAAATATTATTTTGATTGAATAAAATGTATACAATAAATACGATAAATATCCAAACATATAATCAAAATTATTTAGAAAATTAAAATAAATGTAAACATTTTCATTTGATAAAACAAATCAATAAAATTTTCTAAATATATTCCATTGTACAAATGAAAAGTTTTTTATATGCATATATAATAATACAATAGTTAATTAATAAATGTAATAATCAAATAGTTAATAATTCTGATAACGCAATTTTAAATGATTTAAATAATATAATCTTTTAAATATTATATAAAATTCATTCATAGCTGTATGGTCAATATTGAATTTAACTCACTTTAACAATATTCAATAAACTTCAAGGAAATGCTTTAATTATATGATTTCAATGTGAAAAACCAAAATAAAATATATTGAATTGATTATAAAGGAAAATTTTCCACAAAAAAAAACGTGTATATACCAAAAAGAATCATTAGAAAAAAGAACAACTATATATAAATTAATTTTTTAAAACCATTTTCTAATTTACATGTTTTTTTTTGTATTATTGTAAAACCTAAGATTCGTCATTTAAAGTCAATTAATATTTTCGATTAAATCCTTTTGCGATAATCAAATAAAGAAAACCACAATAGAATAAATTTTCAATTAATTTACATTAAAAAATATTTTATATTATTTATAAAAAAAACAATAATAATCCATTAAAAAAAAATAAACAATTATATGTATTATGTTCATTCAAATATCATAGAAAATTTCTAAATCGTAGGTATATAACCTATAATACTATATATATTATTTTATATTTGCTTATAGAAAATCTTAAAGGTTTTTTTAATTAAAAATATTGTATTACACAAAAACATTTCTTTTTTCGAATAGAAATAGAAATATTCGAATAGAAATAAAAATTCTGTTACCCCCTTTTCTTTCTTACCACTATATATGTATGTAGAGATTAGATTTTATTTAGAATATTGTGCAGAATTTAATGAAAGAATAGTAAAATATATTTTTTATATTTGCTTTAATATTCTATATAGAAAATATATTTATACATAACAAAACGTCAAAAGAATAAATATATTTATTTATATATATTCCTTCCGGAAATTATATTTAAAGATTTTTCTTAAGCTCATTTGTTCATTATTTGTATAAAGCGTAAATGTATATATAGATATAGTGTTATAATTGTATATAGATATCATATATATATAGAGATAGATATTTTTTTGCTTCATTTGTATGTACTTAAAATTAAAAATAAAAAAAAGAAAAAGAAAATGAAAATAAAAAGGAACGAATATGAAACGCCACAAAAAAAAGGTTCATTTTTATATTTTGTTGATATGAAAAATATAAAAGAATAAAAAAATATGAACAAAAAAGAATGAAATTGGAAAAAAAAACACACAGACACACAAAATGATTAATAGGGTTTTGCTGTTAATATAATTTGGATAAATTTTCCAAATGATAAACTGCAATCAAAATCTGTAAAAAATAAAATATACATATATGAGTCTATATCGTACGTAAAAAACAAGATATTCTTAATTTTGTGTGAATTTTAAATGTATATATGTATATAAAATATAGCGACATATAATGCCCTATATATCTATATATAAATATATTTCATTCTATTGTATATATGTACATTTAAATTGCCTTTGGATATAATAAAATTTTCCTTCAACATTGATATCATATTTATATATAACGTCTAGGATGTATATTCGCCCTCTAATACATATTATATGAATGTAAACAACAAATATCTATAAATATATATATACATATACCTGTAATATATATATATCTAAATAAGGTATCACACGATTTATAAAATTATAAATTTATCTAAAATCCTTCTGTATATAGTTTACCATAAACATTCATATATATATATATAAAGAGGATAAAATGAATTATATACACATTTTGTTATATATATATAGTTGTATATATAAACACTTGTATACATTTAATTTGATATAACGTAATATAATTGAATATGGAAATACTTATATATAATATATTTAATGTATGATAAAAATATTTTTGTATTGTTAATATTTTTGCTTTCATGTTATTATGTATATAGTTATAATATACACAAAAGGTATAACAAACCATATATATATACAATACACGTATCCGAATATAAATATATAGAGGATAAACCGGTGTAGCATTAAATTAAAGAATCCGAGAAAAGTTAAATATTGTATGTATATGTGCGAAAAGTTCTATACATAATCGTATCCTTTTATTGTACATAAAGCAAATACATATATATATATAATAAATATATGTAATACAAAATCAAGCAGGTATAAAAAGTAATTTTTGTATTTAATGTGTAACATATATGATATATTTGCAGATATATAATTTTCCAAATTCATTATCGTGTATCATCTATATAAGAAATCAAGCGTTTAGGTTATGAAAAAATATATAGATATGGATGATTACATCGTTATATTTAAAAAAAAATGAGATAAAAGCAGATGAGATAAAACTTATAAATTCAATCATTACAGAGTTTTTTTTTTGTATGAATTTTGAAATATGATGGCACTTTTATTATCTATTTATATAATATTTTGAAATAATTTAAGTTTAATACTTAATGAAACAAAAATTTCTGGCCAAATTTTCTGATTTTCCAAAAAGTCATATCATAAATTTGTAAATAGATTTGTTAATCATGAAAATCTTAGAAAAAAGTATCACTTCTAAATAAATCGTCTCAAGAAAACTTTATCTAATATTTTACCGGGAAATTATTTTCAATTATTCTAAATGAATTAAAAATACATGAAAATTGCCATCAGAATATTAATTGATGAAGTTTTTCATATAAAAAATATACTTGAAACCGTAGAAAATCTAGGAAAATCATTCAATTATATTAATATATAGTTTTAAATACCTTCAATAAACATGGTAAATATTTTTTAATCAAATAGTTTCTCATACTTTTAGTATTATATATTTCATATATCTATATATGTAGTTAATTTATAAGATTTTTCAATTTATTTATAATTTATATATTTATAGTACATATGAACAAATATTTATAGTATAGATAAACCTACGTTTATATAAACTCATATATAGAGATATACTCTATATTAATTATGTATATCTATATATTTATGTACACGTAAAATGAAAATAAATTGCACAATAAATGCATGTACATAACATATAGGTTTTATAGAGTTTTATGAAGATTTATGAAATCGATTTCTGCTTTTTTTAAAAAAAAAATAAAAAATAAAAAACAAAAAAGGAAATAAACAGTATAAAAAAAATTTCATTTAAAGTATATGTATTTATAAACCGTATTTTCCTGTTCTATATATACATACTCTTACGTATTAATCAAGAAAATTTATGTACTAGATTAGATATATATATATATATATATATATATATATATATCTATAAACATTACATTAGTCAACCAATTTGCTGTGTCATTTTATCATGAAAAATAAAAATATCATGAAAAAGAAAAAATAATAAATTATATAAAAGATTAAAATATAACTATCAATATATATGATATAAATTTACGAGTACTTAGGGATGAAAAAAAAACGTTTTTGAATTTATTCCACCCCTAATTAATTAAATCGTAATATTATTGTTCATCGCGAGATAACACATATTTTTTTAAACGCCTTAAAATCATATCGTATCACCATCTGTATAAGTGTGTAATCTTTTTATGATTATCCCCATATAATATTCATATATAGTTATATATTACTTAAGCAACAGTGCGGTCAATTTAATACTATACTATAAATGGTCACTTTAGATTATACAAATTAATCTTAAAAAATAATGTATAAAGGTATAATAAAAATTTAAATTTTTATTCTTATTTTTTTTTCTATCACACAATTTATAAATAAGAAAAGAAAATGAAAATTCAAATAATGAATGCGTTTATTGTATATATTTATACAACCATATTTGTTAAGCTGTTGAAATACACTAACTAACTATAGATATATTATGTTGTTTTGGTGATAACATCATAAGAAAATTTTTAATATACACAAAAACATCACACAAATACTAACTTAAAATAGGGGTAATACAATTTATAAATTCGCATGGGAAATATATACTATATGTTCGAGAATAAGGTCATGTATATATAAATATTATAAATGTAAATTTAGTGCAATTCTAATATATATACAAATAAAAGAATGCAAGTTATGATAATATATGTGTACGATTTTCCCTTTATTTATATGTATATATTTACAACCCCTATATTTTAAATTTTAACATACACATGCGTCAAAGGTAATAAAACAAATATATATATATATATTGTATATGATATTTATACACATATACATATTAAAAACAAATGGAAAATTTATATACAAAAAAAAGGGATAATATTTTCGGAAAATCTTGATGTGATTTTATTTATCTACATATACAAACTATACACATAATATTATACATATACGCGTGTGTATATGTAGGTTATTGAGAATTTTGTTTCTTTTCGTTTCGTTTCGTTTGCCATATAGCAGAACCAGGAAACTGAACAACATAATTTCTTCAGTTCCGTGTTGACCTTCTTACCATTAATAACAACATTTTTATTTATCGCGTGAAAACCACTATATATAGTATTTATATATTATTATATTTATTTTCATTATTCTTGTGTAATAAATTCTTTTAGTTTTTTTTTTGGTTTTACATAAAAAAAGACGAAAGTGTATACAAAAAAAAATCAAGTGGGTATCTATAGATTTTTTTCACATTTTATGCGAATAAGAAAAAATGCAAATATATAGATAACGAAAAAAAAAATTTAAGCCGAAAGAAAACAAATACTTATCTATATATGGAAATTATAATACAAAATATATATATATAGGTACCTATATGTAAATATATAAAGAAAATAGTGATAAAATAGATATTTCATACTTCAAAGACAACAACAAACCACTTTCGCAAATATATACACAAAAAAAAGCACACATGTTTTGTATATATATTTATATATATACGTCGCGTATAATCATTTAATGTCGTGCTTATTTTTATTTATAACGTGTTGAATTGACAAACTTTGTGATTTATTATTTGTTCAACGTGACATTTGATTATATAAAAAAAAAAATAAAATTTTTTTTTTTTTGTGTCATACGTTTATCATATATACCAAAAAAAAAATATGAATTGCTGCTGTACAATACATAATTTATAACTATATACAATATACATATACATAAATAATTTTATTTTTCAAATATATAACTTTTTCTTTTTGCGAAATAGCTTTTTTTTTTGTTTTTCATTTGCAAATGTAATATATTTTACAGGTAAAAATATTTTTTTATTGTATGTATTTATGTGATAAAAAGGTGATATGGTGATAAATTTATATAGGTAAAAAGTTATGTATATGTACGTTAACTCATCATACGTGTAACTTAAATATACATATATATATAGATATTCATTCGTAAAGGAAAATTTTATGTTATGCAATAATATATAATATTTCGTGTTAATATATTTTGTGTCTTTATATATATAACTCAACTTATATATTTGTTATAAAAGATTTTCAGATAATTATACTTGTTCTGTTTTGTTTTCAGTATTTT
Organism: Dilophus febrilis; assembly: GCA_958336335.1. Taxonomy (NCBI): domain Eukaryota; kingdom Metazoa; phylum Arthropoda; class Insecta; order Diptera; family Bibionidae; genus Dilophus; species Dilophus febrilis. The sequence continues at coordinate 42,748,211 of OY284468.1, forward strand.
CTAAATGTAAAATGAAAAATAAGTGTCGTACAATACATAAAAATTATTTTTTACAAGAATTTTAATAGTGAAATTTTGTTAAAATTCATATTTAAAAGTATATATATATACAGAATTTTAAGTATAACGCCTATATATATATATATATATATCAAGTACCCCACACAATATACATACCGATATATATACCATATATTCAAATAGCAACAGCATTAAGTTTTCCACTATAATCATTAAAGTTTTTTTTTCTTATTTTATAATTAAGAAAAATTATGAGCAAGTACGTACTACTTTTAATTTATTGTGAAAATGCACAGATTTCTCAAGAAAGTTATATAAAAAAATAAAGTTGTTTAAGTTATAAAATATATATATATATATATATATAAATATAAGTTAGTATATTTATATAGAGAAATTCGTGCATAATAATAATAATAATAATATATTCATATTTAGTATATATATATATATATATACATATTTAGTACAAGTGTTGAAATATATTTATTAAAGCTGATATATAATTATATAAAATTATCACGAAAAATATATTAAAAAAAGAACCGACAACAAGTTAAATAAAAAAAAAAAAGAATTTAGTTTAATGCAATTTTAGTGAAAAGTGTATGTGCTGCGCGATAATGTTATATGAATAAAAAAATAATAATAATAATAAAAAAAAAAATAGAAATAAAAAAAGAAAATGTAAAATATGTATATAAATGAAAGTTTTTTTTTATGAAAATGCAAATTTATATTCTGTGCAATAATCTTGGATTACTCATATATGGATTACTTTTTACTTCAATTTGTTACGCTCGAAGAATATTTGGTAAGTTTTATTTATTTTTTTCTAAAAAATATAGACCTATCTTTATCATAAATAATAATATTCTTTATATATCTCTATCTACAAAAAAAATGTTTTGTTTTATGTATGAATATATTTTACATTTATGATCTTGTTGCTTGATTTTCAATTCTCTTTGGTTTTTCTATATATTTATAAAAATAATATCGCTAACACTTTTCATATACTGTTTGTTTATACATACATATATAGTGTAATAGGTATATAAAATATATAATCATGTTTTTCTATTTTCCGAGTATTTTCACACATATTACAATGTGGTATATATTATATATATTTTTTCACATCCGAGGAAAATGAATCTAAATACAATATAACAACTATATGTGTTAGTATATAAATAAATTTATTATATTGTAATATATGAAAAATATACTACATATATATAAATATCTATGCAGGCATATATAGAATATATGATAATAACAAAGGGCATGTTATATCATATATATCTATGAGATGAAATGATATACACATATAGATAGAGATGGAAAAAAAGATAAAGTTATATATATATGTTATAAGCGGTTTTGTATTAAATGCTTTGTGGAAATAAATTTCATATTAAAAGAGATTGCTTTTTCGAGGCAACACAATATACTATTTTATTTTATATCAGTGCTTAAATATATTCATAAATATATATATATACCCCTCTGTATATCTGCCTTTCATTTATTTAGACAAACGCATGTTATACAAAAATCTACTTAAATTTCAGATATATCCTATCTATCCATTTACATCATTTATATATATAATATACAGATATATAAATAAATTTGTATATTAGATATATAAAAAATCTATACCCAAGGTTATATGATAATATATAAAATATTTCTATATATATATTTAGAACCCTCTTATCTACTATATATATATTATAACAATTACAATTTGATTTACAAACAAATTTTCTGATAATTGTTCCATAGTCTTCAATATAATTTATTATATAAATAAATATTCTTTTTTTAATCCTATATATATGAGAATGGTTTAGTATATATCAGTATATATTTGTACCTTAAAATGGTTTAGAAAATCATTAATACAATACCAAACGATATTACTATATATAGATATTCTAAATCATCAATTAATTGACATTTTACTTTTTGTATTTTGAAATTTGTTAGTCGATATCCTTCATTCATTATATTATACGTATATATATTGAAGTTCTCTATATATCCCTTCTATTTCTATAATTCATTACAAAGTGTTTTGTATTTATATATATATATTTTATATACATTTTTGTATATCGATTTGCACAAAAATATATATTTATAATCCCCCATGAAATAGGCATATAAGGATAACATTTATAATGTGATTCTTTATATCAAAATTAATATACAAAATAACGGAGGCAGGCAACCCATGTTATTTTTATGTATATATACAGAAGGGATATAGATGTATAAAAAATAAATACGTAATTTTACTTTTTTTTTTTGATAAAGGAAAATTTTATTTTCTATATATTTATTTATTTTCGCTTTTTTGTTCTCTTTTTGTTTTACTTTAATGTAATTTAATATATCCCATTGTTGAATTAATAATTGTGCCTTTATATATAAAAGCAATTAAATCAATGCATTTATATAGATATAATTTAATTTAATATAAATGAAAAAAAAATTATAATTTTGAAAATGAATTTTATTTGATTGTTAATGAATTTCTATTAAATTACTTGAATTGTTTATGCCCGCGATCAATTCGCATTAACTCTTTAACACTTTTCATTCATTTTCGAACATCACCGGTTTTCAAAATACATATAAAATAATTAAATTTGTAATAAAATTTAAGCTACCTCCAAGCAGGTAAGATCCAGAATGTTTGCAAAAAAAAGTGAATGAAATTAAATTTGTTAAAGCTTTTAATATGAACAACAAAATGTTTATATACAATAAGAGATATTTAAATGAAAATTTTAAATGCACATTTCCTAATTTTAATTATCATATGTGGGAATATATATGTATAAATATGATAATTGTGAAAAAAAAACAAACAAATAGTGATAATTAAAATACTAAAAAAACAAATAATTTCTATAGAAATATTATATGTTAATTTTATACCAATTAATTCAATAGAAAAATGCATCATACAAAAAAAAAATTGTATATATCATATAGAAATGAAATTTTGTATTGCAATTATATATAGCAAACAATTTATATCCCTAGGTTTTTTTTTCTATGCATATAACTAATAACAAGCACTATAATGTATATATATATATATATATATATGGAATATGTATATAAAATAAATATATGAATTGTATGTCTACATAGAAAAAATGTATAATTTTTATATGAATGTACAACATACAACATATATATAATATATAACTACTTCATATATAAATAATTCATATATGTGTAAATTATACATTCAGTAAATTATATGTAATTACCATTGTATAATTTTTCTCGTTTAACCTTATAATATATATATATATGTATATATTTTTTTCACATTATATATGTACTTAAAGGTTCCACGTTTTATACTTTTTTTTCCACTCGCATATTACATATACTTATAAATACATTATATTTATATATATATATATATATATATATATTTTCTGTGATACATTATAAAATGGAATATTTACTTTTAAACGAATGTTTTAACTGAATGTAATTAAATGTGTATATGCATATATGTACTTATATGTATATATATTATATGATGAAATATTTTATTAACCTAAATAATTCTACCCGTGTCTATATACATATCAGTATATGGCAATGTTTAAACCATATAAATTGTAAACGTTTAATTTTAGAATTTTTTTTTTATTTATATAGAATTCCATCTTGCGTTTTGTGATTAATATTTTACAGATTTAATTTTTTTTTCGTCTATTTACAAATCCGAAGAAATGTTAATAACATATATATTCTTATACCTATATAAAGGATGTCCGTTTCTATTCTGTTTGTATATAACAGCAAATTTTAATCACATATAATTGCAAAACTAAAATAATAAAATTGTTTAAAACCATATTCAGGGAGAAATTATAATTTTTGGGTAAAAATCATCAAATGTATATCATTAAAAAACCACACATAACCAATCGGATGAGAAGTTCAAATTGGCAATTTATTATATATTTAAAATTCATTCCATAAAAGTTTTTGGTTTATAAATATAGAAATTTATTAAAAATATATTGATTTTTAATTCAAAAAATGTAGAATTATAAATGAATAGAATCTTGTTAAAAAAAAAAATGTTTCTCATCATATTTCAAATGTCATTCATTATAAAAACTCTATTTCTTTTCTGCAAACAGTTTTTCAAATAGTATATATACATAAAAACTATCAATCACAAATTATATATTTATGTATATCCTTTCCTTATGTTTAAAATTTCGTATAAGGGTTATAACATTTATATTTAAAAAGCTTAGTCATTCTATAATAAGTTCTGACTGCTGTGTTCTATACTTGAATATATATAGATATACAAATAAAAAAAAATATAAAGTTATTTATTATACATTTCCACAAAAACACCTCTTTTTATATTATACATACATACATATTATATCGGTGTTAATAATTTAAAAAGACCATAAATCAATGCGTATATGCGGTATATATAAAAATATAATCGTTGTATATATTTTAGTAACAATTAGTACATGTCATCAAATTAGAAATGTATTCAAAAAATTATTATTATTATCAGCAAATGTATTTATATATATACTATAACTATCATTAATATATGAATAAATAAACATATATACATATTTATTTTTACATTAAAATAAATATAATAATAGCAAACAAACAAATATATATATATATTAAAATTGAATTGTTGATTCTGAAACATATATGATATATAGACGCACATAAATTATTAACATACTATTATTTTATTTTTTATATCATTATTTTATTCGATTGTTTTTACATATATATTGTATAAAAAAATAAAATAAATATAAGTATGATTGTATGTACAGATTTGATTGAAAAATCAATATTCTATCAGCGCATATTTTCTATATAAATATATATTTAGAATTTATATACAAAAACTATATATTGTCATCTTTTTTATACATTAAGTTGTTATTTTATTTTATATATACAAATATTAAATATATTGTTGTAAAATTATAATATTATTATATATAATACATATATATACATAACACAATATATTGCATGTCATTTACACGTGCCATATCAAAATTTACGTGTATATGCACAACATAAACATTCTTCTACCGCACATACACTAACCCTATATCTCCATATATTCTATATCGCAAACGCTAATATGAATACAATTTCTTTAAATATATTTTTCAAAATAAAAAAAAACTTCTATCTATATTAAACTTTATCATACAACACAACAGGAGATAAAATTCATATTGCATATTTTTTTGTACATCGTTATTTTTTTAACATATATAAAATATATATATATATATTCTGAAATAATGTTATGTGTATTCCATATATATAGAAGATAACAACAGGAGTAATAGTGATGTCATATGTATATTATATTATACATATATAACAAAGTTGTTTATTTTTTTCTTTAATATAAAAATTTTTTATGTAAATAAAGATGAAGATTTATTTTATATTTATTTTTGCAAAATTTTGTACACCTAAAAAAATACATAATAAACTAATATATTAAAAAAAAATAGAGTTTATATTTAAACGTTATAACATCACCAAATATATGTATAGTAAAAAGGGTATAGAGTTTAAAACTAGGCCTTGAACAAAAAAAAAAGAAAAAGATCTAATAACTCAAATGGATAAAATTATATAAGTAAATATATACAACTTTTTATATTATCAATGCATGTTAATATATTTTATAAATATTGATTTGGGATACCCCAATCATCATCATCATGTTCATCATAATCATAATCATAATATAATATTGCACTAAAAGTCTCAAATATATATATTTATATGTATATAGGCGCAGTTGACCTTTTTCATCAAAATTCAAACAGATTTTTTTTTAATATCTATAGACTATATCATAATAACATTATAATATTATTATTATTATATATGCGAAATGTAACTTGTATATTAATCTTGACATTTTATATTATATATATTTAGCGTACCCTTCGTTTGACTATAACAATATGAAAGTTATTTGTATAATATTATATTATATATACATATATGTATATGGATGGATAGATATTGGGATAGATATAGACATATAACTATAAAGATATGCAAATTTAAATATGTCTTAATTCACATTTTATAATATCGATATTATCGATATATACGTTGTCAATTTCAAACTGTATATGTATTTATAGACAGGTATATAAATATCTTAATAATTTATTTCTTGTTTTTTCTATAAATAGAAATATTATATATTAATATGAAATAAAATCAATTTATATAACCTTATTCGATACATATAATTAAACTTTAAAACTATATTTACCATATGTAAATAAAATAATGTAAAAATATAGTTTTAAATTTATAATGAGTTAAAGGGTCTAAGACCTCCGCTAGTTGTTAGAAAGGCATTTATATGTTCCAATATAATTAAAAAGTATTCAATTTGATTGCACAACTGAACCTAATTTCTAAAGCATCACTATTAATGCGCGATACCACGATACGTACATTTTACAAATTCAAAATTTTATTATATATTTATATTTGGTACTGGAATTTATTTACATGCATTTCACAAGAAAATGTATTTATTCAAATTATATAATACTGAAAATTACGCAATAAAACTATAAAATAATCGCATTTCTATTTGATAAAAATCGGCATCAATCATAATACAGTTTTCAATTCCCATCCCGCCAATTTAATTACATATATTTATAAGATCATGAAAAGTTAATATAAATATATAAGTTTGCTGCGACATTATATACTGTTATTGATTTTATAAGAATTTTTCCGGTAATTTGAATAAATATAAATTTAAATATTATTAAGTATAAATTTATTTATTTTCAACACAAATACTAGTAAATAATTGTATGGTACATTATTTAGAAATAGAAATTCATATAAGCATATATCAATTCATAGATCGTATTTAAATTTATTATATATCTATATAGAATTATTGTTCTTGGAATGCAAATATGCATACTTAAGAGAACATACACAATACAAGAAAATTATGTATAAAATTATAATAATACACTATAGAAATCTATAGAACATTTAACACAAATTCGTATTCAATTGATAAATTGATGGTATTATAAATACACATAATAATGATTGCATGAATACATAAATTAAATACAGAAATTATAGAAAATGTATCCCTAGGAAACTTAATAATTTTTTAAAATAAAAATATCATATGAAATCGCATTGAACTTCAAAATAAAAATTAATCTCATTTAATATCTTTTACCGCTGTTTTGGATTTTTATTTCTAATTAAAAATATATATAATATTAATTTTATTATTCTTATAATACATATATCTTTATCTATAGAAATAGTTGTATTTATATTCGAAAAATGTGTCCTATAAAAGGATATAGCATCATGTATTATTATTATTATTATTATTGTGTGTTGTATAAAAGATTTAGATGGGCTAAATATAGATATATACAATTATATATATATAGAAAATAGAAATATACTTTTATCTACTTATTATTCAATGAGGTTGTTCAAGGAAATATATATACATTCAATCGCGTAAACATATTTTTGAACGTGAAAATTCAAACTAATTTTCTATTTTCCCAATTTTTCTACAAAATGTTATATATTGTGTTGTGTCTTATAATATATACAGATATAGATATATAATACATTTAAGTGTTTCTCCGCATATATGGAATTTAATTAAGCACATAAATATTTATATTTATATATATCTGTATCTGTATATATATAGTTTAAAGAGCAGTTTGATTTTAATTAATTGTCTATATATTATATAATATTATTATAAATAGTATATATAGATGATGATGAATATACACATAAATATTCAATACACATGTTTTCTATATATATATATATATATATATATATATATGACTTGAACCATATAGAATAATAATTATATATACAGAATAAATATATATATATGATGGATAATAATACAATCAATAATTGTTTGAATTTATGTATATGATATTTATTATGTATATATCTAAAATATATACATATATATTTATATATAATATTGATAATATGTAAATATAATCAATAAATTTATATGTATAATATATAAACATAAAAGATATATACGAATATATACTATATACATGAATATTAACACAAGCACACCCTTTATTTTATATATATTATATATATATATATGTACATACATTTATTTAGTATTCATATATACTTATGTTTTGTTAACAAAAGATTGTATATATATATAAATAAAATATAATATACAGTTGATACATTTCCATATTTATTTATAAATAGAAAAACATAAAATATAAGTGATTACATATTGTATATCCATCCATATATATATTATGTATTTAAGTTGGTAAAATTAAAGAGTGTATATAATATTATTGAAACTCTTATTATAAATTATGCAAATTAAAATAAAACAACAAAAGTCGTTATACATATACATTTTTCAGTGTCTATATATGAATAAAATAATCAATATAAATGATTAAATTAATTTTCAAAAATCATATACTTATATTCAAAAATCATATACTTATATCTTATAAAGATAGAAATGTTATTATATATACAAATATAAGGAAAAATAATTTCGGGAAATTGTTAATAAAATCCGTATATATATATACTTTGTTACGCGCCAACGCACCTTCCATATCCTTTTCTCAGTATATTCCTATATAGAAAATTCATTTACGATTTCCTTTATATTAATTCATAATGATGATAATACTATAATCTATATATAGGTAAATATATATGGCTTCGTTTTGTTCATATGTATATTATATTCAATGTTTTTAGTTTTCGTTTTTATAATATGCTTATAATAACATAGTAAAACTTTTATGCAAATATTATAGTATATAAATATAGATATATAGATTTAATGATACCATATATGTAATGAATTTGTTTATATCAATATAATACAAAGTGTTAGAAGCATTATTACTAATATATTGTGTTGTATATATTAATTTATTAATTTATTAATATATATACAAAACAAAAGTTATATACTATATTCATAATAAAAAATTTTTAATTTGCTTGTCATTTAAAACCAAAAAAATCATACTCTAATAATAATATTTAGTTGTAAGCTGTATCAGTATATTAAATACTATTTTGTATATAAATATATAAATTTTATATTTATTATAATAAAAAAAAAATAAATACATTGTATATTTTGAATGCATACAATATATAAGATATGTTCATATCAAATTCGTAGAATATGTACAGACATTTTAAAATTTATTTGAATTTGTTATACATGTGAATTTAAAACCTAACTTTAGAAAAGTTCATTACTAATAATATATTATGTTAAATGATCACGTATTTTTATCTTGAATACATATTACTGATAATATATATTATATTTATACATAGATATAGAATAAGAATTCTAAATAAATATATACTAATACAAAGTTTGTACAAAATAGTATATTTTCATATATTTTTTTAATAAAAAATATATATATAAAAGTAGGGATTCCCATAATTTTTATGTTCGTGTTTTTGTTAATGCAATAACAATAAATATATATTATAAGCGTTTTATTTTTTCTATATAATACGAAAATATTAAATACATGTATATGAATTATATATATATACCTTGTTTTTGTATTGCAGTTACATTTTAAATGTGTATATAGTTAAATTGAATTATAAAATTATGATTGTATATTTTCATTCATTGTTCGTATATATAAATTATATATTATATATATACAAAAATTATATCGTGTTTTAATTAATAAATTAGAATTAATATTTAAATAAATATATTTTCAAAATATATATATATATAATAAAATAACTTTAGTTGCAAAATATATTATATTAAATCTATATCAGTTTTCACAATATATATATTATATAATGTTTATACATAAATGAATATTTATATTTGTATAATACCGACCCATTCATATTTTGGCAATATCGTACATATTATATAGATATATTATTATTGCTTCACTTGCAATGTATAGGATGTGGATTCACTCATTTTTTGTTTTATGATTATGCAAAACTTTTCAATATGCTATCTTATTATTATTATATTTTTTATAAATAGAATAAAAAATAAATCATAAACAGTAATAATAATTTGAATAAATAAAGATTGAGTGACAAAATTAAAATTGACATTTAAATGTAATATTCAATTTATTTTTTTTTGTTAATTTTATATGTACGTACATATAATAAATATGAAAATTTAGTCACATATATATATTCAAAAAGGTTAATAACAAAAAATCAAATAAAAAGGTTGATATTATACATTATAATTTAAAAATAGAAATTTCGTGAGATTCGTTTTGTTATTTGTATTTTTTGAATGTGGAAATTAAGTTCAAATTGAAGATTTTATTCCCTGGTGCAATTTAATAAACTTTATTATTAAGGGATATTCTTGTTGTCGTTATTGCCCTTTTCACATGTGCCAAAATGTCTGGCTTTCCTTTATCCGTTATAGAATGTCACATTCGAATATATGATTTATCCAAACGTCGTTGTCTCCTTTTCAACTTTACAGAATTAGTATCTTTTTTGAATGGCTCTCATTTTTTGCCAAACCATACGCATTAATGCACATTTCAAAAAGTTTTTAACATCATGCAACTTTTGAATATTTTTTTGCCAAACATGATCATTATTGTGCATTATTTTTGACAATTCTGATAAAAATATAACTAAATATGCATAAGTTTTAATGGTTAATTATATTTTTGGTTTTGTATTTATTTTACTCGGATATATAGAAAAACATAGTTATGATACCAAAATTGTTTTAAACAATATTTATTTTATATATTTGAATTTTATAACAAAGCGATAAAATCGAAACAATCCCCTCTTTAAATTTCATGTATATTTTATTTATATATCCGTGTACTTAACAACAAATACGACGCAATATACATAATGATACTCAAAAAATTATATGTATATATACAATGCAAAATATTAATTTAACCTTTTAAGCAAATATACATATATATAATCTATCTATACACTTAAGCGCATATATATAATATGCATTTAATATGTGCATTTGAATTGATGAAAATTTGTGTTCATTTTATTATTTTTCATTTTCATCGTTTCCATATACATATACAATATACATACATATATAGATATTATAAACATATGTATTTTATTTATATATTATATAGATTGAACATTTATTATATGATAAGTTGTAGAGATATATGCTATATATATATGGTCGTTGAGAGGTTGTGAATAACCGAATATAATATTATATGGTCTTGCACAAATATATATATATTATATGTAATTTCTGTATTTAAGTGTACCATTTTCCCATGTGTATATTTACCATATAAACTAAAAACATTTTTTTTTTCATATATATAGTTGAAAAATATCTGTTTATATATACCCTATCCTTAATATAATATGTTACATATATGCATGTACTTAATGTAAATTTAGATAGAAAAATATTAAATAGTTTTGTTATATATGTTACATATATATGAAAATGTAGAGCATTTAAGGTAAAAGTATCGGTGAATGTTTTTGATCAGGAAAATTATGGGGAATAAATTAATCAAAGCGACCAGAAATAACGTAGTTTTCTAATTGAACTTTTCTATACAATATAAAATTATTTGATTTGGGCAAATTATTGGAAGGAATATAACATAATTTTATATTATATTCGTTCACAAAACGCTGAACAATTTAAATTTAATTATGCAGTAAGAACGAAAATGAAACATTGCATTTATATGACAATTTTTTGGTTTACTTTAATGTTTTTTTTTAATTTACAATTTTTGAATGGATATTATCATAATTATACATAATTCAATAACAATTTAATTGTAAATGTTTTGGATATCTACAAGAATTAAATGATTTTATAAGAATAAATTGTTTGTTACTAACTCTTATACCTTATATATACACCAACCACGTATCTACATCACATTTATACATACAGTTTGAAAGCAATTTAAATACTTCTATTTCTATATCTATATATATACATATTGCTCTAAATATTAAATATTAAAAAAGATATTTTCATTTAATAATATATTATATTTGTAATTTATTTTAATATAATTAAAAAATTCTATATAAATTTAAAATATATATTTTTATTCATCATCGCAATTTCCAAGTAAAAGATATACATGTATATATATATATATATATATATATATATATAATTAATGATATGAGAAGCTATGAACGTATGTAGGTATATATACAAAATTATGAAACTTTATGATTAATGAAAATTGGTTTGAAGAAAATAAAAAAAAAAAAATTACAATATATAATGAAAATGAAATATGTTTTATATGTATATTAGTCATTTTTTTTTATTTTTAGCGTACATGTTATATATTATACTATTGCGGTTTAGCATTTATATTTTTTGATAAAATTCTACTATATTTCGGTATTTTTAAAATTATATAAATGATTTGTTTATTTATATATTATTAAATATTTTTTTATACTTCTTTTGTATTTGTTAAATTCTGCAAATAACATATGTTCATGTACATTCCTATATAAACTCAACGTATATAAAGACAGGTTATAACTTTATATCTCTTATATATACAAAGTAAAGTGCATATCTATAAAGTATAAACAATGGCCATTCATTAAATTTTTGCTTACGACATAAACTATATACATTCTAGATATATAGCTATATATAATATAAATAGATATACATTTATGCAAAATACATTGAGTTATATATATATATATAATTACAATTTGGTAGTTCTCCGTATATAGTTATATTATATTTGTATTATTATTATTTTATCTATATATAGTATACATATAAAAGATGCACAAATATTTAGAGATGCATTCTCTTTATAAAATTTTGAATAATTTTATGAAATTTAACTAATTTGATGGTAAATACTAATCATCGTCATTATTATCATCCTATATATAAATATATATATCTATATAAACATCATTTACATCATCATAATCCAAATCATCATTGCACAGTTTAACCATTTTATATATATGAATTGTTTGATCATTAAACAAAGATAATTTTAATATATATATATGTATATATTCACTTGTATTTTCTGAAAATTTAATTTTCCATAAATTATATATACCAAATATGAATATATATATATACCAAACCATCCAACCAATAAGACCGGTTATATGTATAGAAAATAGTCTAAATACACATCATATAGTATTAAATTTATATAAATATAAAATATATATATAAAAGAATTTGATTCACTTTAAAGGAAATTTGTTAAATCACAAATTCAAATTTTATATATATATATAAATAGTTATATAAAATTATATAGAATTATTTAAGTTTCATAAAATATTATTTCTATATAATATTTGCATATATAAATATATATATAAACTGTGTGATCTATATAAATTCAGCAATGATAACTATTCAAAAATATATATATAACACCATACCATAATCATGTGTCTGTATATAAGATATTTATATATATATATATATATATATATAGATTAAATATATTTATTTAAAATATTGTGGCCAGTCTTTATATATACATGTGAATGCAATATCATTTAAACATAATATTATATACAATATAGAAATTTCCTCTGTGGTGTAATTGATAAAAATGGAAACCTAGAATTCTTACAAATTTTTGGGGTCGTTTTGGAATCTGAATTTTAACACATAGTTGCATATTTGCCCTAGTGGTTGGTCGTACCCGTACGACTAACTACCGACTTCGTAAAAACCACAAAATAAGAAACTAACAAAAAAAATAAGGTTGTTGTTGGACGCTAAAACCGATTGTTGGTTGTAATGCAATAATTTTTTTTTTCTTTTTATATACAATAGGAATGTAAAAGTAACTTCCTAATATGATACGAAAATTAAACTATTTTATTTTTTTCACAAAAAACCTATCAAAATTACACATGCCTATATAAAATTTTTAATGTATAATAAATAATACATTTCATTCAATTCACTTCATTTATAGGTTACATATAAATATAATTAATTATATTTACATAATAATTAAATTCACGCATATATAAATATTCTCATCAAATTAAAACCTATTATAATAAAAACATGACATGGTGTATAAAATTTTGAAAATAAATGCATCCCTAAAAATTAAATATTTAATTAAATGTAACATAAGTGAAAATTATACGCGCACGATTCAATAAGGATACTTTTCAATCTATATATATATATATATGAAATATCAATCAATATAACAATAAGAATAACAAAAAAATAAAAAATATACACATGAAAATGCAATCCTCTGTATATAACATATATTTTTTTTATTTATTTATTATTTTGATTGTGTATATACTCATGGTTATTTTTTTACTATTATTATTATAATATAATATAGAATTTTGTTATGAAATTCATAATTTTGTTTTTCAATGTATGGTCGTGCACGTGTCAGAGAATTAAACGAAACCCCAAGAGCCATAAACATGTACCAGTTGTACTGATGTACTTATATATATATATATTTATATCACAGATGTATAGTGTATATAGAATATATATGAAATAGAGATTATATTAAATATATGGAAAATACTTTATGCGCCATTATATACATATATATACATATATGATAATAATACATAATAAGAATGAAAAAAAAAAATAAAATTTTTATATAAATATTCTCATATACCATTTATACATAAAAAAAAATAAATAATAATTCAATTCACTTATATAAAGTATAATATCCTTTTCATATAAAATAAAAAAGTATTTCAATTATATTTGTTCAAATAGATTATTTTTCTTTTTTTAACCAATCTCAACAACGTATATACAATCGACATGACATATAATAATTTGTATTGTTTGTTTGTTTGTTTGTTTGTTTGGTTATTTTTTTTTTTATTATTTTATTATATTTTATTCTTCTATTTTTTTATTGAAAATATTAAATATATGTTTAACAACTATAAAAAAAGAAAAGTTTTTATATATGATACACGTCCATAGAGGTATATATGATGCGTAAACATATATATATGATAAATATTACAAGGTTTACTAATATTACAGTTGTGGAAATTAGAAAAATCTCTGACCTTTGAGAAGTATCAGTTCAAAAGGTGTATGCGTCACTTGTTGTATATATAGATGTCAATTGTTAGTCCTTATATATATATTTATGTCTTATATAATGGATATTTTTGGGAAAATTCAGATAAAAAGACTTCTAATATTTTTTATAAATCTGTAGGACATCATATGATTGTTTGAAAAAACCTTCTATAGGACAAACACATTGTTCAATATTCTTACAAAAATAAATGCATTTATGTTATGTGAAATTTTTTTTATATGGATCAATTTATATGAAGATCGAGATTCTACAAGGAATATTGTAAACCCCTTCTGATTTGTTTAACAGATTTAGAAACAATTTTTTTTAAATTACAAATTCATTGTGCGATACAGCAGTACAGATAACTCTTCCTCTTCTTGTATGGCATATCCTCTTTATTTTGTATATAATGTAAATACCATATCCAATAAATCGTTTCATACAAATTATATATATACAATTGTAAAAATGTAATTTAATTTAACAATTGATAATAACAAAAAAAAAGTTCCCCCTTTTTGATTGATATATCGCAGAATATAAATCAAATTTAACAAAAAAAACACACATTGATGAAATGGTTATGATACTTCGCATGTTATATATATGTAATACATTAAAAAAACTCTTTCACTTACATTTAAATGTATTAAAAATATTAATAAAAATAATTTAACAAACAAAAATTGATTAAATTTAAGGGCACACTTCTTATTATATGATATACCCGATATGCATATATTATCCCGCTTTTTTATTATTTTATATGATTAAAATTTTGAGAAAATCACCCCAAAAAAAATTGTTATAAATAGAGTTATAGACCATATAATTTCATATAATTTTCCATGACATATAGTAACATAGACATTGCGTACAATTATATTATTTATCCTGATTTTAATTTTTTGGTAAAATTTGATTAATATTTATATATTAGCAATTTTTGAAATAATAAGTTTCCAACTATAAGCACATTCAGACATTATTCAAATTGTCAATATACAAAATTTATTTAAAAACTATATATAATATATAATAATAATACACAATATTGTAAACATTTCGAGAACATTTCGTGATGAATATTTCTATATTGTCTATCTATTTATAAAAAAAAAAACATTGAAATAGTCAAGGTGATCTATAATGTGTTTCAGCTATAAAGTGGATACAGTGATTTCTATATGATGGATTTGATATAAGTCTTTTCATTGTAATTTTTATTGGAGATATAGATCAGTTTGGAATCATTTATACGAGATAATTCATTGGGATTTTTCAATGGTAATAAAAATAAAAATTTCGTATGTTGGACTTAAAATTCATAAGTTTTTCATCACCCTGAATAAAATATGATCTATACGTAGATATTATATGATTATTATAGTTATACAACATGTAGATATATGCATTATAGATGTGTGACAAATTTCTATATATGCACCAATAAATAATATTCAATTTCCTTCCTTATTTCGAAGATAGTCAATATAAATATATATATAGATTGATATTTTTCATATAATGATAACGTTATATTCTTCTTATTACTTCACTACTATATACATATATGGAATTATATTTATTTATAGATAGATATATACAAATAGCTATACAGATAAAATAGGCCACATAGTAGTGAATATGCTATAAATGAACAGGACATAAGTAGATAAAATCTATATAAAGGGTGTTCTATTTTATGATAGCATATTCACTTAAACTCTTATAATGTTAATGTAATGCCTGTATAGTAAAGTTAAGGAATTACATCTAATATATACAGATTCGAATACATTTTTATGTAAGGTTTTTATATATTTCTAAAAAATAAAATCACCCTATACAATAATATTAAAATATAGATATATATATGTAATATTTGTACTTTTTAAACAAATACATGTATTCAAATAAAATAAAAATATATACAAAACATCTCAGATATATATATATATATATATATATATATTCATCTTTAAAATAAATAACTCAAGCGAATAAAAGCATTTGTCCCTCATTTATATATATATATATATATATATATATATAACTGTATATAACTATGATATAACATACATCATATATACATATATTGAAAATAAAAATATATTTATATGAATATAGAGTTATGATGGGATGAAAAAAATATATAATATTATATTTCTATACATTATATATCTATATATATAGAAAAATATGTTTGAAAAGAAAAATTTGAAAAGGTATGAAGCACACAAGCGAGCTTCAATAACATTCCAACAAAAAGACAATTTTCAAATATAAATGAGTATTCGAATATGTATACAA
The DNA here is from genome assembly GCA_958336335.1 of Dilophus febrilis. NCBI lineage: Eukaryota > Metazoa > Arthropoda > Insecta > Diptera > Bibionidae > Dilophus > Dilophus febrilis. The sequence goes on from OY284468.1 coordinate 42,765,793, forward strand.
TAACAATAATAATAATACTGTTTCACCACCACCACCACTGGACAAGTTAAAAAGGGTTTTCATTCGATTCATAAATATATATTTTTGCAATTTTTTTTTTTTTTTGTATTACATGTATTATATATTTTTATTTTCTCTTATTATTTATCTAACTCCTTTTTATCGATGTATGTATATGCATATACATATTTTACATTTCAAATCACGTATAAATTTATGTATATCTATACAATGCATATGTTTATTATTAGTATATATCTGTGATGCAAAAGAAACATACATATATATAATATAAATATTTTGGATAAATGTAGTAATAAAATAATAATAATATACAGATGAAAATCAATAAGTTTGATCCTTATATAATATATATATCTACATATATATATATATATATATATAAATAAAATGATATCATGTATATATGTTTTCTATAGTCTGTTTCATTTTATTTTATTTTATTTTTTTTTCTTTATTTTTTGTTATGTAAAAATAGATTTCAAATCCCACATAAATATATAAGAATTCTTATACATCTATATATATATATAGGTATTTTTGTATCTTTATATAAATATAAGTATATAAGAAACAAAATAGTATGTATATACAAGAGTATACGATTGCTTTGCTGTATATATATTTTTCAAATAATAATAAATATATATATAGATATATAAAAAAGGAAGAAATATTCAATATAAATATATAACAAGGATTTGTAAAGATATTTGCAATTTTCATTTAAGAAATATTATTATTATTATTATTTTATTAAATTGTTATATAATATAGAAAATTTCAATAAAATTTCATTTATATTCAGATAAAAAAAAAAAAAATTCTGTATTATTTACATTCATTTTTTTTTTCTATTTATTTAAGTCTATAAATTGATAAAGGATTTTGTTCTTTATACTTATATAATATATATATGGTAACAAATCGACAAATACTCATATTCAGTAAAATGATATATAAAGATTCAGATGCAGTATACATATTTTAAGTATTTAATTTACATTATTTTGTGGATAAAATATACCATAATGCGTGGTATGATATTTGAAAAAATAAATAATAAAATGTTATGAAAAAATTAGATTTCAAAATTTTTAGTATTTTTATAACATATTATATTTCTTTAATATATAATATTTTCTAAAATTCTAAATAATTTCTAAATGTGTATACAAATATATATGTATAGACGATAAGAAAATTTTAAACAAGTCATGATTGGTGTATATTTTTGTATTATTTCATATTTCTATAACATTTTTGTTATATTTTTTATACAAAAAAATTCATATAGCCAAAATATACTTCAACAATTCTCTGAACATTTTCTATTATATCGCGTACGTACATGCATGCATAGAGCATATTTATACAATAGAGAGTTTTGAAAATTCAAGTACATACTCCTATATACTATACTATATATATATTATATATTTATATACATGTATACGTATACGTATAAAGAAACACGATTATTTTCAAAGAAAATACAATACAATATGTATACCCATCATATTGTTATTAAATAAAAAATAAAAAATTTTATAATATAAAAGCTTATACAATATTTTGTATTTGATATAAATAAATATATATATAGAAGATGTTTATAATTAAAATTTTACTGCAAAAAATATAAGCATTATAAGATTGAATATACATATTATAGTATAATTGTTCAAATAATTTCATTTTTTAAATATAATAATTAAAAACGCATATTAATTTTGTATATATAATACATTGTATTTTCAATTCATATATAGATAAAACAATAATAAAATTATGTAAAATTATTATAATTATTTTTTCTGAATAATATTGATATTAAACAATGGAAATCATTAATATATACAAAGACGATTTTTATTTATTTCATTACGCAAATAAATTTAATAAAAAAAGCCACTCAAAAGTAACTTACAATATTCTTTTTGTATTATTACAAAGCGAAAAAAAACGAAAAGTGTTTAGAAATTTTCTTATATACATTGATGTTTTTCAATCAAAACCAGAATATATAACTTAACTTTGTCTTGAGAAAATAAATATATATATATATATGTTTGTTGACAATTTTAATAACAGTAACAATCAATGTGAAAAAAATATGAAATTGATAAAGGCGTGATAACTCTACATCTCAAGGTATGTACTTTATAAATACAATCGATGGTTTTGTATAGATCCTTCTTTAACTGATCAATTGTCGCAAAAAATCTAACACGAAATAATGGAAAAGCAGGATACAGTTCCGCGTAGACCAATATTAAAATTAATCCAGTTGCATACGTAATCAATAGGATTATATTATTGACACTGTAAATACTTCTGTGTATATAAATATAATTTTAATTATAGTTTACAATAAAGTAAATACACTTATATTTAACAAATATATATACGTATGTAGTAGAACATAGAGAATTTAATTAATGAAACAATCATTTAATTTTAAATACAAATATAATAGATATACATAAATATATAGATATATATAATATAGTATAGGTAAGGTATATTAAGTGTAATAAATTCTTAATACATATATATATCACTTTAAATCGCATTCATTAAACCAATATAAATATCATAACATTTATCATTTCATGTCGTTATACAGACTTTACACACGTAAAAAATTTTATATATACAATTACATAATAGGATACATAAGTAAATGTTATCAGCATATATATAACACAAATTTCTTAGCGTATATATTACTAAATATATATACGACATCGAAATATATATAAGTTAAAATATATACTATACTTAAGAATTATATAAGAGCTTATATAATATAATATTTAAATATATTGTACAGATAGCATCTCTAATACATATTTATAAATATTGTGCATGTGCTGTGTATATGTATATAGACCTCAATATTATTGAAATGGTAGCTTTAGTAGCTAAATTTAGATAAAACATTGGAAAATTTCAATCTCCCCTTGAATAAATTATTCTGCGTAAAGTGAATTAGTAAAGCTTGGATGAGCTTCTAATCGAAATTACTACTAGATATATATATATAGAAATTTATCAATATATACATACACGATGAATTTAATGAAGCAATTCCATATGACTAACAATGAGAATAAGTAAACGTTCATATGTGCCTATATATACTGGATATATACATATACCTAAATTATTATACGATTTTATATGCAATTATCTTTAATTTAAAAAGTAATTATAATATAAGAATAAAATGATATATATCTTCTACTTAAATTTTATACTCACTTTAGTTAAGTGACATTTTAATTCTTCTATATATATATTCATAATGAGAATAATTATGCATGTATAAAGAGATATTTAAAAAAATAAAATATAATGTATATATTTTATATGTATAATACGTCGTGTTTTTATTCATATATATGTTATACTATACCATATAATAATAAGATGATTTTATTTATTCATTTATTTTTTTTTTTTACAAATAGTATTTATGGCATCATAAAAGGTATAAAAGAAAAAATCAACAGAAATTTAATGAAACATAAAATGAATACAACGAAAAAAAAAATGTATAATAAAAGAAAATACCTTATTTTAATTAACTAAATTTATTATATGAATTTTTTGCTGTTGTTTGTAAAATTATGTAATTTATGTTGTTTTATATATTTTCGCTTTGATCATAATATTTATACATATATATACATAACATAATTATATATATTTCTTTTATATGTATAAATGCTCTTTTGTTATGTGATTATATAGGTTTTTTTATGAAAAATTATTTTGTGAAAATGTTTATACATACATATGCAAAATTTTTACAAAATGATCTATCTATATATATATTCAACGAAAAAAATATATATATATATATAGATTAGATCTGATACCAATTACAACCATTTTCTTTACATCGAGATTTAAATTTTTTGTTTATAAAAAACAAAAAAATAATTGTTAAATTAAAGTAATTTTCTTTAAATTGTTCAAATTATAATAAATTTGAAAAACTTTATTTAAACTTCTAATTAAGATAAGAAAAAAACATTAATCTTAATACAATTCTGGAAACTCTAATAAAAAAATAAACATTTAGTTACAGTGTCAATTATCATATAAAAGAATTATTCAAAAATAGTCAAAATGAAAATTTTAGGTAATTTTGTAGAACACTAAACCTATATATTAATTTCACAAAAAAAAAAAATCAGGACATTGCAAACACACAATTTTATATTATGCAATTGAATTTTATATAATAACCTTCTATATAAGTATATGTTTTTAATGGACAATTATATAATTCATAAAATATAATTTAACTCTATATATATACATTTATATATTAATATACCTATATATAGATGTCTAAATACAAAATACATGTTTTATTGTATTCATAATCGTACATATATTCTAAATAACATTAAAATCATACTTTGAAAATGGTATAAAATGAAATAATATAAATTTAATTTCATTTCACATATATAAAAAATATTATATATACTGTGTATAAATACATTTCTATATACGCGTTCTATATTTTTTTCCTCTATATTTTAGAATGCCTTTTTGAAAAATGTGACATTTTAATTTAATTTCAAGGTAACAAAGCGAACATTTTCTTTTCAATATTGGATGTATTCCAAAAAAAAAATGGTTTTACATACCATTTTTTGTTAATATATACATAACAATATATATTTTCCGTACCATCCACCGTCGTTTTATATATATGTATATACGATTGAAACAATAAAAAATAATAAAACACCACTTTGTACGTTTTTTTATATATAGATATATAATTTTTTTTATTATAACACTATCTATATCAATTTTATTCGTACCTAAAAATATATATGTTATATGTATGTATAATTGTATATACATTTACAGAACAAAAATTAGCAATTTTTTTTCCAGTGTTTTATCGATTGTTATTATTATTTCGATTATTATTATATTGGGATATACTTTTTTACCAAATAAACCATGATTGTAGTTATATTATATATACACATTTATTGTGCAATACTTTTATGTAAACTTTTTTATCTATATAATATACCGTCGCGTCAATTATGTATATGATATAATAATTAACATAAAAACCTTTACATATTTTACATATATACGTTTATTTATTTGAATATTCAAATAAATATATGTATTTATTTAGTAAATGGTAGGTTTTTTTCAATCAATTTGAAAAGTATTTTTTGTGCAATGTGTGAAAATATTTTTCGTGATTTTTGAAAGTGATGAAATAATTAAAAAAAATTGATTAAATTCAGCATATATATATAGAAATTGCGTTTAAAATCATACTTACGATGTTCACCCCCAATATTATTATTATTATTATTATTATTATTATTATTATTATTATACAACCCAAAAGAATATAAAATACAAAATTTAATAACACATATTTTTATAATGTGATAAATAAATTTATATTTGAATTGGATTTATATTCAAAATGAAATACAAAAAAAAAACAAAACCAAATGGATATTTGCGGAGAAAATACATAATCATATATCCATATATATATGTATAATAATATCAATATCAATGAATTGCCTTTTTCAATGATTAAAATTTATTCCAAAATACATATGAATTTGAATTGTATACCATCGTTTTATATATATTTTTAGTACTACTCGTATTATTAGTATAACAACTATATACTATATATACTTAATGAATTATAATATATGACACACAATATAATACGCAATATAATTTATATGAAGTTGTACATCATTTATAATTTTTTGATATCATTGTATCAAATCATCGCATGCAGATGATGCATCCGAAATATTATAAATAAATACTCGTATGCGATGCAAAACAATAATAAATGTTGTTTGTTTGGTATGTTTTATTTATTAATTTTATTTTTTATGAATATGCAGTACCATCACTATGGGGGATTTTTTTTTAAAGGGATAGATATAATTTAATAAATGCACGCATATGTGTTGTATATCTATATACATATATGTTTATCGTATTTGAATTCGAATATATAAATTGGATAAAAAAGGGGATTATACGACAATACCACAAATCCCTAAATCATTAAATCAACCAACCCCTCTGATTTCAATTATTCTAAAAATATATATGTGCATATACATTTATATATATATAGAGATATTTTTATATAGAATATTTCATTGAACGCAGTCACTTTGTTATAAGTACATAATATCAATTCATTCATTCAATCATTCATTCATTCATAAGTTTAATGTATATAATAATAAAAAAAACTGCATGATATCAATTTTTATAGATTTATTACACATATCATATGTATATTTATTTTGATGTATATGCCATATATATAGATGAATGAAGTGGATCTATATCATTTTGTGTAAATACGAAAATATATGCACGTAAAGTAGTGAATAAAATTGAATAAATGAATAAATTAATAATAGGGAATATATACATATATATATAGCAAAATCTAATTCAATTAATAATTTTTATATATATATTTGTTTGTTCTTATAAGTAATTGTGTATCATATATATATGCGGAAAATCATATAAATCTATACTGTTTCAAATGTATATATCAAATCAAATAAATTGATATTTTTCAAAACAATATCTTGCAATTATTTTTGGTTTTTAATATCTAATTGAATATGCGAATAAAATTTTCATGCAGAATAATTCAATTATATATAATTTAACTGATTTAACTTTTAAAAATGTCCTTGTCGAAATTATTCTTATACTAAACAAAAAGGTCATTGTTTTCAATCGAATCCAAACATGTATATCGAATTTAAATGTTATGACATTTAAGTAAAACTCGTATATGTTTGTTTACGTAGTAATAACTTCGTGTAATTATATAACAAAAGTCATTTAAACACCGAATTTTTTGTGGTATATATACTTTCATTCATAAAACCATCAAATATTATTTATTATTGGTGTTAACATTAAAAATGTGTATACAAAGAAAATATTTACCGCATATATATACAAAAAATATATAAATTATATACTTGTTGTCTGCGTATATAAATTCAAGAAAATATATATATACTAATATACATGTATATCATAACCGGAAAATACGCATAATGATTCTATAAACAACGCATATATAAATAAAATACATATATTTAAAAAGTACGTAATTAATTTAAGTGTCATAATATTTTTCTCTGGCGCCCTCAAATCATATATCATTAACCAAAATCAGCCAACCCAAAATAAGTTACAAGAAAATTACATATACAATATATACAATTGGAAAGAGAATCTTATATAATAATATATACATAGCATATTTTAAGGGTGTATGTATATGCAGGATGTGTATATATGCGGGTGGTAAAATGAATCACACACAATTTATAAACATATATATATAAAAAAAAAGATAAGACAAAAATAAATAGAAATAAAATCTAAATATGAATACACCATTGTATATACAAATACTGTATATATACGTGATATATAGCTATATAGATATAGAGGAAATAAGGAATCAGAACACAAAATATATAAAGAAACATCAAAAACCGCATATACTAACTGTATACATATTCAAAATATATAAACCAAATTGTGAAAATATATATACCAAATGAATAAACGAAAATATATGTGCTGTTAAAAGAAGAAAAAATAAATGAAAGGAAAATGTATGTATATTTTATATGGATATACAAGCGAAGTGTATTGATGAAAATGAAATTCTTTCTTTTTTTTATATACATATGTATATATACCGCATATATATAAGTAATTTATGGGTCTATAAATATAACAAATTTAAAGAGTCTTTTTGAAAAATTATTATTATATTTTTCTTTTTACTTTTTTCTTGCTTTTTTTTTTCTTGCTGTGAGGTGAGACTTTTAGTAAAATTACCTTTTTGCAGTATATATTTTCTTGTTATTCTATTTTTTTTTATTTTCTATTTAAGTACAATATATATAAAACACGGTCATCAAATCAAGGACTTTATATTCTTAATTTAAATCAAAAATGTAACGTATGTTATTTTTACTTTTTCAAAATATTTTCATGTAAAATTCTGCATCTGGATTCAATTATATTTACCATGAATTCTCAAAAGATTCAAAAGACTGTGGAATAAAGCATTGTGTTTTTTGTTTTTATTGTAAAGATCTATTTTTGGAAACTTTTTATTTGATTACCCTTTATATGTGAGGTGTATCACATAGAAATTCTGTATACTATAGCATATTTTTTTAGTACTTCCATACCTATATACATTGCGGATATGTATATACTCAATATTTATGTTTGTAACATTTCATTAGATGGTAAAAATTAATCAAAATGTATATATATGAATATATGTGATAAAAGAGGACACCTATAAATGATTGTAATAATTTTTAAACAGAATTTTTGTAGATATATATTATACTGTCATCATTTACTGTAAACATAAATTGCATATTAACTAAATATAGAAAACGGTTGGTTTCATAGATGGAAATGGTTCTTTAATTCATCATTTATTCATCTCATTATTATTCTTAGTCTTATATATGTTTTTAGATAGTTTGTCAACTATAATCTCTATTATTTTAAAAAAATTAAAATTCGGCAATATTTAATAACTATATATACATTTATTGAACAGTCTAACATCACATAGGTATAGCGAAGTATATCGGAAAATAGAGCTCCACAACATATACTTTATATTCTTAAATAGAAATCCTTATAACATTTATCACTTTTACATTTTTCTGTATATATATATTCCATATAGTTGTATATAAAAAACGATATATGTATATATAAATGTCAAATATTTTATAAATACAATATTGTGCATATACATTTTAAAAGTTAAATATATATGTACTATATATTTTATGAAAAAAAAAAATTGAATAACATTTAGAATTTTGTATTCTAAAGATATATATGAAATGTATATTATGAAAATTTTATTTATATGTAAAAAATAAATAAATAAAAATGAAACGGAAATGTTTCGTTTTTTTTTTTTTTTTGTATTATTTTTGGTTGGTATATTAATAACACTTGGAATATTATATTTTCTTATATATAAATGATAACATGTAATTTTGTGTATTATATATACCTTTGATATTCCCTTATGATGGTCTTAAATAATAATGATAGAAGTAATATTTATATATTAAAAATTTTAAATATGAATTTTAAATACTGCAAAATGATTTCAAAATTGAATGTTATTTATTATATTATATAGTTCAAATGGAACTACATAAATAATTTAAAAAAATAATAAATTCATTTTTATGCTTAATTTGCAGAGGGCTTATATAGTCTTTAGTATTCATTCAACCGATAACTTATAAAAAAAACATTACTATTTTTTAAATAAATAAATACATTTTTCTTATCGTAAACAAATTATATTATTAACTTGAATTTTATTACACGATAAAATGTGAAATAAAAATTTATAGTTTTAAAAATTTTATTTTTCTTAATTTTCTAAAGGGATCTTCCGGTTTTAATTTCAAATCCATGTAATAATGCATTGGTTTAAATTTGAAAACCAATAAAACGTATAAGCAATGTAGAGGTTTAAATTATATAAGTATATATAATAAAATGTAACATTTCTTGTGTATCCAAAAATAAATTATACGCAATATAATAGTGATAATTAAATTTTCTTTGTTAACGTAAAATTAATTTAATATAATTTAAAATATATTATATATACGAATACACAAAAAAGATATATATAGTATATATATACAAATATATATATATATAAGATAAATAAAGGAAAATGTTTAAAATGAAATTATGTGTAAATGAAAATTTTCAATAACAGGTAAATAACAGCATAACATATAGAGTATGTGTATATACCGAATACGATCTGTATATATATAGCTATATAGTATATTTATTTATATAAAAGATAAATATCTGAAATATTACAAATAATATATTGATAATAATATAAGACATACAATAATATATGTTTGTTTCTACAAATATTTCTAAATTTATACATGTTATAGGTATGTATATATTCGAATTTAAATATACATATCTAAATATATGTAATATTTGCCCACAAAAAGCAATACATATCTATATAAAGAAATAACAAGTATAATTTAATTAGAATTACATTCTACGATTCTACATATTTAGACTATACATGTACATTGTACACATATATAAATAAATATAAATATACTAAATTTTATATTTTACCTATTTTTTTTTTGCACATATATAAATAAATATACATATGATCATTGTTGTATAATATGAATAAAATGAAAATGGGTTTGAAAATGTTATTAGTAACATATGATACAAATATATAGAAAATACTTCATATTTACCATCATCGCATACATATAAAATAAAAGATAATATCCAATTTATATATCAAATATGGATATTTTGAGAGGTAACACTTGGTGTTTTTTGCATTTTTATATAAATAGAATATCATAAATGTACATATATGTATATATAATAATACCTTTTTATTTACAATGAAAATCTCGATATATTACTAAAATATGTATATATATATACACTCGTATAACTACACAATACGTATGAATTTGTTATAAATATATACCATTGACTATAAGGAAATCTTTTTTATTATACACATATTGTTATATGCATATATATAAATAGTCATTCAAATATAATCACAATCGTAATAATAATAATAATAATAATAGTTATAATAAAAAGAAATATACAGAATGTCAATTTTCTTTTTATTGTTATTGTTTTTTAATGAAATTGCAAAACAATAACGTATATTGTATTTGTATATACGTACATATATAAATAAAAAGGTAAATCTGTTCTTAAAACTTTTGTTATAATAAAATATATATATAAATATATATATATAAATAATATAAATAAATACTTCTTTGTATACCGCATATAGTCATATATAAATATATTATTAAATATTCTATTTGTACTTTTATATTATAAAATTGTTATACATTTGAAGTTTTATACATTGCATACATATAATATCATAATATGTATATATAACGAGGTGCCACATAATTTTATGTTTTATTTTATTTCTTTTTATTTATTTATTTATTATTTTTTTTTAACCATATAACATATTGTACTAATAACTTTAACAAATGTTATGGTTTATAATGTAAAAGGTATTTCTATATATAGTTTTTATTGTATATATATATATATATGCAATCTGAAACAGCTTACATATTATAAATACAAGGTGATTACAAAGGATTATTTTGTATATACATATATATCCATCTATATATATATGTTGTGTATATAGGCTTAGAAAATAAATTAGTGTACATGTCGAGGTTGAACCACAATCGAAAGCAAAATAATAATAATATATATAAAAGGTATATGAAAATATATACAGTTTTCCCACAAGGTAATAGACTTTCTCTATATATAGGATGATAGGATACACTCCGTCAAAGGAATCAATAGAACACAACGAAGAGTACTCTATTATTTTAGAAATTATACTTTAAACATTTCCAAATTCAAAGTTTATAATAGATTTTATTCATTGTTTTCTTTTTAGTTTTGTTTTAGGAATTAATATTCGTTACCAGCAAAACAGATTGAATTTCTATACAATATAGTAATATAACGAAAAAAAACTCATGCGGTAAAAAAACAATTAATTTAATGTATATATAAATATATCCAGATTAATTTTGTTTGCAGAGGAAAAAAGAAAATTATATAAAAAAAGAGTAAAAACATATTCAGTTTTTGAAAATACTTATATATATGAATATATAAATAATTTATAAAAGTTTTAAATATTTTTGCACAATATGCATTTTTCATATATATATATCAAACACCAAATATGTAAATATATGAAAAAATGGTAAACTATTTTTTATATTATATTTATTAAAAAATTCTTCAGAAATTGCCATATATACGTTTATAATATTTATGTATGATACCTTTTGCATTCTTCCTTATAAATAAGATGACATTTTTTTAAACTATGTGTATTATATTATATATAATAGTAACGTCTACTCTATATATAAATATAGATATATATTCCAAATAATGTAATCAAAATTATACAAAAAAAGAAAAAAAAAGAAAAATTCCCCAAAAATAAAATACTGATGAAAAAGGCAAAATCTGAAGGTATTCTTTCTTTTTTTGCTTGCTGATGAATAAAGAGGTATAACTGTATATATGTTAAAGTATATAATTGTTAGAAACTATATTATAACATTTATATTATACATATATATACTTAAATTTTGTATAGTATAATATATATATTATATTGTATATCATATAAATAATAAAGGTATAAACATATTGTACACAGTATACGTTTATGGTATGTATATCATATATGTAATTTTTTGTATATGATAATATAATATATGAATGAAAATTTACTATATATATATATATATATATACATACATGTATAAATAATAAGGTTTTGTCTGACCCTTTTAAGCCTGGAAAAGTCAACAATGAAAATAACCAACATGAAGACTTTATTTATATCGCATATAAACTCTGTGTTTATAGACTCTTCGACAATATTATATATACACTGTCACAAATACAAAATACAAAAAAAAAAAAATAAAAATAAATATTATATATACCAATACAAAGGAGAAAATATTAGAGAATACCAGATTTTTCTTTCTTATAACAATATATATATATATATATACATTTTATATAAAATAAATGAATGAAAATGTATAACTATTCTATATGTCCTCGAATACATACCATATATACAATGTGTTTTATATATATATACATATATAAATTGTACATAACACAGATTAAATTGTTAGAAAAATATTTAACAAGTATATTATATATATTATTATGATAAAATGAAAATATGATGGTGTGGTAATTATTCGTTATAAAACCATATTTACCACTTCACTTGCCTATATATTATATACACTTGCTTGTTACATATAAGTACAAAACAGTGCATATATTCCACAAACAAGCAAGCAATATAAATTTAAAAACTTTTTATAATATATTTTCACCGGGGTTTTAAGGAACAATTAATCGAATTGAAAAATATAAAATCATAAACAGGATTCGTAATTTAATCTATAATTGTTGTTAATAGATATTATTTAAAGATATATTTTAAAGAAAATATTAAAATTTATACTTTAATATTAAATTTAAAATCTTAATATAGCAAAAAAATGATGAAAAATATGATAAAAAAAACAGTTGTGCATAAGATATAAGCAAAAATGTATTCATTAAAAGAAAATTTAGAGTATATGTGGTCAATCTATATAATGTGTATTAACAAATATTAACCAAAAACAATATATAAAAAAAATAAATAAAATAAACCGAAATTAATCCTGGTGGAATGTGAAATATATTCAAGAATATTATCATTATATATTATGTTTATATTATTATGTAACAGAGACATAAAATTTAGATATTATCCTTATATGCATATTTATATATATATATATCTATTTTTCTTCACATGAAAACGCTTGTGTGTCTCGGTTATTTATTATATATGTTCTTATAAGAAATTCTGTATAAATAATAAGAAAAAATTTACATCCGTGCTTTTAAGATATTGTATATAAATATATATATATTAAATGGTGTTGTATAAAAGGAGACGGTTTGAAAACAACATAACGATTGTAATATTAAAAAGATATATATACATTTTTTTTATATAATGTATGCTACGATGCATATATTTAAGAAATTTTATAAAACTTTTAACCATTTTTGGTTACAGCTATATATATGTTTATCTGTATATATAGCTCATTCTGCACCATATTCCATATAACATATATTTCCCATATGCTATATAAGAAGAATATATATATATGCATACATAAAAGGTTTATAAATTCAGCCATACATATAAATATATATTCTCTATATTTATAAAAATATATATACATGATACGGTGTATTCAAAAAGTTATCAAATTTACAAGATTATTAATGATTTATTATTAGGTGAATTTTTGATAACAAATTTTTTGTAGCTCTGAGGCACTTTAAACTTGCATAGATCATTGGAACAAATGATTAATAAATGATTTAAAAAAAAAGTGTTATAAATGAAAAAATTATCAGTCCTTATCGTTTAAGGTTAAGGGGTTTTCATGGCTCGTTACTGCATTTAGCATATCCTCATATAGCAATCCTATATAAAATAAACTAATAAACTATTTTTATCACCCTATTGTATTAGATATATGATCAAAATAAAAATAAAAAATTAAAATATATATTATATAATGTTGTATATTGTATCAAATATAAATGCTTAAGGCATATAAAACATTTATTATTCTCTTATATATTCAAATATAAATATACATTTTGCAATATATTATCGGATATACTACGCTGCTACATATGTATAGTATATACAAAATAATATAACACATAAAATTATTTATTTGCGGTAATACAAAATAATTATAAGGATTTGTTAATAATTTTAAATGTATTTTGAATAAGTTTTAAAAGTATATATAAATAGAAAAATTGTTCAATTATCGTGCAATTATATATTATTTGAAATGTGTGCAGTAAGAATATATATTATATATACTATATATAAATATAATTATATAGACGTTTTCTTTAAAATAAATTAAATATTACATTAAATTGTATATACCATGTTCATCCATTCATGATCAAATGTATATATACAAATACATATATATACGATGAATCAGAATTTAAAATGTATTTTTTGTGTATATTGCAACAAATAATTTGTATGTAATTTAAATACTTTTTAATTAGTTAGTTATACATAATTCCATCAACGGGAATGTGGAACATACATCAAGATTTGTTTTTTTTTTTTGCATTTCAAACAATCATGAAAAATTATAAATTGCTATAGGAACAAAAACTTAATTTTGTGAAATTCTTGTAATAGATCTTTTAACAAACTACTTATATTAACTAACCGCATAATGTGGCTTATCAAAGTATATATTCAAGATTTGAATTTTTTATTAAACACATAGTTTTATGATAAATGCATGCAGTGCAACCCCATAGAAAAGTCAATGATTAAAACGGAGTAAATTATTGAAAATACATAAGAATCAAGCTCATGGTATATAAAGTTAATTTATATAAGATGAAATTGTTCCTTCAACACTATATATACAAATATTTATTTGCAATACATTATTTGGTATTTGGTGGGATTCAATATATGCATTTCGTCTGCTCTTTTCATTGAATAACAACTTATAAATGTATAAAATTAATATACAGGTTATTATTGATATTATATATAGATTTCTATGGAATTATCAATTTCAAATAAATATGATTCCAAACATTTATATTTACATATAATATTAAATTATTCAAAACATTTTCATTGTATCTGATCACGCATTTTAAAGAACTTCCCCAATTATATTTAATTTATCTATATATTATATATAGTATATATAAATAAGTTTTAAATGTTTTTTTATTGTTTTTCATTTTTAGTAAATGTAAAATAATTAAATTTTATTCATTTTCTTTTGCATATGCTGTATATATAGAAGATATAGTGAAAAGTAAATGGCAATAAAAATAATTGTTGTTTTATTTTACTATATATACCAATAATGTAATTGTTTATGTAAAAAATTTATATTTTTAAATTTCATATACTTTTTCTCCCGTATGGATATAAAACTATACATATTTTGTTAGTTTTTTGTTTTAAATTTAATTTTAAGTTATATATTTGAAAAATATGTAAATTACATTTATGCATGCGAAAATATATGACTGGAATACACTTAAATATACTCACATATAACATATATTTAGCGTTCAAATGTATGGGCGAATTTAAATAGGTGAAATAAAAAGAAAAAATAAAAGAAAATTTGTAGATATTTTTATAATATGATATTTCATACAATAAATAATTATATTATTATATTGTATGATTGGTTAAAAGTAAAAAGAAATATGAAATAGTGCAGTATATATATACATCTTTAAACTGGCACAAATGTAATATGTAGATAGCTATTATAGTTATATATAGACACATATAACTGCATTCAATTTTCCAAGGGATTAAGTTTAATGTGTTATGCGAGTATATAAGACAAAAAAAAAGTGTTATATACATATATATTATATTTATACAATATAATATATATTAAGGATATATATATATATATGTTTATGTATTATATACATATATGAAAGAAAATTTAGTTTATTCGTTAAGTTTGTTTTAAACTTTAAACTTGATATATATATATAAGTTTATCTATATATGTGTATTTATTTACTTTATACTTTATATTATGAATATGAATACAGTTTAAGTAAACGTTTGTGTATATTAACAAAAATTTACGTTGATAAATTCAAAACTAAACATTATATATTATATAGAGAATATATATATACATATAAACGATATTTAATTTCAATATTATAATTGAAATTTATATTTTATATATATATTTAATATGCTGTGTTAACTATAAATTCATTCATTTATATAAATATATGCATAATGAAATGAATTTTATCGGTATAAACTCGATATTTATATGTATGTATATAACTCAATGTTGATATGGATAGAAAAAACATCTGCTTTAGATTTCAATAAAATGTGTATTTTATTTAAATATTTACAAAAACAAGGATTAGAGTCTATTATATAAATGATACTGTTTGTAAATTAATGTAATCTACTATATATTTTTAATACTTGCGACGAATATATTTAAAACTAACAGCATCAAATATTATTACATCATACATATGAATTAAAATAAGAAACAAAAACATATTAATATACTATATAGCTATATATTCAGCTCTCATTAATTTCTTATATTGATTTAAGTGTATACATAATACATCCTATAAATAAAGTTTTAAAAATAATAAACTATATATAGATCATGTTTTATTTATATATGGATGGATATATATAATAAAATATAAAACCATTATATAATATTTAATGTTTAACTTAAGACATAACCAATATTTATCTAACTATATGTATATAAATGTATAGATAACTATATAATATATATTTTTATGTGCAATGAATGTATGGAAAAGTGTGATTATATTTTTAATTTATTTACTTATATCTTTCATATATAAACTAATAAATTTTTGTATTTTGTATATATAGTAACGTATAATTTTGTTTAAACATAAAATTAAAAGCTAATATTGTCATACAATAATTTTTTAATATAACATTTATATATACTATATCATTTTGACCAATGCATGATCAAAATATTAAATAAGATTTTAAGATTACGAGTACTATATATAATAAGTATATTTCGATGTGATAAAAAGGATATATAAACAATTGCGGTTAGTTTTATTTTAAGTTGTTATAGTTTTATTTTACAGATTTTTAAAGGGAGATATTTTTGCGAAACCTATATAGAGCTATATAGTTTCTTTTTATTTTCATGACTAAATTTCATCATGCTACACACGGGATCACGCAACATGTCGGAAAATTGTTTTTTTTTTCTCAAAATATTGGAAAATTTTATGGAAAACCACGCAAAACTTTGATTTGGTCATTTGATTGTTTTTCCATTTACCTTATTTCCATTTTTTCCCCATAATCAACAAATAAACTCCTCTATAAGAATCGCATAGAATTTATATGGGTGGGTGGTTTATGTTTGTAAATAAGTGTTTTTAAAATGTATACCATAAAATTACAAAAAAAATATTGAATTTCTGATTATATATCGAATATTTTATAATATTTCGATCTTCTTCTATATATAGTCAGTGCTAAATGTATAAACTGTATTAATTTAATATAGTATAAAAGAACTCTTTAAAAACGTATTATTATTATTATTATTCGATATACATACATATTTATTTTATATTCATTTTAGAAGAGTTTTGAGAAAAATAAATATAATTTTATATATAAAATACACAAAGTTTTTTCTTCTTTTGTATAATCGGATATATAAATAGTAAGAAAAATATTTATTTTTGCAAATATAATCAATAAATATAAAAATATTTGTTGTGAAATTGAATTTAATATGATATCTCTAATGGATGATGCGATATGGTTCTTTCATTTTGTATTTTGGTATCTATATATGTATGCATATATTAAATAAAAGAAAAAACGCTTGAAAGTCCCTTATTCAACAATAATTTTAAATTTTTAAGGATATCATTTTTTTTTTTGTATTTTTGCTTATAGTATATACAGATATAAATATAATACACAAAACGATTGCATACTCCTATTGTCTACATATATTGTACCAAAACAATATGTATACATGTTATTTAATGATACACATTCGGTGTGTATATTATATTTATTATGTGTATATCAAGCATTATTGTTTAGATCTGTATTTTATGTTAAAGTGATAGCATGATAATTTATTATATGGTTCAGCATTTTCTGGTATTTATACATGTATATAAATATAGGTAAAAAATAAAATATATATAAAAACCTAGGATATTATATCATGTTTTTTACATAAACTAAATATATAAAAATATATAAGTATGTAACGTCAACTGTATTTTATACAAAAGAAACTCAAATAAATTATAAAATACTAATATATATATATATATATATGCTGTTCCGGTATTCGTTATATATATACCATACAGATATATTCGTTCTTTGAATGAATGACTGTGAAACATATATATCCTAAAAATTTAAATATTTTATATAAGTATGTTTTTTATATGAATATAATACCATATTATTGTATATAAGCATTACATAAAAACTATATGTATATTTATTTTTGTACTATTTACACAAACATAAATAAATAAATATCAATTAAAGTCAATACATAATTTATTTATTAAAAGAATTGATATATTATACATATATATTTGATATTAAATTTATTGTATACACACTAAGCGTATTTAAAAAAAACCTTCGCCTTCGGGATCTCGCAAATGTCTTTATCGTAATCCTTCATCAATGATGGTATATGAAATAGAAAGCAACAAAAAAATTCCCAATTTATATATACATATATAGAATATAGAAATGAATATATAGAAATATATATAGAAATGTTAAATAGCATAATGCAATTTGAAGTGGTACATATAGAGAAAAAATGTTGAATGACCATTTATTTTATTATATATTTTTATAATTACATTGAAATAGCAATTCAATATATTAACGATATCCGAACACAGATCGCACATATAAATCTCAAAAATGCATGTCATATTGGATGACTTTTACTTTTATCCCACAATAATATTTTTTAGAAAG
The DNA here is from genome assembly GCA_958336335.1 of Dilophus febrilis. Lineage (NCBI taxonomy): Eukaryota > Metazoa > Arthropoda > Insecta > Diptera > Bibionidae > Dilophus > Dilophus febrilis. The sequence continues at coordinate 42,785,204 of OY284468.1, forward strand.
TTTATATGATGCCATTATTATAAATTTGCCGTAATCATCCTTAAGATGCTTTATATTTCAATATTTTGTTTGAATTTTTGTTACACTCAATGTACGAACAAAATATATCCAGATAGATGTTAAAAATATATATCTCGTAATAAATTATATATATACCTTTGATATATAAACGACAATATGATATAAACGATACATATATATATTTTTTTTCAGTATATAAATATACAAATGCATATGTAGGATTTCAATGTATATAAATATATATGAAATAGAATAAAATAAATATTACTATTCATCAGGATTAAGACTTGTCCGTTTTTTTTTCTTTTTTCTAAATGTATATAAAATTTTTGTAGTTTGTGTTATCCTGTCCCTTATATCTATATGTATGTATGACAATATATTATTTATATACAGAGATTTATTTGTATATATATTCTCAACAGATGTATAAATGTTACATTTCGTAAATATATGATGATGTACTGCGTATACAATCTATATGTCTATATCTATATATACGTAGGTATTTAATATACGACACGTATTATTATATATATTATATCTGCGTTTAATAATATAAGCTAAAAGTAAATATTTACCAAAAAACAGTTTAAGATATACTATATGTAAATATATATATCAACAGAATATATATAAATATATATAGATATAAATAAATGTATTTATTTCACATGTAAATGAAAATGATATGTATCTATATATTTATAGTGTATATGATATAAATAAATTAAATAAATAATTTTCCTGACAAACGCAGAATGTACATTACTATATGTGTTATATATATTCATAGATATATATAGAGAAAGGTATTTGTATTCCAAACGCAGACACAATCTTAAATTAACAATTAATTTTTTTGTTTAAAGTATGAAATCGTTTGTGTATATAAATTTTCGCTCAAATAATATATATGCGGGGATCTAAATAATAAATGACATTTTATTTTTATAATTGTATACATATAATATTTCACAAAATCTAACACGACACATAAATAATTGTCGTACGTATTAAAACAGTATAAGTTTTTCGAATGTCTATATTTATAGATTGAATACATTAAATTATAATATTTTGGATCAATTTCTTTGATATATGTTTGTAAAATTTTAGTGATTTTGTGTATATAAATATGGGCATATATAAATTTAAGATATATATATGTATAATCCTCTATTTATCAATTTCCGTATATATATATATAAGTTTATATATAAATTGTTTATATATAAATTGTTATATGGGCCGCATCCAAGGTTGGGTTATGTAAAATTGATTATTATACGTTTTAATCAAACGAAAAATGTATTTATGTTAGGCACAAAGCGTTAGGGTACGAGAAATTCTGCGGTTAAACTGAAACCGTACGTTTTTTCATACATATGTAATACTCTAAATTGATCGATTTCTATTAAGATAGATTATAGTCCATTGAAAAGAAGAAAGATTGGAAATTGTAATATATGGAAATTGTATAATAATAAAACTAATATAATTATACTAATTTGAATTGTTTTTATATAGAAAAAATTAGATTTTCCTATTATTTCAAAACCAAAATAACATCTCATTCATCTATTATTATTTAATAACAATAATTATAATTTTATTATATACCATTTGATGATTGTAAACATTTCCATATATAGTTGAGTTTGAATAATTCATTATAATATATATATACCTATATTAATATTACCGCACAAATATATTTATTTCATATTATTAAAAAATTTACATCAATCTATATAGAGACGTACGCGAGTCTATATATGCATATATGAAATGTGTATAATAAAGCAATATAAATTTATACCACCATTTAGTATTTTTAATTTGAAACAATTCCATTTGTATAACATTATATATACATATCATATATACGCAATACAGGTGTATTAATATACACATCAACCGTGCATTTAAAACACTTATTTTATTTCATTATTGGTTGATGTAAATGCATGAAGTTGGAATATCTGAAATATTATTTATAGAGAAAATATCGTAAATGAAAAAGATTAATAATTTTTTTTTTCATAACTTATTCATATAAAATTATGTTGTTCTTAAATTATAGATTCGGGATTATGTCAAACAAATATTAATATAGATTAGTTATAAATATATAGAGTACAAGTATGAAAATATCATATGATTAAGGAAATAGTTATATCAATAATCTTTTCACATACACACAGAGATGTTTTTGTCTTTCTTTTTCAAAAGTACAAATAAATATTCAACATAATTTAAATTAAAGTGAGTGTCGTTACGCATTTATAAATTATAAATATATTAAACACGAATTAGTTGTTATATTTTTTTATTTTATATATATATATATATATATATTGCATGTGGTTTGATTTCGTTCGTTTACATGCGGTTGAATTTTTTTTTTTTTGGTAAAATATAATCAAAATGTAATAAATAATTTGCAAAATAACATAAAGTTTCACGCACCATATAATACGATCAAAGAACAAATTATATCCTATATATATATATATACGGATATGTATATATATATTAAATTAAAGCCAATACACATAAATATGCTTGTTAAACCAAAAGATGTTAGGATAAAATATTTGAATGGATATATATATGTAATATATTTAACATAATATATAAAGATGATAAAAAATTCACTATATATATAATATATATATTATATTCACATATCATAAAACCATTTTGTTCCCCTTGTTTTTATCGCACAAACATTTTCCTTAATAGTATTTTGTTGTACATAAAACTTTAAATGTGATTTGAAAATCCCCCATATGCAAAAGTTTTATGTATGTTTATAGCGATGTTTTGCTTCAGTAAACTAATAATATACAGATATATATGTATATAAATATGCAGATAAGATACGTCGTATAAATGGATATGTATACAAGAGTATATAAAAAATTATTATATATATATACATGCATTGTCATTTAAATTTGAATGCAAGTATATACGGAAGGAGCATATGAGCATCTTCTATATTTATAGTGGACAATTGTTGAAAACGTTTTGAATATATATATATTGAATTTTATCAAAATTTACATACATGTTTTCATTTACATTTTCCTTACTGAATTGTTAAATTTTTTTTTATTTAATATTGTTATAAAGATTAATAAATATCCTTATAAAAGAATTCTATAAGTATAGTTTTATATATAATCATATATGATCGCGGTTATGTAATTTTCTTATAACATTATAATATCATATAGTGATTTTTATTAAGTGTATGTCTGAACTATATAAAATATTTTTTTTTTAAATTGTAAATTTCACGGTAACACTATACAGAGAAGAATATATATTTATTATGTTAATCTGAACCTGAACCAAAAAAAATACTATTTCTTTTCATATTATTTTTATCTGAACTTGAGTTTTTTCTTCTTTTTTATCAAATTAACCGAATTAGCATGATTTTGTTGAAATACTTTGCTATATTTTCGTATTCACATTTTTTGTTATATTTGTTTAATAATTGTTTTAACACAATTTTTACATATATATGTATATAAATAATATTTTATATATTTATATAAGAAAAAAACCTTTTTCATTCAAACCATTGAATATGCGATATTGTGTGAAAGTAATTTTAAAATATATATATATATAGGACTAAATTTTATATATGCGGTTATCATATTCTATTTGCAGATGTACGATTCAATGAATTTATATAAACGTGCAAGTATTCGGTTATTCAAGAATATTCTACAGAAAGTGTAATGTATTTTTTCTGTGATTTTTTAAGAATGCTAACCATACAACAAATTGAAATCATCTGTTATGGTTTTGTTTTTATGCTCAATGTGTTGACATTATACGAATTTGTTCGTTTTTCTAACGATTAATTTTCAATTGTTTCAGAATTTCCAAAAAAAAAATATCAATCAATTTCTTGATCGGATAGATAGAGTTCCAATAGACTAATTTTCCAATAGAATTTACAAAGGGTGCCAAGTATGATTGTGTATATAATAATGCAAATTTCTTCAAGATTTTCATGATTTTGAAATGAGATTTGATTGTATTTCATCTGAGATTTCTTCTGTATTTCAAGCATACAGATATATATATATATATATTATATATTATCCTTGATAGAATACATATATAATATATTAATATACATTTTACCCCCACAAACATTTCTTATCGCGGGTAGTACTCCAGACGATTCGCCTAGGTGATAAATTTATCGCGTAAGATATCGCATTTTTATCGCGTACGTTACCCACTACGTATAGAGAATGGGACTCTTCCGTGATACGACTGGAAGATAAATTGGCGATATCGCGAGGAAGATAAACTAGCGATACGAATGCGATATCGCCAGGACGATAAATTGGCGATACGAATGCGATATCGTCAGGAAGATAAATTGGCGATACGAATGCGATATCGCCAAGAAGATAAATTGGCGATACGAATGCGATATCGCGAGGCAGATAAATTGAGACATACGGCAAGTTTATACGATAACCTGAAAATTATAAAAATATAATAATGAAAAATAAATATAAATTTATAATAATGAAATTCAATATAGACATATAGTATATTACAAAAAAAAACATCGATATATGCGACAAAAAACTTCAACTTCTTTCACTGTTCAATTTAAACTGATATATTACATTTAATTTTATACTTATTTGCATATATATCGCACAGAAGATAAAAAGAAGATATATTTATCGCGAATTTATCATCAAGAAGAAAACAAACAAACAAACAATAAATAATAATATATTATCGTCATTTTATCGACTGGAAGAGAAATAGAAGATAAATGTGTATCCGTATCTTTCTTTTTATCACCAAAGAGTATCGCTATCGTATCGCATTTTTATCTTCCGTACGATATCATTCAAGTGTTAAAACAACGATAAATTGGCGATATAAATATCGGCTAGAAGATATCGCCGCGATATCGTATCGCCGATTTATCTTCCAAATGTTTGCGGGGACATATCCAATAATATATATAATATACATATATAGAAAACATATTGTATTTTAAATATATTGAAAATGTTCATATATATTTCTATATATGTTATGTAGTAATGTAATTTTAAATTGTAAATCGTGGTTTATAGAGATTTTATTCATATATAAAATAAAACATGTGTATAGAAAATATATAAGATGTATTTCTGAATTAAATGCAAATATATATTCTATTATATATATACATTTTAAAATATTTATATATGTTTATGTATTTATATATGATGAAATTGTTCAATTAATGTTAATATTTATTGAGATGATGAAGAAAACGCCTCTTTAAGAAATTTAAACGTACATTGAATTTACATTTATATATATATATATATTTTCCTTTATTTATTATCAAACATATACAGGGTGTCCCAGTACAGGGTGCCAACCCGAAACAGGCAGGTTCTACACCTCATTTCCAATCAAAAAATGTATGGCGACCCCATGTCTATCTGCCTTGGTTTTCGAGCTAGCCCGAAAAAATGATTTCGTTGAAGTTCAAGGTAGTACGTAGATGTTATTTACCATATCTCAGCAACCACTTATCGGAATCCAATAATTATAACCTTGTTGGAAAGGTATTTTAACTATCTATAACTGTTTCTAATAACACAAACATCGGCGACAACTCGTTTTCATGCTATAGCTGGTCAAACACAAGAAATTTCAACGGCCTCAAATATTTTTGTTATTTTGCAAGCCGAGAACTATAGAACTTTTATGTTTATCAGCTGTCGGTTTTTAGAAAAACTTCTTTGATGTTTTAGCTTTAATTTGATGTTCAAACTTTTAAAATATGTCAACTCGTCTTAGAGATATGACGAAAATAATATTGAAATATGACGAAAATAATGCAAATTTTTCAAAAATTTAAAACACATTTATTACATTGCAAAGTTCAATGTACTGTTGTTATCGCGTTATCTAGGTAACATAACTTCAAGGGATTGCAATTAATTTAATGGTTACTTAGAAATAAAACAGTTAAATCTATTACCGTCATAAATTCATTCAATTCTTTTGTTTTTTGTGCTACATCTCTTCGGCATTTGTATGTAACATTGTTTTACGTTTAATATTCATTAGAAAATTAAGTTTGTTTTATAAAGAATAATTCGGAAGTTTGAACAGTACAGTAAAACAGTAAAAAATAAATTTCAAAAGCACCCATCCAAATTGGTGTAAGTAAAAACTATGCATAACGTGCAATGAAGGCTGCTGGTTTACATCCTTATCATTTGCAAAAAATTCAAGCACTTAAAGAAATAAACTACGTCCCCCGAATAACTTTTTGTGATTGGGTGATTCGTAGTTATGAACAAGATCCCAGGATATTAAATCAAATTTTATATACGGATGAAGCAATGTTCACACGTGAAGGGATATTTAATACTAAAAATAATCATCATTGGTTAAAGGAAAACCGGCATTCAGTTCGGCAACACGCATTTCAGGAACGAATAGCAGTCAATGTATGGGCAGGAAAGATTGGAAATCAATTAATTGGTCCATAGTTTCTACCTGGGCGACTGGATTAAGATTCATATTTAGTTTTTTTGCGAAATAGGTTATTCGATTTACTCGATGATGTTAATTTAACTGATTTGCGATTCATTCATTTTCAACATGAGGGTGCGCCCCCACATTTTGCTCGAAGTGTAAGAGAACACTTAAATGACACATTCGGTCAAAGATGGATTGGAAGAAATGGCCCATTAAATTGCCACCACGGTCGCCAGACCTCACACCATTAGATTTTTATCTATGGGGGTTTGTAAAGACATGGTTTATAAAACACCAGTTCATACCAGCGAAGATTTAATGAATGGCATTAATAATGCGTTTGAAGTTTTAAAAATAATCCGAATCAAACTCGATCGGCTACTAGGGTAGTATTAAAACGGTGTCGAATATGTCGATCACATAATGGACCCCATTTTGAACAATTTTTGTAGTAAAAATTTAAATTTAATTTAATAAATATGTTTTAAATTTTTGAAAAATTTGCATTATTTTCGTCATATTTCAATATTATTTTCGTCATATCTCTAGAACGCGTTGACATATTTTAAAAGTTTGTACATCAAATTAAAGCTAAAACATCAAAGAAGTTATTCTAAAAACCGACAGCTGATAAACATAAAAGTTCTATAGTTCTCGGCTTGCAAAATAACAAAAATATTTGAGGCCGTTGAAATTTCTTGTGTTTGACCAGCTATAGCATGAAAACGGGTTGTCGCCGATGTTTGTGTTATTAGAAACAGTTATAGATAGTTAAAATACCTTTCCAACAAGGTTATAATTATTAGATTCCGATAAGTGGTTGCTGAGATATGGTAAATAACATCTACGTACTACCTTGAACTTCAACGAAATCATTTTTTCGGGCTAGCTCGAAAACCAAGGCAGATAGACATGGGGTCGCCATACATTTTTTGATTGGAAATGAGGTGTAGAACCTGCCTGTTTCGGGTTGGCACCCTGTACTGGGACACCCTGTATATCGTACAATTATAAATAGATGGGAAATAATTAATTAATTAATCAATTTTATCGTTTTCCGTATACCAAATACACAATTCGTTTGTATATGATATGAAATCTTATAAACTAAATTTAGTTTAAGTATATATACAATTATACATATAAATGTATATAATTATAAGTATTAATACGATATAGAATTTTGTGTTTAAAGTATGCAATTTAATCAAACATATATAGAAAATTTAAATGTACATATATATATATATATTAGCATATACAATATATTGTATAGTAAATTATATATATCGTATTACAGATATATATATACATAAGTATACTAATAAAATACGTATTGATTTATATTTATATATACAATATATATACAAAATATAAAATTTAAACAAAAACCACATTAGTTAATATAATATGAATTGAAAAATTTTCTATATATGCATCATGCAAATCAACTATACATACATATGTCTTAAGAGGAATTAAGTATGTATACAGAGAGTATAAAGATTCAGGCAATCATCACGCTGTTAAAATTTATTGGTACAATTTATCTGGTATTGTTTTAAAATCTATATTATATATTTGAGTGTATAATTATTTATAAATAGTTTATATAGCAAATATACGAAAAGGATTTTAATTTTTTATCAAAAGAATTGTATATGTAGATTCTGTAGCTCATTCTATAATATCAGTTTGACTGTACATTTTTCATTTTTGACAGTTATTTCAGCTTCTTTTGTTTTTTATATATTACGACCAGATGATGAAAGAATAAACAAAAAGATAATTATCAGAACTTTAATAAAACATATTAAAAGTATCGCATATTTGTAGCACAGCCAGAATTATTATATGTCCCACTTCTACTATTACGAAATTCATTTAAATAGTCATCTATTTTCTTGTGATATTAGTTCCTTCTTAGCAATTCCTTAAATTTCTTTTCTTAATATTATGATAAGATAATGAAAAAAAGCGACTGTTATAAAAACATATCAAAAGGTCAGATATTTATATAAAATAGAGGATTTCCTATTCTTATTGAAGAAGAAGTTTTCTATATAACATATTTTGAAATTCAATTTAAAAACTATTAAATTAATTTTATTTTTTGTACATATATATTTAAATAAATTATATGAAAAGTTTATTTATTTTTTAATATTGATAGTAAATAGAATTTTAATAATTTAACAAAATAACATTTATATATTCAATAAATAAATATAATAATATATTGGTGTTTTCTAAACATTCATATATATGGTATATATTGAAAATTTATATAATTTTGATATGAATATTTTATATTTACATAATATAATAAATAATATATATATACATATATAAATATATCAAAATCATAAATAATATAATTTTATAAAATATTTTGATAAATATTGACCGGAAAATTAATTTCCGGTTATATACAGACTTCATTTGATATGCAGATATAATATATATACATCCATGCATATATCATGAATATATACATATATATATAAATTATGTGTGATTTCCAAATGAAAACATTTGTATATTATTTATATGATATCCGAAACACTGTTTCTGTATATTGTATATATATATATTTATATATCTATATTAAGTATATTTGTATACTATTTTGTATATATAAATACTTATTCCAATGTTATAATAATCATAACTACTATATATATATATGATTTTCAAATACACGAGATTATGCGAGTAGATATTTTTAACCACATAAACTATGGTGTTGAACAATTTATTAATATATTTTGATTTTTGATATTCCCAAACGTTATATATATATATATGTGTATAGTTGTTAACATTATATTGTAAAAATAATTTATTTATTTATGCTTACTCTGGCACAAAATAATAATAATAATAATAATAAATATATATGCATAAAATTTTATATGGATAAACTATATACAAAATTGATATGGTTTTCATAACTATTACTATAAAATTATATTAAATTCAATTATATATGTCATCTCGTATATACAAATATTTCTAATGCTCTATTAATATTATATAGTTGTTATATTGAATGTACGTACATGAATAAAATTGAATAAAATGTTAAAAATATTTTTCAATAACAACTGTGAATATAATATTCTATAATATATTATTATTATATATAATTATAAATAATAATGCATTTATTAAACGATATTCTGTACATATAATTATATATCTATATATATATATATATATATGTAGTGACAAATATTTTTCGGATAATTATATTAATAATAATAATTATTAATATATTATTGTAAATATTTTATGTAAACATTAATTAAATTTAATAAAATAAAAAATATATTGACCCAATTATAATTAAATTTTAAATCATATATATTTTTAATACAATATATTATTGATAATTTAAAATAAATATATTTAAAATGGAAATAATATGAGTATTATTATTATTTTTACTATTTTTTGCTATTTCTTTTTATATAGAATTTCCATTACATGTGTCAAAAATGGTGTTTTAAATGTTTTTGTACTAAATTATTCCATCAATTATGAATAACTAATAAAATTAAAGTGATGCGAATAATTTGACTATTTGTCAAACATAGGAAGTTAGTCTAATAATCTTTGTGATTAATTTATTTTCCATAGAGTTAAAAAATCATATATAAAACTTAATCATATAATATACAATTTTTGAATGGGACGGTTTCTAATATAACATCCTGTATAGAGATACATTTTTTACAAATGCATATGTCGTCTATATATATCATATGATATGTTATTCATTCATTGATGCATGTATAAATGTATATATATATATAACGCATAAATATATTTAATATATAATTATTATAGTAATTAATTAATACATATATATTTTTATTTTTTTGTCGTAAACTTACACTGCATATATAGTACACTAATTTGGTATAGAATTACGTATTTAATTTTCAATAATATATTCATTTAAATATATATACATTTTGAAATACGAATATAATATTATATTCATATACATATGTATATTATATAATGTTGTTGGTATATATATAAAAATAAATATATAAATATTCAATTTGATTAATTAAAAAAGATACGATTTTATCCATAACATTTACATTCATTTTTACATCAAATTTATGTATACGCTATAGGCTTGGGTCGGTCGCGAACGACCTGTACATTTCGAACGAATCAGACATGTGACTCAAAAGACTCGAGTCAGTTATTTAATATTATACCGGTCATGTGATACCGAGTCACCAAGTTGTTTCGCTTTACTTTACATTTGTATATACCATTATATACTATACGATCATAGGTAGTCGTCAATGTACACTTTTAATACTGTCGCAGTTTTGCAATATTATATATATAGAGAAAAATTATAAATAAAGTATAAGTTAATAATCATCATAGTCATGATCATCAAATCATTTATGTCTTTTACTATTGTATATTTGTTTTGTTTATATTAACCAGCATTATTTCTCTTTCATGCTGTTGGTATTTTTCTTTTATTGTTTATAGCCTTTATTTGTATTTTTGTATTTCTGTTTTTTTGTGTTTTTTTTTGTATATAGAATAGTAATATATGCGTATTAGTTTATCAATATTATATGATTATATTATAGACAAAACGTATATATTATTTTATTTTCATGCGTTTCGTATGTCGTTCGTTTGGTATGACCCGTATGTTTGGTATGACTTGTATGTTTGGTATGAGACGTCCGTTTGGTATGTTCAGCATATCTCGTTCGTTTGGTAGATTTGCGTTGACTGTGTCTTTTGGTTATATTGGCCGTATGTTGGATGATATTCTTGCTTTTGAAATTGTGTATTTTTTTGTATATAATCATATAATAATATATAATATTATTATAAATTAATCAAATAAAAAAGTGTATTTTTATAGCTATACCTTCTATATTCTTTTATTTTGTTATATTTCTCTTTTTTTATTAGCTTTGTATTTTGGTATATTTTTATGTTATTTTTATTTTGTGCTTTTTTGTAAGAATATTTTATCAATATTATATTTTAAAAAAATGTATGTATTGTTTTCAATTTTCAAATATTTGAGGTTTTTGATTTTATCGGTCGAATTAATGACGAAATCACTTATTATTATCTTACCTAGAAATGCATAGAAGCTCTTCTGTTGGTAGTTTCATAATTTGTTGTTTTTACGGTATAGGTAATATTAATTTCATCATACATTTCGAGCGATTAAATCAAAAGACCCAAACATACCACACGAACGAGTCTTTTTTATGAGTCCTTAAAGGACATCAAACGAGATGACCTGAGTCAGTGAAATGAACGGCTTTGCCCAACACTAATACGCTATATTATAACATCTACTATATATATTGTTGTTCAAATATATGTATATTTTCTATAATTGGAAGTATTTAGTTACTTTATCATATATATAAATATATATGAAAATAATTTATACGTATATATCATTAATTAACCACATACATCTTGAAAGATTATATACATATATACATGTACATTATATCTAATATGATTATGATTGAAAATTTATTCGTTTTTTTTTATCGCAGAGCATATAAGCATATAAATATCTAATAAAAGGATATTATATTTTCTTCCTATAATTAAATATAATCTTCCTATATCTTTTTGTATAAAATATTGGGTATTAAATATATATATTTATATAGCATAATGATGAGTAATAAAACTCAATAAAGTTGTGGAATTCTATAATCGGATTAATTTTAATATACAAACAATTATGTAGATTTAAATGAAACTAATAAACTCTATATTTATAAATATAATTCTGATTAAACGTATATTATATACTATTTCGAATGTAATAATGGTTAATAATTTCAATTAAATTGATATTCATATTATTGCGCGTATTTTGAATTATAAAACTACGCAAGAAAACAGAAATCACTTAAATGGGTAACGCAAATCTCCATTATTTAGTGATTTAAATAAATGTATTAAAGTAAATTTATTTTGAAAATGTTAAAATTATCATACATAACATACATATAAAAAAATGTGATTATTCCACTGATGTTCAATTGCTTGAGATTAATTTATTTATATATTGATATATTGTACATATAGACAAGTCATCTGAAGGTTTATAATGTAATATTAAATTGTTATATTTGATAAAATAAATTCGATCCACAGACTTTAGATATTTTTAGAAAATATATTTGTAAAAATAAAATGTAATTCAAAATAAGATTTATGTATATCAAGAGAAAATTCCTTAATTTTATTATTTTATTAGTCTCAAAATACTATACATATGGTTCAATGATCCTATCGTGCAAATCGTAGAGGATTTTTATTTTTACATTTCACGTATATAAATATGATAAATACTTTATATATTATCTCAAAATGATATATTATGTTGTATATAAAAATAGTTCGTACTTTTGTGTTATAAAGCAATATTTCAATTTTAAATTCAATAAATGTTAAATATTATATTATACACACGTTTTTCTACATTGATATATATAAATATACACGTTTTACATTATATATACATAAACACTATATTACAACACATACACAATATATGTGATCCTTTTGAAAGGTGCTTAGTTTGTGAAAAATCCATGTGTTTCATTTCTTCAATGCATACGTTATTCAATATAGACTTTACATATATATAGATAAATATATAGATAAATTTGTTATTTAACATTGCTGATATACACTGACTGTAAAGTTTATATAATATAGTACAGAAATGGGTAGATTGAAATAATAATAATATACGCTTTGAAATATATATATATATATATAGAGTATTTATAATATATATTTGATATAAAACATTTATATATACAAACGTTATATTTGTTTATTCATATATTATCAAGCAACATTTATGAATATGCCAACAGAAGTTAAAATGTTGGTGAGCTTGTTAAAGTGTATCACAGACAAGTCACGCAATTCAATGGTATATATAACTATATATTCAATAGATAGATAAACCATATTAAGAGCCTATCCGTATCTATATTTGCTGAATATGTACGTATATGTATATAATATATATGATGTGTTGTAGGTTTTAGGTATATAAAAGTTTATATAGATATAGTTTTCATAATAATGTTTATTTATGCACGGATATACTTTGTGCATATGCCACAAACTGCAAAAAAAAAATATGTATAGCAGTATAATATATATATTATATATACATATATATAAATTTCATTATTATATTGTCTGTGCAGCACATAAGCAGGAGTCAGGAAAATGGATATACAATAAAATGTTTTTAATTCATATTCTGAATGTATAAAATAAAATATACCAAATATAGATTTATTTAAATAATCAAGATATTTATTTTTCAATTATTTTTTATATCGTTAATGTTTTGTGTTAAAATATATGTGTATAAAATATCCGTCAGTAGTATATATACAGATAATTTCTATATAAAAACGAACAGTTAAAAAAGCATTAAATAAAGCAATACACCTATATATTGTTTAAAAAAAAATATATGAAGCTTAAATATATTATATATGATTAGCTATAAAAGTTGAAATAAAATTGTTCGTATATTATAGAATATATATATATATATATATTAATGTATAATATATATTTAAAAATTAAATATTTATTCATAAATGAAAATGTTGAAAGTTGTCAAATTATGGTTTAATATAATAGAATTACCCCTTTTTGTATTATACATTAGGATCGTTTGCACACTCTGTACATATATAATCATTGCATATTGTAAATAAATTATTTATGTGAATAAAATGCAATATTTTTTTTAATATATATTTATATATATATACTTATAAAATTATATATAAATGATGATAATAATAAAGTTGCATGTTATAATAAATATATTTTTAATGTGTGTTGTGTATAAATGAAAAATTAATAACTTGCATGTTGCAGTTTTTTTTTATTTAGTTCATAAATATAGTTATATAGTTTTCTATATTTTCATTAGGAAAAATTTATCACATTAACCCTTTGAACACTATATATTATTAGAATGGATATTTTGAGAAAAATCTATAAATGGTCATTTCTGCGTAAATCCTTTAAAAACTATAAGACTTGATTAAAAGGTATATAAGGTAATAAAAAGTTATTCTAATAATTATCAACTAATATTTGAATTAATATTTGTTGGAAAAGGACAATGAATATAAATATTCTTTCGTATACATATATCAATGGATTAACGATATAAGAGAGTTTTATAAATAATATTAATAATAATCATAATTTACATATTTATAAATGTTTTTTCATATATACTAATAATTATTTGATTTTCATTATTATGTATATATACGTATATATAGTATGTATAATATAGTTTTAAACAAATAATGGATTTTGTTCGTGATTTAAAACAAACAATATAATTATTGATTTATTATTATTTAAAACTTTATGTATGTAAATATATAGTATATATAATTTTTCATAAAGTTCTATATGTATAGAATACAGTTAAAGTCTTTTCATTTAAATAGAGAATTACGAAGAATTGATGTATATATATATACAATACTTTGACTACATTACTTTAACTTTTAATACATTACTTTAACTTGAGGTTGATATTGTATTCAACTTTGTATTGTAATTCAGGTTAAATAAGTTATACAAAAATTATGGAATTATTTCATATGGAAAGTGGGATTTCTTTTACAGAAAACTTTTAATCATATATCAATTAAATAATAAGTATATCAATTAAATCTGATAAGATGATGAGATGTAACTGTGAAATTATTGTGACAACTTCCATTTGATCTAATCTTAAATGAAAGAAAATATATTGATATTACAAACACATAAAAAATTAATCTATTGACATATTTGCAAATTAAACATTATAACTGAAATATCCCTATCTGTTATGTATAATGTATTATTGTATTTTTTTTTGTACGACTTGCTTTCAAAAGAACTTCCAAAATAGGTCCTATATCTATCCATTTATTTAAATATATATAAAGGCAGGAATTTCCTAAATAATGTCTTGTAGCAATTTTTCGAGTTTTTCTTAAAAAAAATATCACTAAAAATATCATTATTTTTTTTTTTTGAAGAACACTTTAAAAAATAGAATTACAATTTCTGATACATTTATTGTATCAGATACCGCGCGCGTATACGAACATTATACAACAAAGCATGTATCGCTCATCATATACATATACATATGTATGTGCGAAATAAGAGGTTAAGTTATATTAACCCATTACCCTTAATGTCACACAATATATAAAAATATTTTTTACATACATTATATCAATTTTTTTTTGCTCTTCCTTTTTTGCATATGCACACATATGATATGGTTTACACGAAGGAAAATATATTGTAATAATAATATCCGAGTGTTTTTTTTTGTCTTTATTTTTATTTTTCATGTTACCTTTATTTATATACATATATGAGATGAGATGCGATGAGACTATAATATATAATATGTTGATGTTATTTTGGGAATTAAATTTTATATTTCATAACGAGCATCTTCGTATTTATTGTATATATGTACACATGATTACACGACATGTATGCTATATATACAACATATTTCAGGTTTTTTTATTTTTTTTTGCAATAGCTAATAGATATAGCGAATTCGTTTACATATTTGAATACTCAAATGTGATATATAACGCGATGAGAATTATACGTCGATGAAGAAGATCTCTAACAACAAACAAAAGGAAAAATCATAAAATTATAAAATGTTATTAGGTGTATACAGTGTGTCCCAGTACAACCCTACAAAGCCGAATACCACGTATTCCTGGGACCATTTCCAGTGGAAAATCGTTCCGGAAGGGGGGGTCTAACTTCAACCCCTACCGAGTTACAGGGGGTTGAAAAAATGGTGTTCTTTGAAAAACATGGGTTCACTTAAAAACTTATAACTTTCAAACCATTGAAGTTAGGATCAAAATTAGATACTCTATTTATAGGTAATTGAATTACCTTTAATTTTGCTCGGGATACAATTTTTGCTAACTACCCCACTTTTGGAGTTATTGATGCTCAAAGTACAAAAATATTCAAATTTCCCATCAACTTTTTCAGAAAAATTGATTTTTCTCGAAATTTTCCGGGGTAAAAAAATTTTTTTTTCTTAGTAACTTATGTGCGCCATAAAATTCCCTTTAAGTCCACCCTAGAAAGTTAAGCGCTGCGACCTATAGATTTTGAGTTATTACGTGATTTGTAACGGCGAAACATGATAAAAATTAAAGTTTTTTTTTATGTATAGATAAAAATGGTTCTCATATTGAAAATTTTAAATAAAATTACATCGCATTTATCATTTAAAAAAAAAACTTTAATTTTTATCATGTTTCGCCGTTACAAATCACGTAATAACTCAAAATCTATAGGTCGTAGCGCTTAACTTTCTAGGGTGGACTTAAAGGGAATTTTATGGCGCACAAAAGTTACTGAGAAAAAAAAATTTTTTTACCCCGGAAAATTTCGAGAAAAATCAATTTTTCTGAAAAAGTTGATGGGAAATTTGAATATTTTTGTACTTTGAGCATCAATAACTCCAAAAGTGGGGTAGTTAGCAAAAATTGTATCCCGAGCAAAATTAAAGGTAATTCAATTACCTATAAATAGAGTATCTAATTTTGATCCTAACTTCAATGGTTTGAAAGTTATAAGTTTTTAAGTGAACCTATGTTTTTCAAAGAACACCATTTTTTCAACCCCCTGTAACTCGGTAGGGGTTGAAGTTAGACCCCCCCTTCCGGAACGATTTTCCACTGGAAATGGTCTCAGGAATACGTGGTATTCGGCTTTGTAGGGTTGTACTGGGACACACTGTATATACGGGTTTGTATATATATGAATATATATTTGTAATAATATATATATATAAATTTTTTGTGAGGGTAAATAAAGTACAAGAAAAAAAAAGCAATATTGTAAAATTATATTATTTTTATTATTATTTATATATATGTCAAATTTTATTTTAATTTAAATATATATACAACTTGAGCGTTTCTCATATATGTAATAGTCATATATATATATATATATTAAAAAGGAAAAATTATAATTTAATTTTGTTTTCAAATGTATACATAATATATATTTTTCGAATATACATATATGATAATAATAATAAAAAAAAAATTATACAAACATATTGCAATATAAGAGGTTTATATATGATATAAAGATCTTTAATATTTATATCTTTTTATCGGATCATTCTTGTATTTTCTTCAAAAAAAAAATATAATAAAAACGTAACATTTCGTAAGGTAATAAACGTATAAAATATAAAAAATTCGAAAAAATTGGCAATTACTAAATACTTTAAAATGTTGTGTTTAAAATATTCCCCAATTCATTGGTTTTAGTGGGGATTTGTTTGTAATATTGTCAGAAATCCATATATGATATTGTTAGATGTTAAAATATGGTAATTTTAAAAAATACAACTAATTAATTTCGTATACTCACTTTGAAATGAAATTCGTGCAGTTAATACCTTTTGTATATTATAATAGCAAAACGATTTTCCCCACATAACCCTGTAATTTATGTATGAAACAGTAATAAATTAATAAAAATCATTGAAAATAAAATATTAAGTAATTAAATTAAAATTATATATTATTTATAAATATTAATATGTTATAAGAATTGAGCCAGAATTTTATATCTATATCCAATTAAAATTCCATAAAGTATATGAATGAGAAAACGCAAAAACTATATAATGTTCATCATACAATATATATTCGCATTTGTCGTATGCGAACACTTTTAACACATAATGCATTATATCTATATAATCTATATTTATATTTCACTTTGATTGTAAAGTAAACTTTATTTTTTTTGTCAAAGTGTCCTGATTCTATATATACTATATATATGCATGAACATATATTTTATATTTTATGAATGGCATTCAATTATTTTTATAATAAAAAATGCCTTTGATGATGATATATTTTAATTATAATTATTATTTTACAGTAAAAGAATTTATTATTTTTTGAACTCTTTGTGTATGTATCAAATTATTTATAAACAAAATTACATAACTATATATATAATATATGTAAATATATAATATACATTTTAATTACCATAATTAAATTAAAATTTAAACCTATTCATATATATATATATGAGAACAAATATTAAATATAATTATTTAAAATTTAATAATATATTTATAAAACACTCATAAACATCTATATATATATATATGAATATTACATAAAAAGGATCTAAGAACATATTATATATATATATATATAGTATATATACAAAATAGTGTCTATTCATTTAATTATATATATAAATGGCGCCAAAGAAATTGCATATAGATTTATTTATGGATATGTAAATGTATGTATATGTATAAAGCAAATATGATACTTATCATATATGGATATAATAATGCTTTAATCAGCATAAGAAATTATACACATGATAAAAAAAGTATATCTATATATTTAACAAATTCATTTTTATATATATAGAGCAAGAAAATATGAACTTAATTTTATTCATTTTATTACATATATATATATATATATATACATATATTTAGTATGTATATATATAAATGAATATATGTTTATTTTATACAAATATTTATATTATCCTTTTCGGAAAATGAACACTATAAAAACAGCATATTTATGTAAATTATTTTATTAAATACATTTACGATGTATTTATACAGTGTGTATCGTTATTTTTTTCTTTTAATATATAATAAAGTCAATTTGTTTGAGTATATATTTAACAATATATTATCATATATATATATATATGTAATTAAATGAGATGATTATAGTATTCCACCTTTCCCAAAAAAATTTTACATTTTCCATATCAAATATGATAGTATATGTAATATGTTTATAATCATATAATAATTTGATCATGATCGGGGTTGATTTTATTAAATATTGAAACCAATATGTAAAAATAAAAATATTACATTCTGTAGAGTACATAAAACATCTATATGTTATATTTAATGAAATATATTTATGATGCGATTAGTATATATATACTGAATGAAGAACTTTTTTTTAGTAATATTCCATCTTTTCATGTATTACATAATATGTTTTATATACTTTATTGCGGACATTGTGACGACTATATACATATAGCGAAAGACTACATTACTATATTACATATAGATTTAATTAATTAATTTCAAAAAGATTTTGCGATATTTGTGAAATTAGATTGAAAATTGATTCCGTTCTCGAATCGAAATTATTTATCCTTTAAATATATATATAAATGGTATATTAATAGTAATAGAAACAACATTTTTCAACTATATTCATATCAAATATTAAATTTTATTCTGATCTTATATGTTATTTTTTATTTCCATTTAAACCAAAATGTATATGTCAAAAGATATATAATAAATAATTTAAGTGATTCTAAATATTTTTATATAATAAATTATATGATTGATTTATGTTGTTTTTTTGCTTTGTATGGCAAATGAAATAAATTTGATGAATTTCTATATTATATTTGTGTGTGAGAAAAAATAATCTATTTATCATAATTCAAATCATTTCTTTGTGCGAATATAAATTTATCAATATCATTTTAAAGCAAAATCATTCATATATTACATTTTTTTTACATACATAACATATATATAGTATACATTATTAATTAATCACAAAAAGTATTATAATAAAATTTATGAATGGGATACAAATCATTTTATACATTAATTATATAAATGTTATATATTGGTATCGTTATGGTATATAAATATATAGGTAATATACGAATTCGAATATACCAGAATTCGTATATTACCTATATATTTAGAACATTTATGTGAAAGAAAATTTTATAAAACTCAAGATGCTGACCGCTATAAATAATGATTAATCAATATCAAATGGTATATACTATACATAAATAAACCAATAACTGGAATTCATATTGATTTAATCTCATCAATTCATGAATATACATAATAATAATAATAATATTAATCGTTTACAAATTAGAAAGACATTTCTCAAACGTATAAACTATATATATGTATAGGCATATAGTAAATGTATAAATGATGCATGTGTAATAATAACTCTATTGTACCATTGTACACATTCATTATATTATTCTACATTTTTGTACATACATATATATATAGTTAGTATTATTATTATACTGTATCTGTATGTAAAGAAAGGGATGAAATAAATATCTAAATTTATACAAATAAATAATTCTTGTTTTCTACTTGATATATCATTTAAAATTTTTTATATATTTATTTACGAACATTTATATAATAAAATGTATATATAAGAATTTCTAATAATATAAATGTATTCGAAAAGGGTACATTTATTTAAACATTTGCATATGTAACATATATATATTTAGAAATATATTTTAAACCTACAAATATGTAACAAAAGTTATTATAATATAGTGCGACTTTATAGTTGAAAATCACATTTATATCTGTAAACTTTATAGATCTATTTGGATTTAACTATATATATATGTATATACAATATATAAATATATATTTAGACAATACCCCAAAATTAATTATCATTGCCATTGTGTGGTTCTTCAATTCTATATACATATATATTAGATTGAGTTAAAGGCAAAATTTTGAATGAAGTAAATTGTTATGGTTTAATCTATATCTGTTTTATATATATACTTATATAAATGAATATACTATACTAAATATATAGAGATGAATATATTTTTACATGTTTAAATAAATTGTATACAAAATGTTATATTAAAGTGTATACGCAATACACAAAACAAAAGTAATTGTAAAAGTTTTTTTTTCCTTTTAACCGTCTTTTTATTATAAGTTAAAAACAAGTTGAATATAATTTTGAAAATTACCAATTTGTGGTTTTATGATTATTACACCTTTTTTTGGTTGTGTTTTTTTTTTTATTTACGTTTGTTGTATTTTATATATATATAAATACTTATACGTAAGCTTTTCGTATATCCCTTCTATTATTATTATTATTATTATTATTATAGGCATATAAAAGAGGCATCAAGTTAACATTTAAAGCATTTTTACATATCCAACCAAATAAGTATAGTAGAATTTGTACTAACAATACAAGCAATTGGTATCATAATAATTTATATATATACGCATATATAGCAATTGGAATATTTAATTTCAACTGTTATTATATATAGAAAAAACGATATTTAGTGAACGTTTTTTTCTTTTTACAAAATATTCTATTGAGTATATACCTCACTGTATATGATATATAAATTATATATATAAATTTCGAAATAAGTATATTTATATTTACTCCGCATTTGACCTACATAAATAGATATTATACGAATATACATATCCTTCAGTCATATACGTTCGTTATGTGATATTATTATACAAAAAAAAAATAAACTTAATTTTTATATATATACCTTTTATATACGAAAAATGCAAATATCTAATATTAAATGATAATGACTATAAGAAAAAAGTAAATTATATATATCATATATAGCAAAGCATACACTTTATTTTTTTTTTTTCATTTTTTCCTTATATATATACTTTAAAAAATAATAAAAGTTTATCGTACTTTAGATTTAGCATATATAACTTTATGAATAATAATCAATTTAATCTTTATATATACAAATATACATACATATATAGGTAATAGAAAATGATAATCTATATATATATATATATGGAGTAAAGCTTTTATAATATAAATGGAAAAATCAATTAGCTTCTTATCAATATTGAAAAGAATCATCAATGAATAATATTTAGCTTATTTATATACATATATATATATATATATGTATTTTATTCATCATTATAATATAACTATATATAAGTATATCAAAAATTTAAATACATTTTTCAGTGTTTGTTATATTGATATTTATTATTCAATAAACTGTCTTTTGTATTAGCATATATAAAATCACAAAGAATAATAAGTAAATATCGATGTTACTGACTGAGGTAATTTTATAATGTTTAAGAATTTAGACTCACAAAAGTCACAATCAAATGTAGATTGTAAAAAATAAATGTAAGTTTAGATTAATATATTGAAATAAAGGAAAAATTATTTCATTAAAATTTATTTAGAAGTCCATCCATGGTTGAAATTTCAGTTCGAAACCAAAAAGGAATAAAAAAAATTTAAACGTATATATAAACAAATGAAAAAAAAAATTGACAATGTATTTTTATGTCCTATAAAAATGGTTAGATTTTTTCAATGAAAAATTTGGAAAATGAAAATTGGAAAATTTCGGTGTGAATAATTAACTATATACATTATAATGACAATGTTACCTCAATGAATTTTTACTATATATAAATTTATATATATTTATTTATGATAATTAACTCTATATATATTGAATATCGATGTAATATATATAAAATCGTATTAATTCAATGAAAATATAAATAACAACAACAACAAATTTTGTATTTAATTTTAATTAATTTGCAATTATTCATTTCCCTGGCATTATTTTATTTATTTTTTTCTTTTCATTTGTTTCACATATATATATATATATCAAATATATACCTATATCTGTAATTGAAATATCTGCAAACATATAATAATATGAAACAAAAAATTAAAAAAAAAAATCCAAAATTATAAATAAATAAATGTTCACAATTGGATATGTATTTTATACTTTCACAATACAATAAATATTTACCATTAATATGTGTAGATAAATATATATAGACCATTTCTGTACACAATGCGACGACTATATAATAATTAAATTTTCAATTTTACACATATATACCATATACATGCGGAGATACCATATATACATAAATGGAAATATATGCCGAATAAAACACACGTGGAAATTCAATTCATTGCGAAATATTTAACTATGTAGTATTTGCTTTACACATATAAATTTTATTTGCACGCGGAAAATCCATAGTATGTATATGATTATATCTATATTTAGAGTGCGGTAAAATATATATGTTACATGCATGCATATATGCGAAAATAAAATCGTATTATATAATTATAATTTTTTTACCATTGTTTATTTATAATTTATTCAACACGAGAATTTGAAATGTATAATAATGAGTTTTGATTTGCATATATATTGATTAAAACAAAAAAAAACAAAAATAATTTGTTAATAATAATTTATCGCAAACATGTAAAAATAAATAATACAATAATATTAATAATAATAATAATAATAATAAATGTAAATTTAATAACATGAAATGTGTGGAAATGGCTTCAATATATTATATAATATATTATTACCTTGGATGCGCGATTATTATATAAAACTCATGAAATAACTTGTTAAATAAATTACTTTATTCATATATATAGTAGCTATATATTTATCAATATCGATATCGTATATTTTTTATATAATGATTCAAATGATCAAATCCATTATATATATTTGAAAATGAAAATAATATTTTAATTAATTTTTTACTATATTAAAAAAATAAATATCCTATATTTACAATGTTTGCGGATTCAAATTTAATAAATGCAATCGCGTAAATCTCTTCTGCGTTTACTATATATAAATATGTTTTTTGTTTATTTTTTGATTATCAAAAATAAAATAAAATTAATGTTATATCTTGATATTAAAAAAAAAAAAATTGTATTTTTGGGTTCTTATATATTTTATCATTTATCATTTTTTATGAATTTTCTATTTTATTTTTTGTTGTTGTTCTTATATTCATCTATAAAAAAAAAAAAAATTAGATGAAAGCTGAACATTTTATTTATACCATAAATTGTTTTTTTTTTTATAAAATCATTTTTTTTTACTTATATTATATTATATGCACAAAAAAAATATATACATATATATAGCTTGTATATGGGAATATATATATATAAAAGTATTCAAAAATACATTACAAAATTTTTATTTTCATTCAGTCATTCATTCTTGTTATGGGGCCACATTTTGTAATATTATCTTTCACATCTTCTATATATCATATATATTTTTGAAATATATGAATGTGTATATAATGTATATATTTATTACGTTCGCTATGTATATATAACGTTGTTGTTAAACGATATATCGTTTGTGCAACCCTTATTAAATATAATTTTTTTTTCTTATATTGTATGTACAATATCACAAAAAACAAAATATATTTATATTATATACAATCATCAAAAATATCTACATATATATATACCTAAATTGGCAAAAAAAAAATAATATATATACTTTATTAAAAACATATATTCGTTTTATTTTTTTTTTTTTTTTTGCTAAATTCTTTATTATTGCCTAACGAATTATAATAAAATTCTATAAATGGTTTAAGATGTTGTCAAAAGCAATTGCGTTTATATATATATATATATATATATAGGGATGATTATGTGATAACAAGAAAACATTTTATAGAATATTTCACCCTCTTTGAATTTGGTTCGTACATATTCAATGTTTTCACTATGTACATAGAGTTCCAAATGTACGCTAAACTTTATATCGAATGTACAAAAAAAAAATCTTTTTTTTTTAAAAATACTAAATGCTATTATATCTTTATAAAATGATGTATATTATTTATGCATCTTTATATACATATATGAAAATTTTGAAAATATAATATGTATATATATGAATATAATTTAAGAATATATAAAGATATCGTTTACACAAAGAATATACCTCATTTACGCGTGAAAAATCTATATAGCAATTTGTGGAAAATAAAAAATCGTTAAAAAAAAATTATTATTATTATTATTATTATTATTATTGACAAATGTATACGGAATGTATCAAAAGAGATATATTTCTGTATAGGAAAAATAAATCGCATCATTTGACATACATTCTAATATAAATATATATATTCTTATATATATGTTTTAAAGTATAGATATTTTTTAATGTAATTTCTGTATAGAGGGTCTTTAAAACAGATTCACTTGGTATAGTAAAGTTTACATATAGAAACATTTTTTTTTAAAGAAAAAAAGGGATATTATCTTTTATTTATCGCATATATAACTAAAACTAACAAATATTATATAGATTAAATTACAACTAGCTGAATATGTTATATGAAAGATTTATTTGCCTTAGAAAAATACGAGTTGTTATCTTTAAAAAAAATTATCTCTTTTATATATCGATTTTTATTTAAACAAGAATACAGAACAAAATGATTTCCTGAAACGAAAATCTATATATATATATAGTTTATCAATATAAAATAAAAACTTTCAAACATTGCAATATAATTAAATAATAAAAATATATACAAATTATACGCTATATTTGGATATTTGAAAAGAAAACTTTACAACATTTTGTTCCATATATATTAAATATATAAATATCTACTAATAGTATACAAAATAAGAATGTTTCATTAAAATTAAGGAGTTTCCATATATACATAACTACATTTTAATTTTATATTACCACATTTAAACCAGAAAAATAAAATAAAATCCAAAATCAATATCATTTCATTATATGTATATATATCCATATTATTTGAAATAAAAACATCAAGAAATTTTACCTTTTGAAAATTCTTTTATATAGCGCAATCTTATGTATATATGTATATATCTTTATTATATATTACAAATATTTATATAAATGGAAAACGTAACATGGATATGATAATTATATACCTTTTTGTATATATACATTAAAATATTACACAGTATAGAAAGAATATATGGTATAAGGAAAATATTTTATGTAATAGAAAATATAATCATATGATTGAATCACTAACACACACAAAACATTATATATATATATATATGGAATATATTAAGAATAGATTAAGTAAATATATATATATATAAAAAGAAATATAAAAAAAAAATATATTACCAAAACTGAAATAAAGGAATAAATAATCAAAATAAAAGAAAAAGAATTAGAGCACGCAAGAAATCAACCCTATTGAGAAAACCTTAATTTAATTAATGGTATAACAAATTTTCTTTATTTTTTTTTCATGAAAATAAATTTAAAAATTATACAAAATGGATTTTATTTTTATATGTATGCCGTGTAATAATATATTATATACATATAAATATATATTATACATATTTAATGAAAGAAAATAAAAATCGGTTTAGAGCATTTTTCATGTGCTAAAACATAAAATTGTAAACTTTTCAAAAATTTATATGATATTATATTGAGTTGATATGTTAAACAAAATATTTTTGGGTATATTCTAATCAGTTCCAGTAAAAATTATTATATTGAATCCGGTTCGGCGCTTTCGGAAATCTTGTTTTTTTTTATAATATTACTTATTAGATATTACTTTTCCAAATTTCATTTACGATAAGATTCAAAGTTGAATTTGTTGTCTTTTTCTATGACGAAAATGATTTGAAGTATCATATATATGATTTTGAAAAAGGCTCTTCAATAACAATTCACTTGTGATTTTTATATAGATATGTATATATACATTTCTTGAACATGCTCTCGAATTCACAAGTTATATATTGATTTTACCGGATTATTATACGCAGCAGAAGAAAACCATATATGAATACAAAATATTAATCCAAAAAATGAAATATATATCTCAAAATAAATAAATCAAAATACCATATATATGTGTATTACATCACCGCGCCGTTATATTTATATAAAATTTGTGTGCAAAGTGATAATAAAATATAATAATAATAATAATAATAATAACCCAGAAACCATATAACAAAAGATGTCCTTTTTCATATATATACCTAATTTATTTATATACATATAGAAAATATATATATATTATATGAATATCCTTTATATATGAAATAATTTTTATGTATATCAAAATCAAACCCATAAATATATTCAGATATAAATATATATATATATTCATTTTGACATAGCATGACTTTTTTGACCCTGCGATTAACCACATTGATTTGATAGATATTGTATATATTATATCTTATATATATATATATATATATATATATATATACGTTTAATGTTTAGAAAATATATATTTATAGAAAATGATCGGGAAAATATATATAATATAAGGGATGAGTCGACACATTTTTATGCGTATTTTATATATACAAGGATATATGTGAAAATGTTTTTAAAATTTTATGGTGATATAGATTTTTATTTTCGATTGCAAATCTGTTCAAGTGTATATAATATATATATATATATATATATATATATATATAGAAAATCCACTTATTCATTTTTAAATCGTATCGTATATACACTCTTTTATGTCACAGAATTTATTTCTATATATATTTTGTTTTGTTTTCTATGTACATATGTATATAACTTTTATCAACATTTTTAATGTATCTCTCTCTTTGTGCGAATATTATATATGAAAAGTAAACGAATGGGCTTAACAAAAAAAAACAGCAGAAGCAATGATTTCAGTAAAAATTTTAAAATGGGAAAAAAATTGGTTCTATGTTTAAATATCTTAATATATATTATATATATATATATATATAGAATAACACAATTCAACATGGTGTATGTATATATCTGATAAAGTTATTTATATTTATAGCTATATAACAATCACAAACCATTTATCCGTATCCTTTGTATTAGAAGGACACTTTTGTGAAATATTATATCTATATATATATACTTTAATATTAAAATATATATAAATATCTGTAAAATATAAATAGATTTTTATATTTCTTTTATTCTATATATATTAAATACAAGCATATAAATGTATAATTATATATTTAAAAGAATCTATAATAAGATACAAAAAATAGAATATAATGATATAAAATGAAAATTGTTAAAAATCGCTTAAAATCTGTCTATAAATGTGTTGTTTTTTCCCAACTATATATGTTTTGTTTTATATAAATTACATTGAAAGAAATAAATAAATGTTTTTTTTCAATAAAATATATTATATTATATACATATAGAGAGCGAGGGACCATTTAATTACATAACAGATTTAAAGATATTTTATATAGAAATAATAAACAATTTAAAAAAATTATGTATTGGAATTCCTTTTATAAATATATGCAATACACGTACAATAACAATTACATTAAAAGTTCAATGTCATTATATTTTATTAACAAAATAAATTTATTATTACAATAAAATATTTTCATTCGATCTATTTTATGGGGGAAAAAACTTTGATCACAATTTCATATTGAAATCATTTGCGGAAAATTGAATTAGGATTGTTGTAAGTTCATTATATACATTTATATAGAAACATCATAAACAATTACTATATATAAATTACTTTAATTACCATTTTATTACTTTAATACGAATTTTTTAATAGAATCATATCCCAGTCAATTTGTGACCCGTTTACATTTAAAGTTAGATAAATAACTTTTCATAAGAATTTACCTTACATATTTTTTTAAATTCTAAATATCTACAAATCATATAGAAATAATTATTTAAATATTTCCTTTATATGCATCAATTTATGTTAAGAAATCTTTAGAAATTCAAATTTTCCATTAATTTTCTATTGAAATTCAAATTAGAATTTATTTTAACTATTCCGTATACATCAAAATGTGAAATTGATAAAGTAATATATAATATCTGTATATAGAAAAACCAACAATTTATTTAATTTTATGATTTTTTCACACACAACACACATTACAAACAGTATAAATTATATATGTTAAATATATTTATTAAAATATGCAGGTATTTCAATTCATTTTTATTATGCATATAGATTTTCTTGATTAAATATTTTGAAAGTTTAGGTTGTTTTTTTTACATGTTTATTATTTATTAAATGTATGCGTACAATTGTATATACATACACAGTGTATATGAGCGAGGAGCAAAAAGTAAATGCTATATATACGATAAAAAATATTACACATTTATATTTATGAAAGGTTTGTGTAAATTATTTGCATTTTACACAAATGTTATAAATAAACATAAAAAAGGTGTATAGGATAATAGGATAATAGTTAAAAAAATAAACATATAAGTATATGTTTTATATATATTTTAAAAGTATATTTATAAGGATATATGCGGTGACAATACATTCTATTTTTTATATATGATATTCCGACTGCAGTCCTTAAAATATCCTTTTAGTTAAATGTTTTCTTTACTTCCAAATAAAAGAATTTACTCCATTTAGAATTTAATGTGATATGTAGAGTCAATATTTTTATGGATATCCCAATTATATCAATGAAATTATTATTTCATTTTTATGAAATAGAATATAATATATTTTTGATTTTGATCAATAAAATAAATGGTCACCTTATATTTTTATCATAAAATTTGAATGTAAATAAAATAAAATAAAAAAAATAACAAGTATATGTACTTAAAACTTGTGTATAAATTCTGTATAAATGTACATATAAAATTTGCGTGATGCGTGACATTATATTTATTTTAACTTGGTTATAAAAATATTATTATTGTTAAGTATATATGTGTATATATATATGTACATATTTAATATAAAATACAACATTGTATAAATAACTAATAAAATAAAATGAAAACACTCTGAATAAATATTTATTTCAGAAAAAAAAAGTTTTTTTTTTAATGAAATCCACATGCAAAAGTAATATATATATAATACTTATTTATTATTATTATTATTATTATATATGTATGTTATATATTCTTATATGATTTAACAACTTGTTGAAAATATATGATTTATTGTATATATGATTATTTTGAAAATAAATTTATATTATTAGGTACACTTGTTCATTTATTGAATGCGGTGTGAATTGAGTTATTATATTATTTATTTTACTTGAATAACAAAAAATACATCTATATTTATTTATTAAAAAAACTCCATATTTTAATTTTTCAGTAGAGAATTAAAAACTTTTGAATGCTATAAAGAAAATAATCTATAATATTAAAGATGAATTCAATTGTCTTAAAGTAAACTAAAAAATTCACAAATAATTTTTTTAATTTCGGATAGAACTGATAGGGGAATATTTCTTGTGTTTCAAACCTGAAAACATACATCATCATCTTCATATATGCGGAATTACAATAAATTCAAAATATAAAGCAAAACAAATCAGTTAATCATTATTGTTAAATATAAATTTATATATCTATAGCTAGATATATATTTATTTTTTTTTGCACAATGAAACATTTTCATTTTTCAATTATGTGCGAAGTGATTAATAAAAATATGAAATTCTATAAATTTATAATATAAAAATAACAACAAACATAAATATTTGCAAATAATTATATACCCATTATTCATTAATATAAAATCCATTCATATATACATTACATATAACAATAACACAAATAAATATATATCATAAACACACATAAATGCATATAATTACTCCTTATATATATAATATATATGCATACATACCATATTACAGCAAACAATAGAAATATGTATATAAAATCTACATATATTATATTCTGATTCATTGGAATGTGTAAATATAACCAGCAAGTGCAAATTTATAAAATAAATATATATATACTTGAGCTATATTGTACATATAGTATATTATATAAATATAATACAATAATAAATAATTTCTTTTGTCATATATTTAATTTCATTTTTTGTTTTGGTTTTTCTTTTTATATATATATAGACGTTACAAGCATCCCTATACAACAATTTGAAGCAGTAGCAGGAACAAATATAACAATACCATGTCCGGGTGTAAATGAGCATTCACTAATTGACGCCCTAATATGGAAAACAAGTGTAACAATTGCACAATATTCACATGGAATACCGCTTGTACACAATCGTAGGGTAAGTTTTTTTTATTTTTTCATTATACAATTTTAAGTATATAATCGTACCACTTATTATATTTATAAAAATATATAAATACATATGGAATATTAAATAAGCAATGTGATGTATTTCATTTGCCATTATATAGTAAATATAACAAAAAATCATAAAATAATTTAACAAAAAAACATGATTTAATTAAAATTATTTAAATTTTTTATATAACAGATTTTAATAAAATTGTAATAAAAAATAAAATGTATTTCATATTAACACGACGGAAATCACCTTTATATATAAAAATTTCAAATATTTGTCATAATCAATATGTGTGTTCAATTGTTTCACATTGGTATATATATAACATTTTTTTAGTTATAGTGATTTTCAAACGAAACGATTGTGAAATTTCCATTTAATAACACCAATTCTCTTTTAATAAATTAATAAAATTTATAAAAAATACTATTTTATAAATATCCTTGATATTGAAATTCATATATATGATAAAAGTAATTTTTTATACGTGCAAATTAAAACATTATATGGTAACACCAATTATTCAAATTTTGAAACAAATTAATTAATTATAAATATATGAATGATACAAATTATACAATATATAGTTATAGAATATCATTGAAATTCAATTTTTTTTGTATTAAAAACCAAATCGTGGACCGCCGGATCTTCTTTCAAAGTTCAAAACATTCAATATATTATTTGATTGAAATGTTTTTATAATGAGCACCAATTTATTATATTATAAAATGAAAATAATACAAATCAGTCTTATCTATAATATATACATCAAATCGAGTAATAACTAATATATTTTAATATATTCAAAACAGATTTTTTGTTTTGTTTAATATATTTTATAAACAAATTTTATTAAGAAATACCCTTCATATATTATAGACATTGGATCCTAATAATAAATAGATATAGAACCAAAGTAAAATAATTTATTCAATTAAAACGAACCAAAGAAAATGACTTTTCATATTTTTTTGTTATTTATAAATATAGAATACAATAACGAATATGCGATATCTATATATAAAAGATAAATACATATTTTTATATTTATTTTGTAATATCGTGTTCGTATAGATTCTATATATTCTACCGAGAAAATATCAATAAGAGGTTCAACGACAAAGGAAAAACCCCAGAGCTTTAAAAAAATAAAAAAAAAAGAAAAACAATGATTTGAAAAAATTGAAATGATTTTTGTAGATGTTCTAAGAATATTATAATACAAATTATTTTTTTTTAAAGTGTTATGTAAATTTAAAATAAAAATACAATGTTTTTTTATCAAAGTTTATTTTATGAAAGTTAAATTATTATTAAAATTTGCCTTAAGATATAATTATTTGCTATACAAGATTCGATGTACTCATATATATGTATTGTAAAATATAATTTCATATACTACAGAGAGAATCGGATATACAATAAAATAACACATTTATAAAACCATTTCAAATTCATTTTTACATATACGTACATATTTGAAATTTGAATAATCAAATATAACACCTATTTTTTACATTGAGATATCCTTCTGATGAATAACATTTATACATATATAGAGTGACTTGACATACAGAGATATATGTTTAAATATATGTTTAAAAAAAATAAATCAAATAATAAATTTCCGTTTTTAAGAATGAAAATTTGCATATATTATACATACATCACATATTGTTGTTTTGATGTTATAGTTTTTATATATATAGTTCTTTTTTTATTTGTTTATGTATTTGTTTGTTTTTATTCTATATTGATTACAGATAACACTTTTACCAGAAAATTTTAGTTTATATTTTCATCCTACTGTGTCAGGTGACACCGCAGAATATAAATGTCTTGTCAATGACAGACATAGTCCAGAAGAAATTATTGATTTATTAGTTCAGGGTGAGTATATTTATATATATATATATAGTATATAACAATGAAATAGAATATACATTATTATAGATATAGAACACTCTTTTTTTTATTTGAGTTCATATAATCATACACCTATATATTGGTATGTATTTATATCAATATCTATGTAGGCAAGTAAATAATGTTATAATATACATAAATATTATAGGTATATATTTATTTTATTTTTTTATATGACGTATATATAACATGATCATAATGTATTTTAGGGTAAAAAAAATTACAATAGAGATAAAGATGATTTATCAATCCTAGAAACCATATATATTGTTATAGATATAAATTGTATATATATACATTTATTTATGGTTTAAGGTAGATATGATCTTCATATTTTGTATGTCACAATACATATTTTTTTCTATCATAAAAATGATGATATATTTATATAAATAGAAATATAGATATATAGAGGAATTAGGAATAATAATCAAGTTATATTAATCTTTTTATATACAATAATAATCATATTATTGAGTTTATCTTAAAATGGAAAATCTTAATAATTTTGCGTAAAACCCGAAAATGAGATATGAATGAAACCAAAAGGATAAATCTGATAAAAATTTTGCCTTATGTATAGAAATCGATAACAAAATTATAAATATTTGTATAAGAAACATTACCATAAAAATGATTTTATGAACGATATAGCTTAAAATTCGTATACCAAAAAAAGTCATTTGTTACGTTTCCAACAAATTAATATACTATGCAAAAATATAGAATTGGTAAATGTGCGATATCTCTTTTACAAGGAAATACACATTGATATATAATTATGCATAAATATAGTTATTATTTATTATAACCATGCATATATATAGAATAGAGATATGATGGTTTCCCAATTCCTATAAAATTGAAAATGAAATATATGATTCTTTTTATATATAAATAAATATAATATTAGATTTTCTCTATATGTCTGTATATACGTTATCTGCTGGTGGCAAACAATGTATATAATTAAACTAGCAAATTATAACCATTATGAACAATTTACCGTATATATACTATATATTCTATATAACTGCATAAATATGTATAGTAGATGTATAAATATTAACGCTCATATACATCATTAACAATATATATATAGTTAAATATAAACTTATAAAATATATATATTAAACAAGCTTTACACCTTATATACATAACCATATAACTATATATATAATAATTTATATATATATAAAAACTATATATAAATATATAACTTTAATTGCACATTTTACTATTAAAGCTTATTTGAATCACGTTTTGCGTGATTATAATTAAAGAGTATGAATTTGTATATATATATATATGTCACATATATATTATTATAAATGTATATACTATATATAACATAATATATAACGTTTGCCACATTTCATTTGTATTAAAAATATATATACAAAAAATAAAAAGGTGATATATACATCAAAGTATATATATAGTACATGATGATAATATAGTAGAAACGCAATACGTATATACATAAATATATATTTGCAAGCTATTTCAAATTAAAAAAAAAAAATTTAAAAAAAACAACTATATATATATATATAATTGTATAGAGTTAATATTTTAGATATCTATATATAAGAATATACATATTTATATTTATAATAGCACAAAAATTTTCATTATAACTTTTTAATTAAAGATAAAAAAAATTTTTTTTATTTCAATTGTATATATGTATATAATTTTATTAAATAGATGTTCCAGATGCACCGGAAAGGCCTTTAATTATTAGTTTTACATCACGATCCGTTAATTTATCTTGGGCTCATTCACAAGAATCAAGGAATGCGGTTGTAAAATATTTTATCATAGAAACAAGGTATAAATAAATATGAATTTTTTTCAATTAACTATATATTTCTGCGTAGTCCGTATTCATATAAATTTTGTTATAGAAATAAATTTTGTTAAATTTAATACATTTTATGTACATTTTTGTGCAATTATACAAGGTGTGTGTGTGGTTTATATTTTTGTTTTATTATTTTTTTTTTTGGTTTGAATATTATTTATTGTATATCAAATATATCGATTTTTCATTTTGTTAAATATAAAATGTTCCATTAGTTTTTTTTTAATTTTAAAATTGTATATTATATATGCTAAATTGATATATAAGTACATGTATACATATAGATAAAAAAAAATGAGCATCCTGTATAATGTACATATGTATATATATACTATATGGTATATTAAAATTAAATTCATAAATTACAAATTGTATATATGAGAAAATATATCATATATCTCATATCTCATATATACATGCATAACAAATAGATATATATACAAAATTTTGCATATATATACACGTATTTATATTAATTTTGTTCCTACCTACGTAATATACCAGTTATATATATATAATATATATGTTATGTTTAACAAATTCATTTTGTTATATAACCATTTTGAAAATAATTTATTTATATTTTTTATTATATATATTATTGTTTTACGTGCAGAGTTGGAGAAAATGGGCCATGGGATCAAAATGCACAGATTATTACGAAAACAAATGTTACCTCATATCAGGTGACAGGGCTTCTTCCTTTTAATGTATATAGTTTTAGAATACTTGCTGTAAATAAATTAGGTGTTAGTCCTCCGTCCAAGGAATCATATTACATTGTAACATTAAGAGAAGGTATGTATTTATTTCTATATAATCAAATTTAAAATTTTTGTTTTCTATATATATAAAATATACATATAAATACAAAATATTTATGTATATGCGATATATCCACTAGTTGTTTACGAATTTATGATGAAATTAAATATTTTATAATATCATATTATACATGACATATATATGGTATATAAAATATGTACTACATCTATATATATATATACGTTAACGAATATAAATAATATAAAATATATCAATGATTCTTTAGTAGATATATGTATAAGGACAATGATATAAAAAAAAGAGTGATTTTTCTTTTTTATTATGTAATAAATATTTAGGTCTATATTTATATATAAAGATAGAAACATGAGCATACACTGCAAAAAAAAACATTCTGCTTTTGAATTTTGTTCTGATACAGTGAAAATTTAAATTTATATGATATATATTCTTTCTACATAATAAATCAAATAATTATTGGAGTTTCATTATATATTTATACAAATAATAGACCTTCGAATATGTATAGCAATTACTGTTGTAGCAATAAATAAAAAAAATAGATAAAAGACATTTTATAATATATATGAAATGAAGGATTATACTGCGAAATTTTTAGTAAACGTTTTGACTTACAAATTTCCTTAAAAGTATATATACACACACATTTTTAAGAATGTGAATATTTTTACATGTAATTCGATACTTCACTATATAGTCTTATATAACATATATGTATATATAATACACCATATCAACCAAATCAACATCTTTTCTTTTATATATATATTTAGTAATCATATATGAATTGATTGGTTTGATATATATAGTTTCATCTCATCTTCTTCCATATATATATATAATATATAAATTTTTCTATATTTCCATTTTAAATTCAATTCATATATACACGAAATATTTATATGTTCATATTATATATAGAGATGATATATATATATATATGTATAGAAGGTGAAACGTTCTTCATTTCTCGGTTTAGCTATCAGCGTTTATTGATTTTCGCATATACAATATATATATGTAATACATCATCGCATATATCTGTAGTAAACATAATATTGAATATAAATATATAAAAATAAAATGATTGAAAAAAGGATTGCACAATACATGCACATATATATATATATAAATATACGATGATGGAATAAAATAAATAAAATCAATCAATACAATAACATACGACATTCAAATATTCAATATATCTATATACGTACAATATATTTATTTAGAGATATAGACTACATTTTAATGTTACCTATATCACATGTATATATATATATATATAAATAAAAAAAGCACAAACATACGTACGATGTAATAAAAAAAAAAGTACATACATAAAAATATATTTTTTATACTACATATTTTATGCGTATAATATATTTTCTATCTACATTTTTTTATATATATATATATATATAAAATACAAAAAAAATAAAATAATGTATACATTTACGTATCGTTTCATATATATTATATTTATATATGTATATATATTTATGCATGCATATACAATACAATATTTATGTATGTATAAATGAAATATAAATTTTGTATAAGGAAACAAAATGATAAAACCAAAAACTTATCGTTATAATATCACTATATATATACCGCACATATATACTATAGTTAAATATATATCCACATTGTGTATATACATTTTGTGAAATAACAATATAATATATTGTCTTTGACATTTTATGTAAATTTTCCGAAAAGAAAAAAATGTATATATACGCTAATATATGTTTTTGTATTAAATATTTGTAACATTCCATTTTTTATATATATTCATTTATATACAATTTGGTGCGATTAGATAAAATAAGTATAAAGAAAAAAGGTCTGCATTATTGCAAAACACACACACACACACCCATATAGAATAGAAAATAGAATATAAATATATATATATAGAATACATTTATGCATAAAAACAAAATAATAAATAAATATCAAAATATAACGTGAAACAAAACTTAAAAACAACCAAAAAAAAAAGAAAAAAAAGGATTTAATTTACATATATCCTATTCTATTTTTTTTTTTAAATACAATATACAAAAAATTTAAATGAAAAAAAAAAAAGAATTTTTTAATTAATTAAAAGTGTCTTTTCCACTTTGTGATTTTTATTATTTCATTAATTCTGCATTTATTATTACCGCGCTTATATGTAAAAATGTAAAAATTTTAATTTAAATTGAGCTTATTTTCTGCATATTTTTTCGTAAAATGTATAAAGGATTTTTTTTTTTCCATTTGTAAAAATCATTTTGGTTGTTCGTATAAAACATCATTGCATGAATGTATATACTACACAAGAAAGAAAAAATAAATAAAATCTGAATATAGATATAAAATATAATCCAATAAAAATATTACCCGCAACGATTCGTTAATTTTTATATGAAACACAATTTATATAATATATATATACGTTAATATAGCCAAAAACAATATGCCATACAAAAAAAAAATTATTGTATATAAAGACTAAACGAATAGCCATATAATTGGTATACATTGGATAGATGTATATAGATATAGATATGTAATATAAAAATGTAAAACCTCTCACAAATATTTGGTCTATAGCTATAACAAATAGGTATATATATTTATTGCAATAGGACAGACACTTTCATACATGACAAAAACGTAATAATTGTTATTATTCTCAATGGAAATATTAAATAACATCTCTATATATCTAAATATACATAAATATATATGTTTTAATTTTCAGACAATTGTTACTTTGATAGATATATATATATATATATCAAATCTAATTAAAAAAGATGAATTAATTTCAGCGTAAATACCACAGTATTTTATTTATATATATACAGACTGCATCTACTCTTTATATAGATAAAGTAAAAAATATATTTCAGTATATATGACAATATGTAATAATGAAGTTATACTTTAATTTCTAACATACGTTATGATAATATACATATATATTCATACAAACGCTATACATATAGATAATCTTTCTGATATTCTACTCGGAATTGTAAATGGAAGAAAAAAAACACATATAGCTTTTTAAATCAAAAATATTAAACAAATTTATAAACAAAATGTATACACAGCAAGGAAATTTAGTAGGGAAATTTTCCACAAAATCAAAAAACCTATGATTTAGTGGAAAATCCATATGAATATCGTTAGGAAATTCAGTATACCGAGAATTAAATAACAAAAAAGGGCATCTTTTATTCATTTCTATATATACATAAACACATAAATTATTTTGTATAATATAAAATTTTAATAATCCAATATATACAATAGCATAATACCATTTTTGTTTCCAATTCATATATCGTTTTTATATTTTAAAAACAATTTTCTCTTATGTACAATAAATATATACTATATGAATTATATATACATATTTAGAATTTTCCAATGTATGTATACTTTATACGCACACATCCATATTCTATTATACATTATTTTAGAAAATATTATTCCTCATAAATTATGAAAAAAAAAAAGTTTTAAAACACACAAAAATAAACAAATGTAAAAAAAAAAACAACAATACAAAAGATAATTTCCCACACTGATCGTTAAAAAATTTATATATATTCGCACGAATCAGCAAAATTTATATATAAAATATATATATAGAGGCATTATAGATTTAGTTATAGAAAAATATATACCAATGTGAAATATATAATGAAAATTTTTCCTCTTATATCATCATAAATAAAAAAACAAAAATTTTGAAACATTGAAATTTGTTAAGCCTTTTTTTTATATATATACACATATATATAGTATATATTTACTTTTTCCCCTTTTTCAAGTGGGCTGATAAAATTCTATAAAAAAAAAATTTCAATTACAAGAATATATAGAATAAATTTGAATATGTATATAAATATTTGTGCATAGTTACGTTTATTTATATATACATACCTGTAATGTTTAGGTGTAGAAAATGTATCTGTATCTATAATGTATATAAATTCAAGAATCTTCATATACAAATACCAAAACCTATATATTTTCTATATGCATACACATTATTTGTTATCACTTTTAATTAATATTGCTAATATCATTCAATATTATATATAATATTATATCGTTGTATTTAAAAGTACATATATATATTATTTGAATTTATATTTATATAACATTATTAGGAACACATCAAAAACTTGTCATTTTATTTCTATTTTACTATTTTCGTTATTCGAAAGTTTTAATGATAATAGAATTAAAATATTTTATTGATTCAATCCGGAAAATAATGAATGAAAATTTCCTATAATATATTTAACATTATTATATTAAAAACACAATGATTCATTCAATAATTTCGTGGTCGCCAAACTATACAAATGAAATAAAAATGGAAAAATCTTCGAATTATTTAAAAAAAAAAACCTAAAAAAACATGTATACTTATGTTGAGGTTTTCTTTGACCGGTATATACTTTATCAAATTACGTTAATTTTTTGGCTTTGCGGTCGTTTAATTTAAAATTCTTATTGATTAAATAGTTATTTACATGATATTGTAACAATATACAGAATAAAACACACTAATTAATCAATTAAAATATTATTTTAATATGTCCAATTATTTTTTATAAAAACATATATAGGGTACATATTAACAACGTTTCGGTATAATTTTAATACCATCTTCAGGTTTCTTTTTACATATAAATTAAACAAAATTCAATAAATACAACATTAATAAATAAAACCAAAAATATTAAACATATTATAACAATTATAAATAAAAATTAAAAATGTATATATATATATTAAAACGTTATATTTACTTACTCTATAAAAAATGCTGTAAATATAGTAAATAATTTTATATTACATTTACACAAACAAACAATTATTTTATTAAATTATATTAATGAATGAAAAAACATAAAGATTTTTTCATCATTTTGACAATAACAATCACTATATATATATATAAACAATATGTGTTTATCGTTAGATGTTAAATGATAATGATTATTTATTTTATTTAATCAAATGGTGATAAGCACTTTAGATGATTCTGGTTTTTTTGGTTGGTATTGTATTGATTATCGTATTATTTTTCCGTTTTATTATTTTTTGAATAATGTTATTATTTGTATGTGTAGTGGAATTATTATTATTTTTAAATGTTGTACTGTGTGAAGGTCGTTTATTATTTTTTTTTTTTGAATTGTATGATTATTATTGTCATCTATAGTGGCACAAAAAATTGGTGATAGGTTATCGGTGTCTTGTTTTTTATTGTAAGTGTTCTCGGTGTAAATG
Source organism: Dilophus febrilis (assembly GCA_958336335.1). Classification (NCBI taxonomy): domain Eukaryota; kingdom Metazoa; phylum Arthropoda; class Insecta; order Diptera; family Bibionidae; genus Dilophus; species Dilophus febrilis. The sequence goes on from OY284468.1 coordinate 42,826,612, forward strand.
TGTAAGCTTTCCATCGTTAATCTTTTTCCATAATTGGATTGTGTGGATAATATTGAAGTTCTTTGAAAATCAGGGTAATGACCCAAAGAATGGAAATGGTCAACGAGGGCGGTTTTTGAGGTCGATCCCACATTAACCGTCTTTAGGTCATATCGGTGATTTTCAATTCTCTTTTCAAGATATTGTCTAGTTTGTCCAACATAACATTGGTCACATGTCGATCCCACGTTACCATCACCTATGCAAGGTATTTTGTATATAACATTCGACCTCTTTTGAAGAGCGATTTGATCTTTGGTTTTAGTAAAGATATTGCGAAGGCAATTATCACCTCTATATGCAACTTTTACATTTGGATTCTGAGTTTTAATCACTTTAGTGATCTGTTCAGATATTCCTTGTATGTATGTTATACTGGTGTAAGGTGTGGGTGTCATGTTGTTTCTATTGTTTTCTGGTGTAATGGTCTTGGGAAAATGTATTTTGTGTCTTTCTGTGTGTATTACTTTGTTTATGATGTGTTTTGGGTAGTTATTCAGTGTTAGTAGGCGTCTGATTTCTATTATGTTCTTATTGTGGAATCTATTAGAACTGATGGTTAAAATTCGTTTTACTAAATTGTGTGCTGTATTAATTTTTTGATGGTGAGGATGGCTTGTATAAAAGTTTAATAACCTGTCTGATGTAACGTTCTTTTTGTACCAATCTGTGTCTATTGTATTGTTTTTATTTCTGATAGTAACATGTCTAAATAAGGTATCTTGTTGTCGGATTCTGTTTCATGGGTAAATTGAATTCTAGTGTGATATTTGTTTAATGTGGAAAGTGTGTGTGTGATGCTATTGGTAGGTACAATTGCTAAAAAATCGTCTACATATTTTACAAATAATTTTGGAATGAAGTTTAATTTCTCAATTGTACCCGTCAATAGATCATTTGTAATTATTGATGCTATAATCGATGATAATGGGTTACCCATAGGCATACCGAATATCTGTTTATAATAAGTATTATTATAAACTAGGTAGTTGGCATCGTTTAAACAGAACTCTAACATTTCCAAAAACAAGTATTTAGGAATGTTAGTGTTTGTTCTTATTGTGTCCCACTTTTCATTGATTATTTTGATGGCTAATTTCGTAGGTATGTTGGTAAATAGTGATGTTATGTCAAAACTTACCAACGTTTCATTGTTATCTATTGTTATATCTGTTATTCTGTCTTTTAATTCTATGGAGTTTTTTATTTCAAATGTGTCTGTTCTTAATAATGTTTTAAGTATGTTCGCAAGTTTTAATGACATATTTCTAGATACTGTGTTTATGGATGATACTATTGGTCTTAATGGTATGTCTGTTTTGTGAATTTTTGGTAATGCGTATAAACGTGGTGGTGTTGAATTGTATTTAACAGATTGGTATTTTTCTTTTTTGTCAATTAATTTCTCACGAAATAATGAGTGGATGATTTTATTGTGTTTAGTTTGTAAACTTTTACATGGATCCTCATCTAATTTTTTGTATGTTCTTTGGTCATTTAGTAATTTCAGAACGTCTGTGTGATATTTGTTTTTGTACATTAGTACTGTAACTTTCCCCTTATCACTATTGGTTAATATGATGTCTTTATGTGTTTTGAGAAATGTTTTTGTGTTTTTGTATGTGGATTCTAAAATGTGATTAATTTGGTTATTACGGTGTGTTTTTTGGGTATGTCTGTGGTTCGAAATGATATTAGCGATCTTTGCCCTAGCAATATCTTTAGTTTTTGTGTCCTCAATGTGTTTGATCATCTCTTCAGAATCGGCGATTACATCAAATAATGGTATGGTGTCTCCATATGTTGGTAACGTGAACTTCGGTCCAAGTGACAGTAACCATTGTATGTCGTGTGGGATGTTGATGTTTGTCAGATTAACAAATGTTTATGTATACTTATAAAAATCGATCTTTAAATGATAAAATAACATTTTATACACATTCTGTATATCATAAAGGTGTGATTGTATCAAAAATAACAACAATAAAAATTTTATTGTAATTCCAAATTGCATTCACATAAATTCAAAATATGTATGTTCTGTATATTAATTTTACAAATTAAAACCCATAAATTTAACAACATGATTTATTACTACAAAAAAACAAAAACCATATAAAAATTATATATAATTATTATTTCTAATATTAATTTTTGTATATCTTCATATATATATACTGTATAATAATGCTATATTTATTTGTACAGTTCCAACAGGAAAACCTGTAACAACAATAGCTCATAATACATCATCAAGTTCTATATATATATCATGGAAAGCACCTTTACTAGACACGATATTAGGTGAATTCTTAGGATATCGTATAACATATAGGATTCGTGACAAAAACAACGATGCCATCAAGGAAATTTATATCAGAGATAGTAGTGTTGAAGTAAGTTTCTTTATTATGTACAAATACATTATAAACATATATCATATATGTATGAATTTATATATTCATTGTGTACGGGTGTTTTTTTTGTATAGAACCATTTGTATGTCTTATTTTTTTATTGTATTGTATTCTTAAGTATTTAGTTTTTCATTTTATAAAACATATGGTTTTAAGTATAATATCCATAATGTACATCTATATAGTATATAGACATAAATAAATACTATACAATATTTTTAGCTCGTCGCACATACAATAACTGCGAGAATAACATAATATTCTATTATATATATATATGTATATTGTATAGATTCCATTTATGTGAAGAATATTCTATCTGTATATATAGATACCGTATACTATTCTTTTCTATACAATTTTTATGTAAGCACTATATGCTGTGTGTTTAAATATATTGTGAAAATAATTTAAAACCCCTTTAAAGAAAAGTTTCTTATTGTATTATATATATATACGTTTATTTGTACATATACGCGTGCATATATGAAACCTTGTGCATACGAGGTGCATTAACTCACGTGTACTATATTTATATAGAATTGTTCTTTATGAACACCAATAACACCATATATTATATAGTAAAAGTAGTCTGCTTAAAAATATAACTGAATTTTTTGCAAGACTTTGTGAAAAATGTAAACTTTCTAAGCGCAGTCAATACACATCTAAAGGATTAATTAATATATAAATACAATTGGAATTTATAATTATATATATAGTTTTTTTATTATATTATGTTTAATTGTCGAAAGAAATATAAATGTAATTTTTTTTTAAAAATGCATAAATGCTGAATAAATGCTGAATAAATGCTGACAAACATCGAATTTTCTTTTTTAATTGGCAAATTTGAATGGATTTATGAGAATTAAAACATATGGTTGAATGAAATTTTTTTGTGAAGTCAAAATCATAAATTTTTTTTAATAAATTTTGATAATTTCGAATATATTAAAAATGTTTTCAAATGAAATATCAATTGGTCTATATATACCGAACTAAAAAAAAGAGTGAATAATTCTATTTATTTAGCTTATTATATAAATATAAAATATGTTTTTAATTATTAATTTGATTGGGAAAAGTATAATTTCATTGGAAATTTCGATTGATTTGGCTGATCGACTGTTTAATAAAACTGGAAAATCCTATATATAAGTATACTGTATAATATAGAAAAATATATCGTGTTATGGATATACAATCTTATACAAATAATATATATATGTATGTATATATGAATGAATCGACCCACATTTTTTTTATTCTTGTATGTGCTAAAATATCAAAGATTTTGTATATATGCATTATATGATTATATGCAACGCAACATTTTAGAAATAAAATTCATGTATCTATTTCTTTTTATAATATTGGATTGTATAAGATATTCGAATATATCTTATATGATATTATGCGGGAACAAAAGAGACGAAAAATTAAAAAATAAACTAAAATAATAAAATAAATAAAAATATATAAATATATAGTAAAAGGAAAATATACATATATTGGAAAGGATATGTGAATATATATACCAAAAAGGAAAAAGATTTATAATGAGAAAAATTTCATGAATTTATTTCAAGATAAAAGAGCATTTTGTACATTTATATTATATCTATATACATTTGTATATTTGAATGTACATATAATAATAGTTTTATTTTTTCATATACCTATTATTGTTCCTATAAATCTTATGGTTCTTATACTTACAATCGGTTATGGTATTTATATATATATATTTAAAAATATATTATTCTTGTGTATTTTCAATTCATGTAGTGTATATACCATATAGAAAATACCACAAACTAAATGTAATGCAATATAACGCAGATGGAAAATGGTAAAAATATACTAAATTCCTATATATATATTTGAGAATTTGTATGCAATCAATATATGTTAGGTATACGATATGAATATATATTACTGTATATATATATTAGAAGTTCTATTTTATCATGTATATATACAATTATACATATATAGGTATATATTTATAACAGTTGGGAGATAAAAACATATTAGAGTACAAATTTGCAATAAAAATTGTATATAAATAATGTGAATGAATGGGTTTGTGCACTTTCTTATTTCTGTGTTTTTTTTTTTCCTTTTTTTTTGTGTTTTGTTATCAGAAAGAATGCAAAATATTTTGTGATTGTGTAAATTATATATACGTATGTGCACATTTGCGGGTAAAATCTATATATAAATATAATGTTTTTCTTCGGAAAACGCAGTTTCTTAAAAGGTAAATTCATAAATCTTTAACATTTCGGAAAATCGTTTTTTTTATTGAAATACGAATTAGAAGAATCCCATTGTTAAAGAACTAGGAAGAAAACTAACAAAAATCATTAATTTCGCATTTGTTTATTTTAAAAATGTCTGTATGATGAAATAAAAAATTGTATTCTCTAACTTATCCAATTTACTGATTGGAAAACAAATGTTTTAAACACAGTTGAACATGTAATAAAAAAAAACTAACTATATTTATAAACACAAAGATAAAACTAATTAAATGTTTGTGTGTTTTTTCAATGGAAATTTTTTTGTAATATAGAATATTTAGATACGAAATTCATATATAAGATTATGAATACACCCTCTTATATTTTTATTTTTATTGCATAGAAGTATATAAATCTATCTATACAAATATGTTCATTATACAAATGCATAATACATATATATATATTTTCGTACATATCGACCATTAAAATATTACAGAATGTTTACCCTATTTCCATTTTAATGTATTCGATTTTAAAACAAATCTAATACATTCTATATACATTACATTTACAAAACTCAAACTCTATATAAAGAAATACAATCAGATAATGATTTTCTAGTCAATACACAATCATAAAAATAAATGAAATGTAATCTAATCAATATATTTTCGGAAAATTTTAAAATTTCTTTCTAAATATTATTGAGTTGTTTTGACCTAATTAATTTCAACGATGAATTTTCTACAAAAGATGAATCTTTTACTAAAGATTAATTTTACTAACAGTTTGCATGCCAAAAAAAAAGAAAGAATGAAAGTTGCCCTAAACATATCTTGTTCATTTATTATATATGTTATAAATTAAGTATACTTACATTCGATATAAGTGATTTATTATTTTAGGTTTGGCATTTAGCATTTTTATTATTATTATAGATATTCTGACTAAATATTTGGTTTCTAACCGATTCCATTTCGTTTCTAACGTTTAAAATCGCTTCACTGGACATTTTTTATATAAAGGTTTAAATGATTAATTGATACATTTTTGATATTAGGGAATGTTTTCTGATCCGAAAAAGTCCAAACATATTCAACATTGGATACTTTTGTGATAAGCGTATAATTTCATCATAAAGTTTTATCAAAAATTGATTAATAATAAAATAGAAGCCTGTCGTTACCTTCTTTGGCTTATTATATAAGTGCTTTCTATTCTATAGATGTTGGTATAGCGATTTTTGTTTTGCATTATTGTGATATATATATATATATATATATATATATGGTATATAACACACAATCCAAATTTATATATGCACATATATGAACATGATACTTAAGTATGTACCTTTTTTATGTACAATGTACATATATATATATATCAATTGTGTGATTGTACTTTATATTTATATATATACGTTGTATGACGAGTACAAGTTGCTGCAATTTAAAATTTTCTTTTATAAAAGCTCATTTTTTTTTGTTTTGTCGAACAAAGGATATGTATATGAACTGAACACACATATATATAAGTTCAATTTTTTTTTTACTTTTGTTATAATATTCATATGAGGGAATTTTCTATATATGTTATATTATATATTATATATATTATTATATATATTTATATATATAGCGTGAAAAATAATGTAAAAAATGTAGGCCAGTTCAGTGGTGTTTAACACACGAATTTTAATATATATATATATATCGTAAGATATATGAATTGAAAACATATTTATGTACATTGTACATATATAAAACATCTAAAATGAATACATTTATTTGATATAAGTGGATATATATGGATAAATATAAAATGTATATAGATAGAGGAATATAATAAAACTTTAAAAACAAAATCTTCAATATATAATATTTATATATGTATATATTTATGTGTTTTGTTATCTCTATAATACCATAATAGTTGCAATATATTATATATATATATTCTTCAAATTGCGAGACTTTTATAAATAAAGAATAATGTTAGCATGTTTAGATCAAAGTATAAAAAGTTTTATTTTATATTTTTTTTATATAAATATATAATTCACTATATATATATATATGCATATAAGATATAATACACAGTTCAGTATAAGAATAATGTCATTTGTCATTGTCATTTTTATTCTTATATATACACAGAGAATAATGTATATATACATTTTAGATATATAATATAGTGTAAAAGTATTTCTCGATATGCTATATAGTTATAAATTTTTGTGTGAAAAAATAGTTGTAACTTTTTTCAAATTTGCTTCCTTTATTTTTTTTTTTTTTTTGTTTCTGTATATTTTACTTATACAGAGTATAGCTTTTGAATATTATCATAGAATACAACATAATATATCAAAATGTGTGTGTATATTATCATTATTATTATTATTACTATTATTGTTCTATCAATGGTTGTTGGTAAATATAAATATAAAATGTAGTAGAAAAGAATAATAAGAACTATTTACTGTGTATATAAATGATAGAAGAAATAAATTAAATATGTATGATATCTCCTCAGTAGGGAATTTTTAACATTATGCACAAATTTTCAGTTCTTTTTTGATAGCTTTCACATTCACTCAAATATGTATATAGAGTGTAGTTATTTTACACTATATTATATTGTATATATGCTAAAAGTTATCTTTTTTTATTCATTTATTATAATAAATAAAATCCTTTTATTTTTGTTTTTTTGATTTTTTTTTTTTTAAAAAAAAAATATTTATTATTATAATATTCTCTTTTATTTTTTTCTGTAAATATTTAAGTAAAATATATGAGCTGAACCATATATTTATAAAAGGTTAGTATGAGGAGTAGTATATAAAAAGGAACGAAAAGTTTAGAACCTTCTTATATGATATATAAATATCAATAGACAACTTGATTTTTAAGCACATTCATATATAAATATCCTTTGTGTGACTGGAAGTAAGAAGAGTTAGTATATTTATATAGTCTAGCCAATAATATATATATATATATAGATATATAGATATATATTGATATGAATGAATACACAATAAATTTTAAAAAAATAATCACGTTTACACTATTGTAAACAAAAATTGAATAAATTTAAATATAAAATATATCAATCTATATGATGAACTTTTACATAAATCTATATATAAAATTTAATAGAAAGTATTATATATATAAAATATTAAACTATATATAACTAAAGATTATACCCATCATAATAAAAGAGTCTTAAAGAATATTCCATATACATATATGAAATGAATACATTTTATGAATTTTAATGAAAATTATATAAATTTATTTTCACGAAAAATTACATATAAGATTTCTTCATAATATCTCGTATAATATATGGATTGATGCGGTTTGGTTTGTTTGTAAACGATCATATAACATTTTATAAAATAAATGAGCCTATCAACGATTAGGATTTTTTTTTCCTAATATTATAATGTATTATTTTTTTTCTTATTAGTCTTCGTATTATAATTCCTATACAAAGAGGTTACATTTTTTTTTCTTTTAATAATTCTTTAACAAAATTTTTTGGTTTGCCTAAAAAAATCGAGAATAAAACACGAACAAAAACAATATTATTTAATATAATAAATGGAAATTAAATAAGTTCATATATATATGATATATACAATCAAGGATATAGTTTTTCCATTTTTAATTCCAAATATGTATATAACATATATATATTATAAAACTAAATTAACGTAACAAAACAAAAGGATTTGTTTTTAAATTAAAAAAAGATAAAGGAATCTAATTGCTTTGTATAACAATGTATATTTTTGCATATAGACAAAACTAAATATAATTATAATATTGTAATTACCTCGCAAAATTTAAAATTTTATACGCTATATTGCATATAATATCTAAATAAACTTTATTGGATTACATATAATATAACATATTTTTTGTTATATATTTATATATATTATACATACATAATAAATAAGTTTAATAATTTTACTGTATATAAGATACTCGCTGGATCCTATTTTTTATATATATAAAACAGTATTGTGAATGAAATTGTGGAAAAGTTAAAACAAATTATAGTATTTAATTAATAAATCAGCAGAAAAATGATAAAAAAAAGCCTCAATAACTTATCATTTTGTAAATTTTAACAATTTCACTGTTATGGTTTTCGATAAGATTACGAAAATAATGAAAATATGTTACAATTTAGTGAAACGTAGCCGTCCGTATACTTATAGATTATTGCATTAGACATCTTATGGGAAAATTACCGTTTTCTTACATGGGTTTCCTTATGAATTTACGGCGGATTTCCTCCAAAACACTAAAACATTAATAATACTTAAATCGTTGCCTTATTCAACCCAGTTAACATACGGATCGGATAGTAGTCTCTTTTTTTCAAAGTATTTTTTTCCACTATACGAATAAAATGAAATTAGATGGAATTTCCAAAGAAAATCTTAGATTTTCCATATCATTTTCTAGCGGATCTGTTACGATTAAATACAATAATGATATATTTATATTTACTTCTATAAGATTTGTATGTTATATTCATTATTTATATATATGTGGTTAAAAGCGTAATAACATTGTTGAAAATATTTTTATTGATTTAATGGTATGTATGTATGTATATTGTATGATTTTACTATTCGTATGCGTTGCAATATGTTGCATATTATATCATAATATATGTATGTTATATTCGCAAAACAATTTTCTCTATTTTATTATTCTATTTTATCATGCGAAATTTAACAAAATTTTATATAAATGAATTTTATATGTATATATACTAAAAATATATATATTTTATCTATATAATTGCATTCCAGCTTTTATATTATTTTGCTATATACAAAATATATATAAATATTCTGAAAAATATATAAAAAATATAAATTAATTTTGTTTCAAATTAATTATATACCTATTTTGATTATTCTTAAATCAATAAATAAATACAATTGAATTGAATTTTCATTACAGAGTCATGAAATACATAATTTGGAAACATATACACAATATCTTGTATCAATACAAGTATTTAATCCAGAAGGACCTGGTCCTGCAACAACCGTTTTGGTTATGACAGACGAAGGAGGTGAGTTATATTTTTAATTTAATTATTATTTATATTTATAAAATTCAAATGAGGGTTGTAAAAAAATTTTTTGTTTTTTATATATCGCAGAGAATAAAATATTATATTGATTGATGGCTCCCATGGCTTTTAAGAAATTAAATGTTATTCGAAGAAATATATATTATGATTTGTATGTTAGGGGATTTCTCTTGTCGATCGTTAGATTCTTGAGGTAGATCGTGGTATTTTCAATATAACAACATTTTTTCATTAAAGGGTATAATATAATTATCGCAAAAGATCTAACTATAATAAATCAATCTATTGTGCTATATATTTTGTATTAGAAGAAGAAGAAGAAGGGTAAACGTTAGAAGAAAATGCTCATAGAACTATAATTAATATAGTTCTTTGCGGTTATATATGTATATATATAAAATATATTCGATAATCTATTTCAATATTTTTATTTTTCCTATATATCCATGCTAATGATTTAACTAAATATTTATATATGAAACTACTATGGGTGAATATTATTATAATAATACATAATATGGTTATATTTAAATTAGTTATATATTTATATATACGACGAATATATATACTATATAAAATAAGTGTTATTATACATATAAATAAATTAACTATCTTTTCAATCAATCTCTTAATTTTTTCGACAAAATAAAAACGTACAAAACATAAAATATAATCGTTACATGAAAATGTACTCTATATATATCATATATATACAGCCATTCATTGGGTATTTTATACGTATATATAAATGTTACGTGTATATATATTTATAGATTTATTATTATAAAGTATTACGTATATATATATATAGCGAGAGAATAAAATACACTATATACTATATATCCATATCATATATATATATTGTTTATATATAAAATATTTTCGACGTGCGGAAAAGTGCTTAAATTAATCCATGTCACGAAATGAAAAATAAACAAAATGAAAATTCAATGGGAATGTATATATAATATATATATAAAAATTTATACACATAACATATTTAGTATATTTAAAAAGTATTTAGACTATGATTTTATGTAAATAGAACAAGACTAAAGATTGTAATCTCTAAAGTAATTCATTAATTTTGTATGTTTTATATATATTTATGCTTTATGTATATATAAAGCAGATTTTATGATTTTTGAAAAACAAAACAAAAACCTTATACATATATTGTGTAATAATGGCGGGATTAATAAATGGATTGCATTATAGGATATATAAATGTTTTTTTTTATAAAAAAAAAAGCACATGCTTTCATATATACTGCTATTTTTCATTCATGACTTTAAATAACAATTTTTTTATTTAAATCAATACACGTTTATTTAAAAAAAAAATATTATTAACATATTGAAAGTTTTTTATTTTATTTATATTTATATAAATACATCAACATAAATGGTATATATACAAATAAAAAAAAGGATATAAATTCATTACACAATAACTATTTTTACATACTGTGTGTATATGCAAGTATTACATATACAATTATGAATTTAAAACCATATTATATAATTATAGTTTTGGTGTATTTATTATTAAAATAAGGGTTAGATACCCGCAAAATATTCCCCGTCAATTGCGAAATAATAGAATAATCAAACGTCCTGAAAAACGATTAATTTATGAACCAAATTAGTTATATTGCGACGTCCCAAGAATGATATCCGGCAAATATACGATCTTTGATCACATCAATCGTATATATATGTAACAGGGAAATCATTTCTGAGAATTCTATAATTCTGAGAAGTCTAAATTGATCAGCTATTTCTATTTCATTTATACTTTTTTACTTTATACCCATTATATATTTAGTTCTAGATCCAAATTTTACATCATTATCTTTTATAGACAAACAAACAAAAATATGTAAAGTAAATTTAAAATATACATATGTTATATATGATAGTAGCATCAAAGATTGTATTTCGCATCATTTACATGCATTTAGCGAATAAAATAAAGAATATACATATATAGATATGCATATAAGATATATATTACATTTTACTTCAAAGAACAGAAAATTTATAAAAATAGTGCACATAAAAAAAAGAAACATTAAAAAAACATTATTTATATGTACAGTATATATATTGAAGTAGAAATCTACAATATGTATATATAAAACATCTAAACCATTAAAAACATTAAAGTATTTAACGTATTACTTTAATAGTTTCATATATATATATATATTTTTTTATTTTCATATAACAAAATAAAGATAAATAAACCAGGAAATACAATTTTAAAATGAATATATATAAGATGTTCTTTGTTTTAAAAGTAAAAAAACAAGAAGATGAACGAAAAAAAGATTTTTTTGCAAGAAACATCATTTGTTTACATATATATATACATTCAAAATAGTATATTTATAATAGAATATATAGTATTTGGTATTATATGTTTATATCGTGTGGTATGTATAAGTATACATGAACAATTGAAAATGAACAGATATAAATTGTAAATGAATATATGATTTGAAGATGTTTTTTAGTATATCGTTTAGTTATTTTATACATATTTAATGGTATATTTATCAAACAAACCCCATATATAACATTCATTATTTATCGTAAATATCGGATGATATTGGAATTTGCAGAGGAATCAAAAAAAAATACAATTTATTATAAAAATACATTTTTTAGATGGAAAAATTTTAATAATATTTATATGTATACATAATACATTCATATCAATTGAATGACATTTTTTTGTATTCGATATTTACGATATACAAAATATACATATATTATAATAAAGCCTTCGATGTATGTGTGTATGCAATCAATACGCCCAAGTATAATGAATATTATACCAAATAATATTAAAAAAAACCTATTAAAATATCATAATTAAAAATGTTATTTCATTGTTATACAGGCAAATTCTATATACTGATAATTTATACATCATAAATAAAATATTCTATATATAGCATAACACTTTACATAATTGAAATAAAAATTTTATTAAATGATAATTTTTTTATGGATTCAGGAATTATTAAAATTAATATATAAAAAATACCTTAAGTAGTTATTAAATGAAATCTATTTATATAATAATCTATATAAATATTGAATAAAATGCAAAATGATTATTAAATTTTACATATAAATGGTTTTTTAGTCTCTTTATAACGACCCACGTATTATAATAATAAAAATTATCATTTATAATAGTGTATACATATGAATCATGTACCGCACATATATATATATATATATATATTAATGAACATAGTTCGTGACTATATTTCAAAATGTATTTTTATTATTATCCCCATATTTGATATATAAATACTTTATATAATAGGACATTACAATATATAATAGAGGTAATACCGTATAACTAACACATTCTATATATAGATTTTTATTATCTTATATGTATATGGAAAAACTATATTTCTGAATGAAAATGAAAAAAAGAAATATTCATACAAAAATATATATATATCGCCAAAATTACTATATATATTTTTAGTTGAATTTTTTTTTATTATTTATTTACCTTCTCTCTATTATATCCTATATAAATATAATTTCTTAATCATGCATTCAACATTAAACTATTTTTTTTTTTATGAAATAACTATATATAAATATATTATTAGCCTTACCAAAAGCCATTCGGTCAAAAGAAATTATTTTTCTATATAGAAATATATTTTCTTTCTATTTTTTGTATATGCACGATTCTTATTTTGCATTATATACTGTCGGTCTCATAATTTATGCAGATAAAAAAACAGTTGTTATATTTATTAAATATTATATAAATAATATAACGTGTTTTGTAAATTGAAAAACACTTTAGAAAAAATTAAAAATCTTTTTTTTCAAAAACATCAAATAAGTATATATACTTTTGTTGTCTATATGTACAAAAAGTTAATAACGATATGAAGCGGATATATAGAAATAAGGACGAAAGAAAAAGAAATATATACTGCACTCTATGCAAGTAATATAAAAAAAAATGAATTTTCATCAAGCAAATCCACAAAATTAATTTGCATATGTTTTATAAATTTTCATATATATATATTTTTTGTTGAATGATTTTTTTTTTTGCATTCTCATATACCATAAAATGCATTGGCTTTATTAATACATATATAGAAATTGCATATTTATATAAAAAAGAATTATATAAAATATGCATATATATATATATATATATATATATATATTTAAATAAGTATATAAAATAACAATAACGACGACGATATATACATATGTATATAGAAAGGGTAAATTTGATTAAGCTTTACGTTTTGCTTTTATTATATATACAGCACACATATATATTAAAGTGAAAAGGATATTTCAGGTTTTTTTTTTTTAAATATTATTCTTATTTTTTTTTAAATGGTAACATGTGTTGCGTTTTTCAGTTTCAAATATGTAAATTTGTATAACCAACCATTCAAATATGTATATCCTTTTTATAAATTCATGATGTATAAATTATATTTATTTTTTTTTTAAATTTGTATATAATGTGGTTTGTATATATACTGTACGTACATATATGATACTATATGAACATGTGGCGGCCGTTCGGTGTACAATTATATCACAGGAAGAAGAAAAAAAAAGTGCTTAGAAAACAATATATTTTTCAAACAAATTGTTACTTTATTTTTTCAATCATCGGCATCACACATCATATATATACATAATCATAATAATGATATACCTATATATATATAAATACTTATAATATTTTCACATATCATAAATGAATATAAAAAAAATTTGTATATAATACACAGAATATATATGCAATTAATATATGATGGAATGGGATTCATTTGATCGTTTTAAATATGTATATATAAGGAAAATTAAAAAAAAATATTCATTATATAAAATCTATATATGTATATATTATTAAATATTTGTTCAGGTAAATTTTCCTTTTTTTATATCCGATTATGCACAAAAAAAGTGTATCAAAATTGTACATACATATATATATATATATATATTGTGTATATATATTTGGTATGCATATTCAATTCATTAATTTTTTATAATGAAATCTTTACAATAAATGAATTCCATTATATATTAATATATATATATATATAGCGATATATACTTTTTCCCTTATCAGCTAAAAACAATGAATTTAAATTGGTTTACATTCACAAATATTATACATAATTATATTTTCTGTTAACTATATATATATATATATATATATATATATATATATATATATGTATATATATAGAAAGGGATAATAAAATCGATATCTATGACGGCATAGCTCGGTATTGTCAAAATATTTTAATTTCCCATATATTTTTCATTTATATAATACTAAAAAATATATCGCATCTTAATTCATATTGTTGATTTTGTTTTTATATATTCATTACGCGTTTTAGATATAATTTCTAATTAATTTATGCATATTTATTAATATAAAAAAGGGGTCTTGGTAATTTCTTTATTATATATGATGAGTTATACCGGAGTTTTTTTATTTTTTTGGTATACAAATAAATTGACGTGATGATCAACAGGGCGTATATTGATAGATTATATACATAAAAATTGATTGATATACGATTTTTATTGTTTTGTTTATTAACTTAACATTTGATATAATGCGCGATTTAAAACAAATATTAAGGGTTGATTTATATAAAAAAGTTTTCTTATTGAATTCTTATTGAACAATTTTTAGCTTTTTTAACAATTTTGGAATGATGTTTTTCCAATTCAAATAAAACAAAACAAAAATATAGGTAATCATATAATGGCATTTTCTATATAGATGGACAATTAACAATATAAAATTTTCTAAAGATGGATTATTATTATCATTAGTATAGGAAAAACGAATTATGGCTATCGATTAATAGGATTGAGAAAGTTTTTTCACCTTAAAAGCAATTTTTACCGTATATTTTTTGCGTTTTAATTAAACACTGAATCCTTTTTATAGAATATAATTAATAATTAAAAAGAAATGTTCTAACAAACCAATTATATTTACACAGAAAGCAATTTATACGTATATAGATTTAAAAACAAAACAGAGAAATATACACGTGTTACAATTTTTTGTATATATATAAAATAAAACATTCATTGCTTTTATTGTTTTATTTTATATACAATTTGTCGAACATACGCGAAAATGTATTTCAAAAATTTCTTTTAACCAAAAAACATATTTATATATATTTTTATTGTTTATTAACCGCACATATATACAATTTTAAAATGTATATTTACAACAAATTTCTTTTTAATAAAGTTATTCAAAATATATTACATATATATAACTCAATTATGCGATATTAAATTAAATTAAGAAAACCTCAGGATATTTTTAATATATTGTAAATATATACATTATGTACTATACGTAATAAATTACATAAATTTTATTCATTTTATTATACATCAGAGTATAAAGTTTTTTCGCATTCGTGAAAATGTTTAAATTATATACAAAAAGTACATATGGTATATGTAATACACAAAATATGTATATATGTGGTATGGATAATTTATATTAAGCACCTGTATGGATGGGATAATGTATGATGATGATATCATACATGACCAAACTATAATCCCATATGAGAATTATAAAATTTAAATAAATTTATGGATTACCTCATCAACTAAAATGTCGATTAATAATATACATATAATAGTAAAATAAAATTACCTCGGATCGGATATTCTTTATTTTTATAACAATGTTGAAAATTTTATTAACTTTATATTATTATGTCTATGCATAATTTATTAATTCAAATATGAAATAAAGATGATTTGTTTATTATCAAAATGGTGATATTTTTTTGTTGGTACACTAACTTTAAAATTTCCCTGTTTAAATTAAAGGGATTATGTAAACGGATGGTATTTCCGACACCTGAATAAGTTATATGCGTCCATATGGCTAAGTTTTTGTAGGGGCATGGGACACAAGGATCTGGAATGGGTCAAGTATTTTTGGATATACAATTCTAACCTAGAAGTAAAATATGAATCTAAAAAACACGGATGGTATTCTCTAGAAACAAATTTTCATTTGTTTTTCATTCATATAAGACAAAGTTTATCTGAAAATTATGAGGAATTTTATCATATAGTAAGTTAAGGACTCAAACAAAACCTATATAGTAAAGTTTAGTCACTTCTGGATATATGTGAATATTTATACGAATCAGAACAACTTATACGCGTTGTACATATTTTATATGTATAGTATATATATACATAAATATATATATACAATATGTAGACAATTATGAATAATATAGAGAAAATTTAATGGAAAATTTTTTTTTTATTTATAAATTATTTCTTATTGTATAATAATATATTTAATGTACAAAATATATATAATAAATATATGTATTTTGTATATATACATAACGATTTTATTTGTTTTTTAAAACATTTATACATATATATTTATAAATAATAATTTGTATGTAAGCGTATAATAAAAAAAAGTAAATATAAAATACATAAATTGTTAAAACAAAAGTTTTTTTTTAAATTACAGATTTTAAATTGAAAGTAAATACATATGTATAATAATATATTTGTCTCATAATAAATATGTATAGTTTCATCTATACATAATTTAATATCTTTTTATATATACTAGGAATAAAACAGGATTAAAATAGGATTGTGTTTTAGAAAAAATGGGCATTATCATGGTAATTTTTTTTAAAAATGGTCATATTTAAAAATACTCATAGGGAATAGCCTTAAATTATGGCATATTTGAAAAATTCATGACCACATAACTGACTGATGTTTTTATTCCTTGCATACCTTTAGTGGTTTGAGGTGAAAAAAATTCAATTTTTAACAACAATTAAATACCAAAACTTTAACCGCAATAATAATAACACATTAACCATTAAGATCCTTTTTTTAATCGTTTTGATCTTGGTCTAAAAAAGAAAAACTTTAAAAAAAACCCCATACGGAAATGTACCCTTTATATATCCATAGTTTTGAATAAATGTATTTGTTTATGCCCTATATATAAACATTTAATTTGTAATTTAAATCTATTATTGTAATTACAAGGTATATTATTATAAATATATTATAATAGAATGGAAAAAATGACAAATTTTATGAAATATGTCATTCGTAAAGCTATATATAATTATCTGATTGCATGCATTATATTTTTCTATTTTTTTTTTTTTAATTGCTGTGAGACTTGATTAGATTAAAAGGTTTAGAATTTGTATAAAAAAAACTTCAACGTCATTTCGAATAAATTTATATTTTTAACAAACATTATATATAATATTTACATATATGTATTTTAATCATATATCTATATATGTAATTGATTTATATGCAATATATTCAATACCGGTATATAAGCTTTTAAAAACTCTTATTAATATATATATATGTATAATTATATATAGATCACCACATAATATATATAACCACATTGATATATCTATATTCTATATATACGGATATAATATATGAAAATGTATATATAAAATAATGATATAAAATGAACCTAATTGAGGTGAATAGTTTATTTATAATATATATACATAGATATACATAAATACATTTATAAAATAATGTATAATTTATCCAATAAAAAACATATAATGAAATCATACATTAAATATGTTTTTAATCTCATTAAATATTTTATTTTTAAATTATATAACTTCGCTAAATGTACCTTTCTATACATATATATCAGTCTGTATGGCTCTATATTATATAATAGAAAGCTATATATAAATTTTACTGACATTTTATAATATAATTTAACATTTAAACATTTATATATACTGTATATACAAATGGTGTATATATGAATAATCTGATGTATATATGAAAGTTAAACAAATGTAATTGAATATAAATTTTCATTTTTCATTTTTACTAAATTAAAAAATTATATTTTGTTTTAAAAAAATAAAGATGACATCATATATATTTCACTTCGCACACACAAATATATACAAATAAATTCATTCAAAATGTTTTTAGTTCATGTACGGCGTCGTATGTATATATTACACATAAATATATAGAACAGAGATCAACGAAAAAGAATTTATGTAATTTATTTAATGTGCATATAAATAATAAAAAAAATTTTAAAATTAGTATAAATACAGTATTAGGATTATGAATTTTATATTTATATTTTATATATATATAAAGCTGTATATATAGCGAAAAGAATTGCATATTTTTGTCAAGAATAATATGGAATATATGGAACAAGACATTTTGTTTATCACATAAAAATATTAGAATTCAATATATGATTCATGTGATACATTATATAGAGCTCTGCGAAAACTGAAATATAATTCGTAGTATAAATATTCAGAAAATTGCAAGTGAAATGAGATAATGCAGTCCAAACCAGACAAATATTTTTTGTAGATTGGTTGAAAAACAAAGCACAATCTGGATTTAATTGCGGAACAGACTAAATGATTTTTTTTCATCTATATATATTCATTTATATAAGAACAATTTTTCAGTATTATTATTTTTTACCGATTGGAAAAAGGGTTCCATATACATATATAAATTTCTTATTTACCTGTTTAAAGTTTTTTTGTTTGTACAATTTTGAGAAAGAATAATGGTAAAAATATATAAATACAGTAAAATCACAAGACTCTAGTAAAATATATTGACGTACTCTAGTAAAATACAACAAAATGATAACTTTTTATTGATTTTAAAGTATACGAGATTTTCATTAAAAATTATTTTTCGGTATTTTACTGTATATGAATTATATTTAGGATACAATTTTTCAGAATTATCTATAAGTTATATACTAGGAAAGGAAAATCTATAAGTTATATACCGATAATTTACAACTCAATATTATTTTTTTTCTTTTAATTAATTTAAACAGCAAATTTTTTTGTGTTTAATATAAGTATTCACAAAAGATCACAAAATATATTTTATATATATATATATTTATGAATATATACATGCCAAATATAGAACTATAATAATAAAAACCCTATTTCGCTTTAGACATTTTAAGTTTCCCTATATTCCATATATATGATGAACGAATATACAAAATTTTACTCTCTTTCTATATGATTTAAAAAAATTATGAATCATATTTAAAAAAAATAAAAAAAAACAAACTTTATTCATAAAAATAAAATAAAAATTCTTTGATCAGCAGAAATAAAATGCAATTTATGCATATATTTTTTTTTATAACAAATATATAGATAGATGTAAAATATATATAAAAGTATAAAAGTGAAAAAGTATGTATATAGAAATGAAAAAGTAATATTAAAAAAAAGTATAATGCCTGGGTGTCTGTATTCTTATATATATATATTTTGTACAATCTATAACTTAACTTTTTTTAATCGAATAATTTATGTCTACATATTAATGTAATATAGCAATGTACAGTATATAGTTAAAGTTAGATAATACATCAAAATTCTAAAATTTCAGTATAATGACTTGGAAAATAAATAAAATTTCCATATTAATATGTATATAAAAAATGTATTTTGAATACGTCTATATGCAAGTACATTTTTTATATAATAAGTAGTACATATTAAAATAATAAACGGTATGTTCTATTCCTATAACTATATACTATATATATATATATATATATATATGAAATCACGAAATTTTTATTTAAACCATAATATTTATATTATTTATATATATATAGATATAGTAAATGCATTTATCAAAAACACTTTAACAACAATAAACCATTTGTTCATCAAATATTAAAGGTATTTTAACAGGTTGATATTAAAGAAAAATTTGTTAAATTTTATATACATACATAGTGAGTATATACTGAGTGATTTTTTTAAAAATAAACCTTCGAAATATAAATCTGACAAAAATATTTGTATATATACCAATGTTGATTGTAAATGCAAAAAACTTTTAAATTTACAAATATAATACATTTTTTTTTATTAATGTGCAACTTTATATACTATAGTTATATAAATATAATATATATATCCGAATCGTTAGATTGTAATATTGTTGAATGGAAGCGATGTTAAATTGTATATTTTTGTATACACATTTATATTCATACCATTTCCTTGATCTTCTCTATATATAAAAATTATAGAATATATATATACAAATCATGCATATATAATATATAGATATACTACAAATAATTTCAACAATTCCTGTTTTGCAAATAATTTTTCCTATTTTTATTTATTTTTTTTTTATTCATTGTCAGATATATTTTATTTATTTTTTATACATTATTATACATATACGATAAATTTATATATAGTTTTATTTGTGCAATCACATTCAATTCAGAAACTATTAGCGATTTATGGGTTATTATATGTGTGCGGTATACAAGCTATTGGTACAATAACATTTTTTTGTCTAAAATATGTAAAAATTATTTGTAAAGCAAAAAATTTTAGTTTTCTTTACATAATATTGCAATTATTAATAAATCCATTTTGGTATCAACATCTCTCCACATTCCGAAATCCTTTCTTGCTAGAAAGATCTTTTGGTATAGAATTTAATAAAATATTCATTTTTTAGAAAATATCAGAACATTTTTTTGAATATAGGAATGAAAATTGAAAATGCTATATAAATGATTTTTTTATAAAAAGGAGCCCCTTCTATAAAATTATAAATTCCCCAATGTTACTTCTTTACTCTGGAATACGTAGTGCACGTATATGGATATAATTTAAAAATATATATACATGTATATATATAAACATTCAACGAAACGAAACCAACAAATAAAAAAAAAAGTGTGATTGCAGTTTAGTAGACAAAATATTATAAAACTGTGTTCTTTTTTTTTTTTGAAAGTTGAATTATTATTATCATTGAGGAATATCAACTCTATATCTTATATCAACACAGCAAAATAAATATATAAATACTGGCAAATATTCATCTTATCCGTTCGCATTTATTTTTTTATATATATAACAATTTATTTATGTATATACATAAAAAAAAAGTTTTGCATTATATTTTTTTCGAAAACATTAAATATATTATTTTATATATGTATCCTTTTTATTTATATTTATACATATAGCGGTATTTTTTATATTAAACTTTACAAATATATAAAGAAATAAAAAATTACACAAAAAAAAAAAAATAATGTGTATTTTTCTTTTTTACACACAAAAAATACATCACAAAATTTATATTATAAGTTTATATATATGTATGCTCCGGGAATGCAAAATAATTTATGTTCTATATATATTTAACGAATTTCGTCAAATTTAAAGGATATATAATTTTCTAGGTGATCGATTACGTTGCCAACCAAAGGGATTATTAAAAAAAAAATGTTATTATTTTCCATTTCACTTCAAAAAAAGACCATACGCATGTACTTGCAAATCGCAGTGAAAATAGTAAATATTATTCCATAAATAATCACATTATAAATTGATTACCATATATAGTATATTAGATGCGATAAATATGGATTTTCCATTTGAATTATATAGTTTTTTTGTATATTTCTCGTATATATGCGGTTTATATAATCAAAATTGTCATATATTTGTATAGGTATATGGTATAAAAATAATTTTCTTAATAATTTAATTAAATATTATTTAATGTAATTTAAAATTTATTATATAGTTTTCTTGTTAATTTCAATGTTCTTTGCTCAATTAATGTAAAAATTATAAATTCTATTCAAAATCAATCAATTCTTTTTTTAACCTGAATATATATAGTATATTAATTCTACATAAAACATACCTTTTGAGGAAATTTTATTCAATATCCGCAATTTTATTGTTTATAACTTTTTTAGTTTTTATTATATAATTAATTATTACATGATTGAATAATTTTCCATAAATTTTTTCCCAATTCCGAAGAAAAACTATATATATTTAATATTTTGTTAAACTATAAAAAGTATATAAAATATAAATGTAAAACACAACGAAAATAACATTTGTGTATAAACGGGTAAAAGATATTTTTCTTGCATCACAGTTTTAATATTTTTAAAAGCTCTATACAAATACATAAATATATAATATATATATTATGAATAGGTATATATATAAATAAATAATATTTTGTAAAATTCCAAACACAAACTTATATAAATAAATTTATATAATAATTTATTATGTATTACTATAAAACACTACTATATAAAACTATATAAATATAGTTATATATTTTTTATGGTTTTGAACAATTATATTTTAATACCTATATAGAAATAATATATCTTCATATACACTTTATAAATCATTTGTATGAAAAAAATAAAATCCTAGATTATTATTTGTCTCGTATAAATATGATATATATGTATATACACAACACACATACATGTGTAACTATAATAATAATAATATATATTTTGTGCATATGTGAAAAATAAGGAAACAAATCAAAAAGAGTTAAAAAGAAAAACCATTTTACCAAAAGAATATATAAAATTTTCTTTTGTCATTTATATTATTTTTATTATGTATATATGAAAAAAAAATGCACTTTATTTATATAAGAAACGGGGCGACACAGCAACATAACAAAACTAAAAAAAAAAGAAAGAAAAAGGAATGCTTGGGTACAAAAAAATAACTTACCTATCTATGTATATATATGAAATGGAATAAAAGTTTATTTATACACAATGAACATTTTAAAATGGAAAAATAAAACATTATATATATTATATAAAGGGACGTTGATGCGATATGGATGGTGATGATATAATGCCATTTGTGATTATTCATTGATTTATTTTGTTATTAATATAATTATTCTATAATGTTATATTGTTAATTTACATTTCTTGAATCCTTGTCCATCCATTCTCTACCAAAATGAATACAGTTCCGCCAATTGAGGGTGGTCAAATCCATGGCCGGAAATTTTTTCTGTACATCCAAAGGCCCTGGCCGTCATAGTACTGATTAAAATTAAGGTTGGTATTTTACATACAGCATGATTTATTTAATAATAATAATAATAATAATAAGAATAGGGTTTTCTGAAGTCATTCGCATAAAATGCCCTTTTGTGAATTGCAATCTTTATATATATATATATAACTATCTCTAATATATATCCGGTTTAATTTATAAATATATACTAATTCTTTGAACTACAAAACGTTATCGATTTATTTTACGTTATTGATTTATGTGCATATGTATAAATGTTAAAAATGGTAAAATATATAAGTAATTAGAGTAATGGAATTTCGACATAAACGTGGATTAAATTTTTGTTTTAATCTTTCAGTGTTTTTGTTTTGTAAATATATATGTATATTTAAAATTTGTTAAATACGAAAATATTTTCAATTACCATACATATATATTTTCATATTTCGTAGATATGTATATAAATATATACAAAAAAATGTTCATATAATAATTGTGAATTTTTCATCATTTAATCTCTATTCAATTTTTCCTATATATATATATATTATAGATTTATATAAAATGTGAAAACACATCAATTATTTTTGAATGTAGTGAAAAATATGAATATAAAAAAAAACCTATATATATATACTTCCATATTCATATTTTTATTGTTAATTTTGTCGTATATATCGCAATGTAGAAATATTTTTCTTTTTGTTAAATATATATATTTTAAATGTATATTTTTTTTAATATATAAATTATTCAGTATTTTTATAAATGTAACATATTTTTTAAAAAGCTTATAGGTACTTTTAAAAACATAAAGTAATATAGCACAAGTATTAAAATATATTGTTGATTCAATGCGTATGTGTGTTTATCACAATTTTGTTAAATATTAATGCAAAAAAAAACTTATTTATATAATCATATATGGAATGAAATAGAACTCTATATACGAATTTTGGTATTTTTTTTCGATAATTGAATTTTTATATCATATATATTATAAAATTTGTATAAAAATTGTGACCAAAAATATTATATATTTATAACTTTTCTTTTTTGTTAAATATATATATATATATATATATATATATATATATAAATTATTAATATTTGTATATATATATATATATATATAAATTATTAATATTTGTATATGTATATGAAAATTGCAAACAAAAATTTAATTAAAATTCATATATTTTTTTGAGTAATTTTTATTTTTTTTAAATATATCAGAATTTTTTTTTATAATTACAAAACTAATCAAAAACATGTAAAACATACGTGTGACCGGTATGAATGGTACAAAAGTGTATAAAAAGAATTATCCGACACATTCAGGCAAATTGCATCTTTAACATATAATTATACGTCATCAGTGAGGTAAAGATAAATTTCGAAATATAAAAATATATCGTTAAATTTCATCATAACTAAAACGTGAAATCACTTATTTTATATACCAAAACTATAGAACGAACCATCTAATATTCATACTTGAAGTATTCTTTTTGAGTTATTATCCCCGCATTCAAATAGATTGCATTAGATATATAATTTTGATATATATATTTGCACTATACCCTAACTTCTATACAACATTTCTGCTTATTAGTTAACAATATATGAAACTCAACTAAACAAAATATATATAAAATAGATCATTACTACTTTATTCACTAAAATTCCATAGAACTTTATACATAATATAAAATGAAATAATTCATAATACAGTATATATAGTTTAAAATTTTCAAATTCATTTAATACCCTCGGTTCTACGTATATATAATATAATATAATTATTATATATTCATATATATTATTCTTTTATACTTCCACAGTTCAAATACTATTATTATTATTATTATATATATCATATAAAGCATATCACATAATAAATTCTTTTGTATTGTGTATAATTTTAAAATTATAAGAAATTATATATATATTTTAATATTAAAAAATATTCTATATGTATCTATATATAGATATATATAATAATATATATATTTAATACTTATAATTAAATTTATAAATGAAAATTGTTTATGAAAATATTATTATGTGTTTGATGATGACATTTTATACATATACTATATAACTAATAACTATACATAGCCATATACTATATATTATTCAAATAGTTTATGCACATGAATTTAAGTAAATTTTTAGTATGTGTCATTTTCATTTTATATAATAATAAAAAAAAAATAAAGTTAAGTTTTCTTTTATTTTCTATATTTTCCATTTTTTTTTTTTTTTTGTTGTCATAAAATATTATTATTATGTTTTTAAACTTTATATGGGAATTCCAAACAATGTTTATTCGTTTTTTTTTAAATTTCCTGGCAAATGTCCAATATATATATATATGTTATTCATAAACTATATATGGAACATGTATCTGTATATATATATAAAGAACATGAATATGTGATGATTATATGAGTATATAGTATATAATATAGTAATAGAAACATTCACATATAATAATAAAAAAGTATATATATATGTCAGAATGTCAGGATCTATCAAAGAATTAACAATATAATTATAGTGGAAATCATAAAATGGTATATCTAAATAATGTACAAAAAAGAAAAACCTTAACAATTGTGGTTGTATAGACCTTTTTTGTTCGCCAATTCAATTAAAAATGGATATTTATTTTATATATATAAAGACACTATAATTTTATCAAATTACATAATGTATTTTATGTTTTCCTATACATTTATATATAATTATTGTAGATATCATAGAAACTTCTAAATTTTTCTGCATAAAGAACATTTTGTTATATAGATGCAAGCCCTGCCCTTATATTATATACGTTAAAGTATATGATATATAATTAAATTTATGTATAATAAATATTCAAAAAGTTCATAGTGCATTTTTATAACAAAAAAAAAAAAATTGTATATAAAATGTACTTATCCGAATATATATCTATAATCTATATATAACTATAAAGAATTTTATTTTTATTTATGAAAATGTTTTCATTCAACTCAATCATAAATGCGATTCTATTTCAATTTTATTCATATATATATATATACGAGTATTTCATTTAAATATCACTTTTTGTAAATATATATATATATAATATATATTATCAATATATAATTCATTATTTTACTAAACACATTCATTCATCCGTTTATATACAAATGAATATACTAACAATATTAATATTTGCTATTCTATGCATATATTTCTTTGATCAACTCTATGAATGTATGACATATTCAGATTTGAGATTATATTATATACATAATCGATTATATATTGATCAAAATTCTATATATATATCAATAATGATATACTTGAATTTATATACGTATATATGAAATAGATTTAGACAAACCGATAAGGTTAAATATTAATATCAGAAATATGTTATATATATATATATAGGATTGTTTGTGTATATACAATATATGTATTTTATATATTATAGAATTTATTACATATACTCGGCTATTTTAATCGTAAATTTATACGAGAAGTATTCTGATGAGAATATTATAATATTTTCATTAATTACTTGTTATTATATACTATACTATATAAAAATATATTGGTAGATAGATGATATATGAAACTCTAAAATTAATAAATTATAATTTCATTTTTTTTTTTAATTAAATATAAATTGTATGCGATGATAATTATAATCATTATATA
This sequence comes from Dilophus febrilis, assembly GCA_958336335.1. Classification (NCBI taxonomy): domain Eukaryota; kingdom Metazoa; phylum Arthropoda; class Insecta; order Diptera; family Bibionidae; genus Dilophus; species Dilophus febrilis. The sequence goes on from OY284468.1 coordinate 42,854,140, forward strand.
TATATTACACATGCATATGAAATAAAATTAATATATTAAATATCGCAAATAAAGCAATATAAATAATTGCTTTTAATTTAATAATATATGGTATATATGAGATTTTAATTTTGATAAAAGATAAAATCAAACTCATCAGTAACACTATAGCAAGTTTGTCATTATATAAAAATATATTAAAAATATATATCTGATATGTGATGAATACATAATAATTATAATGATGTATTTTATGACTTATCAACTTTCTTTTTATTATATAGCAATCTTTTATATGTAAAATATATAAGATATCAATTAATTATTATATATAACTATATATATATAATTTATAATCTCTCTTCATATATATATATGTATGAAATATAATTTAATTTTTTATCTTTTCACCCTCTTTCTATACATAAATATGTATTGTCTATTCTTTATAGTTCTTTTGTTGGAAATATGCCAAGTACAATTAAAAAAAACGATATATTTATTATGATAAATCTATACTATACGATAAGCTATATATGGTTGTACATATTTATTGATGTTATACAAATTATATTTTGTAATTATTATTATTATTATTTGTATCACATAACTATATATATAATTGGTTACATTATATGCTTATTATAATAAGTGTATTATATGCGTCGTATATATACTTAATATTTGTAATTTTCTTTAATGTTTTAAGAGACACAATAAATATTATATATATTGTAAAAACTGTTAATGCTATACAACAAAACACATATATATTTTACCCCATACAGAGAAATCCAACATAGAGATGTTAAAAGGTTAAGCATATTAAAGAAGGTATCAAATAATATAAAAGGATAATAATAAATATTAAAGATTTATAGAATATTACTATATATTTACTATATATGTACATATATATATATATATCTATTGTATATTAATAATAAATCTTCTGAAAACGCAAGCAAACGTAAAAATAACAAGCTCTTTCAATATATAGAAAAGTATTTTGGCAAATTTATAATGCAATATATATATTTACCAGGAGTAGGACCTTTATTATTGTTTTATAACATCAATGTAACGTTGTACTGATCTTTTTACATGGAATATATTTGTCTAGATTCTTCTAAACTCTAGAATATCTTCGTAATTAATATTTAATATTTTGGGTTCTATATATGGTGTATATATTAGAAATTAAATTCCCATTAATAATAGACGGTAAAAAAACGACTTTATATATTGCTTTTTCGAATCAATATATTGAATAATATTCTAATAAGTGATTAGTTCCATTAAAATTAATTATATACTATACAGGAAAATTTAATCTATATATTGATAATTGATATACAAAAAAAGAAAATATTATCAGAAACAATAAACTTTATATATATATGCGAGTAAAAGTAAAAATAAAATAGTATCAATACAATAAACATATGTTATGAAATTGAAAATTAATATATATATATATATATATGTATGCGTTTAAATAGAAAATATTTAGGAAAACCCCATTTTCCGATATTATATTATTTATTTTCCTTTCTTTCTTTAATTGCTTGTATTTTATCGGCAACTAAGGCCATATGATCTTCTGTGTGTTAAACCAATTCAATCAATTCGCAACCTCAGAATTTTGTCGGATTTCTTTAGTTATACGTGCGATTTTCATTATATTTTCCTTCCATTCATCAAATAATGAAATATAATTTTCCTAAATATAAAAACTTTATTCACCTTTTTTAAACATAAACGAATGAATACCAAATTCATTTTGAAATACTTAAAATAAAAGCGCTTTTGGATTTTATCTATCACAAAAAAAATTATTCAAATAACTTTTATCTATTTTCCAAAAACAAAAAAAAGATTATCTATAAATTAAAATTTTCTTTTATAAAATACACAAGAGAGAATCGCAATTCGCAGATGCGTTTTGAGTATTTTTTCGTATATGCCATTTAGAAATTTTGATGCTGTGGTGAATAATATAAATATATAAATAAATAAAAAAAAATAAAATTCTATATACAAGACATTTCTCAAAGTAAATGAGTTCTTTAAATTCTTCTTTTTTTTCTTTTGCAAAATAAATTTTTAGCAAGTATTATTCTATATATATATATATAGTTTTCATCGACAACAAAGAAAAATTTAATTCTAAAAAAAAAAAAAATTAAATTTAACTTTGCCCCACCTTCGACTTTTTTGTGTATGTTTTAATTATTTATTAAATTATATTGGGTATAGTTTTATGTGATTTTAAATAAAAGAAAAAAGTTAAAAATAAAAAAAAAGTTTTCATTCTGCCGTGTCGGGGGTCAAAGAAATAGAAATACAAAAAAAAAAGAATTTTATATTGAGTTTGTTTTGTGTGTATGTGTGTGTGTGTTTCGTTTTATTATAAATTTGTTTTTTTTTTGTATTATAAACAGAAAATGGTGTCGTTTTATTTATTATTAATAATTTTAAGAACAATTCATTAATTTAATAAAAATAAAAAAGTTATTAATTATTTTAAATAATGCTATAATAAAAGTACAAATATTGTGGAAATTTGTATAAAAAAGAAAGTGGTATAAATAAACAAAAAAAAACTAGGGTTTAATTTTCACCATTCAACATACAAACAATCGATTTTTTTTTTTTTTTTTTGCTTTGGTGTCTAGTGTGAAATTATAAAGATTTTAATTTTGTCTGTACATAGATATTCATTCAAAAATAAAATTTAAATAGATGTAATGATAAATTGTAATTATTTGTTTAAAGTGATATTTTTTTCAATAATTTAATTAATTCAAGTTATTTGTTATATTTACAAAACAAAAAAAAAAAAATAACAAATTTTTCTTCTGTAAATCGGAGTGAGAGATCGATAGAGTTTCTCTTTTGCGGTGCGAGCAGTGCGGTCATTCATCAACATCATCATAATTTATTAAATATTGATTGTTGTTGTCGTCGGCATTCTCTATTCACCATTCATTTTTTTTTATTTAATTTCATACAACAGCAGCTGGGATGATGCATCGTCGTGTGCTTATATATGCAATTGTATGGGTGTAAATAAATGATGCGAATGCCCTACATCTCCTACACTAGCGTATTAAAAAATATAACAACAACAACAATATCATCGTCCGTAAAAATCGTATATATATGAATAGATATATTTATATCCAACATCCACCGCACACCGAATTTATATACTTTATATTTTTTTTTCTTGTTTTGTTTGATGAAATGTATGATTGTGTGCCCATGTGCAAGCAAACTCAAATATAACAACAAAACAATGATACAAATACACTATTCAAAAAAAAATTATAAATTCATTTTTTTTTATTAATAATAATTGTTGGTTTTAATATTGTTGTTTTATTTATTTATTTATTTTTTATTTTCCTATAATATCATTTATCGTATACATATTTATTATCAATTTATTACAATTATTTAATTTATGTCAATTAATTATTTAAATAATTTATTTGAAATAGTTAAAAAAAAAACAATTTAATAGTCACATTATTGTATGTGTGTGTGCGTTTTTTATTTCATAGTTCGAAACGATAAAAAAAAACCTATTTTCAATTGATTGATATTTTCATTGCACATGCACATATTCCATGTTTACATTTTAAAAGTGTAAATAAATTCCTTTATTTATAAAATTTAATTTTAATCAAATCATAAATTGTAAAATATTTAATATTTACAAACAAATATTATAAAAAAAAAACTGTTTTATAAGATAAATAAATAAATATCAAAAAGCATTAACAAAATATGAAATCTTTCTTGAAAAAATTTGAATATAAATAGAAAATAATTTGTACACTATATATACTATAGTATATACAAATTACAATTATATATTTATGTCGCACTTCCTTTTACATTGACGCTATATAGACAGTAAATATAATATACTATATACATTTTATGTAAAATGATCGTATTTTTTATGCTATAAAAAAAAATATATGATCATATTTTGTTTTTATTATGTACGTGTGTTAATATGTTTTTTTATTTTCCTTCCGGTTTATAATTTCAATTCAGAAATGAAAAAAAAAAAACTAATGTGTATTAATGCTTTTCACGTTCATACAAAGTTCTATATTATATAGTTCTATCAAAAACAACAACAATAAAATAGTTTAATTAGTATATATAATAATTTAAAGTTTAAAGTATAAATTCCTTTGGATGATCCTCGTATCGTATGAATTTTTTCATCATAATTATAAAAGTCATATGAAATTATTAATAATATTTTGGAATAAGATTAGAAGACTATGGCGATTACATGAATTTTATTAAATGTAAATATCATTTATATTACATCATATCCGGGTTTAACAACAGAAATGACAGATAAAACAGAGACCCCACGTCGTTTTAAATCTCTTATGTATATGAAATAGTTATCATCAAATTAAAAAGCAAACCCAAAATGAGTCAACGATATAATATATATATTTTAAAATGTTTTCAATATATAATAAATAAAGTTCTTGATACTGGACACAATCGTATAATAATAAAAATACAAAAAAAAAGTCTATATTTTCAAGTGTTTCTTACCCAAAAAAAAAAAATTTATCAATTATTCAACAACTAACAAAAATATTGTTTATATATCTGATACAAATTTAATCGTGTTTGCGAATATGTTTCCATTATAATTGAAAATTCATTATATATAATATATATATTATGAGTTCTAGCTGAAGATTGATATATAAATAAATATATTTACTCTACACAGAACCCTATTTTATGCTTTAAAATACCTCGTATTCTCAGTAGACATATGAAAAACAACCCTCCTCATACTGTAAAGCTTTAAAACTCTGCCAAAATGCAAATACCAGAAAACCACCGTATAATTTTATAGCATTTTATAATCTAATATATTTTTAGACTTTAAAAGTTTTAGAATTTACTCTGCTATCTATGTATATATAAACATTTTATATTGTAGATATAATCACCACCCAACCAAAATACAACATTAACATATCAAATTGATAAATCTGAAATATATGCGTGAAAAGTCAAATTACAGTTGAAATCACATTTTATTACATTATATATAGATGTATACATTAATGCAAATGCACTGTATATCGCATATATATATATATATATATATATATATAGATAAGGGTAAATTTATATATATATTCAAACATACATTTAATATTAATAATAATAAAATTAGTGTGTGTGTCTCTAATGTAAATTTAATAAACCGCTTGAATTTTCAATGATGTACGAAATGCTCTTGTATATATTGAATATGATGATAATATATAAGTATATATATATATAAATTATTTGTATAATTTAATGATTCACTGCATTAATTAATGGGTAATCTTTTTACCATTTTCTAGCATATATATTATTCATGTAATCGAAAAACTCAATATATTATGCAAAAACAATTTACATTATTTATTATTATTATTATATGATAATATCATTATATATTATTATACAAATCATATACTATCATATCTATATTCACCAACGACACTCACACGATATATGCATAGACTATATAAAGTTTATCTAAACATTAACCAAAATTGTGTATTTGAATTTTGTCTCTATAAATTATATCTTAATAATATATCAATTTATTTTAAATTTTAAACATTTTATATAGGATATAAATTAGTACAATACAGATTTATAAGATCTTTTAAACAAATCCCATTATATAATCGTATAAAGTATGCGTATATATAGGAAATTAAGGAAATTAATGATATCTATTATCTATATAGTGTTTAAATGTATAGATTAACAACTGGGATTAAAATAGCAATTCTCTATATACATATGAATGAATATCGATTATCAACATTTTAAATTAGACCCATTTCTGATAATAATATTTCCAATTTATTCAAATTCAAAATACAATTTTTATTGATTTATGCAAATGTTCTCTTTATATGTGCGGTATTGATTGTATGAATGTACTCATTTCGTTAAATTATGCGATAAATAAATTATTGTGTTAAATTATATCTATATCAATACGTATAAATATAAATATATATAATATAAAATATTAAATAAATATATATGTAGAATTACAGAAAATGATTAAACTATAAACATATTTGTTTTTAGTAAAAATGACATATGGCTTATCAACTTGATGGTATCAATTTCAATTTGAATTTATCAACCCGAGAAATATAATATACCATAATTATAATAATTTTTATTTATTGTTTCATAATAGATACAATCCCCCATAATAATTCTTTTGTTTATATAAAAAAACATTTTTTAAATTATCATAAAGTTTTTAGGTGACATTAATAATATTTATAAATTATTAAATTATATAGATAAATATACAAAAATGAAATAGTTAAATTTTATAAAAAATAAAAATAAAATAATTTACAAAAAAAAACAAAATAAAATGGTTAAAAAAAAGTAAAAACATTTAGTACATTTAAAAATCATAAATCTTTTCTGTGTTAAGATAAAAATAAATAAAATCTATTAGATTAGTTTTGTTTTTTTTTTTTAATTGAAAAATTATAAATAATTAAAATAATACGAAAAGTGTGTATTTTTTTTTTTCATTTTATCATTATTGTGTTATTGCGATATTGTTCTTAAAAAAAAAAAAAACAAAAAAAAAATAAAGAACAAAACGATAATCGCAAGAATTTAATATAAATAGATATATATATATATTTATATAATAAAAATATATATAAAACGAGAGACACGATCGAAGAAAAATAAAATGAAGATTTCCAATCATAATTGTATTATAATTTATTTAATTTTACAATTATGCAACATAAAGTGTATTTTATCATTTACAACAATTCCAACAACTTATACAACATCATATTTTGATGATATAACAGAACCTTTTAGTGGATTCAGTACGAATAGTATTGGTGGTAGTAGCAGTACTGGTAGTGGTGGTGGTAGTGGTGGTCCTAATAGTGGTGTCAGTAGTTATACTAGTTATACCGTTGGAAGTGGTTCAAGTACAGGTGTAATTACTAGTAATACTGAAGATTATCCAAGTATATTTTCAAAAGATGATAAATTTGGTAATTATATAATATTTTTTTTAAATAAATGATTTAAATTTTATTTTATCGAAACGATTTTATCAATTAAATCACTGCAAAAATCATTCTATATAGTTATGAAGGAAACTTTATATTAAACTCACAGTTCATTTCAATTATTAGGAGAATGGTTGTATTAATAATATCATTCATATAAATATGACATCACTTTTGGATCAGATTTGAACTACTATATTTCAAATAACACTATACAGAGAGAGATATTCATCTATATTGCTAGATATAAAAATATATTTTTTTTTGTACCAAATGAAATAATATTTTTATTAAACATATGTGCAATATATATAGAATTTAATAGAATTTATGAGTGAAATATTTTGCAATAGAATATTAATGTTTTTTTTTTTTTTTTTTTTTTATTTGTATGATATTCCATTTTAAAATAGATCAAATAAATGAATGGAATATAAATCATATAAAATATATTTTTATTTTTTTGAATATGTAAAAGTATAAAAATGTATATGCATATATACAAACAATGAAATTAGAGTATTAATACTTCGCATCTGGTACTGACATAATATTTTATATGTATATAATTTCCCATATATTAATAATATACAGTATCTTATTATATAAATATATAAATGGTATATAATATCAAAATCAAATGTTGTTTGACATTCTCGATATATATATATATAGAATATAGATATATATATACATAATTTATAGAGATTAACAAACTTTTTACTTTAATTAAAATGTTTTGTACAATATATTTCAAATATGCATATCATATATGTAATATATATAAAGTATGATTCATCATTACACATACTATGTATAAAAGCAATTGTAATTTAATTTACCACAAAACTTAAAATTGTTCATTTTAATGATTTTCAAAATCTTTATATATATTTTTTGAAATGGTCTTAATGGATTGGCTGGAAATCAACTAATCAAATCATTCAAGTAATTTTTCTGATATAATTTTTTTTTATTTGTATAATATATAGATCACGAAAGAATCACGCTGTAGTAAATGTAAATGATATATTATATGTGTATTTATATGTTATAGGATATAATGCAAAATTGTAATCATTATAGTTTTTTTTTTGATTACAAAATGCATTTGAATGGATAAGTAAAAAACAAAAACCCGATTACAATATGATTCATTTAGTCGCAGTCATGTGATGATGATGATGATCATGAGGATATGGTTGTGATATTATTTGTTAACGCAGACATATCACTCATTCATCTGCCATATCATATATTTGAAAAACTTTGATTGTACTATATAACTATTATTTAAAATTTTTTTTTTGGTTTATGTTTCACATAGAATATATTCACTATATTCTATGCATATATAATACATAAATCCTTGTATATTTAGTAAACAAAAACAAAAAATAAACACAACAAAACTTTATATTCTATGTCAGTAAACATTAATAATAATAATGATTTAAATAAAAAAACTATGTTGGATAAAAACAACACATTCTCTCATATATGAATATAGAATAAAAAAAATCCAATTGTAAAATATATATAAAAAATGAAATGTACAAAGAATCAGTTCAGTTGTCCTATATATATATATATATAGATTATTCATTTCATAAATTTAAAATATTGTATACTTTTTTTTTTAATACATGTAAATGGAGTTATTTTTTTTTTGTTGAAACTATACGAATCGGTGAGGTGATACATTATAGAATTTATATGATTGTTGTAAGCGATACATCCAATAAATGCGAGTTCCTTTACAGATTTTAAAGTATGCAGTATAATAACAGTATTAAAGCATGGGAAATTAAAAGTATAAAATATATACGGTTCATTTCTTACATTTCCGTTTTTTAAAACCTAAACACTTTAACAAAACATAATATATTGTGAAAATGAATGAATAATTTTACTGCATCTGCATAACTTTGTGTTGAATCATCAGATCTTTTAGAATCCCATCATAATTATTTTATAAAAGTATATCTCTTATGATATCTCGATTCGTATGCATGTATATCATAAAAATATGATACAACTGCATCAATATATCTATATAAAATAGATATACTATTGATATATTATACATATATAGTCATCTTTATAAAAACAAAAGAAAAAGATTCCATTGATATGATATCATTCAAACTATATATCGCAAACAGATAAATATATATACAATATATATCATTTGATATGCATTCGTATTAAAACAATATATAAATTTTTTAACCATCGTATAGATAAGTTTTGCATAATATTTTTAAAAACATAGATTGAATGAAAGAAGTCGCATTATATTTATAATCTAATATCTTTATAAAAGAGTTGACCAGAATGGCTTGGGATAGTGAGAATTTTCGTCATAAGATTTTAAAGAATTTTTATATGGAAAACTTTACCCAAAAATCAAAATTTCTGATAGCTTACGATTTTTGTAAATTTCGTTTAACAATCATTTAAAAAAATATATATCCATAATATATTAAATATATAATCTCTGTAAATTACAAATTAACTATATATAGATAGGTTACCACAATTCATTTATAGAATATAAAGAATTTTCCAAGATTTTCACGATTTTTATATAAAAAACCGCACAATTCTTGTATTATAAAATTTAAAAAGTAAAAACTTGTCTATATTCAAATTACATAAATTTGAAATAATTTTTTACATGAACTCTACATAACAGAGGAAATGTAATATAACAAATATACATATAACAAGAAAAGAAAAATTAATATTTTATTTCAAATGAATAATAATATGTTATTATAAAGAATGATAATAATAATAATAATAGTAATAAACAATAAAATTGGTATATATAATAAATTGACGTCAAAGAAATAAAAAAAAAAGTGCACTAAATCATATAATAAATATATTATAAATAAATGAATAAATCGACAGATGGTGATAAGAAAATTTGACTATTTTCATGATGATGCATATATATAATAAAAATATTTATGTTATTATTGTAAATGTATTTAATATATTGAATAATTTTTTTTTTATCTATATAAATACAAATTATATTGTTTCATTGTATCTATACTATATGTGCTATATAGATATTCAACTATATATAGTATTCATATAAAAAGAAAAAAAAAGGTAAATGATGTTCATTTTCATTTATATTTGTTATTTATTTTTTTCTTTTTGTAGAATTTTTTACGTGTACTACAAACAAACCATCGTTCAAATGGTAAATTTATTAAAATGAGATTTTATTTGCAGTTTTTGACATCATATTCGCGAATATACAATATATATATATATATATTAAATATGTTTACGATTGATTGTATAATAGTGCCCCAAAATTGTAGAAAGTATATATATATGGTATAGATATATGAAAAACCTATTTTGTTAAAGATAATAATTATGCAAAACACGCATTTTTATCAATATATTTATATACAATACACGTATATTAATAATTTTTTTTTCACGTTTCGTATATATATATATATATATTATTTTTTTTTAAATAACACACAAAAGTATTAAAAAAAAAAACAAATATTCTGAATAGTCGGAAAAAATAAAACAATTTATTAAAATATATTGTTTAAATATTTAAATACACATTTTCGCTGTGATAGAGTAAATAAACAATATGTTTTTGTATATTAAACTTTAAATAATAATAATCAAAAAAAAACATATAAATAAATTATGTTATTTTATTTTAATATTTTAAATTATTTTATAAATGTTTATTTAAAAACCAAATTAAAATAACAATTGTATGTCATAAGCACGTAAAAAAATAAATATGTTCAGCAGAGATAAAATTAATTAGAACCGCATATGGATTTAATAAAAATGATAATCGGCGGATTTCCAATTTTTTTATTCAACGGATCATAGAAATAATCAAATGAATTTGTTTGTTCGTAATGAAACTATTTAAGATTTTTACTTTTTGACATTATTCATCTTTAATTATTTAATTGACTTGTATAATATTGTATTAAAACTATTCTTGAAATTTAAATTCTAAATAATAAAACTTGTCTTCAGTATCGACCATTCGCAATAAACCATTTGATCTACTTTATAAATTAAATACCGCTCAGAGTTCACTATATCCATGATGGGAATCTAAAGATATATAATTACATTTTAAATCTTATAAATAAATGACTTTTTTAATTTTCAATTATATTAAATTTTGAATTCACAGTGCCAACAAAACCATATAATTTAACGGTAACCGAAGTGACAGCAACAACCATAACAATATCATGGCGAAAACCAGATAAACTAAATGGAGCCATTTCTGGCTATCGCATTCGTTACATTTATTATAATGAAACGGGCGTTCAAACAATATATGTCAAAAATGATTTAAATGCAAATGATGAATTATATGTTATATATGTTTTATCAAATTTAAGTAAGTACACAATTATTTCCCCCAAATTAATATCATTCATTCTGCCATTCATATTTCACGAAAATTTTAATGAATTTTATTGAATTCTTTACAAAAATTATATTTTTACAGAACCATATACAGAATATACAATACGTGTATTAGCATTTACATGGAAAAATGATGGTGAACTATCGGATTTGGTAACGCAACGTACCGATATTGCCGGTCCTAGTCCACCGGTTATCGTCAATTTAACATGTTTATCACAAATTGCATTATATGTTCGATGGAAACGTCCATTAGAATATTATAATACAATAGATTTTTATATTGTTAGTTATAAAAATGAAGAAACAAATGAATTTCAAGAATTTAAATTTAATACATCACAAAATCATTTAGAAACGGGGGTTAGTATATTTAATATTTAAATTGGATTTTAATAAAATGATGTGTTTTTTTTTTTTATGATAATCAAAAATAAATTATCTTATTTCCATCAGTTAACATTGCCAAATCTTACAACGGATAGTACGTATCAAATTAGAGTTCGGGCTGCATCAATAAGTACAATAAATCATCAACAAATAATATTTGGTTCATATTCAGAAGCGAAAAAAGTAAGTATATATATATATATAATATTTTTTTAATCCTCGCTCTAAAATAAATAATTCAATTCAGCTGAATTTCCTAATAATTTTCGTATATCAACATCATAAAAATAGAATTTTGATTTTTTTTATTAATATACAATTTTAGCTTTTTTTTTTTTTTTTCAATTGTAAAATGTAATAAATTTACATATAATAATAAAAAAAAATTGTAAATATTGGATAAATTTGGCATTCTATCAAATTTATAAAAAAAATTAAAAAAAACAACGAAAATTGGATTTTCTTTATTTTGTTAAAAAAATCAGAATGAAATACAAAAAAAAAATCAGAAATATGTTTTACAAATACGCGTAGCATAAAATTTACTACGATTTATTATTTATATTATGATTTCCAAAAATATAACATGAATAAAAATATCTATAAAAGAATACTATCGTAAGAATATTAGACACACAACAACAGCAGATCACCCCGCGAGAATTAAATTAAAAACATAAACATTTTTTTTTTAATTGCTTTACAGAATATTCTAAAATACCAATATGTTTTTTGATTTTCTTTAAAATAAAAACACTATTTTCAGTGAACGATAGAATATATATAGATTTTATTTATTTCAATTATTTTGGTGTTTTCAGAAACTATATCTAAATAGTTTTTTTTTTTAAATTAGATTAGTTAAATTAAAATCGATAAATTTATAAATTATCATATTGTTTTTGTATTCATCAGAATAAATTTAAAATTTTAGTGGTATTTTTTTTAATTTAATCATATTAATAACGCAATAACAATAAAACAAATCAATTTGAAATGATTGAAAATTTGTAAGGTTGATAGTAAGAAAAATTAAACCACAAAAAATAAATGCAAAGTTAATATATAAAAAAATTAGTTCGATTTTCTTTTATTGCTAATCTAATTATATATTATTTTAAAAATTTATCTTATTTTTCCAAAACAGATATTAATGCAACCAAATTGTGAAAAATTACTACCAGAATTAAGACAATCGAATAACGATTATAATCTAGCTGTTGTTATTGGAATTATATTCAGTTGTTTGGGTATAACATTAATTGTTATGGGATTCGTTTTATGGAGGTATGTTTCATTTTAAAAATAATTTATTTTAATAAATATATAGTAATGTTAAATCATCCTAATCGATATAATGTTGTTGAGAAGAAACAAACAAAAAATCTAATACGATGGTTATTATAAAAGATTTTTGATTTTATTTTATTTTGCCACATTTTATTGTGTATAATCCGCATTTAAAGAGATACTTACAAAAAAAATCAATTACTACGCTAATAATACAAAAAATATGTGATGAAAACTTTGATATAAATTTGAAGTAATTTCATTCATCAATTTTAGTCGTGACAATGAACGTTTAATATATAGTATAGTATATACACACCTTTTTCTCTGTGGTGTAAATGTTAAAAATGCCAACCTAAAAATTCTAACGAAATTTTGGGGTCGTGGGTTCGAATCCTACTGAATGCATAAAATATGTTTTGTGTTTTCGGTTATTTTTCGAATCTGAATTTTAACACAGAGTTGTATATTCCGCTTGCGGTTGGTCGTACGGCTAATTACCGACACCGTAAAAGCCACAAATTAAGTAACTAATAACAGAAGGCTGTTGTTGGACGCTAAAACCAGATTGTTGGTTGTATAGCGAAAAATTTATTTATTTATATACACACCTTATGGTGATAACCGCGCGGACGACCATGAATATATATAGGTAAAAGAAATCTTATCATTTCATATACCAATACACCAATTTCCAATCGAATATTTTACCACACAAAGTGTATATTTTACCTTGTATCTTATCTATATAATTGTAATTTATCGTCTATTTGTTTATTTTTTATTTTTTGTTACATGTTTTGTTCTAATATGCTATTTTAATAAAAATGTAAAGAATCATTTCCAAAAGAAATTGAGCTCATTACAATTGGCTTTGAATTAATTTTTTTTATCTTCACAGTTAGATTTAACTTATTTTTTTATGTTGATTATTTGGTACACTGATATCGTATCATGTCTATATATATATATTAAATAGTCTGTATAGTATAATTTTAGATATACATATGTATGCATTTCGTCTACCTCTAACGTGATCTAACAACATAGATAATAATAATACATATAATACTGAAGAAGAATTACCATAAAAACACTTTTTATTACGTATACATATCTACAATATATATATATATATATATATTCATATTCAATTAATAATATTTCAACGTTATAGGTAAATTATATATATATATATATTGGATATTGTAAACATTTTTTTTTTTTATCTTTCAAACCAGTAAGATTGTATGATTATATGATGATTTTATAAATGTCTATGTACATACAAATTTTATATAGATATAACAACAAATTATATATTTTCATATATAGATAAGATAATTAATTAATAAAAAATAAATTAAATATATATAGTAAAGATAAGAGAAAAAAAAATAATAGACACAAACACACACAATCGCAAACGTGTTCAAAACGAATATATCTGAATAGAACTGTCGAGTTTTTATTTTTTTTATATTAGAAATATCGAAAGGAAAACTAATTATTAAAAATATTTATTTTAGTTGTTTGCTGTAATTTACTATCATTTTATATATATATTTATATAAAAAAATTATAATAATACAATAAAATCAATTACAAAATTATTATTATTATTATAATCTATTTTTAAGTGTTTTTAATATAGTATTAATTAAGTTTTAATTCAAAACAGTTTTATTTAATCTGTTAAATTTTATAAAATACATTATAATTTTTCCGATATAGACTGTTTTTTAAAGAAAAACCACATTTTAATTTATTTTTCTTTTCTTTTTTTATACATTTTTCGACAATTTAAAATTTGATTATTTGCAATTTCATGTGCGAATTTATGTTTATGTGAATAATTTAAACTTGTGGCGGCTAGTTGTTTTTTTTTTCGTTTTTAATTATATTTTTTTCTAATTTATTTAATGTGTGAATTTAAAATTGGTTTTGTTTAATATTTTTTAAAAGAAAAAAAAAAGCATTATAAAAACCTAAAAAAAAAGAAGAACGTAATATGTTTAAAAGTATAAAAAAATGCGATAATTGTTTTACGTAAGAAATGTTCTCTATATATATGATTTTATTTTTCTGTTTAAATGTAAATAATCATTTTACATTTTTTTGGTTTTGTTGTTTTAATTTATGAAATTATGAGATAAAGTTGTATATAGGGTAATTCGTGTAATTAAAAGAAGAACAATTCTCCATTAATCCAAAATGTTGACTTAATTAACTTAATTGTTTTATAAAACAAAACCCGATTTAAAATAGATAATAATATAAAAATATTTACATTTACTATCGATAAAATGAGTTATATATTATTAATGTAAGGCCAAATTCTTTTTTTTTTAAATTGTAATAACAAATTGCCGGAAAAGGAGCTGAATACGGAAAAGGTACCATTATCAGATAGCTACAAAAATTCAATATTTGCAAATCAGTACCCGCAATTTGTTAAAGTACATATATATATAAATAGGTTATAGAAATCAAGTTTATTGATTTGTTTGTTTCTTATCATTCGTACGTTAAACCATAAATAAATTGATTAAAACAAATTGTATATACAACACATTTACGATATATGTTTGGTTTTTTGTAAGTTATAAATAATTGATTTTTTGTTTCGGTTTCATTATATTTTGTATATAGAAAATGTTTTCATGCAGCCTATTATTATTTGGATGATCCACCATGTCAGGCACCGACATCAATGTATGTTGATTGGGAAGCACCGGTAGAGGTGGGCGGTGAAATTCGTTCAGCCGTTCCCGTACATGATTTTGCAAGACATGTAGCCGAATTGCATGCTGACGGAGATATTGGTTTTAGTAAAGAATATGAAACAATACAAAATGAATTGTTAACTGATGAATATCCATCAGAGCATTCACAACATCCCGATAATAAAGGAAAAAATCGTTATCTAAATATTATTGCATGTGAGTGCAAAAGATAAAAATGCAACAGAAATTTATTAAGAATTATGAATTAATATATTGTGATTTTTGTTTTTTTTTTTATTGATATATAGATGATCATAGTCGTGTTCATTTACGGCCAACGCCAGGTCAAAAGAAAACATTAGATTATATAAATGCAAATTTTATTGATGGATATCATAAGGGTAGAGCATTTATCGGTACACAGGGTCCATTACCGTGTACATTTGATAGTTTTTGGCGTATGGTCTGGGAACAACGGGTGGCCATCATTGTGATGATAACGAATTTAGTGGAACGAGGTCGCCGAAAATGTGATATGTATTGGCCAAAAGATGGTATTGAAACGTACGGGGTCATTCAAGTGAAATTCATACAAGAAGATGTTATGGCAACGTATACCGTACGAACATTTCAAATAAAACATTTAAAATTAAAGAAGAAGAAACAAATAATAACGGAAAAATTGGTGTATCAATATCATTATACAAATTGGCCGGATCATGGTACACCCGATCATCCGTTACCGGTATTAAATTTTGTTAAAAAATCATCGGATTCAAATCCACATGATGCCGGTCCAATTGTTGTACATTGTAGTGCGGGCGTTGGACGTACCGGTACATACATTGTATTGGACGCAATGCTAAAACAAATTGAACATAAACAAGTTGTTAATGTTTTTGGATTTTTGCGACACATTCGAGCACAACGTAATTTTCTGGTTCAAACGGAAGAACAATATATATTTATACATGATGCAATTGTTGAGGCGATAGCCAGTCAAGAGACAACGGCCATCAAAAGTGATTCAATATTAACGTATAAAGATGATAATCAATTGTTAGATGCTCAATACAAATTAATTATACAATTTCAACCGAAAGATGTACATTTAGCATCGGCCATGAAATCGGTGAATAGTATAAAAAATCGTTGTTCAATTTTACCATTAGAAGGTAGTCGAGTACATTTAACACCGAAACCGGGCGAAGAGGGTAGTGATTATATAAATGCAACATGGTTACAAGGTATAAATGAGATCATATTAAATATGACCATAAATTAATGGAATGGTGTAATGAATAAAACATATATGTTTGTTTTTTATTTATAGGTTTTCGTCGATTAAGAGATTTTATTGTAACACAACATCCATTAATAAATACAATAAATGATTTTTGGCAAATGATATGGGATCATAATATTCAAACAATTGTTTTACTGTCGTCTATTGAAGATATTGTAAGTTTGTTTAAAAGTGTTTTTGATTAATCAATAAAAAATATTGAATATAATTTAATTAATTGAAAAATATTAAAAATTTTACAGACATTTTGTCAATTTTGGCCAGACGATTCGGGACCAATTGAAACGGATTATTTTCGTGTACGATTTATATCGAAAACAAATAAAAATGATTATGTTGGTCGTGATTTTGTAATACAATCACTACAAGATGATTATGAATTAAATGTTCATATGTTACATAATCCAAGTTGGCCAGAAATGAGTAATCCATCGAGTATATTTGATTTTATTGTTGACGTCCACGAACGTGGATCGGAATATAGAAATGGACCAATTGTGATTGTTGATAGGTAATATAATTTTTTATTCCAATCATAAATTTATATTTCTATTTTTACGAGAATGTCGAATGTGAAATGTATTAGATTTGAACATTAACATTTTTAATTAACAAACATTTTTTTTTTTAATTAAGAAAATATCATAATTATTTATATTATTTTTTATAATTCATATAGATATGGTGGCGCCCGAGCATGTACATTTTGTACGGTAACATCACAAGCCATGCAAATGGAATATGATAATACAATAAATATATATACGTATGCAAAATTATATCATAATAAACGTCCGGGCATTTGGATGTCAATGGAAAATATAAAACAAATGTATTGGATCCTATCATATTTACCCGCCAATTTACAATTACTAAAATGTACAGAAATTCGAACCGAATTGGAGGATACAACTACGGCCACACCCGATCTATACAGTAAAATATGTAGTAATGGTAATATTAGTTCCAGTTTAAACACAAATAATTCAATTACAAATAATAATCATAATAATATAATGGGAACGACGACGGCAACAGCAACAACTGCAACAACAAATGGTGGTGCTGTTGTTTTAAAAATGAACGAAGATAGTGATGAATTTTCCGTTGTTGTTACGGAATCCGATAATATAAATGTATAAAACATAAATTATTATTTGTTAAAAAAATTGAATAACAGAGATCGAAAAATAAAACTAAATTATTTAGCTATAAAAAATAATTAATAAAAACTATTTATAATGTATGTGTCTATTTGTGTATATATTATTATAAATATATATATATATATATCCTGAATAAAATTTAAAAAAAAAATCATTTAATCTATATTATTTATAATTTAATTTAATTTTAAAAACTGAAAGTATGAAATTTGAAATTAAAAACAATTTGTATGAGTATATATGGGTAAATGTTTTCATTTATTTTTTAAGTGATTATTATATATTAATTTAATTTAATTTTAAAATTAACTATATTTATATTTAAAATGAAAAAATTATTTTTAATTTTACGGGATTACGTTTCTTCTTTATATATAATCTTTAATTTTTTTTTTTTTGTTTAAGAAATTAAATATTTCAGAAAATCAATTTTATTTTTACTTTTTGAAAATAATTTAATTTTAATTTTTTTTTAACCAAAAAAAAACAAATGAAAAAAATACTCTATACTTTAAAAGACTGGTTTTTCTACAATTTTCTATATTTAAAAATAATAATAATTAAATTTGAAATGTGAAATGAATAATTTTTTTTTTTTTTAATCATTATATGATTTAGAAGTAACAAAATTACAAAAAAAAAAAACAAACAAACAAACAAACAAAAAGCGATAGGATAAAATCGAAAAGTAATTAAAAAAGGATTTATATACAAATAAAAATTTGTTTAAAAATAATTTAATTTATATTATCAGAGATTAAACGCATATAATAATATTTAAATTAGAAATTGAAAATATTTTGGATAAAATATGAGGTTTTTTTGTTTATTAGTTTTTTTAAATGTGCTTCCTAATCAAAAGAATATTTAATGTCGTATTTTATTATAATAAAAATACATTTAAAAGTCTGAAAAATTATAGTCTTCTCAAATACAAAATTTCATTGATCGCTCACTATATTAGAGGTATAAAAATAACAAAAGTTAAACATATTTTTGAATACGAAACATTTGCAATTACTGAATTAATTCTAATTTTCAATTATTAAATGCAATTGATTTCATTATAAAAATGTATCTTATATGTTTTGCTGATCTGATTAACATCTTATCATATTTTTTTTTACTGTTTTATTCTCATACGATCTAAAAATTATTCCAAATCCAAAAATAAACAAAATTCTATGCAACCAAATATTTATTATATAATTAATTTGATTTAAAGCCAAAAAAAAAATTAATCAGTATTTTATAATTTAATTGAATCATCCATCCTCCTTTTAGATATACAACCTTAATTACAACCAACATAATTTTGTTTATTTGCCTTAAAACTTGAAAATTAATAGTTTTCATCAATATAGTAGTAAAATAGAATACCAAAATATTTTCAATTTTATATAAATACGCAGCCAGTAAAAATTATAAATCAAAATTAAAATCCGATTAATAATTATTTATTTACCAAAAAAAAAACAACAAACTATATAATATCATTTAATAAAAAGAATAATATTTTTTAAGACTATTAAATTGATAACTAAAAAATATAGAAAACAATTTATAATTTTAAGTTAATTTCATTAACATACAAAAATTAACAAAACAAAACCGCCACCCGTATATCGACGTGTGACCACCAACAGAAGAATATAATAATAAATAGATTTGAATACAAAAAAAAAAATAAATAAAAATAAAATAAACACTGCCAAAATAAAAATTGAATATTTTAATTTAAAATCTCATAAACGTTTTTTTTTCTTCTTGTTTGTTAAAATGGATAATTTTATTAATCATAATTTTTTATAAATATCTACTATATATATGAATTCATAATATATGGATAATAATATAACAATTATAATATATACAATTTTATTAGAAAATGGACAAAAAATATCCCATCCCATTTTTCCCTTTTTAAATATTCAACCAATTTGAGATTAATTTCTCGTAATGACATTAAAAAAAAATGTTTTTTAATCGATATATCGATCCTTAAGACGTTTAAAAATGATTTAGATGGGGACCAATGAATTATATAGTTTAGGTAGCTATAAATTCCATTAAATATTTTCCCAGTTAAACACATAACATCTCGCTAAATAATATACATATATAAATATAGTAGATATTATAATATTATAAATAAAATAATCTCTTTTATCATTTTCATTTTATCATCATAATCGATTTCTTTTATAAACGCAATTCATTTGTTAACCCACACAAACACATTCAAAATTAATATATATATATATATAGAAAAAGATTTATACTATAATAATGTGTAATTTAAAAAAAAAATAGAAATAACAATTTTATTTAGCAGCTAAAAATATCATTGATCAAGAAAAAATTGTTATATTAAAATGGTTTTTTTAACATTTCAAACAATCAAAGAAAAAAATTATGTTGCCATATACTTTTTAAGTATCTATATAGAAAAAAAAATATATAATAAAATACCCCACATTAAAAAATGAATATGCACAATTTCCACTTATTTTCACATTTAAAATAACTGTTAAAACTGTTAAAGTATAATGCTAAAAAATAAAAAGTAATTATATTTTTTCCCATAATATTCATGTCGTTTTTCCCATAAATCCTATCACGCACTATATATTTTTATTATTATTTTATTTTTTAATTTACTTCAATCACAACAAAATAAGATCTTTTATTATTCGTATTATAAACAAATAAATATATATAAGGTTAATAAATTAAAAAAAAAAAGAGTAATTGTAAAATTTTATACATTGTAATAAATAATTTTTAATAAAATTAAAAAAAATAAGGAAAAGTAAACAAAATTAAATGAATGAAATTTAATAGTAATCGTAGGAAAGGAATGAAAGTTAAATAAATATCGAAACTAGTCCAATAAAATAATTATTTAATAAAAAATAAAATACATTTTGTTTATATATAAATAAAAAATATATAATATACGTAAAAAATAAAACGAAAAATAAGAAAAAATGTTAAATAAAATGATTTTTTTTTTTAATATACACACACACAAAATCACAATGTGGAAATTTTAAAATAAACATAAAGAAAATTAAAAATATAAAATTTAATTTTAAAGAATTAAATATGCAAAAAAAATAAAAAATAAATAAAACAATATTATAATTGATAATTTAAAAAAGTAAAAAAAAATTTATGTGAGCTGCAACTATGGGATGGAAAAAAAATTTATTATTTTTTTTTTTCATTTAAAATCAGAATAAATAAAAATTTATGTGTTTTTATGAATGTAAATATTTTATAAAATTCATTTTATTGATTTATTTTTTTATTTTAATTATATATATATTTATATATTATTTTTTTTTTCAAAGAAAAAGTATTATTATTAAAAAAATTATTTATAACATTATTGTGTAAATTTATTTAATATAATATATATGGAGAATAAAATATATTATATAAGAATAAAATTAAAATAATAATATAATAAATATATTAAATAAAATATATAAAATGCGATATTGTACATGAATCGAAATTTTTAATTCAATAAAAATAATTATTTCAATATCCTTTTTTTTGTTGCGGTTATGTGTGATGGGAAAACTTCCGACAGTGTAACAGAAACTTTTATATACGAGAATTATCATTTTGAATTCACTAAAACCTATTTAAAAAAACCTAACACAACAAAATCAATACAATTTTCCGAAGAAATGGAATATTTATTGAAATTCTTCCTATATAGGCATAAGGAATTTATCGATAGGAGCAAGGCATTCATATTTAATATACTTGTTTATCGAAATTTAACACTCTGTATATATATATATATGATTAACAATTTTAAACAATATATATACTTAAACGTTTAAATTTTAATATTATCTATACATAAAAATATATTAATACATTTATTGTTTATATAATTTTTTTTTGTTTTTTATAATCTATTTATTATATATAAAAAGTATTTGCGTTAGACCGGTATTTATATTTGGTGGTTTTCTGTATTAAAAAAAGTAAATGCAAAAATAAGATAATTATGAGACCTTCATCTTCATTTTATATATTCTTAATTAATAACATATAGCATTCAATAGAAGTGACTTATTAGAAGTGAGAAGAGAAGTGACTTATGGTTCGATATTATATTCATGCATATTCATTCTATACGTTTTATGAATTTTTAAAGTTAAAAATGTAAAGAAAAAAATTTCGCAATACTCGGGCGCGGGCGGTTTTGGATATGAAGATTTAATGAAAAATGAAACCTATATTTGTCTAGAGAAAAAGTTTTCTTGTTCGTATACAAATATATAAATGGAAGTGATAAGGTATAAGCCCAGCTCTACCTCTATATAGAGGTCTTATATCAATGATTTTTGCGTTCTAAGAAGTATTAGCAGCCCCAATGGCAGTGCTTTTTTTCTTGTGTTTTGTAATATTCATTCATTCATACTAGACCAAAAATGAATCAATAATAAACTTAATACTGAATAATTTAAGATCATAAGTTAAGTGTAAATCTGTATGTGATTGTGTATACGATAAGAAAGAATTATATGTATTTAAAATTCAACATTATTGCGGTCCCCACCATATGAAATCATTATAGTATATACAATTAAACAAAAATAATATATTAAATTTATTGTGCTGATATAGCAGAGAGAGTTCATTAAAATTCATATAAATTTAGTAAGATGCGGCTGCTGTTTTTCTTTTATTTATTTTTTATTTTAAAATTAATTAAACTTTGTTATAGTAATAATAGTGATAATTTTATGGTAAACGTAAATTCATTAGACTGTATCAATAAGAATATATTCACTATTCAATGTATTAATTCGCAATCTAAAGTAATTATATATACATATATATTTATTAAAAGTTATATCAAATAATTTGATTGATAAATTGTGTTATTCTAATATATATAATTTTATATATATATTTATAACTTATATATAGGAAATAATATTGAAAGAGAACTTTGTAAATGAATTATTTCAATTACAACAAGATGACTATTTAATACATGCATTAAATTTAAATAGTATTAATTTAATTGACATTGAATTAGCTTCATTATCGTCATCATCGAATCGTTTTAATATACAATTGTTAAATTTAAGTAAAAATAGGTAAGTTATATATTTCTTATAACATAATTATTTAAAAAGTATATAATCCCAACAACTTCATTTCTTTATTTATACACACACTTTACACGCATATAGATTATCTAAATTAACATTGGGTATATTTGATGAATTAAAAAATTTACAAACATTAGATTTATCATATAATAATATAGATGCAATTGAATTGGGTACATTTGATGAATTAAAAAAATTACAAATATTACATTTATCACATAATAAATTAAGTACATTTGAATTGGGTATATTCGATCAAAGTGTACATTTACAACAATTAAATTTGTGTTGTAATCAATTGAAAAATTTACCATTGGGTCTATTTGATCGTAATAAACAATTATTGAAATTAAATCTATCGGAAAATATTGAATTTCAACGATTTCAATTGGGTATATTTGATGAAATTGGTTCAAAATTAAAAATTTTAGATTTACATCGGTGTGGTCTATTAGAATTAACCGATGGTTTATTTGATCAATTGAAAAATTTGGAAGAATTAAATTTATCAATGAATAAAATTATTCAAATACCAGATGGTCAATTTAATGATTTAAAATCATTAAAAATATTAAATTTAAGTGAAAATTTTATTGAAACATTACCATTCGGTGTATTCGATGAATTAATGGAATTACAAAATTTATCAATGGCCAGCAATCGATTGCTGTTATTAAATGGTAATGAATTTAAAAATTTAGAAAATCTAATTGATATAAATTTATCATATAATAAATTAAAATATTTAAATACAATTGTATTTCAATTTAATAATAAATTACAAAAAGTAAATATACAATTTAATCAATTGTTATTTATTTTCGATATTGATAAATTATTTGAAAATTTATTAAAACCATTAAAGGAATTTTTATTTTTGGGTAATCCATGGGAATGTAAATGTTTTAATAATTTAGAACAATGGTTAATTACGAATAATATTCCAAATGTTGAAAAATCATTTAATGGATTTTTTAATGGTAAACTTCCCATTTGTATTCACATTTATAATGAAAATCAATTATGTAACATTGACAGACAAATGCATATCATCCATGAAGATCTAATAAAACATTTTAATAAAAATGTTCGTATATATTAGCATATATGATGATTTTAATAATTTGTAAAATAATTGCATAAATTACAACAATAAAAATGCGCTCAAATGACAAGGGCATAAAATAATCTAATAAATTTATTATAATATGGTATAGTTTTAATAATAAATATTTTTTGTATAATAAATATAAATCAAATAAAATATCGTATATATTGTTAATTTTATCACGAAATAATTCATTGGCAATATATATATATATATATATAGGAAAAAATGTAAATTAAAATCTATATAGCAAAGAAAAATCGCCATTTTTATAATGATTAGGAATGCTGTATATATATTTTTTGGACCTGTCTCAAACGTATCTAACAATGCCGTCCAATATAATATTTTATAATTATTCCTTAAAATACAAATCTTAAACATTTAAAACTCACCGCATAATTATTATTATGAATCACGGCGTCTTTGTGCCTAAAAATCGCTTCAGCAATCCGCATCCAATATAATAAAATATGATAATTATATTTAAAAAAAAAAAATACACACACACTACTATACATATAATAAATAACGCACAATTTTTTTTTTTTTTGAAATTAAATAATTTCACCGATAATTACAAATAAATCAAAAAAATATATTATTAATAAAAACATTTATAATACAATAATACATATATTGAAGAATTAATATAAAATATTTGTAAAATTAATTAATTAAAATTAAAAGCACAAAATTATAATCACACAAGACAAAAAAAAAATTAACATAAAAAAATTCATGTTAAACCAAAACCGCACATTATTAAAACACACACGAAAGGAATAACATAACGGACACTCAACGGACTCAACAAAATTTTGTTTTTTTTTATAACTTTCACAATGCGCATATGGCGCTGCTGCCGGTAGTAGTGACTGTGGTAGTAGAAGTAAAGAGAAAACATAAACTTATCGTCAATATTCGTGCATGACACGAACCTCGACATGAACCTCCAATAATGTATTTTTATCTCTATGGTGCAGATAAATATAAAAAAAAAAGATAATTTTTCATTTTGTTGTAGCAGTGGTACAAGATACAAGTTTTTGAAATGTCAGAAAAATTAAGAAATAATAATTTTCTTCTTTTTTTGTAGATGATCACAAATATTTCCAATTTCTTTTTATTATTCTATTATTTATTCTAGCTGTTTCTAAACTGATCCTAAACTGATTTTGAATACTATCTAATTATAATAATTATTCATATAAAACATATTCATAAGTAGTGCTGTAGTAAATTGATTTGTATTTTTATTTTTTGTGTGATCGTATGTTGTTGTTGTTGTTGGATATTTTTATAACTCAATTTTTGTTCGGTTTGATTTGTTTTCCAATTCTAAATCATGGACCAGACGGCGGTCAAGGAACTAATTGAAAAAATTAGTAAAACATCAAATAAAGATAATATTTATCGTGCACTAGTAAAATTAAAAACAAATTTCGTAACAGACAAACATGGCATTCAAGTGTTCTATGAAAATAATGGGATTCCACCATTGGTACGTTTAATTACAAAACCATATGAAAGAATTATTGATATATCATTGAGTATTTTAGGAAATTGTTGTACAATCAAATGTTGTTGTGAACAGGTAATGAATATATACAATTATTATTATTATCAATATATATATTATATTAAATTTTGTACTATTAAAAATTATTAGGCGTTAGAAAGTGGTGTGGTATCTCCATTGTTAACAATTTTACGATCAATTAAAAATGAAGGTATACAATCACGTGCATGCCGTCTATTGGGAAATTTAGCCAGAGAATGTACCGGAAAATTAGGTACGTCTACAAAAGGATTTGGTACTGTATTATCGAGTGCCATTTCAAGTAGCACTAATGTCCTAACATTAACGTGTGCGATACGAGCTGTTAGGTATATTTTATTTAAAATTTTTCAAAATAATAAAACGTTAAGAAATTCAAAAAAAATAAAAAATAATATATATTAATTTTTTAAATTTTCTACAGAATGTTGTGGGTTGAAAAAATATTTTATGAAGAATTTGGAATACATGAGGGTACTTTATATATAAGAGAATTGCTCCTGAAATACTCAAAATCTAGAAATGTAATCCCAATGAATACGGATACTTTTGGAAAACAGGAGAAAAAATCAACAATAACAACATCGACATCACCATCAACATCATTGTCATTTACATCCCATCGTTCAGATACTCTTAATTTACCAACTTCCGATATACAATCACATGTTGATCATAGAAATGGAATAGAAAATGAATTTAAAATACCAACAAATGTACAAGAATTAAATTTAATAGGTGAATTATTTCGGTGTTTTCAAGTTATGATAAATATAAAGTCAAATCCTTTAATACATGCAAGTATATAATATATTTTGTATTTATATATTACTAATTTATCATTCATTTAATTTTTTAATTTTTTATTGTGATATAGTTTCTTAATCATGAACTGGCATATTGTATAATATTATATGCTCAACATAATAGTCCATTTAGAACGATTGCATTAAAATTATTAACATATTTTTCATCAAATAAATTCGGTTCATTAAAATATATTATTCAAAATGCAAATGCCGTTAGTATTATAGTCGATGTATTATGTAAAATTGATATAGGTAAAAAACAGATTAATATATATATATATATAGACTATAAATTAATATATTAATTTTTTTAATTCATTTTGTTTTTTAATTAGATCCACCAAAAACTGAACCCGAACTAATATATTGTATTGAAATTATTACTAATTTATCATCGGATTCATGTAATAGAGCAAAAATTCGTGATAGTAATACATTTAAAAGTTTATTGGAAATAGCAAAAAGTACAACATCCGATAGAGTTTTATTAATGGTTAGCTTTTATTATTATTAGTTTTTTTTATATTTTTTAATGTATCATATCCATATATATTTTCCGCACAGATACTTGTATGTTTACAAGCATTTCGTTACGATAATATGAGTATGGATCAATTGGTACGAATGGGTTTAATTAATCTATTGATAACGGAATTAAATGTAAGAACAGCCGATATAACAGAAAACCATAAAATTAGTAAAAATTCCATGAAAAGGAGTATTATTGAGAAAGAAGTCATTACAGAAAATATAAAACGATTAAAGGTAATAATTTATTTATTCAAAATTAAAGAAATTATTGATTTTATCTAATTATTGATTTTATCTAATTATTGATTTTATCTAATTATTGATTTTGTGTATCAACTATATAAATAGAATGATGTAAAAACAAATTTACCGTCATCATTAAAAGCTGCTAGTCCTTGTAGCCCGACAACAAGTTTATCACCACATTTTTCACCATTTCGTGCAAATGGTATTTATTGAATTTGTTTTTTAATTTTTTAATTTAGTCTCACAGAAATAAACAAAATATATTAATTTTTTTTTTCTTTTGATCAGATACTTCTGTTGAGGATTTTGATTATTCACCTGTTTGTAGTGATATTGAAGATTCTACAGATAAAGATGATGATCCGATGAATGATGATAAAATTAATCCGAATGATGTTGCTGATTGTGATAATGATGCAATGGATAATAATGATAATGATGATGATGTAAACGACATTGACAATGGGGAGTTAAACATAAGCTCTGAATATGGTATTAAAAACATTGAGACTAAAGAAATTGATACACAAACAGAAAGTATATATTTAAAAACGCAACAACAATATTTAAATATTATGAAAAAATGGAAAAAGCAAATATCTTCTTTCTTGTTGTTTCTCTACCATTCAGGATTAAGTTCACAAGATGAAGATGAAGAACAATTGATGGCATTACCGCCTCTGGCATTAAAAATAACTCAATGTTTAGTCGATTTACTGGGTAATGCTGCCCGTCGAATAGGCAATCAACATTGTATAAGCCTGTGCCAAGAACATTCATTGTTGGCCCTAATTAAAACATGTCGACTAATGCGTACGACACCGAATGACGATTATGCTGATTATAAACGGGGAGCACCATATGTTTTATACAGTATAATATCGTAAGCATATTTTTTTTTTACATCATTTATAATCCAATTCGAAATGGGAACCACATTTTATATTAAACCCGTTTATTTTATTGCTTTTTCTTTAAGATGTGCTAAAAATTTTACTACACTTCTGCAAAAAAATTTTATATTTCATGTATTTTCATTAACACAACCAATGCATGATCCAAAGGATTGTGAAACCTGCGATAATGTAAGATATAATCAATTAGTTTTCTGTGTATTTTAATAAAAAAAAAAAACAAAAATTAATTTCAATTGTATTTTATACAGTTAAATCATCTGGGAAAATATTTGATGAATGAATTATGTGCAATGGCAGAAACTGGTTATGGTGTCGGAGAAATGGCTCATTTATTAATTAAAGAAGATAAACAAATGCAAAATCAAGTGGCATGTATAGCACCGTTAATCATTAAGTATGTATACTATATATACTTATTTATTTCCCTAACTTAAACCACTTAAACCAAAATATATACCATTAAAAAATAAAATATAATCTTTTGATTATGTTTTTTTTTTTAGAAAACATCTGTACTTACACAATTTGTTAATTTATCATAAGGGAATTCATACAATTTTAAATATAATTTTAACACCCGATGAAATATTGGCCACCGAAGCTGCCAACAGTTTAACTGTTCTTTCATCAAAATTAAATTTGAAATGTATTCAAGAACTTAAAAATATAACATTATTTAAATATTCATTAACATTTAGTGAATTCGATTTATTATATGATAAATCAAATACAAATCAAAATGATTTAATAACATTCGTTGTTGGTGCCGGTACTAATGATGATGATGATGATGTTGATGATAATGATAATGTTGATGGTCAAGTCGAGGAGACATCCGAAGAAAAGCACAATAATAATCATCACATTCAATTTGATGGTGAAATATTAAAGAAAAATAGTGAATTTTTTGATGTAATGCTAAGTAGTAATTTTCGTGAATCAAATGAAAAACGAATTTATTTGAAAAATCAAACAATTGTCGGTGTGAAATATTTTCTAAATTCAATTGTTCAATTTGCGAATAAAAAACGATTGAATAAACCATTGGAAACCAATATAAATTGTATCCTGGAAGCATATGATCTATGTCAAATCTATATGCTAAAGGAATTGGAAATCGAAATGTATAATATGATTGTGTTTTCAATGACACCAAAAACCATATTAAACATATTTGAATTTTCAATGGTAAAACAAAAAATGGAATTAATTGAAATAACAATCAATTATTATTTATCGGCAAATTTGGAAAGTCGTGAACAAAAGGTACAAATATTTCGTCAAGTAAACGAATCAAAATTCGGTAAGGATTGGTATGAAATGATAGTAAATAAATATTCAGATTCGTTTATTAAATACGATAGCTAACATATGAGTTATCTATCAAATAAAATTCCCATTTGTACGTTACTTGTATAATAAAAAAATATATGGCAGGCAATTTTCTGTTCCGCAAATTCTCTATAATTATAGATTGGAATATTTATATTGATAGAATAATAACAATATGAATATATCATCTTATTTAGCCTTTTTTTTTTTTACAAAATTTATGATACAGTTCAGTTTTATGAACATATTTTTTCATATATAATTTTTAATTTTTACTTTAGTTAGTATATTTTATTTTATTTTATTAATTACACTCTGTATTGAAATTGATGATCAATGGATCTTGTAATCAATAAATAATTTTAATTATATTTTAATGGAAAATTAAAAGTTTTATATAAACAATGGATTATATACAAAATGTAAAAAATAAAACTATATTTAAATCCTTAAATATAGTTAAATATTTTTAAATAAATAAATGAAAAATTCCCAAATTCAAATTAGTACATTTCAATAATTGCTTTACAACCAATAACAAGTGGAATCAATCAGTCTCAGTCAGAAATGCATTCATCATGGAAGAATTTACTTAATTTTTTCTTTTGTATTTATTATTACAAAAGATTCGATTTTGGTTCAATTGGTACCAAAAGGAATACAATTCAAAAACAATAGATTTATTTTGTTGTTGTTGCTTTATTATTTTCTTGTTTTAATTTATTTAAAAAATAAAATGAATTTAATAATAATAAAAATAAAAAAAATATTTCTATGTCTATGCATCAGCAATTGTTACTTCAACCTCTACACCCGGTTCAATATTGATGGATGTAATTTGTTTAACAATTTCGGATGGCGAATGTAAATCAATTATCCGTTTATGAATACGCATCTATTGAATTTAATTAATTAATTGTAAAATCAACATATAATCATAAATAATATAAAAAAAAAAAATTGTAAATTTATTGTTTGTCCGTCTGGAGACCAAATTAACTTGAATATTTTTCAAAATAAAAAATATCAATTGTTATCTGGCACTATGACTCAAGACAATGGTCTTTTTTATATGGGTATATATATTTTAAGACAAATAAAATAATCATTGAATTATCTTTATATTTTGTAAAAATATACCCAAAAATAAAATACACAACAATATAAAATACATCATAATCATATTTCTCACCTGAAAACGATCCCATGTTTTTGAACCTTCACCACAAGGTGTTTTACGTGTAGTTATCCGTAAAACTTTTGTTGGCATTCTTACAGGCCCCTATAGAGAAATTAATTTAAAAAAAAAATTAATATTTGAAACCATGTGGTTTAATAAAGCAAAAAAAAAAATAAATAACAATGTGGTTGTTTTTGTGTTGTTAAAAACTTTGAAATAATTATCCAAATGAGTTTTTTTTTTGGCCAATTTTAAACAAATTCTTAAAACATTAATGTAGCATTTTTTTTGACTAGAACATTAAAATGATATTATAATATCCTCCAGGTAAATGCATTCAAAATTTATTTTATTTTATTATAATACTACGATTTCGATAACTTACTTTAACACGTAATTTTTGTTTTTTAGCCCCGCTAATTAAATCGCTACAGACTTTTTCCAAAGATCGTACATTTCTGGATGTTAATGTTATACGAATACGATGGATTGGAGCTACTTCAGCTTGTGGTTTTTCTAAACCTTTTTCACCGATACCCTAAACACATTTCAAACACACAAAAAAAAATTATTAATTAATAAACTTACAATAAAAAAAAACATAATATAAAACAAAATAGTTAATTAACTTTTCACATTATTATTAAATCAGACTTAAAAAAAAAACACGTGTAATTTTTTTTTTTTTTTGCGGTGGTGTTCAAAGTTAGGTTATGTTTGATTGGTATGACGCAAAACATAGGTAAAAAAAAAAAAAAAATACATACAATCCACGCAATAATTTATAGTTAAAATAATTAAATAAATAATATTTATAATTAATTATTAATAATTACCATTTTATTTTATTTATAAATTTTTCAATCGTGGTCGAGATATTCAATTTATTAATTTTTTTTTAAATTTTTAATAATTGAGCAGCGCTGAACCAGATATTTCCATCGATAGAAATATTGACAAAATGGCCGAGAAATTTTTTTCATTTTTTCATATTGACGTTTTTGATAGTTGTTTTTCTGTTGGTACGCTTGTGATATTTTTTATAAGGTTTAATATTTTATTTATATTTAACATTTGAATGGGTTAATTTTTGGTATTATTTTTTGTAAGGTTAAACAATTTAGGGTGTTTTTTTTTAAATCACTGAAATGATTAAATTAAAATAATTTTAATTTTGCAATTAAAAAAACAAATCAATTTTGTACTAACTTAAGATATTTTTATTCATTGTGTAATTATTGATAGAGTAAAATATAAAAAAAAGAAAATAAAAAAAAATCAAATTAAAATAAAATTAATGTTAGTATACAAGCACTTAATCGTCTATATAAATTAAAATATAAATGTTAAATGTTTCCAAATTTTTGCAAGATTTTAATGATTGACAATTCTAAAGGAAATATCAAATGTATTAAACTTATGCTAATAAGTCGGGGGAAAGTAGTATTATGTCCCTACCTACCTACCTACGTACACTACACATGGATTATATAATAATTGGGAAACTTATACAATATTTATATGAAAAATTAAAAATTAAAGTTCTATATTCATTCAACCACATCTAATCGTAATTTTTTAGCTGGACTTGGTGCTTTGTCATCATCATCCTCATCATCCTCCTCATCATCATCATCATTTTCATCATTATCATTGTTTGCATTAACATC
Source organism: Dilophus febrilis (assembly GCA_958336335.1). NCBI lineage: Eukaryota > Metazoa > Arthropoda > Insecta > Diptera > Bibionidae > Dilophus > Dilophus febrilis. The sequence continues at coordinate 42,887,077 of OY284468.1, forward strand.
ATTCGTATTTTCTGTTGTATTAGCATGATTTTGTGGTGCTGGAGAATCAAGACTACTTAATGCCGATAATTCTGTATCACTTTCATTACTTGAATCTAATTGTGCTGCTGTTTGATTAGCATTAGTATTATCGTTGGTGGTGTTGGTATTGCTGATGTTGTTGTTAGTATTGCTGGTATTGCCGGTATTGCTGGTATTGCTGGTATTGTTGGCAGTGCTGATGTTCCTGGTATTGCTGGTATTACCGATATTACTAGTATTATTGAGATTGTTTGTAATATTATTGAGGTTGTTTGTAATACCATTGATATTGTTGATAATAGTATTATTGATGTTATTATTGCTTGCATTATCACTGTTAATTTGTTCGGTTATTGAAGAAGACGATGACGATGATGGTGGTTGTGGTTGTGGTGGTGGTGTGGCATGACCATTACTTAATACATTACTACCATTCATTGAATTAACATTCATAATTGTATTTTCACTGCGATTCGTTAAATTTTCCGCATTAACAACAGAACTAAGTTCTTCTTCGCCACCTAAATTATGCAAAAAACCATTTTGTGATGGTGCATCTTGAGTTGGCGGTACATTTGCAATTGTTATTGCATCTGTACTTTCATCAAATTTGTAGATTCCCGTTAAAACATCACACAATTCAAACATATTTGATCGCAATGAAATTATAATAAATTGTGCATCTTTTGTACGTTCCTGTAAAATTAAAACAAACAAAAATGTTAGAGGTAATTTAAAGACGTAATTTTTGGATGATGTTAAGGCAAAAAATTAAAAATTTACTTTTATATAATTGGCAACAATTGAAACATTACGAAAATCTAATGCAGCATCAATTTCATCCATAAAGTATAATGGTGATGGTTTATAATAATGTAATGCAAATACTAATGCCAATGAGGATAGAGTTTTTTCGCCACCCGATAAATTTGAAATATTTTTCCATGATTTTTTCGGTGGTCGTACACTGAATGAAACACCTTCGTTAAACGGATCCATTGAATCGACCAATTCAAGTTCGGCATCACCGCCTTGCGTTATCATTTGATACATTTCTTTTAATTTTGTCGTAATTATTTGATAGCCCTTTGTAAACTCTGTGTACCGTTTTGTTTTCAATTGTTGAAATACATTTCGTAGATCATTACGTTTATTTGTGATTTTTTCCAAAATAGCAACTCTCGAAAGGTACACCTCACGTCGTTTATAAAAATCTTCGATTGCCGTTATATTGGGTTTTAATTTTTTCAATTCGGCTTCTTGTACCGACAATTTATATTGAATGTCTTGTACTTTGGATTTATTCAATTCCTCTTCGGTGTACTCTTTTAATCCTTCCAATAGAGCATCATCGTATGGAATCACCTGCAATCGCAATGCTTCCAATTCTTTTTTACAATACGGTATCAATGCCTGAGTATCGTTCAATTCTTTACTTTTTAATTGTACTTCCTTTTCCAATTCCAGACGTTTCAATTTTTCCCCATTTATTTGTTTATTTAATTCTTCGATTTCCTTTTTAATGTCTGACCAATCACTTTTTAACGTTTCAATTTTTTCCTCAATTTCATTTAATTCAAATTTAAAACGTTTCAATTTCACTTCATTTTCTTTTGTGTCAGTCTGACACTTTGTTATGGTCTCTTGTAATTTTTCCAATTCTTGTTCATGTCCCCGAATACTTTGTTCACACTTTTGAATGTTACGTGCCGATGTTGTTATTTCCACTTTTAATTTTGATATATTTTTTGTTAGTTTCGTTATCAATTGATTCTGTTCATCTAATTTTTTCTCGTACGGTTTCACCTTATCACCACGTATATCTTCAATTTTTTTATTAATTGTTTCGATATTTTTACGTTTCTCATCCGCTAATTTATCTGATCTTTCGTATTGTTCTTTTGCCTTTTGAATTTTCTCCTTTAATTCATTCACACGGTCCGGATCCGCTTTAACCTTATCCATTTTAATTTGTTGAACTTTCAGTTGTTGTTCGATACGTGGCAATTGTTCTTTTAAATTGTTCACATCAATTTGAGAACGTTTAAAATCGGATTCGGCACGTTTCAAATCTTGCATAATAGTACGAATTTCATTTTCCAAATGACCCTGTTGTTCTTGCAGATAACTTAATTTGTCTCGCATTTTATCCGTTTCAATTTTAAATTTTTCCAAATTTTTCATGCTCATCGATGAATTCAAATCTGCCGATGCCGATGTTTTCGTACGAACCTTATCACCCATACGGCCGCGTAACATTTGTTTACCGCCACCGGACATTGTTCCGGCCATTTCGATAACTTCACCCTTAAGCGTAACAACACGAAAACGTTTAGCACCGTAAGCGATTCGAGTGCCTTGTTCCAATTCATTTGCCACAAGTGTATCAAATAATGAAAAATAAAATGCAGCCCGTATCCGGTCATCTTCGACTTCAATTAAATCATAAAGACGTGGTGCATTCTCTGGCCTATATTTTTTTAAGTAAAAATGTAACTATAACTAATGTGGTGTGGTGTGCAATTAAATTTAAATTCAATACATACGTTTGAATACGACGATCAGCTTGATCTCGATAATGACTGATTTTTTCCAATGCAATAAATGTAGCTCGTCCCATATTCGATTGTTTTAAATGTTCAATACATTGCTGTGCCGTTTCAACAGTTTCAACGACAATATTATCCAATCTACCACAACATGTTGATATGGCAACATCATATTTTGGATTAATCCCGCCCAAATCACCCTACAACCATAAAACAACAACAAACAAAATACATTAAAAATTCATATTTAATTTCAAAATAATGAATAAAACAAAAAATAAAAAAATATGTACCAATCTTCCTAAAACACCTGGTAATTTACCTTCCATTTTTAATTTCATTAAATAATCTAAAACTTTATTATTTGATTTGGATTTTTGTAATGCGTTCATTTTTTCATCAATCTAATAAATAAATAAACAAACATTTCAATTATATATATATGAATTTGGTATGATAGTTGGTAGTGTTATAATAAACACTTACGTCAGCACGTCGAACACGAATCTCTTTTGCCAATTCCATTTCTTCAATTTTATTTTTACGTAATGCTTCTTGTTTATCCGTTAAGGTTTCCTTTAGTGAATCAATCGTTGATTCACGTAATACCTTTTCTTTTTCCACGAGTGATTTTCGACTATCATCATATCCATTGCGTAACGTTTCATATTTACGAATTTCCGTTGTTTCGCTATGCAACAAGATTTTCAATTCAGATTCACTTAGTTCATAGGCCGATTTTGTTTCGTTAACATTTTTTTGTAAATCAGCTAATGCAATTTCAACATTTTGTTTTTCCTCAATGAACGGTATTATTTGTTTTTGAAATGTTAATAGATTTTTCTCTAACGTTTGTTCCGTATCGATACGTTGTTTTGTTACACTTTCGATTTTCTCTTGACATTCAACAATTTCCTTTTCATTACGTTCCGGTAATTTTTTATAATTAACAATATTACCTTGATCTTTTTCCAATTGTCCCTTTATTGTTTTCAAACGTTTATTGGACGACGTAACAATTACCTGAATACCATCTTGTTCATTTTGTGTAGTTTTCAAATCACTTTCATATTTCTCTTTTTTCTTAGTCATTTTATTAAAAGCCCTATAAATAAATAAATAAAAAAATAAATATGAATAAATATTAATTAAATAGCAGCAGCCGCAACACCAACCACCACTTACAATGTTTCATTTTGAATAAACATTTCCTTTTCATCTTTTTTTTTCTCAATAGCTTTAAATTGTTCATCGTGTGAAATTAACGATTTTTGAACATCTTCATATTCAACTTTTAGTTCACTTATCTTTTTATTATGTTCACTCCTGCGAATAGAAAATAAAATTTAACATTTTAAAAAAAAGGCAAACATTTAAGTAATTAATGTCTAAAATAAAACTTACATATATTTTTGAATTTGTAAACTTTTTGTACGCGTTAAATCATTTTCCAATTTTAAGTATTTTGTTGCCTCTTCCATTGGTGCCCGTAAATCTTTCACTTCTAGTTCGGTTGCCTTACATCGATTATGTTTTTCCGATCGTTCTTCGCTCAACACTTCAATATGTGCTTGAATTTTTTGTAGAGGTACCTACACCCATTTGTAATTAATTTAGATCAGAAATTAGCATTAGGTCATTGAATTTGGAATAGAATTAATTATATATATATATAAATAAGCATATATCTACCTTAAAACGTGTTGTCCCAATAATGTCTTCTAAATATTCCAATAAACCACAATCATTTGCATTTTGTGCTTTACATTTCATTAATGCAATTGATTCAACTTCACCCTAAATATTTTTTTTTGTGTCCAATATAAAGAAAAATTATGTGAGCGTTTTTGTATAGTGTATTTCAAAAAAAAAAATTTATGTATGTATCATTACTTGTAGTATTAAAAAACGATTATGATGTAAATCAACATGATGTTTTTCTAAAAGAGCTGATATATCTTTGAATGTAACAGTTCGATCATTAATCGTATACGTTGATTTGGCTTTTCCGTCTTGCATGTAAACCGAACGTGATATACAAAATTCACTATTCGGTACGGTTTCGGTACTGCCATTCGCTTCAATAATTTGTTTAAAATGAACCGAAACACGACAATCCGTTTTATTGCCATGTGTCGTTGATTTATGCAATAGAACATTTAAACTTTTACATCGTAGTTTTGTGGCCCGATATCCAAATACAAATAACATTGAATCAATAACATTACTTTTACCACTACCATTTGGTCCAATAATCGCATTAAAACACTATACATTTAGAATAGCGAATGATTTATGTCAATTTTTATAGATCAATAGATTTTCAAGAGAAAACCATAACATATTACATACCTTATGAAATGGACCCAATTTAACTTCACCAACGTAACTTTTAAAATTATTATTTATAATTCTGGTTATAATTAAACGTGGACGACTTCCATTTTCAGCCGTATATGAAATGGGCGGTGGTGGTATATATAATTTTCCAATATTAACACCTCCTGCAATTTGTTATCAAACAAAATACAATCAAAAATTAGTGTTTATTTTTTTGTTGTTGTTGTTGTTGTGCAAATTCCAAAAATGAAAATTATAAAGCAAAGTTATTTGGATGCTTCAATTTCTATGATCATTCGCAGTATGAAAATTATATATATATTTATATACCTTTATCATCTTCTACAAATTCATAAACTTCCGTATCCAAAGCATTAGCATCATCAATTTCTTGATCATCATCGGAATCATTATCATTATTGTTAGCCGCAGGTTCATTTTCAATACTAACATCGGCCGTTTGTTCTTTCCTACCACTATCACGTTTTTCTTTCGGCATTTTTCCGTATTTTTTATAAAATTTTACGTATTTTACTTAATTCATCAAGATCATTGGATTATTAAAAATGCGTTTGTTATTCTTTTTTATTTTGTTTTTTGTGGTAAAATGTTTGGCAAATGGCAAACAGAAAAAAAAAATGCGCTCTAAAAAATTATGATCTTTATGACGCAATTTTTATACACAATTTTATATTGGATAATTTATTTCTTGTATACAAAAAAATTGTGTTATATTCTTTAGTAACACTGTTTTTTTTTTTATTAAAATTAATTAATTAAATGATTTTTAACGTACTTTCTTGTTTTTTTTACACTCCCCAAGATGCACTTGCACACAACCAACCAAAAAAAAACAAAACTTTTGCCATTTTTTTTCTTTTGCGTTTGTGTTTTGGTTTGTTTTTTTTTTAACAATGCGTACGCACAAAGAACTTGCGGGTGCATTTTTTTTAATTAAAAAAAACCATACAAATTCGAGATCGATGTAAAAAAGCGAAAAAATCTTTTTGGTTGCATACATATTTTTTTTTAATATAGGTTCAAGAAATTTTGATACGTTAGAAATATCAAAAATATTTAAACTTTTGAAAAATTAAAATGAAATTTGGATTTGAATTAATGGGAATTAAGTCTAAGGATTAAATAAATTTAAAAGTTTTAATTTAATTATTACTGTTTAATATTCGAAAACCATTTTTTCTATGTTCAAATTCAAATAATATTCTCATTTCACCGTATTTACTATTTGGTAAAACATTTGGTATCCAATCAATTTGAAATACTTTATCGTCTTGTTGTGTTGTTGTTTTACGATGCATCATTATTGGATCATCGTTTATTATAAATTGTGATGATTGTGGTGATTGTGGTGGTGGTTGTGATACTATTAATAAATGGGTACTGTATGATGAAGTGGATAAACTTTTACGATGCTTTCCCGAATCAATTGTCTTATTTGTTGTATCATCAAAATGTTTATAAAATGTATTATCTGTTTTACTTTTTATAAAACTTCTTTCAATTTCAATGTTCATCTAAGATTAGAAAAAAATTAAATTGTTAATGTTTAATTTAAAAACAAAAAATATTAAATTTGGAAATTTTAATTACATTTTTTGTTGTAAATATATGACGTATTACATTTATACATGTAAATCTATATGTAAATTGTGTTAATCCTCGATATTTTCCATTTTGAATACGATTCGTTTCATTTGGTATTCGTAATTTAGAACCAATTGAAAATTTTGCGCTTAGTCTTTCGAAAAATTCCTATAATAGAAATAATAAATAAGATTTTCAAGAAATAATAATCAAGAGATAGTAATTAATACGAAATCATTACATGAAACACAGAGAAAACTAATTGTTCCGGTTTTCCATTATCATTAAAATCCATTGTAATATTTATTCGTTCAATGATTGAATCAAGCCAATTATCAAATTTTAATGTAGATTTTTTAATATTTTTATCATCATTTTTACTTCGATCAACATCATCATCACGTTTACGTTTTAAATTGTATTTTCTTTTGAATTGATTTTCTAATCGTTTTTTAGATGATTTTTCTGTACTTCCAATTGAATGGTTTTTTGTTTTTGATTCCTTCGTTAAACGATTGACGGATGAATGTGATTTAATAGTTGGTATATTATTATGTTGTTTTAATCTGTGTTTATTTCCTTGGAATTTCTTTTTAATTTTTAACCGCTCTTTGGGATTTCCAATTTGTTTGTTTATTGGCATTGATGATGATGATGATGATGATGTTTCGGTTGCCTTCGACACAATATCATTTTTGAGTTTAATTATTGAATTTGATTTTGTATCTTCATTATCATTAACAGTACAATTATTAATATTTATATTTATTCTATCATCATCAGCAGCAGTATTATTTGAGATGTTTTCATCGATTGCAAAATAATTATTCATTGCTGTATCAACTAAATCATTTAAATAAATATCATCATTGCATAAATCAATATGATCAGTTGAAATTAATTCATCTAATAATTCAATTTGACAATCAATAAACTTTAAACTTTGAAAATTATCCGAAATTGAATCGTCGTCTTCTTTAATCAATGACGGTTTATGATCTATTTTATTATCTGTAAAACTATTATTATTATTATTATTATTATGTATATATGTTGAAGGTACATCTACGGTTGATGATATATCAACTGGATGTCTATCTTCAATAATACTATTATTATTATTATTATTATTATTGGTATTATTAATAAGCGTACTCGAAGAATATCCAATAACTTCTACATTATTTGATTTATGTATTATTGGAGAATTTCTATTACAATTTATATCAGGTACATCATTTTGAATGTTACAATTATTATTATTATTAGTTAAATTATAATCAATTGATTTATTATTCATTTGCATATAATTATAATTATAATTATAATTATCATAATCAAAATCGCCATCTAATAACTCAATATTACAATCGTTTCTTAATATTGTTTCGGAAAATTTTATAAAATCATCGGCAATCAATAAATTACTATCGAATATCGATGGTTTAACCGTATGAAAAAATTCATTAATTAAATGCATTTGTAATCGAAATTCATTTTGAAGTTCTGCATTACTTAAAATCGCAACAATCATCATATAAAAATGACAACATTTACGATAATTCCATTTGAAATTTTTTAATATTAATTTTTTATTTGAACATTCACAGTAAAACCTAAAAAAAAAAATATAAAATATATTTTTGAAAAAACAAACCAAAAATGGGTAGATAATCAAAGTGAAATAAAGTATAAATACCATTCATCTACATTATTTACGATATCAGTGGTATTTTTTTGTATGGTAATGTGAAGTATTCCTGATGGTAGTGATTGTGTTTTTTCACAAACTATTGTAAATAAGTATTCCGTTAAACGTTGAACTATTGCTAAACGTTTTACATTTTCCAAATATATTCGTTTTAAATATTGTCGATGATCATCGTCAATATTTAGCAATGTAATTTTATCACAATTTACATCACAAACGTTTGATTTTTTATGTGGTGTCGGTGCGGCAGACGCACCCTCTTCTAATACATGACTTACATGTTTACAACAATTTATTTTATAGGCATTAAATGTACATGAATCATCATAACATATTGCATTACGACTAAATACATAACTATTTTCATCCGAAGACAATGTAATATCGGTAATTTCCACAAAATTACGTTCCGAAACATTACGTTCACGTACCTGAACACTATATATACGGGTATCATTATAGGTAATCAATTGGATAGCATCTAATTTCATTAATTTACTAGCTGTTATGGTATGGTATTGTTTTTTCATTTGATTTTTTCCGTTTGATTGTCTATGTCCATTGATGGCTGTGGCAGCGGCGGTGATCACCGCCAATGGACAATTATGATTTTTACATCCAAATGCCCGTGTTCCATTAAATTGACCACATTCTTTACATTTTTTAATACCCCGTAAAGTTGAACGGTGTTTTATATCTATTGGGTTTTCTTTAATTTGGTTTTATAGAATTAAATTAAAAATTTTAAAAAAAGATTACACAACAACATTTTTTATATACACCCAAATAAAAAAAAAAAATTTTGAAATCAATGGAATTCAGATTCAGGAAAAAAAAATTAGATAAAAAAATATTATAACTTACGTCTTGATAACATTATTATTATAATTTTTTTTATTTAAATATTTATTTAATTAATTTAATAGTTTAAAATTAATTTTTTAATATTTTATTTTTAACTTTTTTCACTTTTGTTTGTTTTTATAATTATTTTGTTTTTTTTTTTCGTTTTCTTTTCGACCTTGAATGATTTCTTCGCGTTAAATTTCGCCATTTTTTTCTGCGCAATCGCGAAGTGTTGTCAATTTTTTTTTAACGTTTTGTCTAATGGGTTTGTTTATATTTTTTTTATTGTTTAATTTTATGCTGTTGTTTTGATTAATAAAAATATAATAATAATTTAGAAAAAAGAAATTATTGATAACAAAAATTAATAAAAATAAATAAATTAAATTAATTATGATAGAAACAAATAATTGTTTAGCCATAGTAATTATTATATTATGTTTTATGTCAACGTTTTTACAATTGATTTTAAAAAAGGTATAGAGAAAATATCCAGAACCAAAAAATTAAATTTTTTATTATTCACAAATTACAAGTGCTTTTAATGGATTTTTTTTATTAATTTTTTAATTATAGTTAATAAGTTTTAATTTAAAAAGAAATAATTATGGTTTAATGGAGGACCATAGAAAATTAAAAACCGATTTGGAAACGATGAATTTGAAAAAGGATTATGTTAGGTATATTAAAACGGAAAGAAAAATACTATCCATTGAATCGGAACTGAAACGTAAAAAAGAAGAATATTGTAATTCGTATCACAAATATCGATATCTTAAACATATATTCATGGTAATGCTTCTAATAATAAATATTTATTTTTGTAAACATGTAATATTGAAATTTGATCCAAACACATTTAATTTAAATATAATACACAGTGCTTTGGGTTTATTCTTTAATTCTGTTGAACCTGGTGAACTTTATGTACCTATATTTGCATATTCATGTTTTTTTGTATGTAATTTTTATGCAAATTTATTGGTAAAATAATAAAAACTTTTTTTACTATATATAAATTATAAACTTTATTTATTACTATATTTACTAAATTTATATATATTATTATGATTATTATTATTATTATTCTATCACATTCCATATAGGAATAAATTTCACTTGATGTTCAATCCATTTACCTATTGTTAATAGACGTTTTTCTGATAGATTTGGTCCCATTAATTGTAAACTTAATGGTAATCCATTTGATGATAATCGTATTGGTATTGTAATTGCTGGTATACCAGCCATATTTGCCGCTTGAGTACAATAATCTTGAATGGCACATTGATCACGATTATTATTTTGTATAAAATCTTTATAAAATGGTGCATCGGTCAGGGTGGTAGGTGTTAGTATTACATCTACTGCGGTAGAATCAGATGTTCCTGTTGTTTCCCGATTCGTACCAAATGCCATATTAAAATCATTTAAAATCAATCGACGTATTTTTAAAGCTGTTTGAAAATATTTATCATAATTTTTACGTAATAAAAAGAAATTTCCCGTTAATATACGATTTTTAACAACGTTATTAAAACCTTCGGCACGTGTTTTTGCATACAATTGTTCCGTACTATAATTTTCATCTGATCTGTGACCATATTGAATGCCATCATATCGTGCCATATTACTAGCTACCTCACATGGATTTAATATTGAATAAATATAAATCGATGCAAATGTATGCGGTAATGAAATCGATTTCAATTGTGCTCCACCATTTTCAAGTAAATCAGCAACTTTTATCCATGTATCTAACATTTCCTGTGACAATCCCTCACAATGGTATTCTTTTGGTATTCCTATTTTTATATTCTCAATGGATATGTCCTCTATACATGGTATTTCAATTTCATTAAATTGAGATTTTATTGTTGTTGAATCCAATGGATCGGGTCCTAAAACAAAAATGAACGAATTTAAATGAATTGTATAAAGAAAATTGAAAAAATAATAATATACTATACATACCTGCCAAAGCATTTAAAATAATGGTACAATCATCAATTGATTGGGTAAGTATTCCAGGTACATCCATAGAATTAACTAAAGGTATTAAACCATGTCTAGATAATAAACCATATGTTGGTTTTAATCCAATAACACCACAATACGATGCTGGATTTCGTGTTGAACCACCAGTATCTGATCCTAATGCTCTAATAATGCACAATTACATATCATTAAAAAATTCAATAATACAATAAATACTATATATTATATACTCACGCATATGTTATTCCGGCTGCAACCGAAACCGCTGAACCACCTGAACTACCACCGACAATATTCCAATTATCATCAGTTAACGATTTACTCCATATATTTTTTGTTGGTCCAAAATATGAATCAATTGTACCAGATCCCATACCAAATTCATCTAAATTTGTTTTACCAATTAATATTGCACCCAATCGTTCAAGTTTTTCATAAACTGTAGCATTATATGTTGGAATAAAATTTAATAGCATTCTACATTGATAAATGTGTTTGTATATTATATTTAATATTTAAAATTGATGGAATTGTTTTCAGAAAATTTATTTATAGTAATTACTTTGATCCACATGTTGTTGTTGTCACATCTTTTACACAAAAATTATCCTTTATTGCAATTGGAATTCCATCTAAATTACTTAATGGTTTACCATTTTTATATCTGTGTGATGATTCTATTGATTTGGCTATGGCCAACTCAGACGTACAGCTAATAAATGCATTTAATTCTTTGTGTTTATTCAATTTTGTTAAACTTTGTTTAATCAATTGATGAGGATCCAATTGACCGGTTTTATATTGTTTCACAACCTATAAAATATGATTGTACTGTTTATTCATATATTTATTATAATAATAAATTAATAATAATTAATTTATTTACATCATTTATTAAATTAATTGGTAATTTTTTCATATTAATTAATATAATTTCTTGTAATTATTTATTATTGTAATTTATTCATAATTTAAACAAAAAAAAAACAACAAATGAAAATAAAAATAAAAACAATACAAATTTCCAAATTGTTTTTTATTTTTTTGACAACAATTATGTACATAACCTAACAATTGTTCAGTATGCGTTGAATTAATTATCCAAATAAATTATCAGAAAATTATTATTTTTCATAAATGTCAATACGAAATTTTATGGACGGAAGCACTTCGGAAAAATATAAAAATAAACAAAAGAAAAACAACGATTATATTCACAATACATCGAATTTATTAATTTTAATTAATTTTTGCAAAAAATAATGCAATATTCATTTTTAATAAAATTAAAAAATCTATTTAAAAAAATCAATTGTTTTCCATTCAAATATAATTTAAATAATTTATTGATTAATCATAAAAATGGAATATTCAAAAATAATTTATATTATTTATATGGAATATTTCACGGTTACATAATATGGAATTATATTATTTATAACATTGGACTGCCAAATTCAATTACTTATTGGTGTTTAAATATTATTTTAATCGTTTCCGGTAATAAATATATCAAAATTTTATTATACTTATATTTTCTTTTGATTATTATATGTTATATTAAATTTTGTTTATTCACACAAATAACAAGGATTTGGATGTGCATTTTCAAAAGTATGCCGATGTTTTAGTTTATTAATATGTATTGGATTCATAGGAAAAGCCGGTCGAAGTGTTTTAAAGGCAATTGCATTTGCTTTAATAATATCCGGTATAATAATTTGTATATTTAAAATAATAAAACAATATATAATTGTATTTTATTGTTTGATTTTATTTCAAAATAAGGTCCATTAAATAATTTGGTTTTAAATGGGAAAGAAATTGTTCGGGTATTTACATGTTCAACAATATTAACATATAATTTAACACGGGTACGATTTGATTTGATGACAAAACCTTTTCATAATGCATTATTGGATTTTAAAAGTAATATATCAAATGTTAAAGAAACATTTAAAACAATTGAATTGATTGTCGAACCGGTGATTCATGAAATTGAAGATAATGATATTATTATTACAGAAACAAATAATAATAATAATAATAATAATAATAGTTATTATTTTACAAAAAGAAATACTAACAATAATAATAGTTATGAAACATTTTATAAAGATAAATTACGAAAACGATGTGAATTACAATTGGAACGTGGACAATCAAAATGTAAATTATCATTTTTAAATGCCTATGAAAATTGTTATCGCAATTTACCAATTGTGGTAAATACTCTTTTATGTTGGCCCATGAAAATCTCTTATATTTGTAATTTTGCCAATGTTATGTCATCATCCGAAACGATTTGTGATACATCTAAATTTTTTAATGATCCATCAACGAATTTCGATGAACGATATGGTGAATTAAAACAAATAGAAAATCAATTGTTATCGAACATCGATGAAACTCATGTAAATTATACATTTATTAAAAAACATGAAATCACCGGATTAAAGTAAGATTTATATATAACATTTATTTTAAAGAAATTCCAATTCATTTATGATATCTATACAATAATATGATTTTCAGAAGTGCTATGGAAATTTCAAATAATGTATATAAAGATTTTATACAAAAGAAAAAAATATTTGATTATTGTATGAATTTTATAAAAAAAATATTAGCTTTAATAATAATTAAAGTGTTCATAAGTAAGTATATATTATAAAAATATTCCTATATATATATATATATTGATGATTTTCTATACCTGTTTATTTTTTCTTTTTTTTCAAATAGATGCAATTCGTTATCAATACCAATTCATTATTGGAAACATTGAATATGATAATGTATATATAACAAAATATTTTTATAAAATTGATGAACGGCGAAAAAATCGTAATCTACGAAATTTATTACCATTAAAAAAGGTTTTTTTTTTGTTATTTTAATCCGCCCGTACAACAAAATTTCAATTGATTTCATTCGGGGGGTTTTTTTTATGTAAATAGATTGAAAGGAAAAAATTAATTGATTTGGGAAAATTCAAAAAACATCTATTTGAATATAGACAATTAATTGGACATATTATAAAATTATTATTACAATTAATTATAACAACTTGTTTCATTTTAATCGATCACATATTATATTTAAGTTTGTATTTAGTACAAAAACATGCAAAAATTGATTATTATCAAGAAGGTGAACATATTGTTAATATAAAGGTAATTCAAAGAAGATATATATATATATTATAATGCGAGATATAAATTTTTAAATTGTCTATATATATAGGTTAATGGAACGGGTATAATAGCTGGTATTATACGATCAACTATTGAACGTTTTAATGGTGCAGAAAAAATACAATCATTTGCATCGAATAGCGAATGTTTACCAAGACCTCATCGAATTTCAATATGGTAAAATGTTTTATATGTAACCATACAAAATATCAATATATAATTTCTTTCTAAAACATTTTTTTGTTAAGGGAATACATAAAAATATATGGAATTTTTATTATAATAATCATACAAATATATAATGAACCGTATATTGAAAGATTAAAAAGTATAATTTGTGGATATTTTTATCGAAAACGTGAAAAAGAACGATGCCTTTATTTGTACAATAAATTATTACGTAATCGTAAACGATTATATCAGATAATGGCAAAGACAATCAATGAACGTATTTCAATGAAAAAAAATGAAAAATATCAATTTAATTTTATTATAGTAATAAGAATTTCTAAATAATAATTTTTCAATTTTCAATATAGTTTTATTTAATTACTTTTTTATTATTTAACAATATAATTAGAAATTAATTTATTGGTATCCGAAATTGTGCGGATGGTTAAGAATTTTTCCATTTGCCAGACGTAAATGTATTTTATGTAATGAAATTGAACCAATACAAAAGTATTGCGGATTGATGAACAACAATAATATGGAAACAAAAGAAAATGTTAATCAATTTATTGATTGTACAATAACGGATAATTGTAAAGTAGTACATTGTCGTGAATGTTGGCATGAAATAAAACAAGTTTGTTTTGGTTGTAAATCAATTTGGGAACAATTTTATGATGATACAATCGATAAATACAATTGTACAATGGATTATGATGATGATTATACTTCACATGATAGTGAATAAATTTTATATTGTTTTTTTTTTCAAAGTTATTAATAATTCTTTTATAATAATAACAAAAACAATATATCTCGATCATATTGATATAAATTAAATATATATATTTGTATATGAATTATACAAATAAATAAAAATATTTACGATTAAATACTAAAATTTTCTAAAATATCCGAAACATTATCGACTTTTTTCTGACACCTTTTCAATTTTTTTTTCATTTTTTTCACCGATAATTTATTATTTTTATTTAACATTTGATTGCCTAAAAATACAAAAAAAAAAACAATATATTAATTAAATCACCACGTTATAACATAATAAAATAGTAAAAAAAAGCGGACTTACCTTCCAATACCAATTCAGCTTTACGTTGTGTTCTAGTTTTTACATTATCTTTTGTTGGTTTTGCCTTATCATTTGATTTGGACGATTGGTTTTCTTCAATTATTTGAACATTATTTGTTGTTGTTAATTCATTGGTCTCCCCATCCATTTCCATTTTTTGAGAACTTGTTTCATCACTTTTAATAATCAACACTTCACCATCTTTATGATTTTCATCGAATTTATTTAAAATATCCATTTCCATTTCTTGGAAATTTTCAATATCAAATTCTTTTGCATTTGAATTTTTCACAATACTTGCACCTAAATGTACATCAATTGTAATTTCTTCTGGTGGTTGTGTACAATATTTAATTTTTCCTATATTCCAATCATTTAGTAAACTTCTGGCGGCCGCCATAACATCTGGAATACCACCGCGTAAAAATTTACCTATTTTTTTTGTGTTTTCGATTAATAAATTTAATTAATTTTTACTTTAAAGCCTATTAAACATTTGAAAGAACATAATTGTTGTATAATTGTATATCATACCCATTCGTGATGCTTTTTTTGAAAAAAATTCCTCTGTAGTTTCATATTCGGTAATGTCATATAATTTACAAAAATACATTTTACTAGCACGTTTTAAAATTGTTTCGGCTACTGTAAACGGATCTTTAACATCCGAAATACGTTGTGCATTACGTAATACAGCCGTATCAGTTGAATTTAAATTTGGAAATATAATACCGGGGCAATCAATTAATTTAATTTTTGAATCCAATTCAACTTCTTGCATTGTTCTAAAATATACCATAGTGATTTTTTTTCGTAGATTTATTAAATTAATTAAAAAACTTAAACTTACTTTGTAACACCCGGAGCACATCCAATATTACATGTTTTACCTCTGGTTAACGAATTTATAATAGAACTTTTACCAACATTTGGAATTCCAACGATACCAACACTTATCGATGTTTTAATATCTTTATTACGACAATAATTTGCCAACATTGACATTAACAATTCAGCACCGATGCACATTGATCCTTTTAAATTTTAAACAACATAAATTAGATTTAAATTGGTAACTGATAACATATAGAAGAGTACAATACAAAACCAAACAAAAATTTACCTTTCATTAGCTTTTCATTTTTCATATTCATTTTCCGTTGTCCCAGGCGATTATTTTGATTTTGTGTTGATGCTTTGAACACGGTAACCGGTCCAAAACGTTTGAAATACTTTAACCATTTATTTAAATTTTCCCTTGGAACTAAATCGGCTTTATTCAATATTAATATTAATCTTTTATTAACCGATGCCTTTATAATTGCTTCAACTTCACTGCAACGTGTACCCAATGGATCACGTGCATCAACAACTTCTAAAATAACATCGGCCATATCAATAACTTTACGAAATTCCTTAACGTATGCCTTCAATGATTTATCATTCTCGCCTTTCTTTTGACTTTCCTACACGTATACAACAACAACAAATGGGATTAATTTATAGACTAAAAGTGGTGAGTGAATGAGGATAATTCAAATCAAACAAAAGTGAGTTAACTTACCGTTGAATTTCCATTCTTATCTGTTAGTGCCACTTCAAAGTCATCATCACGTTTTACCGCATCCACAACCATTGATTCTAAAGTTAAAATTTTACGTTGTGCCTCTTTTTTCAATTGTTTTTCTTCGGCTGCACGCAATTTGGCGGCATCGACATCTTTCAATATATCCTCTTTAAATGGACAAATATTAGGTATTTGTATTAATTTTTGTTTTATACCTTTTTTAGGATGTTTTTTAGCTTCACGTCTAGCTTTACGCTTACTTTCACGTATTTTCTTAAGTATTTTATACTTTAAATTAGCTGGTACCCTTTTCGATTGTTTAGCTGAAAGTTTCGTTTAACATATAATTAATAATTAATAGTACTATATCTATATTTTTATTTAATCATAGGGTCAAACATACTTTTTAAACGTTTTAATGCCATTTTTCTTTTAAATTAACTAATTAAATTAATTAATTAAATAAATTAAAAAAAAAATCTTTCTATAAAAATAAATTTAACAAATCGCACACGCGTGTTTATTATATTTGTGTTTTTTTTATTTAATGAAGAAAATAAACCTAAATATTAGGTTATGGTAATCAAAAACAGTGAAGAACAATTTTGCAATTTTTTTTTTTTTTGTTAATTCATTTCACATCCAGGCGGCCGGCCATTGATAAAACTTGATTTTTATTTTATCAAAAATCAATATAACCTTTAAAAAAAAAAACAATAATAACAAAAAGTGATTAGGAAAAGTTTTGCAAAAAAAAAAATAATAAATTAATTATTATTAAATTATTATGAAATAAAAAGTGTTAAAAAAAATTAATTACAATGTTTTTAAAATCAATTCGAAATAGATTACCCTTAAATAATATATTTTGCCCATATTTATTAAAAACCCAAAGTAATAACAATAACAAAAACTCAAATCTATTTCATACAAATTCTGCACTATGTAAAGCTGAGGATCGTAAAATGATGATGGCATCACTCCCGATCAAAGATGAAGGAACTAAAGGTGAAAAATCTATTGACATTGATTCAATGATAAGAAAGTAAATATTAAAAGAAAATCTAATGTAATTTAAATTCTTTTGTTAAAAAATATTAATAAAATAATTATCCGCCCGGTTTACAGTAAAGCCGATATGTTTCCCGATGTGAATACACCAACGAAATTATTCAATGGTGTACCATTTAATGAAGTTCCAGTTTGTTGTATTAAGGCAACACCAAATAATACAATTATATGTTTTACAGATCCTAAAGGTATATTTTATTACATTATCATTTATTATAAATTATCATTATTTACATTAACCAGTATTTCATTAATTTAATAACAACCAATAGGAAAACCACAATTATTACGATCCTGTGGTATGGAAGGCTTCAAAAATACACGAAAAGGAACAAATATTGCGGCACAAGCAACTGCTATTAGTGTAACGATGGTAAGTACTTTAAAATAAATTATTTTAAAGGAAAAAAATGTGCCATTTATAAGATCATAGCAAAATTGTTCACCGATTATAATAATTACTCAAATGTCAAATCCCTTATTGACATTGATCATATTTTATAAATGTTACGATTCCATAAATTTTTCTTATTCCCCACAAAAAAAAAACGAATACATCTATATTTTATTCGTCACTATTTGATTCAAATTTTAGAAAGCATTAGATCGTGGATTTAAGCAGGTTCGTGTACAAGTTAGAGGTCTTGGACCCGGTAGACTTGTAAGTATAAAACATTCTTAATATTTGACCATGACATAGGATAATAGCAAAACATTAGCTTTTATTACATATGTATACAATTTTTTTATGGTATAGAGTGCCATTAAAGGTGTTCAAATGGCTGGGTTAGAAATAATTTCCATAACAGATACAACACCCGTATCGTGGAATCCACCACGTCCCAGAAAACAACGACGATTATAGATATTAGGGTTTATAAAAAATATAAAATTAGTTTTTTTTAAACATATAATTAAAATTAAATGTAATTTAATGTAAAAAAAAATAAAAATAAATTCAGTTAACAAAACTGTACGGAATGAATTCATTATGCAGATCTATATCTGTACTACTATTAGGATAGATATAGTGAAGATGCTTCCCTAATCAAATTCTATCTAATTGGGTTTACTGCGAATCGTTTAATTTGATAGTTAAACGTGGAGAATTCTCGTAGAAGTGCTTATAGAAACGATTTCTATATAATATCCAATAGGGAATATATTTTAAAGAAGAAAATTTACATTTATAATTTATTAAAATATAATTATTGAATTTGTACTCTATATATGTATGCGTTGTTGTTGTTGTTGTTGTTGTACCCCGACATACGTTAAAAATATAAAAATAAATAACATAAAAATATTTCTTAACACTATCTGAATTTATTAATTTTATTCCCGATTTGTCATATTCATGCATAGTATATGATCACGTTTATCACTCCATCCACCGTTCATTTTTGATGTGAACATATTTAAGTTAACTGTAGGTTCATGTAAATCATTTGGAAACATTTGACCGGATATATTTGCTTTATTCAGTAAATGTAATACATTTAATATAATTTTTTTTGGATTACAATTTGCAGTCTGATGATGGACACCACTATAAAAATATAAAATAAATAAATTCAAAAATCCAACAACAGGAAATTTATTGATTATTGATTATTGAATTAATTTTTTTTTTTGGATATGCCGTACCATTCACCAATGTGAAATACACGCGGTTCCTTAACGCCAACCGAAAACAGATGATTTTCAATACAATTTTGTGAAATGTACTGTAATGACCAATCCCAATTGTAATCATCATATGAACAAAAAAATTCTCCACATTGTACAATTTCATTCCAAATTGTTCGATTAAATGCAAAACCCATATTATGTTTAGTACTTTGCCATGGTGCAATTTCAATCTGGGTACCAGAAAAAAAGAAAACAAAATGAAAATATATGAATATTAAATAATAGATATTTAATAATTATTAATTACCATATTGAATTTTGCAAATGAATCCGCATTGAATTGATACTTTCCCAGTGAAATAATATTACATTTTGGACATGATTCAAAGGATTTTGTTTGTATTAATTTTATCATATATAGAAAATCTTCGGCTACATAATGATCTTCTTCCAAAAATAATACCAAACCTGTAAAAAAAATTGTTATTGTTATAAAATACGATACGATTTGAATAATTATAAGAAACTAACCGGAATGATTTCTGGTCACATCCAATTCATTAAATACTCTATTTGCTTTCCACCACCAATGATGTTTAGTTTGTGTATAAACGGCTTCTCTATAATGTCCGTATACATCGGGATCCAATGCATTAATACATTTTTTTGCAATTGCACTATAATCGAAAATATTCCAAATTATCATCTCATATAATATTAATAAAAAAAAATTGTTTTTTTTTTTTTTTTGGAATATAACAAACCTAACTCGATTTATATCTCGTGGACAATCATTTTTATCTTCACCAGGAAATTCATTAGGATGTGTTTGTATTGAATGTGGATAAAAGATCTGTAGATGGGTGGTTTTTTAATTTTATATTAATTATTATCAATACAGAAGAATTCATTACCTGTATAACTTTACAAAAATCTATTGATTGAATTAATTCATTGATTTCTTCATCATAATAATCATGTGAAAAAATTAATAATACTTTTGATATGTCTTTAGCTTGTGCTAAACTTACAATTAAATATCTTAGATACAAAATACGTTTATGTACCTGTAAATACATAATATAAATAAAGTCAATTTGTTTTATATTTATGGTAGATTTTTAAGAAGAGTAATCACCTGAACTACAATTATCACAGAATCATTTTGTAAAGGTTCAAAAATATTATCGTTCCATATCATTTGATCTGCATTATAATTATTGATCATATTTTTAATTTCATTAATATATTGAATGTGATCTTTATCGGCGAATTTTATTGATTCATTTTCTTTATTATCATTATCTATATATTTAAATAATTTTTTTTGTGATTTTATATTAATTAATAGTAAATAAATTAATTATTTTAAAATATACTAACCAGAAAAATCTAAATTTATTAACCTATGATTATTTTGATTTATTAAATATTTATGAAATTCTACAGGTAATTTTGATAAAATTTCTTTATCAATATTATCGGTAATTATTGTTGTACTTAAAATAATTGTTGTACTAGCAATTGATGATTTCCGATTATGATTCATTTTATTATTTATTAATTTATTTTTATTATTATTATTATTGTAAAAATTATGTAATAAAAATATAACAATTAATACAATTATAATAATAGATTGAATCCCAGTGGTGGGTAATTTTAAAATGATTCGGTTACCTATATAAAGAAAATTCAATTTTATTAAAAAAATAAATAAACATTAATTTGATATATAAAGAACCAGAAAATTAGAAATCTTTTAGACCTGTTGATTTGAGTCAATTTATTAATAATGAAATGTTTCCATCCAGAGTATTCATTTTTATATTAAATAAATATTGGGATTCATAAACACATTTATTATTAATATTTAAATTATTCATAATAGAATTTTATTCAAATTCTTATCGAATATATATATTTAATAAAAAAAAAAAAGTACTTCATTTTGTAAATATATCAATAAAAGTGATAGATTAGTCAATAATAATCAATATATCATATCAATATAATAATATTATATATATTATTGGTAGATTTAATTCACCTATATATATATCATTGTAATGTGAATAATTCAAATTCCATTTATATAATTATTAAGGATTTATATATTTATTGTTATTATTATAATTTATAATCATTGGATATAAAGTTAATAAAAATATCATTAATTTCGCACAGGTATGACTATATATATATCTCTAAAAATATATATCAATATAGAATTGTAAATCATATAACATATATTTGAATGAATAATAGATGTAAATATAGATTAGATATAGATCTAATCTAGCAAAGAGGGTATCTAGCAAATTTTTTATGGTTAAAAGTATTTGTATAGTGTTTTTTAAACATATTTATATATAGATTAGATAACGCATATGTATAATAGTAGTAGTAGTAGTAAAACATTTATTCGCACCTCTCTACGGTTGTTGTTATTTATATTATATATGCGTATTTTTATATATATATATAGATAAGAATTCAAATATATGTAAAGGGTGATTTTTTAAAAGCTATTGGAAAGTTTTTCAAAAAAAAAACACATAATATTCAGAAAAATGCATGAAATCTTTATTTGAATCGATAGTACGGTCCATATATAATTTAATGTTTGAAGATTATTTCATGCAAATGTTGACCTTGACTGCGCCTCAAATGGTCCATCCGCTTAGTCCAATTTTGGCATACTCTTTCCAACATTTCGGTCGGTATCTAACGAATAAATGCTTCAATGTTGTCTTGCAATGAGTCAATTGAAGCGGGGCTTGTCTGTATATCCATCAGCTTCAACATAGCCCCACAAAAAATAGTCTAAAGTCGTTAAATCGCACGATCTAGGCGGCCAATTGACCAGTCCCGAACGTGAAATAAAATGTTCACCGAACTCGACTCTCAATAAGTCCATTGTTGCGCGTGCTGTGTGGCATATGACACCGTCTTTGTTGAAACCACATGTCATGCAAGTCAAGCTCTTGGATTTTTCTGCAAAAAAAAGTTGGATATCATCTCACGGTAGCGCTCACCATTTACAGCTACGTTACGATTCGCATCATCTTTGAAGAAGTACGGTCCAATGATCCCACCAGCCCATACCAAACCGCACCAAACTGTGACTTTTTCTGGATGCATTGGTAGCTGTTGCAATGCTTCTGGCAGATATTCACTCCAAAATCGACAATTCTGCTTATTTACGTATACCCATTGAGCGAAAAATGAGCTTCGTCGCTGAACACAATTTCGTCGCTATTAACTTTCTTAACAGAGCACGCATTTTGATAATAAAATTCAATAATTTGCAAGCGTTGTTCGTTTGTAAGGCGATTCATGGTTAAATTATAGACCAAACTGAAGATGTTTTACAGTGAAACAAAACACGAAACGTCAGCTGTTTAAACCAGTGTTGCCAAAAAGATAATAGCTAAAAAATCACCCTTTATATGCGTATTTTTATATATAAATAAGAATTCAAATATACATATATTGTTATATATCGTCTGATAACCAACAAACAAAAAAAACCAGTATATAATGTGCAAAACTGGAAAATAGATAGATTATGTTATAATTGAAATACAGAAAAAGAAAGTACTGATCCTTAAAAGCAGATTTGGTTGCAATCACACAAAAATAAATTAGTCGTTTTCAAAGTTTTCCGGGAGGACGCTTCTTAACATGTTAATATCGAAAAATTTAAAATGATTTCTAAAATTAAACAGAATTTTCTTAAGGAAATTAAACAATTTTTTCTTAAGGATACTAAACAGAATTTCCTTAAGCAAATTATACAGCATTTTACAGAATTTTCTTAAGGAAATTATAGAGAATTTTCTTAAGGAAATTAAACAGAACTTGCTTAAGGAAATTAAACAGAATTTTCTAAAGGAAATTAAACAGAATTTTCTAAAGGAAATTAAACAGAATTTTCTAAAGGAAATTATACAGTATTTACTTAAGGAAATTAAACAGAATTTTCTTAAGGAAATTATACGGAACTTGCTTAAGAAAATTAAACAGAATTGTCTTTAGAAAATTAAACAGAATTTGCATAAGGAAATTATACAGAATTTTCTTAAGGAAATATATAATAATATATCATATAAAAACAAATAAAATAATCAAAATTATATTAATATTTACCACAAATTTTCATTCCTTTGGCTATTTTAAATATTTAAATAAAAACAAAAAAATAAACTATGATTCTAAGTTGTCTGTCTATATAGGTGCGAGAGTTACATTCCAAATTTAATAGATGTTAAATTGATGAACAATTTCCGATTATAAATAAAATCTATCATCTGTATATAGATTAAGATATTCTAGACTAGACAGATATAAGAATATAAAGTTCATTCATATTTTAACATTGAATTGAATTGAATAATAAAAACTTTGAACTTTTAATTTAAAATTTTACCGAAAAACATATTTATTTAATTTTTTTTCTTTGAATATAATCACAAAACAATTATTATATTATCGTCATCATACCACACATTAATAATAATACTGAATCATTTTATTTTTTGATTTTTTGATGAAATAATCAAATAGAAATATAATTTGAAAACTTATTTTAGTATTCAAAGTTCGACTTTTCGTTTGATGTATTATTATATATCTTTAAAACCAATTATATATATAATTGATATAAATGACTGCAGTTTTGTATTGTTATATTTTGTGTCACCATCACAATCATCACTTCTTATCTTATTGTTATCACTATACTTATATATCGAAAATTGTTTGTATATATTTTATTAAATTTTCTTTAACAAAAAATTAACATTTATAAAAAGTGTGCCAATATACAAAGTTAAAAAAAAAAAAATAAAATACTAAAAAATTTGCAAAATATTTTATTTAAATGCAAATAAAAAAAATACTAAATGTTTTTTAATTTTTTTCTACAAAATAACGTCGGCAATATATGAACAATTATACCTTTAATACACTTACCTCTAAACTAATAACATCTGAATCTATTTATATAAAATTTTTGAATATTTTTTGAAACATTGAATGTACATATCTTTTTTTTAAAGATATCATAATGTACGTAAACGTATATTATTATATATTTGGATTGAAATACATCAATCATATCATTATCATCGTATATATACATATATATATATATATATTTGTTTATATTGTTGTATTTTTGGATTATTCCAACAAAATGATATGCCGTTGTATATAAATATATTGCGATATTTGTTTATTATATGTGTACAAGAATTTTTTTTTTTGTTTAATTTAGATATCATTTTATTATAAAACAAAAAAAAAACATTATTGAACAAATTATGTAATTTGTGTGAATTATATTAATGTGAAACTGCGATAACTGATAAATATAATAATTATTGAATTGTGTACATTTTATTTATGGCCTTAAAAATTAAAATAAAGATAATAATATATATATGGTGTTATTAAATATTGCTATATTATTGTGACAATTCCCATGATAACGAATCCAATTAAGTTTTCAATTCCACTATAAAAATCCGTATATACTTCTGCAAATTTTCATTACATTCAAATATTGTCATATTTAAAAATGGTTTAGAGAAGTGTTTTCCTATAATTTTTATTAACTTTATATAGTCTATATATTAATCAAATTTATTTTTAGATTTTTAATTAAATTTATTCAATATATTAATTATTATGCATTTATTTATTTTTATTTTTTGTTGTGTTTTTTTTTTTCTTATTCGGTGTTTGAATTATATTTTATATATACATTTATTGATCACATATTAAATATATTATATTAATATATATAAGCAGATAATAATTTTGATTACCTCTGTATAAAGTTAGTTTTTTAAATTCTTATATTTATAAAATACTTTATTTTGTTAGCTCCTGCATTAATTATTATTTATTCATTTAATTATACATATATATATTTCTTATTATTTATGACTTTGAGTTTTTTTTTCTTGTTTTTACGTTATTAACGTAAATATATTATATATTACGTTATAAAGTATAAATATATATAATAATAAAAATAATACAAAAGAAAAAAATTAAATAATAATTCTATTATTCGATTAATAGATTAACAATTTATAGAACGAAAAAAAAAATATAATATATAATAATATAAGTTATATTGTATTAAAAGCTATCTAAAATAAATATATTTGAAATCACGACAAAAAATGGCATTAATTATAAATTTTATACTTTAAAATGTTTTGTTTTTTTTTTAATATAATAGTTGTAGGTAAAATTTTTTCAGTGGAGATTCTTTTCTTTTTTTTTTTTTAGTGAATTTTCAATGTCTGTCAATAAAAAACGTTTGTGCTGCTCTGTCTATCTATATAATAATATAACTATATGAATGTCATATTTAAACATAACATATGATCACGTTTATCACCCCATCCACCGTTACCTTTACGTAATTTATTTTTTTTAACTGTACTCGCTACAGTTTGTATTAAATTCTTTGGAAATATCATACCGGATTTATTGGCCATTTTCAAAACCTGTTGAACTTTCGATATAATTTGATTTGATTCACAATTTTGTTTTTTATGATGAACACCACATTCACCGATGTGAAATACACGTGGACCACGAACAACCATTGCATGTAATTTATGTTGTAAACATTGTTGTGATAAATGTTGCATAGACCAATCCCAATTGTAATCATCGTATGCACAAAACCATTCACCACATTTAACAATTTCTCGCCATGTTGTCCGATTAAATGAAAATCCCATATTATGTTTACTACTTATCCATGGTGTTACTTCAAACTGTTTTAATATAAAAAAAATTGTAATTTTTATCTTTTAATTATAATTTATCATATAAATAATAAATACCTTATTATTATTTGTAAATGAATAATAATTAAATGTTTTTAAATACGTTCCTAATGATAAAATATTACATTTTGCACATATTTCATAGGCTCTGTGTTGCATTAATTTTAACATATATAGAAAATCTTCGGCAACATAATGATCTTCTTCTAAAAATAATACTAATCCTATTTTTTTTTTATTATTTTATTGAAAAAATAACAAAATGAAAATAGAATTATTAAAATGTTTACGATATGACGATATGAGGAAAAAAAAACAGTTTAGATTACCTGAATGATGTTTTGTAACATCCAATTGATCAAATACACGATTTGCTTTCCACCACCAATGATGTTTAGTTTGTGTAAATTTTGCTTCTCTATAATGACCATATAAATCCGGATACATGGCATTATTACAATTTCGCATTATGGCTCTGAACAAAAGAAATATATAAAAAAAGCATAAGAAATTAAATAATTGCAAAAAAAAATGCAAACCACTCACTGATCTTTTTTAATATTCCTTGGGCAATCACTTTTATCCTCACCGGGAAATTCAAATGGATGTGTTTGTATTGAATATGGATAAAATATCTTTTTTAAAATATAAAATAAATTATTGAATAAATCGTCTTTACTTATATGGCTTTTAATTTAAAAGACATTACCTGCATAACTTTACAAAAATCTATTGTTTGTATCAAATCATTCATATCCTCATCATAATAATCATGTGAAAATATTAATAATATTTTTGATATATCTTTAGCTTGTGCTAAACTAACAATTAAATGTCGTAGATAAATAATACGTGTATGCACCTGTAGATAATAAATAAAGAATTTAAAAAAAAAACGGTATGTTTATAAAATAATTAAATTATCTATTCTGTATACCTGTACAAGAATTATCACAGAATCATTTTGTAATGGCCCAAAAGTATCTTCATTTAGTACCATTTGATTTTCATTATATCTTAATATGGAACGTTGTATTTCACTAATGTTTGGTAAATGATAGCTATCAATAACACCAGCACTTTGTGAATTATTCGAACCTATCAATAATCAAATTTTATTAAAATGGGAAATTGTAAAATCATTTATTATTTATGCATACCACCTAAATATTGTTGTTTATTACTTTTACTTGTTAAAAACTTATGATATGCTGAAGGTACCATCGATAAAATAGCTGCGGATGAATCATTAGAATTTTCATTTAATGGAGGATCTGCATAATCTATATTAATATTATTTATTATTTAGATATATTTTTAAAATGTATTATCCAATTATTATTAAATTAAATTAAATTAAATTAAATTATCAACTTACTATTATTTATTATGTGTAATTGTAATACTAAAAATAGGACTAGAGAAATTATAATTGCTGTTCTTATATAAAATAAATGTTTTCTTCTTGTTTTTGCCCCAGTATTGGGCAATGGGATTGGGATTCTCCTACCTATATATTAATAAAAAAAATAAAACTTAATTTAATTCAATATAATCTTAAAATTAGTTAAGTCAAATTAGTTAAGTAAAATTACTTATTAGTCCTTTGGAAAATTATTTAAAATTTCCATTAGAAAATTATACAGAAATTCATTTAGAAAATTATTCTGAAATTTCAAAATAAGTACATTTTTTGTTAAGGTATATTAGACTTCGGTATCGTTAGTCTAATTCAAATTATTGATAGATATGGAAAATGATTAATAAAAATTTAAGGGATAAGATGTCAAATGCGAAAAGAAAATGTATTTGGTTTTTATTATCATTCGGGTTTCGTTTTGGAAAAACAGCTACGAATTCCCCAAAACTTATAGATCATAACATTAGTTAATAAAAGAGATTTCCTAAAACACCAAAAAAAATTTAATTACACTTACCCCGACTTTTCATAACTTTCGCATATGTGATAATAAAAACATATTGTATATTTCTTAAATTATAATAAATCACTCAATAAAAGAACCTTATTATTTCGTTTTATATTGTATTCGAAAAGTTTCCTTCCTGTAATTAATAAAAAAAAAGAAAAGAAAATATAGAATTTGTTATACAATACAATCAGAAAATTATAATAATAGAGGATTTTGTGTTAAGGGTATAACAGAAAAATACAAATTAATTTTATTTTTATTTATGTAGGAATGAATATATAAAAAATAAGTTTGCAACCCGGTCTATATATATTCATATATTAAACAAATAATAATAACATTTTCTGGAAAAATAATTAATTATCGCCATACCACCACCACCATTATATGATATATAATAATTATAATTATCCAGAAGAGAATTGTATATAATACAGAGTGCAGTGTCGTACAACTTGAATTTGATCCATCAGAATATATCATCAGTAATTTTGGGACCATTTCCTATTCTTATTAATATACTTTAATTGGAATTTTGTTCATGTTTCAATGCGGCTATGGACAATATAACTTCAAATGTATAAGTCGTAGTGATAAACTTTGTATATACATGTCAAACTTAACCCGCAATTTTAATTTAAGATAGTTTTAGAGATAATTTTAAAATTTTTGATAAAATACCATTTTTCAGAAGAATTTGATAAAAAAAATAATCGGTTTTTTCTATATTTTAAACCTTAATATTTCTAAACAGAATAGATCTAGTGAAAATTTCATAAGAGACAAAATCAAAGGTTTTTAATTTAACTATAAATCACATGTCTCCCGGTTAATCTAGACTGGCTAGTTTAAAAGTAATAAGCAAATGATCGAAAGTATGTTTTAACTTTTAAAATCATGCGAAATTTCGATATAAATCCATACCTTGAGCCCTAATATCTCTAAACCGCATAGACCTAGTTAAAGTTTCATATTTTTTTTGATCGATACTACGGCAGAATCGGTTTAGCGCCCGTAAAACCTCGGAATTCTATTGCCGTGAGCCCGTAACGAAATCACTTAATCAGGTGATGAACCTTAGATACACTTAAGTGATTTTGGGTGGTAAATCTATTATAATATGTGGATTAATTTATGAAATTTTGAAAATAAAGCAAAAATATGAGATAAAATAAAACTATTACTAAAACGAAATAAGAAAAAATCACTAATATGTTTTCAAACAATTGTCCAATTTGCACTTTAGTAGGTGGATTAGTTTTTAGATAAGATGAAATGTTTAATTTAAATAACTGATAATCAAAAGTATATGGAAATACTAGTTCAGGGATACTATTCCATAATCTTGCTGTTCTTGGGAAAAATGAATTTCCAAATCTGTTTGTTCGCAAAAAACTAATAGATACAGAATATGAATGAGCCTTTTGTGAATTTCTCGAATTATAAGAGAAGTTAATTGGGTCAGGAATTCGCTTTAAAATTTCATTAGAGCATTCATGGTAATAATACCTATAAAATGTGCACAATGAAGCTATACTGATCGTCTATGATCCAATGATTCAATGGAATATTGTTTAATTTCTGATCAGCGAAATAGCGTGTTTTTGGATCCTGTCACTAAACTGCAGTGTAGTAATTGGGGCACCAGTCCATATGTAGAAAAAATCAAAGGTTATTCATTTAACTATAAATCCAATGCCTTCTGGTTCATCGAAAGTTACACAATTTAGAAGTTATATGAGCAAATCAATAGATATCTGTTTTAACTTTGCCAACAATCTATAACTTTGTAGGGGTTAAACTAAGACATATCTAAAACTAAGACGATTTTTTGCTGGAAATGTTCCTTGGATTACGTGAAATCGTTGAGTTTTAGGAGTCAATCGGGGCATCCTGTATATAATACAAATAGTATTTTTTAGGGTATTGCTATACCACTATATATTATATATATACATTCTCTGATGGATATCATTAAATAATAATTGTTACAGATTTAAATATATATATTTATTTATATATAAAAGAAAAACTTATAATATATATACATATTTTCTTCTATATAATACCCCCATATAGAAAATATATGTATACTATATAGTGTTAAAGTGGATATAAACTAAATGGAATATATTAAATATATAGTAAAATGTTGTTGTTAATCAATAAAATCAAGTATATATATATTCAAAAGGAATATATATTTACAATATCTTATATATTAAAGTTTTGATCCAACAACACAATACAAACACCTTTAATATTTTTCTTTTGAAATGAAAAATAAAGTTTTTATTTTTTTTACTTTTGTTTATTATTATATAGTTAGTTGAATGTGTATATATAATATATATATATATATATATATATATATAATTATTCTGTAATATCAAGAAAATATTGAAAATGTTGGAATCCTGAAACCGTACGGGTAGAATATCATCATAAAAAATATAGAGATCTCTGCCGGGATCATATATCCAAATTAATTGATGATAAATCCTGTATACTTTAGATATTTTACTGCATTTTACCAACTTTAACTTCTATATTTTATCTTCTACTATATACAAATACGTATTAGATAACCTCATTCCAAAGACGAAATATACAAAAAATATAGTATGATAAAAAAGAAATGTATATATCTTATCGTATAATAAATAATAATAATATATAATTAACATTTTTTTTACTCCAAACTGCTTATATAAGTACCATATATTTTTATCTTTTTATAAAAACAAAAGTGTTTTTTTATATATAATAAATAAATTTTTAATTTGTATATATTAAAATTAAAACATCATCTACTAACTATATTTTTGAAAAAGAAAAATTAAATAAATGGAATAATTATACAGATAAAACTCCCAATCCAAAAAAAAAAAAAAAAATTGAATTATAAACTCAATTCAATTTCTATATATCATAAAAAATGTAATTAAATGTTGCCAGCCCCGAACAACACACGAACAACACAACAAAAAGCACAGATTTGAAATTAAGTTTTGACAAAAAACCAAGGGATGAATCTGGCTGAAACAAAGATATTCGGATTCAGTGCCCGTTAAAAACTATGAGCAAATTTTCAGCTATAGATTCACCCATTGGTTTTTGAGTTAAAGCCTCTGGCAAAGATTTCCCAAAATAATTATTCGATTATCATGTCAAAAACCAATGGATGAATCTGGCTGAAAATTTCCATACTTTTTAAGGGGCGCTGAATTCGAATATCTTCGTTTTTAACCAGATTCATCCATTGGTTTTTGATTTATGACCTGATAACAAGATAATTATTTTGGGGAAATCTTTGCCAGAGACCATAACTCAAAAACCGCAATGGATGAATCTGACTGATATATTGGATCTTGGATAGAAGGGGGTTGTGTTGTTAAGTGGTGTTAACCGCGTTGAACGTTCCTAGGGTAGTTTTCAACAACCAATTTCTACCGAATTTTTCTTTCTAATTTCCCCAAATCTCTATTTTGTGGGCTAGATCAGTTTGTTTGTTTTTAACACAATTATTTTCCATTGAATCTTATGTATATATGTATCAGAACTTATGTATCAGAAGTATATACCTTACCCGGAAGGTAATATTAATTGCTATACCTTTAAGGGTTATAAATCATTCCCCAAGTACAAAAGGGTTTTCCATTTTTAATAAACACGTTTTGGAAAATTTTGAATAATTGAATATCTAAAGAAATTCTTAATGATTTCATTATTTTGTTATATATATAAGTTTATTTTTTCAGACCGGATAGATATGGAATTTGTCTTCGAACAACTATATAACGAAAACCCTATACTATAACTATATTGATCAATTGCAATCCTATCTATACCATAAACATGATGCAGATGCAATAATATTACAAAAAAATCAGCAATAATATTACAGAAGATATTTCCCAACGGATGAAATCGATTCTAAAAATATATGTATGTGTCGTATTGTATTTTTATTTTTTATTTTTTTAATATAATAATAATAATAAAAGTGGGTGGTATATAATATTTATAGAATTTACCCTCAATTGTGATATATATTTTCAATCGTCAGCAATTAACAATCAATGCAAAATATATAATGTGATATAAAAAGCAAAAAAAATGCAAATTCAATTTGTTTGTTGTTTTATTTTTTTTTGTTTTCAAATAATTGATGGGAATAAGAATAAGAATTAATTATGTTAATTTTTTAAGTTCATAAATCAACTGATTCTAATTGATTCTAATAATAAAAAAAAACTTAAAAAAATTAACACTATTTTTTTTATTCCCAATCATTTAACACTCTTTTCTTTTTTTTATTTAACATTGGATTTTTTTTTTTTTTTAATTTTAATTGCATTATAATTTTATTCATCGTTTGTATATTTTTTTTTTCTTATCACTATACATATGTTTTTTAATATAAATACACAAAGTATTTTATTATTTTTATTAACAATGTACATATATATACATATATAAATATGTATATAGATAACGTGAAGATAACGAAGATTTCATTATTCATATTGGTATATAAAATGCACATTTGTGTTAAAAAATATTTGATGACGTACAGCAAAGTTAGAATATAGAAGTGAAATTATTTTTTATATATGTATTTTAGAAATCAAAAATCCTATCAGACAGAATTCGTGTTGTGGCATTGAAATTGGATTTGGATTTGTCCAAAATTAATCAATATATATCTCAACTATAACACTATATCAATAATATATATGTATGATATTCGGTCACCTTCACGTTCAAAATTCCCTATCATATATTTATCCAATAAATGGAATAACCCGCGTACCCGAGTATATATACGCATTCATTTAAAAGATTTTTACGTTATATTTATCATTATAACAATAAAGTGTATATATTATTTGTCATTGGGTTATTTTTATATAATAATTAGATATTATACTGTATTTGTTATTATAATATATAACTATTATTATTATTATTATTATTATTATTATATTATGTCGTATATTTTATTTATTTTTTTTTCTACTAATTACCGCGCTAATATATATAAATTTAATTTTTAAATAGATGACAAAGGCACAAGTGAAATTTTATATACCATCATATATACTATATATACGGGCGTATGTTTGGTTGGTATCGTATATCGTATCATATATGATATTTTTCTTCCATATTTTACCACCATCCGCATATGATAAATGAAAGTAAAAAAAAAAAAAATCTTCAAGTGTTCTCTTTATATTAAAAAAAAAAATAAAATCATTTGCCTATGCTTATTTTTTTTTTATGGTACTTTATAAAAATGATATCATGTTGTTTTTGTTGTTTTTTTTTTTTTGGTATGTCGTTTATGTATATTGATTGATGTTTTTAAAATATATGAATTTTCTATCTAATAAACTATATACATATATTTCTATATATATATATATAATAATAAATAAAAGTTTTTTTTATATACTAGTATAAAAACAAAGTACATATTATCAATTTTCTATACTGCATGTTTACATCAATGCTATATATATACATATATATATATATTTATTTTTAATATATACAATAGCAAAAAAAAAAAAATAAAAAAGCGAATATTTTTTATATTATTACATAAATTATCCATAATTTTATTAACATTTTTTACATGATATGCGATGAATATAATAATAATAATAATGAAAACATGTTATTTATAATATAATAAATATAAAACATATTTTTGTTTTTATGCAAATGAAATATGCAAAATGAAAAAAAAATAATAAAAATGCTATTAATATGCAAATTTTAATTTGTGCGTTTTTGTGTACTTACCGATTGATATTCATTATATATATATTCGATTATTATTAACTTATTATTATTATCTATTATTCGATTAATATATTAATTTTTTGAGGATATATTTGGTTGTTTGAATCCTCTTCTATTATATAAATTAATAGATGATGGACGTAAAAAAAAAAATAAAAAAAAAAACTTGGTTTATTATTGATATTTCAATAATAAAATTTCACCTGCTATATTTTTGTTATTTTTTTTTTTATTTATTTATATAGCATTGTGTTTGAAACATTATTGAACGGTTAATAAACACATGAAAACACTTCATTACGTTATAATAATATTTATTATTTACACAAATGTAATAATATATAATTAAATAGAAACATTAATTATATATTTATTTTTAATTATATTACTTTTAATTTTTTTCACTTTTTTATTATCAATTTTCATACAAAACAAAATTTATTTTCATTCGCACACACAAAACACAAATTGTATGAATGATTGAATGAATGAAAATCAAAATGATGTTGGGAAATTAATGTTTTTTTTTTTTATTACGAAAAATATTTGCAAAAATGAATTAGAAATGAATTAAATAAATTTTCCTCCCACCCACCACCCAATTTTCCATGGATGAACTTATGAGAGAGTATTTTATTTTCATTTTTTTTTTTGGGTGACAATTAAAATGAATTATTTTATATTTATTATACCATTTGTAATCCCAGTGAACAAAAGATTGATTTTTTTTAAATATAACTTATTATTTTACAATAGTTTTTTTTTGTTAAATTCGGTTATAGTTGTGATTAAAAAAAATCATTTAAAGGTGTCAATAAGGTGTAAACAGTAAACATTTAACTTTTTATTTAACATAGTGTAAAAACAAGATGTAATTTCCTTATAAAACTGTTTTTATTTTACATATAAAATAAAAAAAAACCCCAATTTGGCTTGTGAATTCACCTTGACTTGATTTTGTAAAACCTTCCTTTTATTAACATAATTAAAAATACACGCATTAAATAAATCTATGTTATGTCATTTGGAATTTCCAAATTAAAATAAAAAATAGTATAAAATGTGAAAAAAATAAAAATACATATCCACCCTGTAAAAAAACAGATTCATGAAACGATAAAAAAAAATTTAATGAACGAATGAATGAATGAATGGGAATGATAATAAAAAAAAATGGTAACAACGAAGAAAATATGAAAAGAAAAAAAGTGATTTTTTTTTTTATTTTATATTTTTATTTAATTTAATATTTTATTTTGTTTGATAATTTGTAAATAATTGAAAAAAAAAAGTGCATTAATTCAAAATACACTGTGCAATAATTGAAAAAAAAAATTATTATTAATAATATTAATCATAAATATAAGTGTAATAAATAACAAAACGGTAATAATAAAAAAAAATTTATTTGTATTTATATTGTTTTTTTTTTTTTTTTAATTTTAATACAAAAAATTCCTCATGTTTTTTTTTTCTCATAATCATCATCGATTGCATAAATATAAAATATATAGTGGTACGGACGGACGGACGGACGGACGAGGAGGTTTTTTGTTTTTAATTGTTTTTTTTTTGTTTTGTATAAACAAAATAATATGTAATTCATGATTTTCTTCGGATGTATTTATTATTTTTAAAATCTATTGCAATTATCTATTGTTTAAAAAAAAAAAAAACTAAATGAGTATGTAATCCAAAAAGAAAAAAAAGTGATTGACCCAAACGAACGAATTCCTATATATAGTATATTTATTTTTATTTATATACTATCAATAAAAACAACAACAACAATCACAACAAAACACCAACAACTATAATAAAACAATTTTTATTTTTTTTTTATAAATTAATTTTGCACAGTCACTGTTATGTTCAAGATTTTAATATTTATTTATTTTTTTTTTTTTTTTACTTCAGAGTGTGAGATTGTGTAAATTATATACTTTTAATTTTCCTGTGTGCAATTAAAATTGAAATTAATGTGTATTTATGATTATAGAGTTTAATTTTATTAATTTTCAAATTAAAATGTTTGTTGAATGCATTGCTAAAGCATATATAGCAAATTAAGCAATTTTATTTGCCGGTTCAATGATGTATAATTTTTTTGGTGCCTATATCTCGAATTTCTAAACAAATAATCTATATATTTTATTTATTTTTAGTAAAAAAAAAAAAAGAAGGATTATTGCATATCTACATTTTTATACAATTAAAAATTTAACCAATTAAGTATAGCGATTGTTGATTAAATAAAAACAATTCATGATATTGCTAAATTCTTATATACACATTAATATAATAATATAAATACTTTAATATTTAAAAAATTATTTTGATTGTTTACATATCAAATATCAATATATATATATATATATATATATATATATATATATAGTTTCATATATTATAATTAACGAATTTGTACAGGTAATTTTTGAAAAGTAATTTTTCTTATCACACATTTATTTTAGTTTTTTTTTATGTATGATGTGATGTCATGTTTTTTTTTTCTTTTTTTTTTTAATACGAAATGTAAATATATATATAAATATAATATATGTGTGATATTATAAATATATTTATATATTTATAATGATATTCTATCTATTATTATGGCATATGGGCCATTTAAATCTATATACAAAAGTTTATTATATATAGTTTCAAATTGAATTGTTATATGAATAATACAGCAATATCTTCATAAATGAGGTGATTTATTTATTTATGGAATAGACCTTTTTATAATAAACGGAAAGGTTAATCTATAAAACATTTTTCTTTAATCTTATAATAAAAAAAAAACACAAAAATTCATTTTTTATATGCCATATTATATTGTTTAGATTTTTTATTAATTAATTATCTATTAATTTCTATATAGACCGCATTTTGAATGTTGAAAAACACCTATGGATGTATGTAATGATTATAACACATATACTAATAGCAGTAATATGGCAACAACAAGAGGTACATTTTCATATAAGAAATCAGAGGAATTTTCACCGAAAGAGGATCCTGGTGATATGACATTTTGTATGTCAAATTATTCAAAAGAAGTAATGAAAATGATGTTAATGATGCGATCACATCAAATGTTAACCGATGTTATATTAGAAGTACAACAAGAATTATTTTATGCCCATAAAGTTGTTCTATCAGCTGCTAGTCCATATTTTAAAGCAATGTTTACCGGTGGATTAAAGGAAAGCGAAATGTCTAGAGTTAAATTACAAGGTGTAAGTTGGTAAAACAAAAAATTAAAAAAAAAAAAAAACATTAAACATTAATAACTTGAACAATTTTTTTTTTTAGGTTTGTCCAACCGCAATGGGTGTAATATTATATTTTATGTATTCGGGTCACATTCGGGTTACAGAAGTTACAGTATGTCAATTATTACCTGCCGCAACAATGTTTCAAGTTCCTAATATTATCGATGCATGTTGTGCATTCCTTGAAAGACAATTGGATCGAACGAATGCCATCGGTATTGCCAGTTTTGCCGAACAGCACGGTTGCATATCATTAAAACAAAAAGCAAATCAATTCATTGAACGTCATTTTACACAAGTAAAAATGGAAATACTTTTTAATTTACTATATGCATAGTTTATACCAGACAATATATTTATTATAATTTTTCTTGTTGTTATTGTTATTAGATATGTCAAGAGGAAGAATTTTTAGAATTATCGGCTATCCAATTATTACAATTAATACGTAAAGATGAATTGAATGTACAACAAGAGCGTGAAGTTTATGATGCTGTTATCAAATGGATACGATACGATGAAGATAATCGATTTCCAAAAATGCAACATATATTGGGTGCGGTACGTTGTCAATTTTTAACACCTAGTTTTCTGAAGGAACAAATGAAAAATTGTGATGTATTAAGAAAAGTACCGGCATGTAGAGAATATCTTGCAAGTATTTTCAAAGATTTAACGTTACATAAACGTTCGAAGGTCAGAGAACGTACACCAAATACAACCCGAATGATTTTTATATCTGGCGGTTATTTTCGACATTCCCTAGACATATTAGAAGGTTTTAATATTGACGATAAAACATGGATAACATTACCAAGATTAAGAGTGCCTAGATCCGGTTTAGGTGCTGCATTTTTAAAGGGTACATTTTATGCTGTAGGTGGACGTAATAATTCACCTGGTTCCTCATATGATTCCGATTGGGTGGACAGGTATTTGTTGGAATAATTATTTTATTTGGATAAAATAAATGTATAATAACCAAGCAGCTGTTTTTTTTTCTTTTTCTCTTTTTACATTATGCAGATATAATCCGATAACAGAAGTATGGCGTCCTAGTGCTCCAATGTCAGTGCCTAGGAATAGAGTTGGTGTAGCCGTTATGGATGAATTATTATATGCTGTGGGTGGTTCAGCTGGATCTGAATATCACAATACAGTAGAATAGTATGTTGTTTTGTCCATTTTACAATTTTATAGTTTAATTTACGGAATGAAATAAGGTTTCCATAATAATAAAAGATAAAAATTGTGTTTGTTGTTATAGTTATGACCCGGAAGATGATCGTTGGACATTAGTACAACCGATGCATTCAAAACGTTTAGGTGTTGGTGTGGCGGTGGTCAATAGGCTTTTGTATGCCATCGGTGGATTTGATGGTAATGTACGTCTGGCATCCATAGAATGTTATCATCCGGAAAATAATGCATGGACAATTTTACCACCGATGACCGTTGGACGTAGTGGTGCCGGCGTTGCAGCACTAAATCAATACATTTATGTTGTCGGTGGTTTTGATGGTAATCGGCAGCTGGCCTCCGTTGAACGTTTTGATACCGAGCATAATATTTGGGAACGTGTTACATCGATAAAAATTGCTCGTAGTGCATTATCATTAACAGTATTAGATGGTAAACTGTATGCAATGGGCGGTTTTGATGGACACAATTTTTTAGCCATAGTTGAAGTATATTGTCCCGAAACGAATGCCTGGGAAGAGGGCACCCCGTTAACATCCGGTCGATCGGGTCATGCATCGGCAGTAATTTATCAACCGTCATGTGTTATATCGCCAACGGACGTATTAGACATTTCATCCGATGGTGATAATGAAAATAAACGTAATCCACACAATGATGATAAGGATGGCGGCGATCAGGATAATAATCAACAAAATAATACTCATAGTGATTGTAGTATGTCATCAAAAGGTGCACCATTTACGGCATTTTCTGGCAATAATTGTAATAATTGTGGTAATAATAATAGTAATAATAATAATAATAGTAACAGTAACAGTAACAATGACGCTAATAATAGACAATGTAAACATTTTAAACAACTACAAAATACAAATCGAATTAAATGTGAACAAACTGTTAATTCGATTATTGAAAAGTATTTATCGTCTAATTTAAATAATGTATTAGATACAAAATTAAAATCAAAAACTGTCAGAAAACCGCCGCCATCCACCGTAAATTCCAATCAAATTTATATAAATTCAATAAAATTTAACATTCCATCGGCCGCCGCGGCCGCTGCTTCATCACGATCATCATCATCGCATTTAAAAGACAACGATAACCATCAAATGATTAGCGCCGTTGCAATTGAACCGGAAATTTTAAATGAAAATATTGACGACGAATTTTTAAATGATGATCCTAAAAAAGGAAAAAGAAAAAATACCGATATAAAATCGGAACAATATCAACAACATTCAACGACGCTTAAACAGTTACAGCCGCAACAAAAGGAAAAGCAAAAGCAACATAATAATCCCAGACATCATCAATGCTCAAAAATTAATAATCTTAGATTATTGATAAAGGATAGGATTATTAAATTAATATCACCAAATTGTCATCATATCAATAATAAAATGGTTTCCAAAACAATTTCTACTGTTCCAAATGAAAAACTAAGGGTATGTATATTTAGAAAATTTAGATGTAAAACTACAACGATGCAATAACAAATTATTTGTTAGTTTTATTTTATTATTTTTTTTTTATTTGTTTGTTTGTTTATTTAAATATTTAAATATATGTATGTAATACATAATATAATAATTTATATATTATTATTATATATATGTATAAAATTATTTATTATAATATTTTGTTAATGCATTCCATTTTATATTTATTTGGTTATTTTTTCCGTTTGTACCCCCCCATGGATTAAATTACAAATTGAAAAAAAACAACTCATTAAATCTGGTAGAGTTATCTATAAAGTGATAATGAAACTTTATCGGTGAATTGTGAGTTCACAACAATGAAATTGTATTTATATTTTAGTATAGTACGATAGTACACTTGTTAGACTGTGATGAGCGTTTCGTAAATGTATTAAATTAAAAATGTTAGAAGATGAATAAATGGCGAGTTATACAACGAATTTATTAAAATCCAATTTGGATTAAAATTTGTTCCTATTGCGTCACCAAAAGACTTTTTTATACTTATCGCAAACAAAAAATAATTAATCAAATTATTAGTTTCTTTATTAAAAATATTGCTATTTATTTTTATATAAACAACAAAAGCAATAATTAAAATTTTTTTTTTATTCTTTTATTCGATTTGTATAAAAGCCATACAAAAAACAATTGATACAAAATGGTTAATGGTTTGTTTTTTTTTATTTTAGGCACCTAAAGTTTATTTACCAATAATATATATATGTGTTTTTATTGTATATAATGAATTCTTTATTACAATAGAAAAAATACTATACAGTTTTTTTTAATATATATAAATAATAATATGTCATTTGAAAATAACATAAAAAAAAAATAAAAATATCTTATGAAAGTGCGTTCTCAAAAATTATAAATTAATAAACACTAATTGTTTATTATCACGTTATTATTACAATAAAAAAAATGATCTATGGTGTATATTAAAAAAAAAAAAACTAAATCAAACTGTGTATGTGTTTCACATGTTTGTGAACACAAAAAAAAAAAAAAACTACTGTATTCACAATCATTATTATAAAGATTCCTTTTACTATATTAAGTAATATTAAAACCCAAAAAATTTAATTTGATATCCCATAATTAATTATCTTTAATTTTTTTTTTCTTTAACTATTTCAAAAGGAATTTGTGTAACAATAAAATTTCTGTGTCTCTTAATTCTATCAACCAAAAACAAAAAACGCATTGTTTATGTATATTTTGGTTTTTTGTTGTTGTTGTTGTTTGTTTAGTAATCACCAATTGGATTTTACAAAAGTATTAAACCTACATCTTCAGGGGTCACACTTGGACATCGCCAATTATATAAATAATAATTTAAATTTCCATCACCAATACCAAATTTCAATTTCTCTAAAAATTGTTTATTTTCCATTAAATCTAATGCATTGAACACATCAAAACCTAAAAGTTTCGCCGATATTAATCCATCATTGATTAAATCCGTCCACGGTGTCTTTGTTGAAACATTATAGAATGAATAGGCCGCTTGTACTTTTTTATGTATAGCATGACGCATTACACTTGACGGTAACATATAATAGCTAACAAAATCTGTAATATTACTAGTTACCGGATCTTCAACCACATAACTATAAATAATGTTCTCTTGTGGCATAAACCAATGACGAAATTCATCTTCATCAAATTTCGGTGTTAAATTAAATTTTGACAAATAGTCGTCCAATAGCTTATATGCTTTTGGTACGTCCGATGCAATCATTGCCCGAAAACCCGGTGTTTTTGTTTCTTCTGGTAATTTATACAATTTTATTGTACGTTGCATAGTCATATTACGTTGTAAATGGGAAAATTTAATCTAAAATCAAATCGATTATTTATTTTGACGATTAAAAATATATTGAAAAATATAAAATTAAATCGTGATTGAATAAAAACTTACGTCAATCAATTTTCTTGGATTTAATGAACGATGCCAATATCGACAAGTGGCCACTGGTTTTGGTAAAACAACGCCCGCCGTATAAACCGCTTGAAATGTACCGGTTAAATTTACACGTCGTGTTATTTCACGAATTAAAACCGGTGCAACACGCTTTGAGCGTAATTTCTTATGCACGCATAAGAAATTGATTTCGACGATTTTTTCCGTTTTATTGAAAATTCGTAAATGACCGGGAATTGCCGAAATAAATCCAACAAGTAAACCAGATTTAACGACACGTACACCAACATGCCATTCCATTAGCCAGCCAGGTGGTTGTAGAGCCCATTTTAAAAATCCCGGTTGATAATCAAAACGAAACATAGCATCATCATCTTCCACATAGTTTTCAT
Organism: Dilophus febrilis; assembly: GCA_958336335.1. NCBI lineage: Eukaryota > Metazoa > Arthropoda > Insecta > Diptera > Bibionidae > Dilophus > Dilophus febrilis. The sequence goes on from OY284468.1 coordinate 42,929,725, forward strand.
TTAATAATGTATACAATTCAGTTAACACCTGTACATCATTAATATCTAATGCTTCCCATTTGAATCCATCGGGTAACGCATACGGTTTAGCACGTATCTCGGATAAATCTTTTGCCGGTTCAATCGGTTCATTCACTTCGATTTTTTCATCCAATTTCGGTACCGGTTGAGTTGACCAAAATTTATATTGTTTTTGTAGTGCCTCTTCGGGCGATTTTGCAGCCGATCGTAACAACGGCAAAAATCGTTGAGTTAATTTTAATTGTTCCATTAATTCGATAACATTTTTTTGGGCATTTTTTATTTCACCATTGGTATCCGTCGTATCACCAGTAGTAGTAGCACCAGCACCAGTTGTTGACAACGTCGACGACGATGATGATGGTTCACCACCAGATGTGATAATTTCATTTTTATTAGAAATATCATCTGTATTTGATTTTACACCGGCGGCAGCCGCTGCTTTTTTCTTTTTATTTTTATTCTTTTTTGTTGAACCACCAACAACATTACCAATTGGTTTTTCATCTACAATATTTAACTTTTTATCATTTTCACTAGATGATACAGCCTTTTCTTGTTGTTCGTTGTCCATTTTCTTTTGAATAAATTAGTTTACTTTTTTCTTTTATTTTGTTACGATAATTATATTGATTACAAAATCAAATAAATATTTAATTAAATTATTAATTCATAAGATAATTCTTCTAATGACAAAAAAAAATTAAGGTGTTTTTTTATTAATGATATTTATTTTTCAATTTGACATTTCATTTCTTTCCAAGCAAATGAAGAATGAACTACACAAATGTTTTATTGCATTTGTCCTTTTACAGTAAAATTCATTTTGATTATTTTGAAAATTTCTCACGATTTTAAGATTATTGAATTGAATTGTTTAATAATTGAACTAATTAGCAGTAGTAGAGGTCAAGCAAATTAATAATAAATATTTAATTTTATGGTAAAACATCATCCGTTACTTTTTTTTATAAAAAAAAAATTTTAAAATGAATTGAAAAATCAAGTTTAAAATTGCAGTGTATTATTGCAGTATACTGTTAAAAATATTTTGAATGAATTTGATGGAGTCGCCTCTCTTTCTTCAACAAAACCCACAAATTCATTTGGTGAATTTTTCAAAACGTCGAAAAACCAAAAAATGTTTTGTTCGTCTTCGTCATTGGATCGTATTGTAATCGTGTTTATTCACGTTTTATGGATATTGTTGTTTAATAATTAATTTTTTATTTATTATTTAATATAAATTATAATATTAAATTATAATTATATCGTGATAAAAATAAATTAACATTAATATAAAATAAATGAAGTGGTTGACTTTATAAATGCGCCAAATTACAATTAAATGCGATATCTCAACAAATGTACTAATTTTTCCTTTGTGATTTCATCCATAAAAATCAAAAGAAAATTGATCGCACCCTCAACAATACAATAATAATTGATAAAAGATAATTATAATAGTTAAATTTAAATTATAATGAACACCATGGAACCAGACTATCAACAAAGTACATTAATTTCTGTTTCACCATCCCATCAGGTAAAATAAAATTTTATGATCAATGGAATGGTAGTTGATCGCTATCATGATCTTTTTATTGATAAGACAAAAACATTCATTAGAATCATGTATAAATTCGGTAATTTTTATAATTATATTTTAATTAATAATTACAGATGTATAAATGTGAATTTAAACGACATCGTTTGTCAATAAAACACAAATTAATATTTTTGAAATATCTTGGAGTGAATGCACAATTTCTAGAAGGTAAATAATATTTTGGTAATTTGAGAACGATGTTCAAATTAAAAATGTAATTGTATTTATTGTCTGGCAGAACCCGAAACACACGCGGATTTTATACGTATAATGTGTAATGAATTAAATAAGATTGCGTTTACCGAAAGCACAACAGAATGGATACAATTATTAAATTATTGGATTTCTTATGTGGAGAGCAATGGCGAGCAACAAATAGCAAGGTATTATAAATAATCAATGTATACAATATATATATATATTTTTCTATATCAATTATGTTTCTTTTTTCTTTCCTTCCATGTAATCAGCACTAAATTAAAATTTACTGAATTAGATAAAAATCTACAAAGAATTATAATGGATTATAAGCAATTGGTAAATATATTCTTAACAAAATCAATCAAAAACTTTTAAATAGATTTAACTTAATTTTTTTATACCAATATAGAAAAACATATCCAGTAAACAATTAACGTATATCTTAAATTGCTTAGAAGGTAGTACAAATGGAACCCAAGTATGGACTAGTATTCGTCAAAATTTAGATAGGTTATGTAATGTGAGAAAATCAGAAACTGAATGGGAACAGGTAAAAAAAGTGAAACGATAAAATTAACAAAACAAACAACCCCAATTTATGAACATTAATTTAACAAATGTTTTAAAATTTCAATAGATATTTTTATCATTCTGCCACAACCTATTGGCAAAACAAGCTTTATGCATTGAATTATTAAAAAAAAATACTTTACAAACAAACATCAGATGTTTAAAATTTTCTAAAATTGAAAAACGGCTATTAATTTACATAAAAAAGAATAAAATACCAAATGTTTCCGATAATAATAATAAAACAAATGATGGTGATGCTGATGGTGATGTAGATGGTGATGGCGATATTGATGTTCTTGTTGTTGTTGAAGACGAAGACGAGGAAATGGAAAAAGAAAAGCTTACGTATCTTACACGATGTCGTGTATGTTTAATTAATGAAAAGAATATGAAATATATATTTGATAACAATAATAATAATAATAATAATAATGTGGAATATGAAAATGATGAATATTCTGAAAATCCTCATAGAATTTCAATTGGCGAAAAATTTAATCAATGTATTAATGATTCAACAACAGTAAGCACTAAATAAATATTTACTTATAATTGATTAATGATTCAAAAATATTTAATTATTTGTTATACAGATAGATAAAAACGATGGATATCCACAATATATATGTTGTAATTGTTTAATACTATTGGATAATGCATATTCATTTAAAATGTTATATGAAAAATCCCATAAGACATTACTTCAATTATCGAAATTAAATACTTTAGATGATATTAAGATACTTGATGATGTTTCAAATAGTCCAGAAGTGGATTCAGAACAACAACTACAACCAGAAGAAGATGAAGAATTGGACGATGAAGAAGAAGCAATGGAATCCGAAGTCGAAAATGTTTCGGATTCAGAAAATGGTAATGAAACCGAATTAGATCGATTTGATCAAGAAAGTCGACATATTACACATGAAGAGTATACAATATGTTTGAAGTGAGTTAACCACAAATATTTATATCGTATTTGTTTATTAGCTTATTGTGAAAAAAGATTAACTCAATTTTTTATCCATTACAGTGATTATGAAAGTTATAATTGTGAAGAATTAAATGATAATATTATAATTGCTGACGGTGAAACAATTGATCCAGAATATTTGGATGATATTGATTTGAATGATACTGCGGACGAAGAAAATAATATAAAAGAAATTACAAAAATTAATAAAAAGAAGGATAAATTAACAAAAGAAAAAATTAATTTACAATGTGAAACTTGTGGTATTATTAGTAAAAATGTATCATCATTAAAAATGCACAAAAAATCACATTCAAATTGTAAACCACATCAATGTCAGGTTTGTGGAAAAGAATTCAGGACTTCGGTGTCATTGAAAGTTCACATAAGATCACATACTGGTGAAAGGCCATATGTTTGTGAAGTTAGTATTGGTTTTTTTTTATTTTTTTTTATAAATGATATTGATTCAATTAACTCATGATTTTATATATTTATAGACATGTGGAAAAGCTTTTAAAACGTGTAGTGCAGTTACTAATCATCGTGCAATTCATACAAATGTTAAGGAATTTAAATGTCCTCATTGTTCGTATTGTGCCAGTACAAAAGCAAATTTAAAAATTCATGATCGTACACATAGCGGTGTACAACCATATCGATGTCGTTTTTGTCCTTTAAAATTCAGTACTGCCAGTAATATGCATAAACATACAAGAAATATCCATCAAAAAATGAAAACTCATATGGTAATTATTCATAGTTTTATGGTGTAATTACATTTTTAATCTTGGAATAATTCCAAATTATATATAAACATATATGAATACTTGGGCATTTGTGCATTTTATTTTCTAATTTATTTTGTTTTTGCTGTTATACATATATAAAGTGTGATCAATGTGGACGATCATTTTTCTCCAGAGAATCAGCAAGAAAACATACGGTTACCCATACCGGATTAAAACCATATATTTGTCCAGAATGTCCAACATCATATGGATGGTATAATGGCCTACAAAAACATATGAAAATACAACATCGGGGTGTAAAAGTGCCAACAGAAAAAAGTTATTTCATTAATGTAAAAATTATAGATGAAACATCATCATAGCATAATCATCATCATCATACTATACCAACAAAATAATTGTAATATCTATATATAGAAATTCGTAAGTATTCATAATTTAAATGTTTATCACTAAAACGTTAATAATTTCTTCTACACATATAAAATGACTGAAATTTAATAAATATGACATAAAATTTTAAACGTTACCAATATAAACATTAAAAGGAAATTTTTTATTTTCCTTTATTTCAGTGTTGTTTAAATTTACCGCAAATATATTTATATAAAAGGATTCTTCCGTATTTATAAATGAGGATGTAAAATAACCACGAAAGACTTCACAGCCCGCATCAATTTATATTTATGTAAGTACCCTTACATTGCTATATTATATTTATATATTTTAAAGATTTTATTCTATATATATATTTAAATATTTAAATACTTAAATTACAATGCGTTACTTAAATTATATAATATGCGTATATAGATATCAAAAACTTATATTTCCATATATATCCAAAGTTTTTTGTTTACAAATTGTTTTATTATTGTTATTAGTGTAGTATAGATCTTAAGATGTATGATTGTTTATAAATTTATTGACATTATAATTAAATCTATAAATATAGAAATATACAAAAACTATACTGTGGGATATTAAATGTATATGAAAAAAAAAAATCATATATAAAAAGGGTATGTGATATTACACATTGTTTATCACTTTTATAAAACATCAACTATATATTTATATTTAGTGTCTGTCTGCATACTATATATTATGTATATTTAAAAAAAATAAATTACTGACTGTTGACTGTCGCAGAGACAGATATCCAAGACCGTATCTCATTCAAAGATTGGATGAAAAATGATGATTGTATATAATTTCTGAATATGGTGTGGTACGTACAGTGCACCTCCCAACATTGAAGAACAAAAAAACCCCACAGCAATGGATGTATAATAACCGCATTTAATATATATATATACGTTATACATACAAATGCATTGTACACCATTGAATCTGCCAATAACGATAGTGTTGGGCGGAACACGTTTATTTTAAATTTATATATAAATACCATCGCCATCATCGTAATTCGTATGTACACACAATCATTGAAGTGAATTTTTTTCCATTCATTATTAAATCTGCATAGTATTATCATCTGCCATATGATATAGAAGTTGAATGTGTTTAATAAATGATGTTTAAATATCGGAAATGAATATTTTTAAATTTATTTAATTATTCATATTTATAAATTTTCTATATATACATAGATGAATATCAAAATATAACCATGCATATAACTTTTATTTACATGTACCATTTTTATTTTTTGTATATTTATACCACCATATACATATATATAAGTTCCATCATCTGCGTTTTTTTTAATAAATCAAATATATTATAGTCTTTTATATGTACGATAATTGAAAACATATATATTAAATAAATAAAATGTAAATTTTATTTAACTTGATCTTTATATATATAGAAATAATTTGTTTAAATATAATTATTAATTATTTACATAAAAGAGTTTTTTTATATATATATGGAAATTTGGTATATGCATGATTAACACTCTGCACACACAAATGTATATGTCCATAAAATTGTTAACGCGACATATAACAATGATATAAAAATTAATAAATAATTCATCAAATTCGATAAACTGCTTGCATATGTTTAGATAAAAGTTTCTAAAGAATTAATTATATATATAGATATATTTTTTGACAATTAATGTATTTATATACCATTCAATCGGTATTGCTCCCACTTGAGAAGAACTCTATATATGTATATCAATTTAGAAGAAATATTTCAATTAATCTCAAATATACCCTTTATATATAATGCTGAATTTTTATCATCGATGTTCTACAATGGTCTGAAGTCCCACGCAATTTGGTATGTTATTGTTACAATTGTATGGGACTTCACTTTACTTTAATTGCTTTAATATAAGCTATGATTGTTATAATATAGTATAGTAAATACCGATATAAATACCAGTGACTGAGAGAGTGGAAAAATTTGTCCTTATATATGACCACCCTGAAACGATTTAGGATATTACAGGAAAGTTATATCATTGATAAAAAAAAAACACTAAACAAACACGACTATATACCATTTCAATCGTAATTATATGCGTATAATTTTAAGATTTTCTTTCTATAAGACAAATCAGAAATTGATTAAATTATGATCAAATTCCCCGGGGAATTTTCCTAAAAATTTTTTTTTTTGTATATAATTGATGTGTTTTTTTATTGTATCTTTCAGAATATATTTCCCTCTTGTTTGGGTGGTCGATACAAATATATTTTCTCATATTCAACTATACTGGCATCACGCACACACATTAATATCCTTATCTATATATATGTGCGTAATTGTAATTGTAATTGCAAAAGGTTTTCAATCATCATATTCGTAGTGGTATATGTTTTTACCTATATGGTACATCTGTCCTCTATACCTGCATTATTCCTGGAATTTTTTACCGAATACACTCATATAACTTCAGGTATTTTAACTTTAACACATTTCAATTCGATTTCGATATATATATATATATATATATATACACTACTGTGTACAAAAATATGAGTAAGACTTTTCAATTTAAACTTCCTTGATTTATCTTTTTGGACAAATGCTTTTATTTTTACGTTGATAATACGGTTATTGACATTGATGCCCGTGTGTGTGTGTGTGTGTGTGTGTGTGTGTGTGTGTGTGTGTGTGTGTGTGTGTGTGAGCAAATAAAAGTTATTTATTCGATTTGTTTTGTTTATTTTTTGATAATGTCTGAAATTATTCAATAAAGAAGTACTATTAAATTTTGTGCTCGAAATGAAATATCGGCCCCCAACACGTTGAGAATGGTGCAGAAGGCCTTTGGTGAGAAGTCGATGTCAACAGCAAGTGTTTTTTGGATTGGCACAAATTGTTCAAAAAAGGTCGTAAACGCGTTGAAGACGAACCACATCAAAGACGACCAAGAACCTCTACTGATGAGCTGCACACCAACAAAATCAAAGAATTGGTGCTGCAAAGTCGTCGTCGATTGACTATTAGAGACCTTTCTGATTTTGTTGGAATTTCAAATGGGTCAGTCAACACCATTTTGAAAGACATTTTGTGCCTGAAAAAAGTCAAATGTCGATTGGTGCCAAAAACACTCAATTTTTGTGAAACGATGCTTTCTGACTATCAGGATAATGAAAAAGGTCACCGTATTCGCCAGATTTAACTCCGTTATAGCTTCTGACTATTCAGCAAACTTAAAAAGCCACTTCGGGGACACCATTTTGGTTCGATTGAAGAGATAAAAACCGAATCGAAGAGGGAACTGATTGCCATTCCGGAAAACGAGTATATAAACAATGTTTTGAAAATTGGAAAAAGCGTTGGGCATAGTTGCATTTCATCAGGCGGGGATCATTTTAAGGGTAATGATTTAGATTTAGAAGAATAAATAATGATTTAAAAAGTTATAAATAAAGTCTTACTCATATTTGTACACAGTAGTATATATATAAATACAATAAATACAATCCAACTTCGAATATATATACCATCTATTTGTTTGTATATATATTCAATTATAATTTAACAATTTTTCTGTCTGTCTGGTTTATTTATCTATAAATATATATAAATTTTTTTAAGATGATATTATTTATATATATATATATATATATAGTAAACGATAATAAAATCATGATTAAATGTTTATTTAAATTTTGTATATATACATATTGATATTATCTTTTGTTATAATATATGATTATTGGAAAAAAAAACGCCGTGAACCAACGCTAATTAAATAATAAAGTCATCATCATCATCATCAATATACTTATATATATATATATATATATATATATATATATATATATATATACAAACCAATTATCACCTCATATAACATTTTTTTATTTTAATTTCTTACTTAAATATATTTAAACCTACATTTTGTATATATATCATGGTTTTCTGTCTGAATATCTATAACTGCTATAACTTACCTATATATATTTATATTTATAATAATACTGAATATATATTAAACAAAATGGAAAGATTCAAATTTATGTATGAATACAAAAAAAAAATGAATAAAATGAAAGATTGAATGATTTTTTTATATTTAAATATATTTTTAAGCTGTAACAATTTTTATTTTAAATATCATCTATTTAAATATATATATTTAGACCGATATATAATGCATAATCGTTACATTTTTTTTAAAAGGATAACTGAATTATACATCTTAAATATCTATAAATTATAAATATATTTAGTGGATAACTGATTTATATATATGCCAGATAAAGAATGTGTGTTTTTTTGTGTGTTTTTCTTTTTTGATTTAAACTATATTTTGAATTTAAACCATAGTCCAACCATATAATAAAATAAAAATACTAAAAACACTACAAATAAATAATATAATAAAAATTTATAAAAACACACAAATCCAAAGATGAGACCGACACATACAAAATATATATCTGTGTCCTTCGCGAAAAAAATATAATAGAAATAAGCGTTATGCATTCATATAAATAATATAAAAATTCTGTTAAATGACATATTTAAGAAAAATCATAGACTGTATGGAGACCATAAATATATTTTGTTTTTTAAGGACATGTATATAACGAAAATCAAATAAAGGTATTTTATTTTGTGATATCTTACCATATATAAACTGGTACAATAATGTGATTTTCGAAAAATAGTAAACCAAAAAAAAAAAAATAAAAAAACCTCTATGTCTACCTTAAAATATTTAAGAAAATTTTATTTATAATACACTTAAGGAATGCCTTTATAAATTGAAATGTTTATTTAGTCAATATAAATCAAAACACATTTTTCTTTTTAAACTTATTCAAAAGAAATATATGTACCTGCGTAATTGTTTGGATTAAATATATATATATAGATATAGATATAGATATAGGTATAATAAATGAATATAATTATATATTTCTAAAAAATTTTTTTAGTATATGTAAATTCCATTACATATACTTTAACAAAGAACTTTAACAATTAAGGGAACTTTAACAATTTTTTCATACTCTGACAATTTTGAGGTTGATCGGAATCAAATATCTATATCTGATAGATGTATATTATTGATTAAATGTTCGTTTCGTAGTCGTATACAACAGAAACAAGAACATTTCTGCTTTTGTTGTTCCGTTCGCAATGTGCGAATACACATCCAAAATATAGATTCAAAAACTGTTACAATATATATATATATGTTAATACGTTAAAATTGAACGAAAAATTAATATTTTCTGTTGTTCATCTACTATATTTGAATAGAATTTCTATTGTATAGCAGAAATAACAACTGCATATAAATTTGTTGTACGAATTCAGTTGATGTTTCTGTTGTATATAAATTAGTGTATGGGATTAGCCCGCACAAACTCCGGGCTTGAACACCCCATTGAGAATTGTCAAGTCAAAAAGGGGAGATGTCAAAAAAAGAAAGGGATTAGTGAAAATCAACCAACAAATTTGGACAAATTGTGGGCAGTCGGGCAAGAGGCTTGGCTTGCAATGCCATTAGATCGATGCAAAAACGTTTGGTGGAAAGTATGCCTCGTCGATGTGTTTAAGTAATTAAAATGAAAGGTTTCCCAGCAAAATATTAAATTAACTTTTAATCAATTTTTATTAATTTTTCATTTTATGATGCAAATAAAGCCAAAGTTCGTGGACTGTGCTATTTACCGGACCATTTAACTTTAAGAATTCTTTACGTTTTATGTTCAGAATTTCTTTGTTAAAGAAAATATAGATATTTATTTACATTAATTATGAAATTATGTATTACTATACTGTTTCATTTCTATAAACTCCCTTAGTCAGTTTAACACTGCTTCCATTATATAGATATTTTTAAGAATTCATTCCAAGAAATGGGTGTCTCTGTTATTTAACTGACCACCGCTGTATATATACATTTTTATTGTACGTACTTTTTAATTATAAAAGTTTACAAACATCTATATAAAAAAAATGAATATATATAGATAGAATATTATAATCACATATATACAATATAAAAAAAACATATCATAAATTTTTTTTTATATTACACATATACAGATTTTTAAAATAACTTCATGCACATTATAAAAAAAAAAAGGACATTCAGTTTTTTATTATTTTGTTCTTAATGATTTTAATAAATCAAAATAAATGAAAAGAAAAACATTTTTTAATTACAATTATATACATTGTACAGGTTGGTTGATAAGTTGAGAAATAAAAAAATGTTTATATAAGGATATAAGTTAATATTTCGCCTTTCTTCAAATGAACACATACTAAAAATTTTATTTCGATCTTTGTTTATTTGAAGTTGATGTGTTTGTGTATTTTTTTTATAATGGACCTAATTTGGCACCCAGTGCGATTACTATACCTCTTGAAAAATTAAAACAATTCCTTCGTATAGAAACTGTTATTCGCGATGAATAAAGCAGCAATTTCATAGAGGGCCATGTCGCTTCCAGAGATGGTATACAATTATTGGAGGAAAATTGGTGGAAATGTGGTGTATTGGAAGTTGAGTCAAAAAAACCTTTTTCATTCAAAATTTCACCCAGATTTTCTTTTTCGTTTTCATTATACTTATCATTATACTTATCAATCAACCAAGTAACGAAAAAAAAATTATTAATTTTGTATCCATACATTGAATATTTTCTATATATATATAAATTCATGTGTATTAAAAAAAAAATTCAATAAAAATCATATATATATATATATATTTGAAATGAAAAACGATATATACAATATATGGTCATTCCAGTCTGCTTATATATATTACAATATGTTTTATTTGGAATCAAATTTCACTCTATTGAAATATTTATAGTCATAACATAACATGTATATATAAATAATAATAATAATTAAAAAACCAAACACTAGCAGTTTTATGATTTTTTATTTATTAAATTTACACACACAAAAACACACACACACACACAGTAAAGAACGTTTTTCAAAACATTTATGATAATAACATTTTTTTTTTAAAGTCATTATGTTCAATATATACTTAAAATATTGGAACTTCAAGGTGAAGGTATATATTTATTTATAGTTTACTTACGATAATCCTGCAGTATTCGTTATATGGTTATCGTATTTTCAAAATAAATTGTTTCAATAATTATAATAAAACCATTTTTCATTTGTTCAGCGGTTCGTCCGTAGAATCACATATCGCAATGGTGATTATAAAGTTTTTCTTTTTCTTGTAAACTTATATACATGATGGCGATCACTATTTTAACGTATTTTATTTAATATCTATTATATGTTCACTAAAAAAAAATAATTTTTAAAACTATAAACACAAATGAAATCAAAAAATTATATCTAAACATAAATCCATTTAGAATATATACATATCCGTTTATATGTGCCCAGTGAGGAGAGCATATCAATAAGTAGTAAAAGGCTTTATAATATATAAAAAGATGAAAAAAAAAAAAATAAATAAAATATGTTATTGAATTTTTTTTTTATCAAACAAATCAAAGTTCGTTTTATATATAACCGCATAAAACAAAAAAAAAAAAATTGGTCTTCAAAAATATCAATTGTTTTTACATCTCGTTTAACACATAAAAAAAATCTATATATATGTAATGATGATGTTTATGTATATAGTTAATTCTTATGGATGCTATGGATGGATGTTGAATTTGTTACATCAAAAATTATTCGTTGCACAATTATACATATATTATTAAAGTGTGCGATAAGGACAAAGTGAAATTTCACGCTTGATATTTCTGTTTTTTTTTTTTTTTTTATTATATGGTATATTCTTTTGAACTTTTGTTTATTTTATAAAACACAGAACTATATACTGTACGATGATTATTATATGATTTGTTATATATATATAAGGTGTAAGGAAAATCATATAAAAATTTTAATATTTAGTATATACCATACCATCATCATCACCAGAGTACTGGCAACCTCAAATAAAATATATATATATATATATTTACATATAAAAATTAATATATAAATATATGTATTGGGTTGGTTTGGTTTTCGGAAAAAAAAGAAGGATTGAATATTGTATACGATGATGTTGATGCTGCGATGATGATGATTTTTTACGATATATATATAACAAAATGTTGAATATCATAAAACAAATTATATAAAAAAAAAAAACAAATCAGTTCAATCAGTTCATTTCACATTCACATCGTTCACAAATACAAATTATCGGTGTAAATTTTTTATTATAATAATTATTTAATATATATATATATAAATATGCGTTGAAAAACTATTCCATAAAACGCACGCATTTTCTACGCACAGACACAAACATTTTTTTAAATTTACGCATAAATAATTTTGAATATCATAGTTGTAATATTAAACGGAATATTAATTTTTACTATATAATATACACAGTTTGTATATTAAATTCATAAATTTTCAGTGCAGTGATTAATATCGGACGGTATATATAATATATATATAATAAAAATTATGGTTTTCGTAATCATATTTCAAGAAGAAGAAGAAGAAGAAAAAAAAAATTAAAATTAATTTTAATATAGAAAAAAATAATTTTGATCGAAAAATTTAATAAAGAAAAATTTGAGTTATTATTTAAAGAATAATAATTATTAAAATAAAAAAAATACTACAAATAATTAAAACATAAAGTTATTTATTTTTTAAATTATAAATTAAAGTGTTTTATTATGTGATTTTATTTTTTTTTAAATATATTATTTATTCTTTTATATATATATATATATATATATATGTATGTACATTTGATTATGGTGAGCTATAACATATATATATTATTATGTATTTAATTCAATTATAATTTAATAATTCGCGTTATAATTTTTGAATCGAAATTGATATTTGTGATTATTTTTTGTTTTAAAAGTGCTCGACGATCGGCGTTAATAATTTTAAATAATTCGTCATTAATTGCCATTACAGCGATGACATTTATTAATATTTATCCATTACAACAGAATATAGCATATATTATTTTTTGTTTTGTGCTTTACTACGGCAGAATTTATAAAATTTGGTTTTAAAAATGAAAATAATCCGTCGGATGAGGGGTTTTTTTTCTCAATTTTTAATCCAAATATGATTTAAATTTTGATTGTAAAGCGCTGTTTAATGAATGATATGGATTATCAAAATATATATATATATTAACGCAGAGTTAATTAAATTAATTATATATATAAGTTTTAAATCAAAGTTTTTTTTTATCAATAAATTCTTTGTATATAAAAAATATATCCTTTGCACCCTGAGAAGAAACCCTAACTAAATTGGTTGTATGTAGTGGCTTAATTTTATATTTTGTTTAACTGTACCGCAGGGTTTACTAAAATGCATTCATCTTTGCTAAAATTTAATCGTTTTAAACCGCACTTACTAAAATTCCATCGACACATCAAAAATATATAGACATAATAAATACAATTATTTAAAATAAAATTCATTCTTCTATAGATGTTTTATAATATTGATATATTAATTTTGATTTTAAAAATGCGTCCATACGACCGAGATAGCCGCTAGAATTCATAAACTAATATGGGTTTATAGTTATTTAAGATATATATGAAATATTGTTGGGATTTCGACTAAAGATTCTTATTGAAGTTTTTTTCTAAAAAAAAAAAATAAGTAAAAATAACACAAATTATATTTTTTAATCAACGGAAACAAATTTACAAAGTTTCATTTCGTTTTGTTCTATTACAAAAGTAGATTATTTTTATGAATCGCAAGAATTATCAAGAAAATCAAAGAAAAACTATACTTAATCCTTAACTGCCCTTATACTTAAGCTTTCCTTTTCTTTATAATAATTATCCGTATTATGTTTGCGAATGAATGTCTTTGAATATATTTAAAATTTTCTATATATAAAAAGGTATATTGGGAAATTCGGCGTTTTTTTTCAAGAATAATTTTTTTGATTTCCCACCGCATTTGATTTATTCCATCATTTCACAAAAACTATATATGTATTCAGCCAGCTCACCACAAATGATCAAAATTAATATAATTATCTCAAACGTTGACGAATCCGCACGTATTTTTAAATATATAGTTAATTAAATGCATTAAATTATCAATCACGTATATATACTTATATTTAAAAAATTAAAAAAAAAAATTTTGATGAAATATAGAAGGGATTATTTTATGTATTCTTTTTCGATAAATATTAAAAAACTATTTTTCCCTCAATCCTTGAAATTTATTTAAAATCACATATAAAAATGGTTTGTTTTTTCGGTTTGGATATTCTTCGGAGAAAATCAAAAGAAAAATTAAAAACCTTTTAATTTGTTTTATATCACGAATTTTCAAAAAAAAAAAGTATATTGTATTTTTTTATTCATGTATATAGATAGGATAATAATTTTTTGGCATAATTCAATTGGTATATAGTTTTCTAAATGTGATATTTAAAAAAAATTATACTGTATTAAAATTAAAAATATTCAAAATCATCGAATTTTGAAAGGTAATTTTATGGTTCTTTTTTGTTCTATATATTATATCGGATTCAGTTACTATAAATTCAGTTACTATAAATATTGCGAAATAGTAAAAAAATGCGATATTGGTTGATGTTTGTTTATTTCTTTTTCTCTAAATAACGTTTTTTATATATCCATACAAAATATATTAATAAAGTTTATTGCATTTATAAAAATACAAATATAATTTGAACCGCATTTATATATCATATTATACACAAATAGATAGATGCGATGTACATCTATATATTTGTGTATAATATAAAATGGTACAAAAAAAAATGTACGTGTCCTTAACAATGTATAAAAAACAATAATATTTTCTATTGAACTGATTGATTATATATACGTGTAAAAATGTTTGAATTCCAGTTTTTTTTTTAAAGTTTTAAAATAAAAAAAAATAGTTAAAATACCAGGTGTTTAGTAGTTTCTTATATATATATATATATATGATTTTTTAATTGTATTTTGCATTTTTTTTTTTTTGGTTGTGTATATATCAAAAATAATATCAATTGCAAATAGTAATTTTAATAATAATAATAATAATAATGATAATTTAATTTTAATATTAAAAAACTAATGATGTATTCAAAATTCCAACATTAATTTTAATAATTAGTATATGCGGTTGCCAGGATCATAATGAAGAATTTATTTGTTATTAACTTTCATATATAAAATTGCTTGTTTGTGGGTAGATTTTCTTAATTTTTAATTCTTAATTTTTCAAATCAGAAAAACTGCAGAACCAATCACACCTTTCCGCAATTCGGTTGATGGATGCTTAATCAACGTTACCAAAAGCGCTCTGTATTTTATATTCATATGCAATAGGAATACGCAAAATTTCTCAAGTTTTTGTAAAATCGGACCGGAGTAAATAATTTTTTGCTTTCAAATAAGGTGTAATTTCAGATATGTGAGTCATACGCAATGAATGTTCAGCGGCAATGACAATGTTTTTGATCGTATGAAACACATAAAATTCATATAAAATTTATTTATTTTTTTTTTTTTTTTCAAATATTTTTGAAATGGTTTGCAATTGAATGGAATTTCTTTTGTATTTTAAAATTTATTTCCAAATAGAATTGTATACATAGAAAAGGAATTTTAATTTTATAATATAAATATAAGAGACTTCATGTCTATATATTTTATATATAGACGTTATATAGAACATCATGCCTTAATAGATGTATAAGTTATACACACCGTATAAAGGTAAAAATTAAATTTTAGTGGGTATAGAAAAAAAAAAATTGTAGGAATATAATATTCTTTACACTAACATAGAACTATATATGGCAGGAGCAATTTTTAGAATTTTATCTTATTATAACGTTTCTCGTGAAGACTGTATATTCAGATCAGTCCGCCAACTGCGGAAATGTCTCATTTTTCCACCTACCACGCACGGAAGACCTCTAACACTCCAACTGTTTTGATTCGCCGTCCAGCATTTTCAACGGTATAAGTGATCGCCATGCATCCATACCATACATCCATCTCGATTCACCGAAAAATTTCACCGGTTTATATTCTTCTATTTTATATAGATCAATTTATATAGATTTTATTATATGCGTTTGTTAGCTAAATTCGTACATTAAAATAGTGAAGAACGTGCCGTTTCGAGTTTTTTGTTTTTTTTTGCCCAAAATAGAAATCAAAAAAATTTCAACATAAAAATTTCCTTCGAATTATTTTTTTTTTAAATTTGGTTTTTTTTTATGCATTCTTTGGAAAACCTTCATATAGGTAAAAAAAAATACAGGTATAAAGATATATATTTAGTATTTGGCATTGTTTAATATATATATATATATATATTATTTTATTACTTTGTCGTCAAACAGTCTGGTCGTCCTCGGTGCAGTCATAAAGTCTATGATATTTTATTTTTATTTTTTTTTACCTTTTCCTTTTTGGTGTTTCTTTTTGGTATTCATTTTGTATCTATTTTTTTGTAAAATTTTTGTTTTCTACGTTTTTGTACTACAATAAAAAGCCATTATTCTATTTTTTACCACCTACCATTTAATTTTTACATATTCAAAATAATAGTATATATTTTAAAAATAATTTTGAAGAAAAAAAAAAAGTTAATAATATGAATGCATTATAATGTTGAATAATTTACCATTTATATAAAACAGATAAATTGGGAATTTTTTGATATAATATTTCTTTTTTCTCACAACAAATATGCGATTTATATTATAATACAATATATATATATATGTATATCCAACATTCCATCCATATTCTTCTAATTGTTTTGAAATAATAAAATATTTTTATATCGACCGATATTGTATAGATGTATATAAATATAAGGATATTGTAAAGCGATTAAATATTATAGGTGATCTTCTATATAGAAATGATACGCAAATATATACTATGTATTTGTATTTTATAAAATGTGAGAAAAAATATAATTGTGTATTTAATACCGCGTACCAGCATATCCTTATATATTTGAAATTAAAACTTCCTTAAACTCTATTGTATATTTTACTTTTTTTTTTTTTAATGATTTTATCTTTGTCTATACAATTTTTTATTCTTATATCTATATTTAATATCGCATGATATATGTTATTGAAAATTTTATTTTTTTTTTTATTATTGAAATAAAATTATTGAAGTTTAAACATATTATATTAATTGTTGTCTATATATATTTATCGAATAGACCAAATATATATATAGAGATTCAATATACATATAATATATAAATTAAGGGAGAATATTATTTTGATTTATCCGGGCTTAAAAATAAGATCATATTTGAATAAATTATAATAATTTTTTTTATAAATCTTATATATACTTACATATAATAGTATAAATATTTATTTCAAAATATATCTATTTTTATATATTATGAATGAAGATATCTTATCTTTTCTTCCCTATATGTGTCCGCATATATATATTTAAGAAATCCTTAAAATAATAATCAATATATAGATAGATATATTCTTTAGAATTACGACGTATTTTTTTTTTTATGCCGTATACGAAAATATATAAAGATAATAAAATATATTCCGCATCATTAAAATCTATATACCGAATAAATAAAAAGATCTATATAAATAAAAGGACGAATGTGTAAGAAATCGAAATGTATCTATATAAGTATCTAAAAATATAATTATTGTTTTGATATAATTTTTTCTAGTTTTTTGTTTTTTTTTTCGATACGATTGAATGAAATTCTAAATTTACCATAAAATAAATCGTGTTCTTCGCATAGTTTAGTTATTTTAAAATATATATATAATATCTTTATACCTATAAATTCTTTTACCCATAGTTACAGATATAAATATTTTTCTATTTTTAAATCTCTATCTGCTCTATTATATTACGTAACACATATAAACATATAACATTTAGTCATCTCGTCTCGTTAACTCCTACATCCGTTTCCTTTAAAAAAAAAATGGTTGTTTTCTAAATGTTTACACATATTTATGATGATTAGCTTATAATAATGTAAATATATTATTATATAGTTATGTATATAATAGTTATATGTAAACAAAAATGTTGAATATATGCGTTTTTGTTTTAACCCTTTTTTTTTTTTAAATTTTTCATTTAATTTTATAAGTGGCTTTGGTGGAATAACCCCTCCTTATATATATATTTATTCAAAAATTTATTATAGAAATTCTTTTAATTCCATTTATAAATATAGAAAATTTTATATATTAAAAAAAAAACGTTCCTGCACTTGAAAACTTACGATTTATTTTCAGCTTCCGACAACATTCTTTTGTTTTAATGGTTGCATTATTTTTTTTTTATATTTAATTGTAAATTTTAATCTGTCTGTAAAGAAACTTATGTATAGTGAAATGAAAAGAAATTTATACGATTTGGGAAAAATATCTAATAATACTTTGTTGAAATTTATAGATTTGAAAATAATAGAAAAATTATCGAAAGCCGTAAGATCTTAAAATTTTATTAGAATTTTCAGTCTATACATTTATAAATAAATACCACATTATATAAAGTGCAATAAAAATATATATATCATAAAAATCAATATCAATACACAAAGCACACACACATATAACTTTTAAAACAATCTATAATTTTCTCAATAAAATTTTCTAAAGTATTTAAAGTGTTCTTGAGAAATGACAACCTCGTATATACCATACATACTTCTGTCATTTTATTAAACATTTTTGTTTTGTTATTTACAAATTAAAAAAAAAAATACAACAAATATAAAAAAAGTATATTTATTATTATAGTATATATATTCAAATCATTTTATTTTATTTTTTAACAATATAAAGTTGTATTTTTTATTAATCCGGTTTATCTTAATGAAATTTTTGGAATGCGCTTAACAAAATAGACAAGGTATACAGAAAATATAGAAAAATTGTATCGCGGGAAAATCATGTGAAGGAATAAAATTCAATAAATTTAATAAGAGAAATAATTTTTATTCCATTTACGATCTAACAAATGTTTTATAGAACATTTTTATGGTATATATACTTTGTTCGGTAAAATTTGTTAAAGTTTGTTTGTATGATTGCCTGGAGGACAATTTTGTAAGAATTATTAAAGAAAATTCCGTAAAATTCCATGAGGAATATCCTGTATTATTTCTTAAAGGAAATTTTCTAAAGATACTTTCTAAAGATATTCTGCAGCATTTTCTAAAGATATTCTGCACGATTTCTCAAAGTAAATTTTTGTTTTGTAAATTTTGTATGTAAGGAAATTCTGTATAATTTTCTTAAGGAAATTCTGTATAATTTTCTTAAGGAAATTCTGTATAATTTTCTTAAGGAAATTCTGTATAATTTTCTTAAGGAAATTCTGTATAATTTTCTTAAGGAAATTCTGTATAATTTTCTTAAGGAAATTCTGTATAATTTCTTAAGGAAATTCTGTATATTGTTCTTAAGGAAATTCTGTATATTGTTCTTAAGGAAATTCTGTATATTGTTCTTAAGGAAATTCTGTATATTGTTCTTAAGGAAATTCTGTATATTGTTCTTAAGGAAATTCAGTATAATTAGATATTAAAATATTCAAAGACCCCGTATATAGCATAAAAAGCGATATGAAATACTTTTATATTGGGATTCAATTGATGTATAAAAAATTTTAAAATGCTTCAATATCACAATATATATTACAAATAAAAATAGTAAAGGAAATGTGATAATTAAATCAATCTGAATGAGATTTTATTTGCCTGGTTAGGGCTTTTTTTTTTTAAATTTTCTTCTAATAAATAGAGATCGAAATTAGTTCCAAATATTTCAATATACTGCAAGAATACTTAAATCATAATATATTGTATATATATAGATTCAAATTAATAATAATTATATATATGCCTAAATTAAAGGTGATAATAATATTAATAATAATGATGATGATAATTTTTATTATTATTATTATTATTGTTGCTAATTTAGTTAATAAAAAAAAAATTTTTCTTTTATATATATATATTATATGTATCGTTAAGTGCGTTATTTCTAAGAATTTATATTATTTAAAAAGAAAAATTGTGCATATATGCATTATACAAAGTAAAAAAGTTTATATATATTATATATATTTTTTTTTCGTATATTTAAACGTATAATTTGTATTGCAAATATAAGCAAATAGG
Source organism: Dilophus febrilis (assembly GCA_958336335.1). NCBI lineage: Eukaryota > Metazoa > Arthropoda > Insecta > Diptera > Bibionidae > Dilophus > Dilophus febrilis. Next base: position 42,950,501 of record OY284468.1, read on the forward strand.
AATTCTATCTATAGATAAATTGTATGAGTTTGTATGTAATGTAATGAATTTTGCATATATTTTATTTATTTTCGTATATATACGCAACGTACTTATATTATATAGATATTATTTTATTTTATAAATATTTGTATGCATTTCAATTTTTACGTATATACAATTTAGATATGCAGCGTAAAATGAGATTATTGTTTATGATGAAGAAAAAAAAAACAACAAATTTTTATGTTTTTTTTTTGTTTATATTATTTGTATTTATACATATACATACATCATAATATAATTTTAAAGTCCAACGAAAGCAAAATATATTTTATATATATATATTCAAATGAATGAAATGAAATATATATATAACAATTTTGTATCTCTATATATGTATATATATATTTAAGATTATATATATATATTTGTATAATAATATATCATATATAGTTGTGTTTATAACTATAAATGAATTTGTTATTATTTTTTTTTAAATTGCCGTACAATAATAAAAAATATTTATAAAACAAATGTATATTATTTATATATATATGTTTTACTGAACCGCATATACAAAACATGAATATTGTGATGTGTTATGGTCATTCAAAGTAAAGTCGATGACAAAAAAAAATAAAAATATACTCAAAAGCATATTTTTGTTTCTTTTTTTATTTGACAATATACAAAGTATAGAGTTCATATGGTCTATATCAATATATTATGTAACAACAGATGTATAATTTTAAAACATATGTTTCATCAGTTATTGCCATATATATTTAAAATAATTCAATAATATGTTCTAAACAAATCGAAACATACATATAGGAAATTGGAAAATTTATCACACAATTAATTTTTCCTTTGGTCATCATAAACAATCCTAATAATATTTTCAGAGGAAATTCTATAATATTTTCAGAGGATCTTCTATATGATTTCCTGAGAGAAATTTTGTAAGTTTGCTAAACGAAACTTTGGTAGATGTTCAAAAAGAAATTATGTATGATTTCCCCCAGAGACATTTTGTAAGATTTACTAAAGAAAATTTTTTAATATTTACCGAGGAAATTCTGTATAATTTTTTAATAGGAAATTTCTGTATAATTTTATAAGATAAACCTGCATGATGCAGTCAAAGGCAAATTCGGTATTATTTTTCTGAATAAATCGGAATGATTTTCTAAAGGCAATTCTGTATAATTTTCTTAAAAAAATACTATATAATTCTCTGCGGACATTCTGTTTGGTTTTCTAAAGGAAATTCTGCATAATTTTCTAAAGGAATTTTGATATAATTTTATAAGGAAATTCTGTATAATTAAATGCGGAAATTATGCATGATTTCCAAAAGAAAATTTCAAAGAAACAAAGAAAACAAAGAAAATTTCATAACATTTCCCGAAGAAAATTTCGTAAAATTTTCCAAAGTAAATTTCGTATAATTTTCTTGCGGAAATTTCGTATGATTTCCCAAAAGGAAATTCAGCATAATTTTCTAACAAAATTCTGTATAATTTCCTGACCCAATTCTGTATAATTTCCTAAATGAAATTCTGTAAGTGAAAAGTGACATATTTTATTCAGGATCGATCTATCTATGTTTAAAAAGAAAAACGTAAAGACAAATTCATTTTCAGAGATCCCATAACAGCTCTATATGAAGTGTTCGCAGCCTGTCCAGTTAACGCTATATTATAATTTATATTAAAAAAATTATGATGTTAAACAAATCATATATATATAGATAACGTGTTGTATTTTTATTTTTGCATATACTTATGTTTTTTTTTATTCTATATACATGCATAATTCATTCGCTATGGTAAACAGAAATATATAAGTGATATATTCATATTTAGGTAAAAATAAAATATTGAACCTTGACTTTTATTGAACCTTGACTTTTAATATAGCATAAATATTTTTTTTTTTGTAAGACGATTCTTTTGTAAAATTTGAATATTATATAATTGCACATAGAATTTAAAATCGCACATATGTCAAATATAAACAATTAATAGTGTGTATATATATATATATAGTGTTAATAAATTTAAGAGCAATGTCGTTGAACCACACATAATGAAAATATATATATACACATAATGATTTGTGTACATAATTTTCATTATATATAACATCTTATTGATCAAGAATTATCAATGAATCCATATTTTTTTTTGTATTTTGCGTATATATACAATTTCTATATATTAATCGATTAATTTTATTAATTTCAAAATGGTTGTGATTGGTAAATAAAAGGGTTTTAAAAACCATCAAAGAATCGATAAATAATTTTACTTAACAATATACATAAATTATAACCTATTTATATACATAATAATAAACTATTAATATTGTGTATATGTAAATAATCAATTTTAAATAATATTTTAAATTATATAATTTAAATATGTTAAAATGTCACGAATTATTATTATTATTTTATTTTCTTTTTTTCAAAGTAATACACATTCATATGAACATTTAAGTTTATATACAATACAAACATATACAATATATATATAATAATTGACGACTTGGTGGTGCCGTTGATAAAGCATCCAACCCAATTGCGGGTGGTCACGAGTTCGAATCCTAGCCGGAAAATTTTTTCTGTGCTTTTTATGATTTGAATTCATGAACTAAGTCACCATTTATTCATTGGGATCAAATTAATGAATATCTTTGGTATATTGTGTCGGACGCAGCCAAAGATTAACAAAGTCTACACACACATATACTCGCAATTATATATGAAAGTATATAACAAATACTCATCATCATTATTAAAATTACATTAATAATTATAATATTAATGATTTCTAATTCCGGTAAAAGCCAAAGGCCCTAGCAGCCATAGTGCTTATTAAAAACTAATGTTGGCATTTTACATACATCATTAGTTGTTAAATAATAATAATAATAATAATAATATATATAATATTTTTTGCAACATTGTTTATTATTTTTTTATATATACATAATAGTTTACAAATTATATATGCACTTGAAAAAATAAAACAATATAATTAACAAAGTTGTTAAAAAAAAAAAATTAAAAATTAAAAATTAAAGTTCAGTCTCTCATTATGTAAATATCATTTATTTAGAATCTGTGATTTATACTTAAACGTTTAAACTGTTTTGGTTGTTAAAAAAATTTATTTAAATTAAAAATTATTAATTTTTAGGTGTTTTATTATTCAGTTATATAGTTTTTTATTAAATTAAGTTAATTAATATATATATATATATATATATATATATAGTGTATATATTGTTTAAATGTTTTGGTATAATGAATCCTGGAAGTGTAGATACATGTAGGTTTTTTTTTTATATTCTATATAGAAGATTTTAATCAGGTTTATTTAATGGGTTAAAGAAATTAAAAAAAATTGTTAAGGGAATGTATAAAGCGGGGGAGTGCTTATTTTACCTAATATCATATAAGAAAGAAGATTTTTTACAACCCTAATATTATTCATTAGTATATATAAATGTGAATTTGGATGAATTGAAATATTTTTGTGAATTTTTGTGTTAAAATCATTAAAAAATTGTTTGTTGTTATCTTATTTAATGCGAATATAGGATCAATATAGTTTTATTATCCTTTGCGAATTTTTCCATTATCAATTCCAATTCAAGTTTGTTGGAATACGGTAATTAGTTCATTTGCGTTTAGAGTGCGTTTTTGGTGTCTTCTATATGGATCAATTATGTTCCTTATGGACAAATTATAGAACTTTTTATTAATACTTTGTCTAATATACAGAAGGGAAAGTTATCTTGTGAAGTTTTATATATATGAGTATTGACTATACTTATGTTTTTTTTTGTCAATTTATATTCTTTTTGCTTATAAACGAATATTGATCTGAAAATCCCTTTAATTTCGTGGCAATTAAAAAATCATTTATATATTTAGAATCTATAAAGCAATTATGTATACTTTGTAAATTTAAATTGAAATTAACGTATATAATACGAAAAATATGGTTAAACAAATTTCTTTCAATATTTATTTTACTATTATACATATTTTTTTATCTTTTAATCGCGCGCATAACATGTATTGTTGTATATATACTTAAATATTTGAAAAATCAAAGAACAATACTTCAAATTTCCCTTATATAAATATATATAAATGTTATTCTAATGCATATGATGTCTTTAATATTTAAACAATATAGATATATATAGACAAATTTTTAGCATTATAATTTATCTATTATTCTATAACACTAAAAAAAATAACAAATAAATACAAAACAAACTTACATATCATATTATTATTATTATTATTATTATTATCATATCTGTATATGATAAAAGTATATTTATAAATTTTATGCAAAAATTTCAAATATATAAACCATGTATATATATAAATAAAAGACGAACGCATGATGCAACATATTATTTAAGGATTATTAAGATTTATAATAAATTTTATGTCATTTTCATAACGTTTTGTTATATATATAATAAATAAATATATATATAAGGGAGTAGTTTAGTTTATTTTGATTACCGCATTAATACAGGAATCATTTTATTTAAATATGAAAGTATATATATAAATATGAATGATGATTTGATATGGGATGGGATTTATACAAAATATATATATATAGATTTACTTGATATGATTTTGTTCATTTTGTATTTATTTAGAACTTTGTATTATTATAAGCAAAACAAAAATTAAATATTTACATTTTTACAATTGACGAATAATAAATAATAATAATAATAATAAATTGAATAAATTCATCTACCATATATATAAAATATATTTTAAAAACACATCGATAAATATAGTATTTACTTTCGTTTTATAGTCAATTTATTTTTAACGTTTTATATTACGAATAATAACCAAAAAAATGAAATTCAATTCATATATTATACATATGTTTATGCTTAATATATATAAAAATGAATATTTTTCGTTTTCAAAAGGATATTTTAGAAATTAAGTAAAAATCACGTATGAAAATACTAACCAAAAAAAATAAAATAAATAAACTATCGCGGCTTTTTGTGTGCGTATATACAAACAAAAAATATCCTTCTTCAATAAATATATGATAAACATTAACCAAATATTAAATGTAAATGTATAAGAAATTTACGTATTCATACACAGCTACTGACAAAAAAATAATAATATCCATTATTAGTTTAACATTTTTTAAAAATCATTCCATTAATTCTATATACAAGGAAAAAAGTCAGTTATTTGGTGAAACTTACATTATCATCTCTTAGAACGAAACAAAACCAAAAGAGTGATATATCCCATTCCAATAATAATCCGACTGTCCAATATCCCATTTAAATTATCCTCTGTGTTGGAAATGATTTACCATTGTTTTTTATTTGAATGGAAATTGAATTAGACAAATGTATAGTAACGTAAATATCATATTAAATATTGTTGGATCAAATTTTACTAAATACATAGGATTAATTTTATCAGAAATGCAGGGGTAATTATCATCATATATTATACTTATCGATTTTCTTGTATTCATATAATATCAATCGAATATAGATAGAAGGAAGTTAATATTTGTTTTAGTCCCAAACTGTATCTGTTCAAATATATATTATATACCAACCAACCAACCATATACTAACTAAATATTTCTTTAAGCTTCTGTTATAAAATAAAATATTTTAAATCAATAAACACGTTAAAAAGTTGTTATATTACACGCGATATATGCTTTAAAAAAATTCATATATATATGCATATATTTTTTTTATGCATATTGGTGCGGTTATATCGTTTTTTAAGAAAAGCGAAGAAGAAATACAAAAACTTTCCATACTTATAGAGATATTTGGTAAATTATTTTTTGGTATTAAAAATGGAGATACTTTACCTTGTCTCTTACCATAATAAATAAATATATATAAGTAATCAATTATAGAAGATGCATATATTTCAATTTGTTTTCCTTTCAATTTTACTATATAGATATAATTTGTTTCATTACCTATATACTCCTTGGTTCACAAACATTTACACATTATATTATATTGATTCAAGCGGTTTAAAATTTATATATATTTTTCAGACATTGTAAATCTGATTCAGTGTACCCCCTTTAATATGTTTATAATTATTCAAAAATCATTAGCTTCATTATGAACATTTTATAAATATTACCACCAAGAATGTTCTAATGAAATTTGCAAATTAATCCCTGGGCGGATTATAAATTCACTTATAATTCAAGAAATACTCAAACAGCACATCCATTCTCAGTATCTATTAACTTGTTTCGAACCAATTTGGATTTGGAAATTCATTTTTTTCTTATGGAAAACATTAAGATTATATGGAACAGTCTCCCGCAGAGTTAGTATTTTTCCCCCCTTCTTCTAACTATCAAAAAAAATTAAATTAAGCATTTCACCGTATCTAAAAGACTCATCCAACTACAGTGTAACTTGGACAATTGTTTAAAAACATATATGAGTTATTTTTTTCGTACTGCTTTTTAGTTCAAGTATTTTTTTTCTCATATGTTTGCTAAATTTCATATATTCATTCACATAACATTAGAGTTTTGACCACTACTAAAAATCACTTAAATCTATTCATAGGCTTATCGCTTGATTAAGTGATTTCGTTACGGGCTCCCGGCAATAGAACTCCTAGGTTTTACGGACCTTATTCCTTATTTTCTTCAATAGATAATTTTTGTTAAATCACGTTGTAAATAAAATGAAAAAGGGAAACAGCTCTTAACGAGTATATTTTCGCAGTTATTAAGAGCGGTACATCTTCTAAATATATAATAATGAACATAAGAAATTAAGCTTATATATCGATTAATTATATGTATTCTGATAGGAATAAGACGAGAATGTATTGACCTCTCACGTTTTAGTATGCGGGGTATAGTTTGATAAATTCATAGAAAATGAATTTTTTCAGGTTTCAATCACACACATATACGACGGACCACCCAAATTTATAGTTTGTAATGTACTTTATCATTTATGAAGATTTCATATGATGTATATTATACGATTAATATTATTTTTCGGATTTGGGTATAAATGAGATATAGATAAATGGGTAATAGATCTCGCAGTGTTCTTGTAATTCGGAAAATTTACTAGAAATCAAAATTAATAAAAAATAAAAACAACTATATACAGATATACTGAACTATATATGTATATACAGGTAAAAACCAATTGAAATATTGGCACAGTTTTGCTATGCCATATATAAAGCAAAAACAAAAATGTGACTTTGTTCTTTTTCAATATTCATTTGATATTGTTTATAAATTTTCATGACCTTTCTTTCCATTTTTCTTCTTTTTTTTTTTTATAAAAAATCGATTTGTATAATGTTATACAAATAAGTTTACGTCCATTTCAGTAACAGATTATATGTGTATATATAGATGAGTAAAAAAAAAATTAGAATAAATGCTAATATACTTTATTTATTTATAACACCTTTTGTATATACATATAACAATTTAACACACAATGCGATATAGTAAAAAATTTACCCTACATTAAGGTGTAATATAACAGTATTTTTTGTTTTTTGTAATGTTGTTTGAATTGTGTAAAATTATCATTAAAAAATATTTACTATTCAAATATCACAAGTATAGAAGTATATTTTTGTTTGTTACTATATGACAGAATCCGTTTAGCTTCCAGAAATCTATTCTGGAATCGTGCGAGCCTCTAACGAAGTGATACTGGGGTGTAATTGATAAAAATGTCAACCTCAAATTCATACAAACATTTTGGGAGTCCTTAAGGAGTTCGAATCCCATACTGAAGAGATAAAATGTGTTTTTTGTTTTCTGTTATTTTCGTATCTGAATGTTAACACGCAGAGTTAGATATTTTCCCATGCGCTTTTTTTTTATAATCCCGTAACGAAATCGATCACTTAATCATAGATAATGAACCAATATATGATGTATTGAATATTTATATAACTACCTTTTATAGTATAGTATAAATATATTATAATATGATGGATTAATTTAGGGAAATTTTTAGAAATAAAACATTTGAGAAAAGAGAAAAATTTTTAACATTGAAAAGTAGAAAGAAAAAATAATTCATAAACAATTGTCCAAATTCCACTTTAGGTGGATGAATTTTAATAGATTATTGTTTAATCATCTGATATAGATAGTCGAACGTGAATTTTTTATTTTAAATAAAATTAAAAATAAAAACATATGTTGATGATGAATTTATATGAATATGAACTCGCAAAAATTGTATAAAAGAAAAGGTTAAAATTTTGCTGAGCTTTTATTTATATTATTATTATTATTATTTGTATGTATATACAATTGTATAATATAATTTTATCTTCATTGTGTATTAAATTGCATAAAAAAAAACAATACAATATAAAATTAACTTGTCGCGTTTTTATGCATATATAAGATATTGTTTTTTGTTTTTTAACGACCTTCTTATTATTATTTATTTTTATCTGTAAAATTTTTTACATTTACATTGAAAGTTAAAAACGAAAAAAAAAAACAATTTCTTGTCTTTTGTGTAATGGATTCATTTATATGGATTTACTTATGCTTGTATATAAACTTTCTTTATATATAAATACAATATATACAATATGCATATTTTATAGGTATATAAAATAAAAATATGAATTTTCTATTATATTTTTTCGTGGAGAATAGAATGGTGGATGCGATGATTGATGATTATTTTGTTAATATATTTACCATATAAACCCCATCATACGCATTTATAAATGAAAAACAAAATGAAAGAAATTTTAGAATATATATGATGTACATATTCATATTTGAGTAGGAAAAAAAAACACTTATATTTATAAAGGTGTTCTATTCAAAATGCAATGAAATTTTTCTATATACCTTTTTTCTTCTGTTCTTTTTTTATTAATGCGTTTTTACCTTTATTTATTTGCCATTGCCATTTTTTATTATAAGCAAAACTATAAATTTGTATTTGAATAAAAAATTAAAATTTGGGATGTATATTTCTATTTATATATGGATATATGGAGATTTTTTTTTTCTTTCCTCCAAATGTATGTATAATGGACATTTTCTTATATTTATATATATATATCGTATATTTGTTAATATTATTTTTAAGTTTTTAAAAACGGTTTTTTATAACGAATATATAATTTTTAAATAAATATATACACAAAAGTGATGTTTTTAAAAAATTCCCATATAAATAATATTTTGTTTATATTTTATTTGGACTCTGCATTGTATATTTACGATGGCAGTCCTTTTTATTGCTGATGTTTATTGAAAAAAAATCTTTATATATAACATATAGTAGCAATTTATATAAAAGAAAATATATTTTATATAAAAGAAAATATACAGCCACAAATTTTAAAGCAATTTTATTTTATTTTGATCTTTTTATTAATATTTATTATGGATTTTTTTTATTTCTTATGTGTGTTTAATTTACACAAATTTGAGAAAAAAAAAATTTCTCTAAAAGTAAAGTAAAGTATGTGGTCGCATTGGTTCAAATAAGATCCAGTTTATATATAGCGGGAGAGATTAACTAAATTTTTCCTTTTAACGCATATATTTACAATTTTTTAATATTTTTCACCTTATGGTCTGCGTAAATAAATTTTTATTTGATAGTATTTGATCTTATAATAAATTGTTTTTTTTTTCGTATACTTTACTTTATTTTTTTTTTTTTGTTTTTTTAAGGATTTTAATCGCAAGGTACATTTGTTCACATGAAAATTCAGAATTGTATAGATGTGTGAGAACAAGTTTTTTTTTAAACTATCTTTTCTGTATATTTTAGAAGTTTTTATATACAAATACACAAATAGATTACCTGTTTTTTTTTTTTTACAATAAATGTACGCCCAATCGCCCAATTTAAAATTTGGCTCTTTGAATTTTGTGAAAAAAAATAAATAAATTTGGTTTATTATACGAAAAAATTCAGCAATATTTTTAAAACGTGACGAGACGTTCATTCTCACTAAAGTCAAAAATAAAAATTACGTGATCAGAAAATAGATTTATAAAAAAAAAAAAAAAAAAAAAAAATTGTTTAAAGGGAATTAAAAAAATAATAATCAATTAAAAATGGATAAAATACTTAAATTAAAACAACGTTCTATTAGTAAAGGACCAAAAAATAATATTGTTAAACAACAAACTTTGGGTAAATAAATATATAGATGATTTTTGTTTTTTTTTTTTTTTTTGTATCTCATTTATATCAAATATAGTTTGTGCGTTATGTGGTTTTATTGTTTTTAAATTGTTTTGTGAATTGTTTTGGAAAAAATATATAAAATTTCGGCCACCATAATAAGATTTGGTTTTTTTTTAATTTAGTGTGTAGTGGATATATGTATTTATGGGCAAAAAAATTAAATTGTGATTATATTTTCTTATATTAATATTTTCAAAATTTTCTCTATACATAATTAATTATATATACAGTGTATTGTGTATTGTGTTATAGTGTTTACAACATGGATAAAGTTTGATTTTTATATGCCATTTTGTTTTTGTTTATATCGTTTTGGAATCTATTGATAAATACATATTTATGTGCAGGGTGATAAGTGACTGTTAAATCGAACAACATAATAATTCGACATCTTGCTATTTATATATATATATATATATATATATATAATATACATAATATATATATAATATAATAATATATATAATATACATATATATATATATATATATAATATACAATAAGAAGTTTAATGTTTTTTATTTTAAAAAATCATGCACATATTCCATATATTGATTTATAAAATTTATTTAACACAAGGGATTCTTGTCACAAGACCACATAAAAAGCTGACCATATACCACTCACCATCTTCTTCAATTTCTCGTAATAAATGTATCCTTTCCTTTATGATGAAGTAAGCGAGCGTAAATGCATATATTATTATAATAGAAGTTTTTACTGTGCTTATTATTAATTGTGAAAACTTTAATATTGGCTTGTTCATTTCCACATTTTACGCATTATACGGTTTTTTATAACTTTCTTAAAAAATTGATAGTAACTGAACGCTGTTTTATTCAATAAAAATATATTTTTTGTGTATATACATATATTACATGTGTATGTGTAAATTTTGTATGGTTTGTTTGGTTATATATTACACATACATCGAAAAAAATATAATTTATGCAATTCAATCGGTAAAATTTTCTGTGCAAATTGTAGAAGAAATATCGGCCATTTTTGTACAAAAAGTAAATAGATATAAGAGTTACTAGATAGCCAGTCTCATTTTCTTTTCATTGAAAATTTGAAAAATAAAATACGAACATTACATTATTGATATATATATAAAACAATAAAATAAAACAGCTGGGCGGTGATTTTTTTAAGCGCCAAGTTTCGTAATTTTTTAAATTTATTTATGTATTTTGTAATCTTATATCTATTATATAAACAAATCGGTCCGGTCAGCTGATTTATTTTAAGAAAATGAGTGAAAAAAATTTTCAAATGTTCATACTATCAATTTAAAGAGAGTAATAATCTAGTAACTCTTATATCTATTAAAAAGTATCAATCGAAAAGAGTAAAGAGTAAAAACGCGTTTTGAGGTGAATAGCTTAAATCGTAGAGTTTATGAACAAGCCTTATATGTCTCATTTATCGTTTGAATCGTCGAGTCGAGGATCGCCTTTAAAATATCGTGTCAACCATTAAAATATGGAGTTGTTCATTTATAATTTTTAGATATTTGTATGTGGCATTTTTTTTTTTTTTAATAAGAAAACAAAAATGATTCCTATTCAATTTTGTGTATCTAAAGAGAACGGGGGGAAGTCGTTGTACATTTCATTTCATTTACTCATTAGATGTATTGGTTATCGGTATACATACTTTTTTTTTTAAACTGTCCAATTTCAATTTTTTTTCCCATTTTGTACCATATATTTTTTTGTATTGACTTGATGGAGGATGTTAGTTTTTAACAAAATTTTCCTTTCAATAGGATAGAATAGAAATCTACCTGAAGTTAAAATTATAGTAGCAACATTTACGGAAAGCATTTCGGTTAAATAAATATTTTAAACTCATGTGAAGAATATTCTATATCTTTTTTTTTTTTGAGTCATAATAATATAAGATCACCTGGTCATCACATTTTACATATTTTTTCATTCTGCATGATATTTTGCAGAAAGCCAAAATAAAAATTAATGTTGTTATACAAAAATTCTATTATTTCTCGAAATCCATATTTTTTAGTCTTGACTTGATGGGGGATGTTAGTTTTTAACAAAATTTTCCTTTCAATAGGATAGGATAGAAATCTACCTGAAGTTAAAATTATAGTAGCAACATTTACGGATAGGTTTACGGTTAAATAAATATTTTAAACACATGCGAAGAATATTCTACATTGTGTGTTGAGTCATAAAAATACAATATCACCTCCTGGTTATCCTTTTCACATATTTTTTCATGTTATCGGATTTTTTTTTCTGTATATACACTAAAAAATGGATATTTCAAAAAAAAAAACGCAAATAAAATAGAAGGTATCGTATATTTTTATGATGAACTAAAATAAGAAAAATTCAATACAAATTTATGATATCCTTCCAATTTATATAACGTTGACTTATATACATATATGTTTGGGACTCTTTAAAAAGAGATTATAACATTAGAATAATTACCCATTTATATTTAATTATGACACATAATCCCTTATAATATTATTGATTGTGCGGTCAATTGTATAACATTATATAAATACTGAACAGAATTTGACTGTAAAAAAAATATCTATAATTGTCTGAAATATATACAAAACTACATTAATCTATTAATTATTATATTTCAATTTAAATACTAACATATGTGAATTATAAATAATTTGTATCCTGTATCCCTTTCCATATCATATAGATTTTGCACCCATATTAAATGCACTATATTAATATATGTTTGTTAAATAACTTTTATGCGTTTACAATCAATACTATATATATATATATATTTATAGGATTATTAATAGCCGAATACCAGATTTTTTATTTTTATTTGCTAAGCATATTCATTCAATATATCCTTAAATAATAGAAAAGAAGTAATAAAGGCACTTTATTTTATTGGTTATTGCTCAAATTATATATATATATAGATGAAACCACATTGAGGATTATTTATACTGTGTATAGATTTCGAGTGAAATGCTATATCATACGTCATATATATAACAATAACTAACTATGCAACATAACATATTGATTTGTTTATTTTTATTCTTATATATATAAGCGCGTATGTGTAATAAAATTAATTTCTTAAGTATGTTTATAATATTCATTATCATATTGTTGTTCTTTAATTCATATATATACATATATATAGATATATGTTGATTATTTGGAAAAGGATCGTTGAAAATTGATTTTATACATTATTTTGTGGTTCATTATTTGTATATGTATTAATTTTATATAAAATTACTTTTATCACACTTCTTTCTTTTTTCCTTCACCATCATATACATATTTTATTATTTACATATAATCTATTTGTTTTATGTTTTTATTTTATTTGTTTTATTTGTGCGTACAATTTCTATATATATATTATCAATACATAACAGAGGAAGTGTAATTGCTTTTAATAAAAAATGATCTCCCCAATAATAGGATATTATATTACAATAGCAGCAGCGATTTAAAACTATATATAATAATAAATATTAAGAAAAACTATAATTGTCTATAATATATATGGGTGTTGTTTTAACTATATACATAAAATAAATGTAATTGTCTCAAATTACTATGTGTACAAATAATTATTATTATTATTATACATAATGGGTATATTCTGAATATATATTTCTATATCAATTTATTTACATACAATAAAATTTTGTGGATATCAGCAAATAATAATAATAATATTTTATTTTTTGTATGTAAATATATATATATAGATTATACTGCACAGATTGCAATGAAAGAAAAAAGTAAAAATGCTGCTCGCACCCGTCGCGAAAAAGAGAATTTAGAATTTTTTGAATTATCTAAATTATTGCCGTTACCAAGTGCAATTACATCACAATTGGATAAGGCATCAATTATTCGATTAACAACATCATATTTAAAAATGCGTCAAATATTTCCAGAGGGTAAGTTCAATTTATATTTTTATTTTTTTTTTATTAATAATAATATATACAACAATCAACCAACACAAATAAAAATACAACCACAATCCACAATCTGGTTTTAGCGTCCAACAACAGTCGTATGTTGTTAGTTTCTTAATTTGTGGCTTTTACAATGTCGGTAATTAGCCGTACCACCAGATTCGATTTTTCAGATTCGAAAAATAACCGAAAATACAAAACATATTTTATAATGCATTCAGTATGATTCGAACGGATGACCCCAAAATTTCCATAGGGAATTTTAGGTTGGCATTTTTATCATTTACTTACACCACAGAGTTGTATATTAATAATAATATATAATAATGATATAGTATAGAATAATAATAAATAAAATTATATAAAGGTAGAGTTACATAAAAAATGTAATGTCCACTTCAAATATATCACACATTTTTTACCCAAAAAAAAAAAGGTTAATGTATTTATACGAGATTTAAAAAATCAATTCAGGTTAAATGCAATTGCAAACCTGATACCATAAATGATTGATTCTTTTTAAACTCCAAAATTCTTTTAAATTTATGGTTTTTTCTTTGTTAAAATGTTTTTTTTTGTTAGGTAATAAAAAAATTATTTATAGGTAGTATAGAATTTATAGGTAATAAAAAAAAATAAAAATTTTTATCCTTGGCAGCGAATAAGAACTATAGAATAAAGTTTTGACGATTGTTTAACATATTTTTGAAATATTTTTGAAAAATTTATCAGATATTTGTATAATCGATAAAAAATGGTTCTTGTAAAATATTGAACACTATATGTTTCCTTGGACGGATTGATTAAGAATTATTGTGAATTTTTCCAATATTTTCACGATTTTTATGTATATGTAAAAACAAATTTATACCAAATCAAATACTGAAAGGGAAAAGTTGGTTAACCAATCCTTTTTCTAATCATGATAAAGGATTAGAAAAAGGATATAGTTGTTTATAACATATACATTAAAATTTATTCAAAATTTGGGGTTTTTTTCAATATTTTGGTGAAAATTGGTGAAAATTCGTTAACCAATCGCTTTGAAAATTTTACCAGATATTCATAATTCATTCAGAAGGATCTCTGTAAAATATTGAAGTGGGTTCCGGAAAGAGATTTATTCAGAATTGATAATTTTCCAATATTTTCAGATTTTTTTTTAACATAGTGTATTTTCAAATAAAAAATTTACCAAATCCAATTCTGAATGGACTTTCAAGAAAATTCTTTAACGAATCGTTTTAAAAATCTTACAAGACATTATTGTCATAGATTGAAAATCTTCGTTGTAAAATATTGAACCAGGTTTCCTTTCAGGACAGAGAATTGATTCATAATTGAGTATTTGACAAATATTTTCACGATTTTTAGTATTATTTTCATATAAAAAATTTACCAAATCGATTTTTAAAAGGGATATTTTAAAATAAATCCTTTACCATACAGTTATTTATAATCTATACATTATTTATACGTTATTATACTATCTATACGTTATTTATAATCTATACATTGAAAATATTCTAAATAAAATATTGAAGTTGGGTTTCCTTGAACGGATTAATTTATAATTTATAATTTTCCAAAAAGATATGCGATGACAAAATAAAAACTGTCATCATATCGCTTCATTATTCTATATCTACCTTATTGTTAAAAAATACATTAAGGAATGAATAGTTTTTTTTTTTCCAAATGATATACATCATTTAGTTTTTTTTTCCCTTAAGAATATTAGCCTTTTTTGTAATAATCTATATAAATTTGGAATTTAACACCATTGATCACGATCAAATAATAGAATAGTTGCGATAACAAAACATAATTTTGAATTGTTATATAACAATAAAATATGATCTATTTCTGAAATTAATAAAAAACCTTTAAATAAATTACCTTTATTTTATTCATTATATGTTTATTAAAATATATAATTAATGTAATATTTTTTTTTATTGAAAATATATTCTTTATATTATTTAATATACAATAATTATTCAATTTTCAAGTGATTCAAAAACACATTCAATCTTATATGTGTTTTTTTTTTTGATATAGATTAGAATATATGCATAAAAATCTTTATCTTTTTTTTATATATAAAATTGTATTTATAATTTTTATGTTTGTTTTTTTTTTTAATAAGAAAAATGTTTGATCGTATTTTGATGTCTTTTTATTATTATTTTTTTAGTTTTTTTGTTGAATTTAAAAATTTACATATTTTGTTATTCAAGAGCGTATATACACAATTCTGTTTTTTTTTTAAATATATACAGATGAAACAATAATAATATATAAGATATAAGAACACAACCCTCTTAGGTATATAGTTAGTTATATTGTGTGTGTGATGTGTATTTTTATGAAAATAAATTTACATTTTTATATATAAAATTATATATAGATGAATCCCCATTCATAAATTCAAATTTAAATACTTATATCTTCCCGTTCATGATTCATGATACTTTATATGAAATTTTTGTTTTTTTTTTTATAAATTAATGCTATATATTGTATTTGTTATGTAAATTCTTTAATTTTAAGTAAATTAGAAAATTTTTTATATATTAAATTTAATTGGGAGGTCAATATATAGGAATATATAATATATGGGAATTCACAAAGGGACAACGAATCCCTTTAATGTAATACGATTTGTGGTTGGAATTATATGATAGCTGGTGAGTGATACACCAAAGATTTCTTTTTTATGTTTATTTAACCCTCATTAGTACTTTCAATTCTATATCTAATTAGATGTTGCCAAAAGTGACACTCTGTCTTGATTTACCAAAATGCAAAAGTCTTCCGTTAAATAGCCGAATTTTTGTTTAATACGAAGATGATTTATTATACGATTACATAAAAATATACACAGAAATATTTGCTCATTTATAAATTTGGTTTGCTTAATTAGAAGAATATTTTTTTTTTTACCACTGCGAACAGAACAATTCCTTTTTCTGTATATATCCGCATAGTTATTTTGATATCTGTTTCCTATAGAAATGATTCTACTTAAGTTGCAGATGTTTTAGCAGAAAGGTTTTTTGCTAAGGTGAATATAGAAATAGAAATTATACGTAATGAGCTCTATGATTTTAAGCATCGGTTCGGTTCTGTTTTAAGTGCAGATATTTCTGGAAAATAATTTATATTAAAGCAAATCATTTTTCTGCATATGAGCAGATTCTGTAATTTTAGTAGAAATCATTTCAGTGTTTACAACAGAACAGTTCTGCTGACACAAACGAATTTTTTCTGTCATATGTTAGCAGAACCGCACTTCTGTTAATAACGAATAATGAAATTTTTTTTCACTGTTAAACCGAAATATAAAAAAAATTATGAATTTTGTTGATGATTTGTTAATCCAATTGATGTGTTTTTATATTTATTTTTTATTCAGTTTTATTCCATATTTTAGTAAAACTATATATAACTAAAAATAAGGAAAACAAACATTTTTTCTTGTTTTCATATAATATAAATAAAAAAGCATTTACGTTTAGAATAATTTTATTTAATTGGAAAATTCCTCAGGCAAACAAAACTAAAAAAAAAAACATTGTTTGATTGACTTTGATTTATTATTTATTATTCAAAAATTAAACTATATATATATATATATATATATATATAAAGCAGTAGTTATTACATCCTATAAACAAAGTTCATAAAAGAAATCATGCAGAATTTTTGTATATTTATTTCGTCGTTCGTTTATACTTTTATATATATACATTCAATTGTTCCAATTTATTGCACGTGCATATTTGTATTATAATAATAATAATAGTAATATAGGAATAATAATAGAAATAATGATCTGTAATGATTTCATGTTGACATTGAACTTTTTTTTTTTAAATAAATATTCAGGTTCATTAAAATTTTATATTATTAAATAAAAATAATTAGGTGTTTTATTGTTTGTCTAAAATAAATCCAACTATAAAAACTTAATAATATATATTGAAAGAAACAGAAATATTTTTATACCCGTAAATTTTAAATTCTAAAATCTTTATTCATTTTCAAATTTCTCTATATATATAATTGCATTGATTTATTATATAATGAAAATGTATATTATAATATAATAATTATTATTAACTGGTAAAAACAAAAATATCTCCTCTGAACATTCCATTTTCATCATATTATATGATATGTTTGTTCTCTCACGCTTACCCTATTATTATATATCTTAAACAAATTAAATATTATTATGTACGTACATATATAAATCCATTTTCAATATGCCTATAAAAAATAAAAAAACATATTGAAAAAAATGTACAAATAAAATGCCGGGGGAGCAAAAAAAAAACAAATTATTGTGTGTAGATGGAAGACGGTTGGGTGGATGGATGGATGGTGGTGAATCTATCCATCCGCTATTTTTATATATACACATCACTTAAATTGATATAACAATGAAATATATATGTATATGAAAATAAATTGTGCTGACAAACTACTCCCTATTATTATATTGTTATATATACTATATAACATTAATAATAATAATAATAAAAATTTATATATACAAAATACAATACTTTCCCCCTTGACATAAAGCACTTGTTAACGTTTTGTTGGTATAATAATTATATAAGAATATGTATATATATATTGTACAATAATATACTTTATAAAAACAGCAATTAACATGTGAATAAAAAAAAAATTATATGCTTGCGCCTCATTTAATATGAATTATTTTTTCCTTTAGACATTTTTTCAACAAAAATAATTATAATTATAGATATTTCATCATCTTCTTCTTTTTTTTTTTTTTTAATATAATATCAGGTCTGGGCGATGCTTGGGGATCAAATCATCAACCAAATCTAGGTGAAAATAATATTAAAGAATTGGGTTCACATCTTTTACAAACATTAGATGGTTTTATATTTGTTGTAGCACCTGATGGTAAAATTATGTATATTTCTGAAACGGCATCCGTACATTTAGGATTAAGTCAAGTCAGTATTTGTCATATATTCAAAACTCAAAAATATGGTAAATTTCCTATGGTTCAATGGATTCATTTTTCCTTAATAATTCCATTTAGGTTGAATTAACGGGAAATTCAATATTTGAATATATCCATCATTGTGATCAAGAAGAAATGAATGGTGTATTAACAATACAACCACCACCACCACCACCACCATCATCATCATCACAACAACAACAATGTAATAATGTATCATCTCCATCATCCCAAACATCACCACCACCGCCACCACAATCACAAACAGAACAAATATGTAATTTACCTGAAACAGAAATTATATTAAATAATAATATTAATCATCACAATAATCTTAATAATAATAATAATAATAATAGTCATAATATTAATAATAATAGTGATACAAATAATCAAAAAAGCATATATAATACAAATGGTAAGATATAAAATAATATAAATGTTTTTGAAATGAAAAATTTAAAATAATTAAATTTAATTTTTCAATTAAATATATAGATTTTCATCATATGGTTCATCCGATAACTTCACATGATCATTTACTTACCCCTAATCACCATCATCATCATCACAATCACAATTTTCAACAACAAAACAATCATCAGCATCATCATCATCATCATCATCACCACCAGCAGCATTCGCAACATCACCTCCACCAACAGCAACAGCAACATCAACATCAATCACATGATTCACATCACTTACAACATATACCTATACAAACTGTGGAAATTGAACGTGCATTTTTTTTACGTATGAAATGTGTACTGGCAAAACGTAATGCCGGTTTAACAACAGCCGGATATAAGGTAAATTTAAATTTTCCGTATTCCTAAATAACTTTACTATTTGTCCGCTATGCATTTAGAGAAAAAAATGGAATTTACGTATATAAATTTAAAAAAAGAAGAAAATTATTGTCTATATTTAACTAAATTATATCTTTATGTTTAGGTGATACATTTTTCCGGTTATTTAAAGGCAAGAGTTTGTTCGATACCACAAAATGGGGAATACAATACGTGCATACAAAATTTGGGTCTTGTTGCCGTTGGTCATTCCCTTCCGCCGTCAGCCATCACCGAAATCAAGTTGCATCAAAATATGTTTATGTTTCGGGCAAGCATGGACTTAAAATTAATATTTTTGGATGCAAGGTAAGTTTTAAAGTTTTTTTTATTTTTTTTGTTTACTACTAATGCTGTATATCTAAAATGCCAACATTAGTTTTTAATAAGCACTATGGCGGCTGCCAGGGCCTTTGGCTTTTATATTAATTATTAATATATTAATTATTAATGTAATTTTAATAATGATGATGAGTATTTGCGAGTAATAATTAATTGCGAGTGTGTGTGTGTGTGTAGACTTTGTTAATCTTTGGTTGCGTCCAACACAATAATATAATACCAAAGATATTCATTAATTTGATCCCAATGAATAAATGGTGACTTAGTTCATGAATTCAAATCAGAAAAAGCACAGAAAAAATTTTCCGGCTAGGATTTGAATTCGTGACCACCCGCAATTGGGTTTGGATGCTTTATCAACGGCACCACCAAGTCGTCAAATTTATATATTATATAATTAGGATATTGCCAATATATTAATTATAGGAATTCTTTGAATGGATTATCCCATTCATTAATTAACCGGTTTTTTGTTTTTGAATAATTGAATATCATAAAGAAATTTGTCCTTTCAATATTAATCGTATTCAAAAACATTAAATGACGTTAATTAATAATAATTATTGTGTGAATTTACAAGAAATTTTCAGGATTTTGGTTTCCGTATACAATTTTTTACTTCCATTACAATAATTTTCAATGTTTAGTGTTTTTAACGTAAAATTATTTTACAAAAATCATTTCAATTCACATTAATTATAAATCTAATATTAATATCCTGTTCGTTCTCCTCCACCCCATCTTATATATATATATATATTATAACTAAATGGTAAACGCAATCATCATCACAACACCCTGAATATTATATACATATTTCAATTTGTGTTTGGAAATATGGCAATAAAGATAAATATATATTCACTCTTGAAATTCTATTTAAAAAAAAAACCAACATATATTTTAATTTTTATATAAAATAAAAAATAAGCAAAATAAAAAAAACAAAAAAAAATCTAAAAAGAGATATGACACGTTCCAAAGATTTACTGTTAATTCATTCCAAACAACAAAAAAAAACAAAATAGAAAGATTCAACAAATATTTGACAAAGATTTTATATAGATATTTGTTTTTTCAACGGAAAACATATTTGAATTTAATAAAATAAATTATATATAGACTATATTATATATTATTCGTTATGATGTTGATGGGAAAATTTCACTAACTAAATGTATACCTGTTATATTTTTTCCAGACTTATTATGACTACATAATATTATTGGTAAATTCCCATAAATAGATTTAAATATATATATATATATATATATGGATTTTAAAGGTCATCGATTTTTTTTTTTTTGCATAATTAAAACACATTCTTCTATAATTATTAGTCATCTGGTCAAATGATGGTCTCCAGAATAGATTATTGAATGTATAATTTATTGGTTTCTCAATCAGTACACTTTTAGAAAATCGTTCCAGAAATGTTTTGGCGGATTATCTTTTTTTTTTATTAATTGAATAACAGATCAATAGCTAATTATTTTCTAATTTTACTGTAACTTACACAAATTTTCTGGATATTTCAAATAAATTTGAATTTTTCTTTTCTTTTGTTTTTTTATTATTATAGAGTTTCCCAACTTACCGGCTATGAACCACAGGATTTAATTGAAAAAACATTATATCAATATATTCATGCATCTGATATATGTCATATGAGATATTCTCATCAAATATGTAAGTAAATTTATAGTAAAATTTGGAAATTATTTTGTTTTCCTCCACATTGGCGGTATTCTTCTTGAAAGTTTTCATCTACAAAAATCATAATCATAAAATTGTTTATTCATTTTTTTTTGTATGTAGTAATTTTTAAAGGACAAGTAACTACCAAATATTTTCGATTTTTAACAAAAGGCGGTGGTTGGGCATGGATACAATCATATGCAACGGTTGTCCATAATACACGATCATCACGACCACATTGTATTGTTAGCGTGAATTATGTTTTAAGGTAATAAATTTCATCATTATTATTTGAAGAAATTTTATATCAATTATATTAAGACAATGTATTTAATAATGTTTTTTTTTTTTTTGAATCTCTTCCACAGTGAACAAGAATTTAGAGGGCAAATTTTAAATGAAATACAAGTTAATCAGGCAAATTCAATTTTAATGCCAACACCTGTAACATTACCATCTCCACCAATATCATCGACTGTGGAAACATCATCACCTCATCCGAATAATACCAATAATACACCCACCACCACCAATGTTTTTGATAATAAATCTATAACTAATAATAATTACGAAGGAACTGATTTTCTTTACAATCATAGTATTAATAATAATAATAATAATAATAATAGTATTAATAGCATTAATAATAATAATAATCATCAAAATCATCACAATCTTCATTCGCCAACAGATTCTACAAATATTCATTCTCATAATTCTTCAAATAATCATCATCAACTGCAGCAATACGACAATACAAATGTCAATCATAATAATTTAATATTACACAATAATAATTCTACAATAATAAATGGTGGTTATAGTAGTGATTCGGGATTTTATGGTAATGGATATTCATTTGAATCACAACGTCCATTCTCAGAAAGTTCAAATAGTTGTAGTAGTAGTTCAGAAAGTGAACAAGGTATTATAGCGACAATCAATTCTTCTGTATCACCGCCACAGCATCAGGAACTTCAACAACAACAACACCTCCACAATCAACATCATCATCAACATCATCATAATCATAATCATCACCATGAACATCAACACCATCAGCATCATCATCAACACCATAATCATCAACAATCAACTACTGTATATAATGATTGTAGTTTACCATCAGAATTTGATTTGAATTGTTTTAATAATAATAATAATACAAATATAACATCAAATAATAGTAATAATACGGATGGACAAAATCATAGCAATAATAATAATAATATTACATTAGACTTGGGAAATGCAGGTATTATTGATGTGAATAGTGAAGGTGTTCAACAACAACAATATTCAACGGTTATCGTTGAACCACATAATTATCATCAGCTTACTAATCATGATATAATATGATTATAGTATTGTTTTTTAATTGATTTATACAATCAATAATAATAGATTTAAGAATTATTCTTTTTTAATAGATGTTTTTTTTTCCTTTAATTACTCCATTATATAGAAATTTTATTCATTCAGAATATTCAGAATATTCCGAATATTGTGACCGAGTGCCAAAAATATATTAATTGAAAAGAACAAATGATATGAATACGAATTAAATTTATTATATATTATCCTTTATATTATAGTAATATATATATATATTTTTTATTTTTCATTTTATTACTAATAAATAAATGGAGTTTTTTTTATTGTTTTTAAAAATTACCTTTGAAATGGTAATTTATATTTATATAAAATAATGTGGCAGTTTTTTTTTTATTTCGTATTGTAAAAAACTTAATTATATTTTTAATTTTATAAAATATTAATTATAGTTTAAAATTTAATCAATAAAAAATATACATCACATTTATTTTATTTTATTATACAAATAAAAAATGAAAAAAAAAATGTTTAAAAAATTTTAAATTTATTGATTGTTTTTATTTATTCGTCTTGCTAATAACAATATTTTTAACACAAATCTCATAACACAATATCTTTAATCTTTAACAATAAAGATAGAGGGAGTACGAAAGTTTATGGAGGGAGGAAAATTCCTCATTTCTAAAGGATATTTTGACGAAGTGATAGCTTCTGAAACCGTTATATACAACCAATTTTGAAGAGATCTGAGAAATGAGAAGTTACTCAACAAATCAATAAAACAAAACCTGAGAATTTAAAGAAAGTACAGTAAAATTTACGGGATTATAATTTTTTATATAAATAAAAAAAAAACCAAATACATTTTTTTTTATACACGGAATATTCTATGCATTTATTTAATTAAAAATTGTATTCCATACAAAAAAAAAAAAATACATAATATATATTTAACATCCAATTTTTTAATTATTTATGATGAATTAGCATTTGGTCCACGTCGTCGTCCGAATGTTTGAACTACATTTACAAATCGACGATTATATTGGATACGACGTTTTGCACGTCCTGTCTTCTTCTTCTTCTTTTCTTGTTTTTCAACTTTTGGTGTTTGTCCTTTAACTTTACCTATAATATGAAAAAAAAATAAATAAAATTAGAAAATAATTCAACAAATTTTAAGAAGAATACAATAATAAAAGTAAATGTGAAACAAAAACAAATTTACCTGCACGAGCTAAAGATCCATGTACTTTACCACCAATCAATCGTACAGTTAAATCAATTTCATTTGATGTAAACATTGAAACACTGTCATTTTCATTTAATGGGGTACCTTCACATGTTAAGAAAAAATCATCATGTTCGAATCCTTGTAAATTACAGATTTGTTCCTATATTATTTTAAATGAATTAAAATATAAATAATTAATTATTATTCCAACAATAAATAAATAATTGTAATTTTCTTCTTATTAACATACAATAAAAAAAATATGGTAATTGAAAATATTTAAGAGGCTTAAATTGTTATTAAAATTTCCATTCCTTAAATGCATATGCATGTGCATGTGCAATACATGAAAAAAATGGGTTTTTTTTAATGCACATTTTATGGGAAAAAACGTGATAAAATTAGTTTTTAAATAATTATTATTTTTGTAACATTGAAAATATTGAAATTAAACCAGAGAAATGGAAGTTAATTTAAATTACGTTAAAAATTCATTGATAAAATCAATAACAAAATAAAAAAAAAATATGTATTTTTAAAAAATTATTAGGTTTTTTTTTTTTTTTTGAATAGGACGCTATTGTGAATATAAAACTAAAAAAAAAAAAAAAAGATCCTAACCAAACTTATTTGCACCAAAAAAAAAAAATGTGGATGGAATTTTTTAATTTTTTTTTCTCAAGTACAATTATTCTTAATTTTCAAAATATGATGAAATATTGGTGAATTTTATCGCTAAAATTATTAAAAGAATAATATTAATTAACTTACTTTTACTGAATAAACTGTATCGGATTGTTCAACTTCCAATAGGATATTTTCATCAGAGCGCACGAAGAGTTGCATTTTGATGTTTTTTTTATTATTTATCTAAAATATAAAGTTTTTTTTTTATACAATTAATATTTACTATTAAAATTTATTAATTTTTTTTTAAAAAATTCACTTCAAATTAAATAAAACAATTAAAAAATTAATATTAATATTTAAAGTAATATGGAAAAAAAAAACTTACTCGTGTATATCACAATGTGTATGACAAAAAGAAAGAAATGACGAAAGCAAAAGCTAATATTAAAATATATAAACGACTACGACAGTCAAATGAAAGTTTATTAATAATCAAAAAATCGAGAAAAAAACAGTATAAATACAAAATTTTGAACCCCACACGGCTACGATTCCTTGATTTTTTTTTTGGTTGCAAACATAACAATTTGTTTAGTACAGAATTTTCCATATATAATGACGTACAGCTTTTTAATTTTACATTTGGTTTTTTTTTGCATTTGTTTTGAAAATTTGGTTTCTTGTTGTGTTGGGTTTTTTGTGTATTGTAGGTAAATGGGTATTTTTTTAGTGATAATAAATATTTTGATTTTTTTTTTATCAATTTCTAATGTTAATTAAAATTAAAAAAATAAAAAAATTCATATGACTGCAGACTGACTAAATTTTCATCATACATAATATCATAAAAGAATAA
This sequence comes from Dilophus febrilis, assembly GCA_958336335.1. Taxonomy (NCBI): domain Eukaryota; kingdom Metazoa; phylum Arthropoda; class Insecta; order Diptera; family Bibionidae; genus Dilophus; species Dilophus febrilis. Next base: position 42,976,691 of record OY284468.1, read on the forward strand.
GAATTTTAATTAATTTTATTCCACTGATTATCCTACGATTCATTAATATAGTGGAACAAAAATTAAAAAAAAAAATAATAAAAAATGTATGTAATTTTCTATAAATGCATATGGATATTAATACACCGGATTGTAAATATTTTTTATATTTTACAATTAGCATTAATATATATACAAAATATATTAATTAAATATATATTAATTTATTATCCAAATGAGAAGAATATCTTAAAAGATATACGATTATTACAAAAATTACCAAAGAATCTATTAATTATATTTGGTACGGAAGAACCATATATTGAATCAATTTTAAAGTTAATCAATTGGGCAATATTAATTGGAATTCAACGAATTGATTTTTATGATTATAAAGGTTAGTTCCATAAAGACATTAAATTTATTAATTATATAATTTTTGGTTTTTTTTTTGTCTATTATTATTATATATATAGGTACTATAAATAATAAAATTTTAGATGTTTATCAGCATATGTTAAAGGGAGTAGGTGGAAAAAAAAGATCTAAAAATGAAGTTGTTATATTAAATGAAAAAAATGGTGCAATTGGAAATGGAAGTATATTTTATACAAATGATATTGATAAAAATATTTTAATAACATTTTTAAGTGCAAAGGATAGTAAAGTTAAAATTAGTGAAATATGTAAAAGTTTATCGGCATCCTCGTCATCGGTGGATGGACGACTACTGATGGACACCGATTATATATCGGATAAATTGAATGGTGCCTATAAAGATCCCGATTTAGCATTATATTTTGGTAATGTTTGTAGTACATTCGGTGTATTACCGTGGCACATTCGATTAACCGAATTTGTTAGTATCAAAACACAAGATTGTTTAAATTTAAAAAATTTATATAATGCATTGTATTTATATGCAAATTGTCAGCAACGATGTGGGAAATAATTATAATGAATATTAATATAATATGAATGGATGTTTGTATAAAAGAACTTAATTTATAGGTATTTTTTTTGTAGTTGTTATATTCATTTTAAAAAAAACTTTTGTTTATATAAAAGAAATATTATTAATATTATTATTATTATTATAAAATCGAAATTGTTGTATTTTTTTTTGTAATAACCAAAGACTGTGAATCCCCCCAAACATATTTAATTTTTTTAATTAAACTTGTATATAAATAATTGAAAATTAATTACGAATATTTAATTTGTAATGTCTGCAAAGTCCAATAAAACAATTTTATGGATGAGCGTGAACTTAATATAATAAAGTTATAAATCTTTGATAATTCCAATGAGGCTCTTTCGAACCCCATTGATTAATATAATGTCAACTAATCAACTATTAATTTACAGACAATTTTCGTCGTCGTCGGCGTCCTTTAAAATATTGTCTCTGTTGGTATAATGATACAATGATTGATCCAGTTTGGATATAGGTAAAAATAAAAACATTCAAAATACCCTCTGTTGTTTGTTAAGTATTATTAAGTTTTAAATAAATATATTTATTATTTTTATATATATATATATATATAATATATGCATTGTGTAAAATATAAGAAATAACAATGAAAAAATAAATTAAAAATTGATTAATTTGATGAATTATCTTGTGTGATTTCGGAGTTTTCGGGAATTGATTTTAAAAACAAAACCGATCCGTGTGACGTATCGCATACTAACGATATAGTTAGTTATATTATGATTTAATAAAAAAAAAATAATGAATTCAATATTTGGAACTAAATTTATCAGATGATTTGGAATAGAGTTTTAAAAATTTAGTTATTTCCTTTATTAATACGCATACACAATATATGATAATTAGTGATAATTAAATTTCAATTGTATTTTTTTTTGTAATTGAAGTTTCTTAATTTATAATAATAAGAATGAAAATTCAAATTTAAAAGACTAGCAAATCTAAGAAAGACAAAAAAAAATTATATATCCAGAAATTTATTGTACGGATTTATTATTAAATGTTTTTGTTTTTTGATGTGTATGGAGAAGAAATTTAAAAATCTTTCTGGTTAAATTAAAATTATTGTTGGATATCTTCTATTATTGTTAATATTATTATTAGTATTTCTTCATCAACTTTCAATAATATTCAGTAAGTTATTTGTCTTATTATAATTAGTGTTTATGTACGTTATTAATTAAATTTTAATTCAGAGAAGAAACCAAAAAAATAAAAAAATATTTAATTTTTTCATTCATATTTTGTGAATCTGAAAATAAATATTTAATATAATTTGTGAAATAAAAATCACAAAAAAATCTATCAGACATCGAAGACGAACATCATTTAAAAAATAGAAAAACGTGATTGCGGAGTAATTAAAAAAAAAAAAACAAAAAAATGTACTACCTTCTAAAATCCAAAATTGTGTTTTGGTCTAACTAAATGTTAATACCTGTGACGATATTTATTATCATCTCTACTACTATGACCCCTATGACGATCACTACTACTACTACCACCACCACCACCACTACTCCTATTAGACCCCCTTTTATCTTTCGATAATGAACGTGATCTTGATCGATTCTTATTATTTGAATGTCTATTCGATGATTTTGATCGATTACGACTTTTTGATCGAGACTTTCGATATGATCGTTGTTCATCTGTTTGACGTGACGTTGATCTTTTCGGACTACTATGCCGGTGAACAGACGATCTTGATGATGAATGACGATCTCTTGTCTGATGTGATGAATGATGATCATTATGATGACGACGATGTTCATCACCGGAAGATGATCGTGATGATCGCCTTCTACTGTCTCGTCGTCGTTTTCTTTTATGATGATGGTGGTGGTGGTCGTGGTGATGATGACGACTACTACTGTATGAAGAATTATTAGTATCTCTTGAATGGGATCTTGATTTTCGACGATGAGTACTCGCATAACTGCTATCGCTATCTTCATATTTGGAAGACGTTTTACTATCAAGACGTTTTAAAGAAGTTGATGTATCATCATTTTTATTATAATTTGAATGTGGTAACAGATTTGTAGCTATATTTATTGCTGATGTTATCGTTGCAGATGCAGTAACTGACGATGACGATGTTGCTAATGGTGTTGTTGGTGGTGGTAATGATGCTGCTGTTATTGCTGCTCCCGTTATTGTTGTCGTGGTCGTCGTCGCCGTTGTTGTTGTGGTGGTTGTTGATGATGATGGTTTAATCGAATATAATTGCATGTTATTTGCATTATCAAATTTTTTCATTATATTTATAGCCGTTTCATAGGGAGTACTACTTTTTACATCATTTGCATTATTAAAACGAGATTGTTTACGTTCACGTACTATACAAATATTTATACATAAATTAAGAACAAAAACCAAAAAAATATAACGAAAAAGATAGAACAAAAAAAGAGTGAAAAAATGAAAGAAAAAAAAATATTGTTTTTAAATTTTAATGTGATAATTTTATTGGGGATTTTTTTCATTCATCTCAAAATTATGCAATTGGTATATTTTCATTAATAAACAAAAGAGATTAGATAGAATTTTAAGCAGCACATAAACCATATTTTTAATGATTTTAAGTAGTCAAATCAATTTAGTTCAGGGGGTTTTAAAACCCAAACCCGATATGGATTTTTCTATTTTGGTATAAATTTAGTAAAATTCATTAAATGAAACAATTAAAGCACTTTAACGAATTATCGTTTTCAAGAAATATGGTACAATACAAAGGTACATAGAGATATAATTTATTAGTGCATTGCATACCAGCTTCCTTATACTTATATGAATTATTCATTCATTTTAAAAATTTAATCGAATCCTGAAATGGGGTTTGCGTTTTGCGAAAAGAATGGACTTACCATTTGATATAGTATTTATTTCATGTTGTACCTCACCAGATTCTCTTTTTGATGTGATACGCAATCGATCCTTAATATCCGCAGAGTTTTCCGTTTTATCCTCTTCCAGCCATAATCGTTCATTTTCTTCAGCTATAGCCAATTTAGCTTCAATTATTTTAGCTTTTTCCTCAAATGCTGCAATTTTACGTTTTATATTTTCCTATATATAGAATTATGTGTGTAATAAAATTTACTATAATAATATTAGGAGGTTTTTTTGTTGTTTTTACTTTCAATTCTGAATCAGTTTCATATTTATTATCTAATGTATCTGTGTCATTAGTTGATACACCATTATTATCATTCTCATTTGCATCATCTGCATCTGCATCATCATCATCATCATCGTTGTCCTCACTTGAATTATCACTACTATCTGCATACATACCTAATCCTAAAATTATATGAAAAAAGCTTATGTTTGTTATTAAAACAAAAATATCTGTTTTTTTTTTTATTTTTTGCAATTATAAAATTTGATTAAATCCATATTTTTCTTTAGTATATACAATTTAATAAAAAAAAAAAAAACGAAAAACGAAATAGATAATTAAAAACTTACCCAATTTATTTGCAAGTGACGTTATTGCGGTTTTAGGTAGTATTTGTGCTGTTTGAACTAAAATATTTTGTATTATTTTATTATAAACACCCAAGTCATTTTATAATTCTTTTTTTTTTTTTAAAGATATCACACACAATCATCAATTATCAATTGTCGTCATGATCATATATTTTATTCCCATATTATAATAATAATAATAATAATAATAAAATAACATAATTAAAAATATTCCATTTTCTGATATATATAAATTGTTGTTGAAAACTCACCAATTTAAAAAAAAAAATATATTTAAACACTAAACACTAAATTTTTTGGTGAATTCTTTTAAAAATCATTTACGGTTCTTATTATTTTAAAGAATGACAGACTTATTTATATTACAAATACATATTGTGTAAAAACTATACATTAAAAAATTTATATGTACAATTTTTTAATATATCTTAAATTACCTTTTAAACGTTTTCGATTTACGGTATCACTAGCTATAATTAATAGTTCTTCATTTGTTACCTCTAGTAAAATTTCAGTAAGTTTTGTTCGTACAGTTTTCATCTATCGATTGATATTATATTTTTGTTTTTTTTATGTGAATGTTAATTCAAAAATTTTTACTAAAAAACTATCCCAAAACTACTTACTAATTTTTCTAGTATTTGTTCATTGGTTTTTTTCTTTTCTTTAATTACTATTATTGGTTTTGGCTTAATTAAATTAAAAATACTTTCATTTTTATCAACACTTTTAACATTTTCCTCATCCGATT